>JARLTB010000218.1:23670000-24417500 GCA_030141615.1 Unio pictorum | reverse complement strand
GTGATCAATCACAAAACCATCCGGGATTTCTATATTAAGTACCTCATAGACAAATCGATGACAATAATATTTTTCTCTCCAGCAATAAATCTATTATACCCATTGCCATTATCCACACCTAATGGTTTCTTCCGCCTGCGGTGTCTTACAATACCATCACGAGATGCTTCATAATCAATGATCGTAGGATGCAGCTGAAATTCTTGGTTCATTTATATACTATATATGATTTGTCTAATTAATTATTTGGCTTAATTATTACTTGAGAATCTTTCAATGTAGTCTTGAGGTGTTCTTATGATAATGTTTTTTTTATGGAGTCAGAGTCATTGACAGAATCTTTGATGGAGTTTTTAACTCTATTATCATAATAGCGATTTAATTCCCTGTATCGCTTACCACCGCAATTGAGACACAACTGCGACTTACCCCGCACACCTACCCCACATCGTATGCAAGGTAATGGCCCAAAACTTCCACGTCGTACGCTTTGTGAGTGATATCCGCAGTATTAATTCTGCATAATCTGTTACAGACAGTTACTGATCCTATCATAAGCCACTTGAAATGGTTCATTATAAATATAATTCTTTATTTAAATATTTGTTTTAATTATAATATGGAGGAGTTCGAGAGATTATTTAAAAAAAAACCCTGGAAAAATGCTAAATTCAATCTAGATAGAGTATCCACTGATGTACCAAAGGGTCTAATAAGTGATATAAGCATGATAGGTAAAATCCATGATGCATTTAATGAATTCAAACGCCATGGAGCATCTCACTATTGGTCAACAATTCGAATTGATGGTGGTGTTGATGCTACCATGAACGACGAATGAGTAGCAGTGATAACCTCGCATCTTGACCAGAAAAAGTATATTTTTAGAGTGAAATTCATTATCCGCTCAGAAACAGGAAATTGGATTATACGCGACAAATTTGAACCCATCTTGATTGATAAAAAAGAACTGTCACTGTGAGTCAGGATTCTAAACCAGGAATGCCGAATGGGATTGACAAACCATATTACGAGGGAGAGCTTATCCCGTGACCACGGTTGTTTATGGGATCTATCCGTTAAATGATAAACCGAGTATTGAGAAACTAAAACCCATGAAATTGTCAAGGATAAATTGTATAGCCGACCGAATAATAGAGCATTTTACAAATGCGTTGCGTGGAAACAAATTGACGGATCTAAGACATAAAAAATATAAATGAATGGGGGTTAACAGTCCGGGAGAAAAGTGCAACAAATCAAAATGTAGCTGAATTAGAAGAGATACTAAAATTCCCAATAACCATAGCGACAGTAACAGGCGATGTATTATACGAATCGAAATATAAATCGAGAGGATCTCCAATCAAAATTATTGACCGTAATGAAAACGCGTGGACCTCCGCGGTAACAATATTTCCGCGGGATAGAACCATAAAATATCAACCTGTGGAGTTCTCGGGAGGAAACCTTCCCCAGGAGAAATTATTTGATTTTATTTACGAGTTAAGTAAAAACGATTCTGTGTCAGTGTGGTTACTTCGCAGTTTTGAAGACGAAGAGGGTAAATTCGATCAATTTGTAAGACCCGACGACGAAATATATCGTACTGAAGCTCTTCACGACGAGATGAGAAAACTAGCTCATGGTTTTCCAACGGAACACGACGAAAAATTACTAACAAATTGTTTTACAATTCCGTCAGTTGCAGCTCATTTCGCGAAAAAGAGAAATCTATAGAAACCAACACACGCTGAATTTCGATCAGATGTCCAAGCTAGTTGCGTTAAACTCGGCCATAGTGGATTATGGAATACCAAATATGACCCTGAAAGTGTTATTTCAGTTGATATGGATGCGTGTTATCCGGCGAGTTTCCTCGGGTACGGAGAATGCTCTGAGTAATTTAAAAGATTTGGACATCCTACACACGAAATGACACGTGTTGCGATTAATGGGCCACTACCCGATTTTGATCTAACCGGATTCGCTCGTGTGGTATCATTCGAGACCGCTAAAGGACTTCATCCCTGTTGTTATGTTTGGATTGGTAAACACATCTCTGAAGACACGGGATACCAATAGTGTTATTACGGTATATGATTGATTCTAAAATGCTGATATCGCTGATTGTCAGTGAAGCAATTATATCATATCGGGCGCAGACTGAAGTCTGGTTACCACAACCGATAGTTTAGAGAGTATAATCAGCGAAATCAAAAAACAATTTCCTTCGCTCGACGAAGAATATATCGTTAGGTTGTCCAAAGAAATCTTTGAAGTTAGAAATAAACACGCAAAAGATCTCGGTAGAAGAATAATTGGTAAATTCGCCCAGGGCGGAAAAAATACGACTACAAGCGACATTCTTCGCGATTAATTATAGATGATGCTGAATACGATTTTATAATCGCAGATACAACATCTAGAGGTATATATGTCAATCGTAAAGACGCTTTCTTGTCCGATGGAACAAAATTCGGTACAATTGTTACTTACAACGACAGATATAATCTTCAGTATACATACTTAAAAGCGACTATGCTGGCTTATGCTTCTATCAATTTACTTTGGATGATAAATAGATTTCCTGAATTTGCGGTTAGAGTCGCCACTGATTCATTTTATATAGATATTAAATATAAAGAAGCAGTGGCTAAATTTACAAATTCCGATGAATGTTGGGGATCATGGAGAATTAAAAAGGAAATATTTTGTGATCATTCTAAATCAGCAGACGTTACGATTGAAAACAATTACTTGACAAATAATCAAATATCAGAACTATCTAATGCACCTTCGATATCCGATCCAATATGCAGACATAAAACCAGTTACCTAAACGACTGTGGTGGGTCAGGGAAGACGACTCGTGCGATTGAATTATTTTGAGGGATATCAAACATGATTGTGCTAACACCAATACACAGACTTGCAAGAGAGATGAAACAGCGGAGGATTAATGCTTGCACTTATCATAGTTTCTTTCGATGGAAAGGTGACGAATGGAATCCTGATCGAATGGGCGAGACATATATTCCTGAAATCATTATTTGGGATGAGATATGCACAGTGTCGTTTGATGTATTAAAAACATTTCTCGGTTGGTTATTAACAAAAACACCGCGGTGATAATGTGTGGCGATCATGATCAACCAACACCATTTGTCGGTTTATCCCCACATGATTGGCTAAAAAAAATTGTAGACTATTATGAAGAAATTAGTACTGATCATAGATCACTTGATCCAGAATTATGTGAGTTTAAGAAACTAATCAGATTGCAACTGGATTTAATCCAGTGTGAAATAGCGCGTGAAATAATTTCAGAAACCCCATTAAATAATTTTTGGGAAGCGTGGAGACCAAACTATTTGATGGTTTTAAGTAGAAAGATGATAGAGATACACTTCAGCTGAAGTTATTTAACACGCATAAAGAAAAATTCGCAACACTTCCATTGCCGCTATGTTATAGACCTACAGATACACGAAGACAGAATATCGAAGTTGATATTCCAGGCTTGACAGAGTCAAGAAAACAAATTCTCGTGTTAAATGATATTGTGTTCGTTGATATCAGTGTTGTCGAAGATGAATTGCGTGTTGAAAAATCCCCATGGAAGCTAGGATACCCATTCACGGGATCGTTTATCCTAAATAAACTCTTTCGCATATTCATATCCAAATAACCGCTCAGCAAGTGTCCGATTAAATCGTTCAACAATTGCCTATCACGGTGTAGCGCAGTATGTCCTCGTCTGATGGTGACATAATGATGCTTCATTGTTGATAACACTACACCCTGAAATTCCTTGCCATAATCAACTTGTAATAGATTTTGCCACTGCAGAGGACCTCGTTGATAAATCCTTTCAAACGCAGAAGCCACTTCAGTTGATGATTTTGTCTTTAATGGTTCTGCTTGTTTGTATCTACTCGCAACATCAACTATGGTTAGAGCATACTTTTAAACAGCATCATGCGGCAGAAATAGTATATCAGCCTGATGAACTTCATTAGGGACGCTGACATCAAAGTGTGAGAAGTTAATTTGTTTAGGCGGTGGTAGATAAATCTGCCATATCGCCTGTTTGGATAACCAATCCGCTGCAGTGGTATTTTTCAACTTTGCGGCGCTAGCGAGTTTACCGATTGCTGATTTACCCCACTAGTATCCTCTTGGGGAATAACAAATAGATTCCATGTTATTATTAATTAACAGCACCCAGCATTAATTTACTTTTCATCGCCAATTTTATCAACCATGAAGCTAATTTTTCTTTGAAGGATTTATCAGTGATAGAATTCAACGCATGAATCAATTTCACATCTGCGATATGTCTGTGTTGCAGATTGCTGCTTTTATAAGCAGCATCATGAGCATGACACGCCTTATCAATAGCGTTTATTGGATAGTCACCGGGTCGGGACTGGTTTTGATCATCAAGTCGGATATCGAGCCTGGTCCTGGGTCCACAATAACTTTACCCTGGAAGATGTTTTTCTCCGGGATATTTTGCCCATGGTGTTCCTGGTAATTTTACTAACTTTGCTGCAATATCACCTCCCCTTTTTTTAAACAAATCTAAAAAAAATTATACCGCATCGTTCACATTTGCAAGTGATAGCTTCTCTGTCATTTTTAGTTGTAGTAGGTGTTGGGTCAATTGTTGGTGTACGCACCCTACATTTCACACAATATAGATCCATAATTTATTTATAATAACATGAATGTAATTGATTTTTCGGCGACTAAAACACGAGAAATAGTTGAGCATTATGCAGCACTACAAAATTCTATTCGTATGATTGTAATCGGACCCATGCAAGTGGCAAGACAGAACTGCTACTTAATTTGATAACGAGATGGATGAAATGGGATAAACTATATTTGGTAGCCTCTAGTGTAGACAATCAGCGATGTTACGAGGTGTTAAAGGATTTTAACGAGAAAGCAAAATCGGAAATCGATGAGGATATTATTGAATTTATAACCGATATCGAGGAAGCACCGAGCATTGATGTTATTGATGGAAGTATAAACAATTTAGTCGTATATGATGATGTGATGCTAAACAATCAAAAGAATTCCGCTAGGTTATTTTCCAGAGGTAGACATAAAAATACCGATGTGATATATGTCACTCAACGATACACTCAAATAACAAAAGTGATCAGGGATAATTGTAATATTCTTGCTCTATTTAACGGAGTTGACACACATACGCTACGAAGTATTCACCAGACTTGGTGCAGTGGAGATATGGATTATAATCTCTTTAGAAATTTCTTTAGTCACGCTCAGTCAATTCCACATGGAATTCTAACGATAAATTTGCATGACCCTAGATCAAGATATCGTATCGGACTTGATCAAATATTCGGTTGAAACAATTCGTCTCTGCATCGCCATTGGCGCCGGGTCTGTAGCGTGAGAAACCGAAACCATTTCTCTTTTATTTGTCTGCATAAAATAGTTTCGGTTTGAAATAGTTTCGGTTTGCTTGAAATAGTTTCGGTTTGAAATAGTTTCGGTTTGCTTTAAATAGTTTCGGTTTGTCTGAAATAGTTTTGGTCTGTTCACTCTCCCTACTACTGATAGATATAACATTTTTGGTTTATTTTTAATGTGTGAATGTTTGTAATTAAGTTCTTATATTTTCATATTTCACACATTGTGTTTGAGTTATTCATTTAATAAAAATTCCAAACGGTTTCTATTCTGCGACAATCTATATGAAGATGACGATACCACAAACTGAGGACTACAGAAGAAATCACACGTGATATTCCCATTAGGATGATAATATTACAAAACTGAGTAGTCTAGGAGTATATTCCACGTGTTATTTATATTAAGATAGTGATAATAAAACGTGGATGTATTCGTTTTTATGATGGTGAAAGAACTTGAATTTTTTTTTTGCTAAAGATTTTATTAAATGCTGCTGTTATAGAAAAAGTATAACAACTCGTGCAGATCTCAGGAAATGCTACTTCAAAACAATATAAAGTTTTAATAATTTCAGAGAATCAGATAGAATCAACCAGATTTAGGACAAAATGGTATGCACTGAAAAATATGACAAGTCAACTAATGGACGTCTCGAATCAGGAACTTTTTCTCGCCTGTGTCTGCGCTTCTTTTTTCGTTTCTCTTTCTTTCCTTTTTTCTTGCAGATCTCTCCTTCCTTTGACATCGATACAAGTCTGTCAAGATCCACGTGGGAATCTTGTGTGACGTGTGGTGAGATAAGTTTTGGATCCTCAAAATGTAAATGGATAGATAGTTCCTCTTCATCATCTGCTTCCGATGAGCACTCATTGACCTCAGACACCGTTACTCCAGGATGTAACCCATGATCCTCTTTAAAATATAGATCATGTTGTATATTATTTTTCTCAGAATTACAAGTCTTAGATTCACCGTTGCACAAGTCATTCTCTTTTAACTGGCTCAGTGCTTCATCAGAATAATCGGATGTTCGAAGCAAAGGTCGAATGCTTGCTGGTGTTGAGGCGGATCTTTCCTTAAAACGTTCATCTCTCGCACGTTTTGTTTTGCGAGATTTAGTTAGACTCGATGAAGTAGTCAAGTTTGATTCATTTGCGAAATTAAAATAGTCCAAACTAAGTCCGGAATCTGAATCGTTCGATTCACAATTTGTGCTCAACGTTTGTGTATTTTTGTCACTCCGATTTTTATTCTCAGCTATGTATTCTTCTACACTATCAACGACACAAGAGCTGCACGTGTTACAAAGTCTATTTCGATACTTTATGTATACAACAAGAAGTGTAACTGATGTTAGGAGTAATAATGCAGTCACCGAAATAGTCACTGAAAAACTAGTCAAAACATGTTTCTCAACGTTAGCCATATTCTCAGATTCTGTCCTATCGGCTATATCGCTGTCCATAGTCTCTGGAAAAGATGAAACGGAACTACGTTAATGTCTTGTTCTTTTAAAACACAAAATAGGTTGGCGCTGGCATAGCCTTCCTGCAGTAAATGATCTTTATGGGAAAACGTTAAATATATAACAGACAGCGACTGCAGATACTGTTTTGAAACTAGCATTCAAAAGTACATGTATATTGTAAATCTCTTACGAATTCTCTTAAGTGTTCTAAAACTAGCATCAGGTCAGGCAAGCAATACTCTTAAATGTTTTGAAACTAGCATTAGACAAGTTAAAGATGCTCAAGAGTATTTTGAAACTATCAGCATGCGTGAATAACTCTGCTCTAGAGTGTTTTGAAACTATGAAGAGCACAGTACTCTAGAGTGTTTTGAAACTAGCATCAGGCAACACTAATAACACTCTAGAGGCCAGACTAAAAAATACCGTAGAGTGGTTTGAAACTAGCACCAGGCCAGACAAAAAATTACCGTCGAGTGGTTTGAAACTAGCACCAAGCCACATTAAAAAATAGTAGAGTGGTTTGAAACTAGCACCAGGCAAAACTAAAAATACCGTAGAGTGGTTTTGAAACTAGCACCAGGCCAGACTGAAAAATGCCGTAAAGTGGTTTGAAACTAGCACCAGGCCAGACTAAAAAATGCCGTAGAGTGGTTTGAAACTAACACCAGGACAGACTAACAATACCGTAGAGTGGTTTGAAACTAGCACCAGGCCAGACTAAAAACTGCCGTAGAATGGTTTGAAACTAGCACCAGGCCAGACTAACAATACCGTAGAGTGGTTTGAAACGAGCACCAGGCCAGACTTAAAACTGCCGTAGAGTGGTTTGAAACTGGCACCAGGCCAGACTAAAAACTGCCGTAGAGTGGTTTGAAACTAGCACCAGGCCAGACTAAAAAATGCCGTAAGAGTGGTTTGAAACTGGCACCAGGCCAGACTAAAAAAATACCGTAGAGTGGTTTGAAACTAGCACCAGGCCAGACTAAAAAATGCCGTAGAGTGGTTTGAAACTAGCACCAGGTCAGACTAAAAAATGCCGTAGAGTGGTTTGAAACTAGCACCAGGCCAGACTAAAAAATGCCGTAAAGTGGTTTGAAACTAGCACGAGGCCAGACTAATAATACCGTAGAGTGGTTTGAAACTAGCACCAGGCCAGACTAACAATACCGTAGAGTGGTTTGAAACTAACACCAGGCCAGACTAAAAAATGCCGTAGAATGGTTTGAAACTAGCACCAGGCCAGACTAACAATACCGTAGAGTGGTTTGAAACTAACACCAGGCCAGACTAAAAAATGCCGTAGAATGGTTTGAAACTAGCACCAGGCCAGACTAACAATACCGTAGAGTGGTTTGAAACTAGCACCAGGCCAGACTAAAAAATGCCGTAGAGTGGTTTGAAACTAGCACCAGGTCAGACTAAAAAATACCGTAGAGTGGTTTGAAACTAACACCAGGACAGACTAACAATACCGTAGAGTGGTTTGAAACTAGCACCAGGCCAGACTAAAAACTGCCGTAGAATGGTTTGAAACTAGCACCAGGCCAGACTAACAATACCGTAGAGTGGTTTGAAACGAGCACCAGGCCAGACTTAAAACTGCCGTAGAGTGGTTTGAAACTGGCACCAGGCCAGACTAAAAACTGCCGTAGAGTGGTTTGAAACTAGCACCAGGCCAGACTAAAAAATGCCGTAAGAGTGGTTTGAAACTGGCACCAGGCCAGACTAAAAAAATACCGTAGAGTGGCTTGAAACTAGCACCAGGCCAGACTAAAAAATGCCGTAGAGTGGTTTGAAACTAGCACCAGGTCAGACTAAAAAATGCCGTAGAGTGGTTTGAAACTAGCACCAGGCCAGACTAAAAAATGCCGTAAAGTGGTTTGAAACTAGCACGAGGCCAGACTAATAATACCGTAGAGTGGTTTGAAACTAGCACCAGGCCAGACTAACAATACCGTAGAGTGGTTTGAAACTAACACCAGGCCAGACTAAAAAATGCCGTAGAATGGTTTGAAACTAGCACCAGGCCAGACTAACAATACCGTAGAGTGGTTTGAAACTAGCACCAGGCCAGACTAAAAAATACCGTAGAGTGGTTTGAAACTAGCACCAGGTCAGACTAAAAAATACCGTAGAGTGGTTTGAAACTAGCACCAGGCCAGACTGAAAAATGCCGTAAAGTGGTTTGAAACTAGCACGAGGCCAGACTAATAATACCGTAGAGTGGTTTGAAACTAGCACCAGGCCAGACTAACAATACCGTAGAGTGGTTTGAAACTAACACCAGGCCAGACTAAAAAATGCCGTAGAATGGTTTGAAACTAGCACCAGGCCAGACTAACAATACCGTAGAGTGGTTTGAAACTAGCACCAGGCCAGACTAAAAAATGCCGTAGAGTGGTTTGAAACTAGCACCAGGTCAGACTAAAAAATACCGTAGAGTGGTTTGAAACTAGCACCAGGCCAGACTAAAAAATGCCGTAAAGTGGTTTGAAACTAGCACGAGGTCAGACTAACAATACCGTAGAGTGGTTTGAAACTAGCACCAGGCCAGACTAAAAAATGCCGTAGAGTGGTTTGAAACTAGCACCAGGTCAGACTAAAAAATACCGTAGAGTGGTTTGAAACTAGCACCAGGCCAGACTAAAAAATGCCGTAAAGTGGTTTGAAACTAGCACGAGGCCAGACTAAAAAATGCCGTAAAGTGGTTTGAAACTAACACCAGGCCAGACTAACAATACCGTAGAGTGGTTTGAAACTAGCACTAGGCCAGACTAATAATACCGTAGAGTGGTTTGAAACTAGCACCAGGCCAGACTAACAATACCGTAGAGTGGTTTGAAACTAGCACGAGGCCAGACTAATAATACCGTAGAGTGGTTTGAAACTAGCACCAGGCCAGACTAACAATACCGTAGAGTGGTTTGAAACTAACACCAGGCCAGAGTAGCAATACTAAAGAGCAGTAACTCACAACCCCCTGGACGCGACCTACATCATGTTTGCCACAAGGTTCTGGATGGTCGCGGAGTGTTGTGAGGGTTTATTTTTTTTGATGGTCGCAAAACTTATTACAATATCAAAACTAGGTCGAGAGGCTCAGAAAAAATTATTTTAGGTTCACGGCCAAAAAAACAGGTTGGGATCCACTCCTCTAGGGTATTTTGAAATTAGCATTGGACAAGTCTAATAATTCTCTAGGATGTTTTGAAATTAGCAATTAGAGAAGTCTAATAATTTCTTGGATCAATGCGCCCCCGCCCCCCCCCCCCCCCCCCCCTCACACTTCACGGACACTGGCAGCGATCAATGATAAACTTAGGTTTAAGCAAAATATTTAATCAAACCACTTTCTATGGCTTATATTTGATATACATCGACAAGTATTTTAAAACTGAAGAGATTTATTTATAACCTATTTGAAGAAGTTTTACCACTTTTTAACGTGCAGGTCGTGTTTAATTCCGTCAGACATTTAGCGATTGTAGAACAAAAGATCCCAAGATCTAATGGTTAACATTACTTCATATGCATGAATGTGTGTATGTTTGTTTTGAATTCGTGCATATTTTTAGCATATACAATTTATAGCGGTGCTAAAGGAAGTACACTATAGGGAACAATTTTTCATATTTATCCAAGAAAGTATATCCTGTATGAATATGACTAAAGATGGGCGATATAAAATATCACTTAAGAAAGTATTTGTCTGTCACTAATGACCAGAGTGGTCCAAAGCGCTCACCGTTAAAGATCAGTGCCATCTCACCGCTGTGTGCGTCGGTTCGAGTCTCTGATTCAGCTAAAGTGATTTTGTGAGAAAGCTTGCCAGTAGCTTCTTGTAGGTCGCTGGTTCTTTCCGGGTTTTTCAGTCCACCATTTATACTGGCTACACGTATAGCCTATATTGTGCTGAAATATGGCGTTAAGCCATACAACAAAAACAAACAACATAAACAACATTTGTCACGAATAGACACCAGTATCTATCGAACTGCCTTAGACCTGGCGCGTAAGATACAAAATAGAACTACGTCTAGACAGTTGCAAAGCTTGTAACAGACGTCTTTGCAAGCTTTGATAACCTGGGGAAATTCACCTTTTAACTTAATGTTACTATTGGTATTCTCTATATAACCCTAGCAATGCAAACAAAATTAGTATGCAATATATTTAATATTTACGTTAAATGGCAAACAAATCACATCTAGTACTCACTCAAATCCGGTATAAAAGGCGGTGTGACAGGCATGCAAGTCATGTTGGAATCGGTGACTTTTCTCTGGCATTCAGACATGACAAACGTCAATCCTTCATGTTCGGGGTAGCATGGAGAGCACTTCCAGCACTGATCCAATGAGTGCATTCGAAAATAACCTGCCAGGAGAAAACGATGAAATGGTTCAATAACTTGTAATGATTTCAAAACCTGTGGTACTTTTATATTTCATTTCATATATCTTTTTAAAAAAGCTTTGACATTCTGCCTTTCATGTTGCTTGATTTTACGTTATTTTGAACCATTTTATCTTCCTAAAGCTTTTCCAACGTTAAGCTTTACATTTTGGAGACTTTTACCGGCACTATTGAACCAGGATTGTGCTGACGTGCCTTACAGCCATTACATACCTACATTAACGGTGGAGGCTAGATAGGCCAATAAAAGAAAATATATCTGTATTGCTGTAAGCTAGGCGTGATAGTTACCTTACCTGTATTAGAAGCAAAAGCTCGAGTTAAACGTGAATCTCTTTCCATTCTTACTATTTTTACAAATGAAACCAAAAGCGACATGGCAATGCCAATAAAAATTGCTCTTGAAGCCATCAGACGAGGCTCACAAACACTAGATAAATATTTTTAAAGGTGCAAATAACTGATTCGATAGTGTATTTATCTCGTTACGTACATGATGGTAAATTGAACTCTGCTTGCCGAACCTGTGTTAAAAATATCATCATTGCATTCTGCATAATACATACTAGAGCTGAAGCATTTAGTCCGTTCTATACAGAAAATTACAAGTATTTTCAATCAACCCTACATGACCATTATAAGTATCTCGAATCAATCCTACCTGACCATTATAAGTATTTTCAGTCAATCTTACCTGCCCGACATTCACCACATTCTGTATCACTGGATACAGTGCATTTCGTCAGTGTTGTTTCATATGTCCTGCAAGTCTTGCACGGTTGGCAAGTGGCTGAGTTTTCTTTATCAGAAAAAGTCAATATGGGGCATCTCGTGCATATTCTATTACTGCTAGTGCTGCATTCTTTCTGCACGAACTGACCAGGTGGACATGTTCTACAGGTAGAACACACATCGCCCTCTCTTTCTGAAGCATATTAAACCAATAAATTAATGTTGATATATCTTCGTTTGCTTTTCCAAGAAATCATTGTTTAATTTTCCCCTGCATTCCGGAAAATCATAGAAATTTTTGGGTTTTTTAAACCTAGGAAAGTAACAGAAAATAATGAAAATATACTAACTATTATCTGGCATTAATCTTCTCGACATTTACATCAGGATGTTTGTAATCATACTATATTATGAAACTACATTTACACGTAAACTTCCAATAATTTATAATGTATTTTTGAAATAAAATTTCATACAATCTGTACAGAATTATGTTATATATCTTAGTCCATATTGTTTGACAAGGTAAGAAGGTTTTGATTTCAGAGAACATAATAATAATAATAATAATAATAATAATAATAATAATAATAATAATAATAATAATAATAAAAATAATAATAATAATAATAATAATAATAATAATAATAAAATAATAATAATAATAATAATAATAATAATAATAATAATATAAAATGATCGTCAAACTGAGTTAATAAATATGGCATATTTTAGAATAAAAATTATACGCTAAAACCTGAATAAGATCCTGGCGGACATGGTTCACACACTGTATTTTTGTGTCTTGTGCACTGCTTTTTAATTGTGTGACCTACTGGACAGCTTGAGCACCAGTCACATCTTTTTGTTTCTATTCTGTAGTACTCATTCGGACCACAGCTGAAGGCAGCCACTGCGAAAGGTTGCTGCAAAGAATCATAAGGAATGAAGCTGTAGCCTTACGATTTATCCCAATAATAATAATAATAATAATAATAATAATAATAATAATAATAATAATGTGTGTATATGTTTAAATTAGCTGTAACAATTTAAGTCATATCGCTACGATGCCGCAGTGTGACAGTGTCACGTGGTACTATCCCTAGCACCAAAGAAGGTGGACAATCAAAATTTAAATAGCTTCATGCCTCGCCAGCAATGCCGACGGTCTTGGTGTATAAAAAAAAAACTCAAGATGAAGATAAACAAGTCAGTCAAATATATCAAACGTATTCAACTAGTTCATCGACAAATTTCTCAACGGAATTTCTTTAGAACAAACACAAACAATGACCTAGTCACAGCTGCCAAATACGATCTCATCATATGAATTTAAGGTGTTAAATGAGTGTTTCCCTTTAGTGTTTCCCTCTTGGTACTTCCGTTACCCTTTGATTGCATGCTCTCCTGGCACTTCAGGAGGCACTCTACAAATATTGTGAACTTCTGAGAAAGTGGTTGATGTAAGGCGAAGTTGTTTACATTTGTAACATGCACAATGCATACCTCTATGTTACTTGCATGTACAGCGGCTGAAATGTCATCGGATATTGTACTTGAACAGATTGTAACTGATCTAAGCACACACCTAACTAAAATGACATCCCTTGTCCCCAAAAATCGACCTGAATTAGTCTAAAGTACACTATCTCTAGCAGATATAAAAATACGGAAAATGAATTTCGCCAGACTAGACAATAACTGTTTGTGAAAGTGCAATGACTGAACTACCAAATAAATAAAATCTAAAAACATTTTTGGCTCTTTTTTTTTAACAATTGACCTTTGAAGTCCGGGAAGTGAAAATTATTGGCTTATTTTTAAAACAATTTACCTCTGAAGTCCGGGAAGCGAAAGTTATTGGCTCTTTTGAAAAAAAAAAACAATTTACCTCTGAAGTCCAGGAAGTGAAAATTATTGGCTCTTTTTATAACAATTTACATCTGAAGTCTAGGAAGTGAAAATTACCAAGCATATCTAACATGTTTTTTTTTTAAAGATGCAATTTTGAAGTAAGGTCAAGCTGTATATTGTCAACTGACCTCCCTCGTGCTCTCATTGTGTCTTCTCAAACTTAGAATTTCACTGGAAGTCCTTTTTTCCCACCCCCACCTTCTAACTTTTTTCAGTTTTTGGAAGGTGCTCTCTCTCAGCGGATCTTCTCAGACCATTTGTGGAGGCCCTCCTGTCCCAACTTGCGTTACCTCATAGAAGCATGTTTGCCATAGGTTTTGTAAGAATTTTATTTTTATTACCTTAATTTTTGTTTTTTTGTTTTTTGTATGTTTTCTTTTGGTATAAATTGTTGATGTTTAATTGCTTTCTTTATATTGTTCCATATGTATATATTAGTCTGAAGAGTCAATATTGTATTCGTCTATGCATTCATCATTGGCCAGCATTTGTGTTCCCATCATCTTCTCATACTCTTCTTGTCTTTTTAGTCTTTTTTTCTCCTTCCTTTTATATTTCTTTCCCAGTTATAAATCTCTTTTGTTTCTATTTTTTATTTTTTTAGAGAGTGCTTTTACCGCGGATCCTAACAGACCATCCTTGGGGAGGCCCTCCTGTCCTAATATGTTTGTGTTTGCTATTGATTAAAAAAAATGTTAACATTTGTTTAATTTTTTGTTGTTGTTTGTTTTGGAAATAGTTCCATTTTTTAAAAAATTTCTTTTATTCAACTTTTTTAATTCCAATTTCCATCGTCCAAGCATTCGTCATATTCCATACAACTTTCCATCACTTTTTGTTCTTCTCTTCTTTCCCTTCGTTTTCCTTTCTTCTTTTTACTCTTTCTTGCTCTAATATTTGTTCTTCTGACAAATTCTCTTGTGATGTGTTGTCTATTTTCCCGGTTTTCTCCTCAAAATGGACACCATATTCCTCGATCGTTTCAGTTTCTCTTCGTTGTCGTTTCTCTGGGTTTTAATTTTTTCTTCTGTATAGTCTGTTTTCCTTTCCTATCTCTTGTTGTTGCTGCTGTAGTTTCTGTATCTCTGCGGAGTTTTAATTTTTCTTCTCTCGCTGTTGCTGTTGGTTTTGTTGTGCCTCTTTACATTGTTTCACTGAACTCTGTTTTTCTTGACTTTTTGTTGTTGTCCGAATATTCTTATTTGTTTGTTTTGCTTTTTGTTGCTCTATTTCTCTTAAATTCTCTTTGTTCTGTTGTTTCTGTATCTGGTTTTTCTTATGTTCTGTGTAGGTATTTTTTTTTGAGTTGTTTGTTGTTCTTGTTTTTTGCTTTTTTTGGGGGGGTGGGTGGGGGGTCATTTGATCTTGCTTCGTTATTTAAGTTTCCTGACTGGTTTGGTTCTGTGGTTTTCCTGACTGGTTTGGTTCTGTGGTTTTCCTGACTGGTTTGGTTCTGTGGTTTTCCTGACTGGTTTGGTTCTGTGGTTTTCCTGACTGGTTTGGTTCTGTGGTTTTCCTGACTGGTTTGGTTCTGTGGTTTTCCTGACTGGTTTGGTTCTGTGGTTTTCCTGACTGGTTTGGTTCTGTGGTTTTCCTGACTGGTTTGGTTCTGTGGTTTTCCTGACTGGTTTGGTTCTGTGGTTTTCCTGACTGGTTTGGTTCTGTGGTTTTCCTGACTGGTTTGGTTCTGTGGTTTTCCTGACTGGTTTGGTTCTGTGGTTTTCCTGACTGGTTTGGTTCTGTGGTTTTCCTGACTGGTTTGGTTCTGTGGTTTTCCTGACTGGTTTGGTTCTGTGGTTTTCCTGACTGGTTTGGTTCTGTGGTTTTCCTGACTGGTTTGGTTCTGTGGTTTTCCTGACTGGTTTGGTTCTGTGGTTTTCCTGACTGGTTTGGTTCTGTGGTTTTCCTGACTGGTTTGGTTCTGTGGTTTTCCTGACTGGTTTGGTTCTGTGGTTTTCCTGACTGGTTTGGTTCTGTGGTTTCTTCTACATTTGCGGGACATTTATGTGGTGTGTGCCCAGTCTCTCCACACCTGTTGTACTTTCTGTGCTATATACATCCTTTGTACCATGCTTTTGTGATGAAACCCCATCTGTGTCGAGTCTAGACTCCCATACTTTGATTCCAAATATTTCTTCGAAGCATTCCACTGTGTCTTGTAAGGGTATCTCCATAGTATATCTGTAAGATGTAGCTCTCCTGTATGTTTTTTTTTAATCTTTCTTAATATCGGTTCTGCTTTTTTAACTACAACGTTCAAACCCGTGTATGTTAATTTCTCCATATGGTAGAGCTGGTAAGTTGCCTCGTGCCACGAGTCGTGGTCTTATTATATAGCCATTGTACCCTTCTCTATTTATCGAATAAATTTTTTGCTGTATTTTTGGGTACCATACTTTCAGTGCTATTAAAACCGTTGACATCCCGGGTATGTTTCCCCTCTGTATTCCTTGCATATCTAGGAATTGATTTCCTTCCTTATAATTGTATTCTATAAATGAACCTTCCTCGGTGTCTACTCTCCTTATCCTGAAATATTTCTGTTAGTCCTTTGTGACCTTGTGTGCCGCCGCTATTTTTCCTCAGTATGTTTACCTTTTGCGTCTTTAGTATTGCTCACCTTTTAGTTTAGGATTATGAAAAGCTGGTTGCAATTTTTTTCCTCCTTCACTGCATTCTATAATCTTTTGTATTTTTTTTATTCTATCTACTTCATTGTATGTTGAAATCCTGGTATCACATGACGCCTTTGCTCCCGCTTGCTTGCTGTTGTGATTATAAACGCTTAGTTTACTGCTAAACAACAAGTATTAGACTAAAGAACGTATGGCGGTTACGACTCCTAACCTACTTCTAACCCTTCTAACGAACGCACAATTTCGGCACTCGGAGAACAGTCTGCTCTAGTGTCTTCCATCTTCTCTAAGCTCCACCTCTAGCGTCGTTTAAACATGTACTAAAGGGAAAATGGACTTAGTCTGAACAATTGCTTATTGAGACTCCGCACTAGATTTGAATCTTTCGCTTTCGATTGGATTCGGTCTATGCTATTTGAAAACTTCCCCAAGCCGGTTCGTGAATACCGTAACTGACTGAGTACACAAAAAAGACGTCTCTATCTGTTCATAGCATTGCTTTTGAATTTACCCAAAAGTAGGTCGTTGTGTAATGATTAAACAACATAGAGGCTGTTTCTTTGTGTCCCGATTCCGTCTAAAGACATAATTCTAGAGGTTACGAATATCTGATTTTAATTATATTTGATTAATTTAATTCTTAGTTTGTTAGTTTTAATTGTATTTATTCCAGTACATGTTATTATAGTGTGGTCTTGTTTACATGATTTGGCATAGTTTTAGTAAACATAGTTCGACCTGAATCTTTTGATAAACACCTAAATATAGACACACTATTTATATTATTAAGTTGCTGAGCTTGATTAAGAAATCACTCAGTGGAGTAAACGTTTTAAAATTTTATTATCGTTAGAGTCAGATTGAGAATAAGTGACTTTAAGATGTAATGATCACGTAACCCTTTATTTCGTAATTCATGCTTTTCCGAAATTGCTCAGAAGTTAGATATAATAGAGATGTTTTGTGAGATAACTTTTGTTTGGGTTTTATACATTTGATGTCAAGTTGTTTTCTTCTGTTGTGACCAGTGTTCAGTTTCTGAGTTTTATTTTTAAGTTTCTTCCAATTATTTTGATTTTAAAAGATAAATTCGTTTCTCTGGAAATATTTGAGTGCTCATGTCAGGAATAACAAAAATCTTCATAACAAGTGGATGGAGAATATTACAGATCTCTGGACCCTCTCGCAAAGCCAATGTCCCCAAGATGTAGCCGTATCTACACCGTTATGAGTGACTATTTCTTTTGAAGGAGTGTTTTCATAAAATTAATGGAGAAAACGACATTAGTGGACGAGTATCTTAAATAAAGATGTCACACGTATAATTACGATCCATGGGAGAAATTGGCACCAACACATTTACGATCGTCAGACTTCATACCGCCAATGTTTGCAGTTTCTTGCCTGGAACAGACACAAAGCTATTCACGTGTCTGATCCGTGATTCTACCTACATACTACATTGCTCATGCTGGAATGTCTGCACAAATTCCTAGTAATGTATATGCCAGTATCTACGCCCTATCCAGTTCCAGTGACTCACACTCCATTCGACTATGGTTCCTTGATCCTACGTAGACAACAATTGAAAACCAAATCCAGTTCTTACGCAGACGACTACCAACTCACCCCACAAAACCACGTCAGCAGCAGCACTTCAGTGACCTTCGACAGCTCAAAGATTCCAAAAAAAGTACTTTTACACGGCAAATTAACTGTGTATACATTTACTATCAGCGCACAGAACATTCTGAGTTTAGCCGTTTAATTCAGTTAATGTGACTCAGTACTATTGACATTATTCCTAGGAGTGCAATTTTTCTCTGGAAACACCAGATTCTCAAGTACTGGTATGTCTCTTATCACATTAGATATTTTTAATGGTGATCAATCACAAAATCCTGTTAAATGGCTACATCATTTTTTACAATGGGCTAATTTTTATGATTTATCAGAAGCTAAAACTTTGAATGCTTTTCCTTTTCACCTCCAACAACATGCTAAAGTATGGTATGAATCGCTACCTGATAACGTTAGGAATAACTGGTCAAGTCTAGTAACTGCCTTTACATCTAGGTTTCACACTGATGATATCATTTTAGATTTATCAATTTTACAAACTCGACAAGAATCGTCTGAAACAGTTTTGGACTATTTAAATCGTCTCTTACAAATTGCAAATAACCAAACTATATCAGATCAAATATTGTTAGCAGTTGCATTACAAGGTTTAAACCCAGCTATTAAACAAATAGTAATGAATAAACACCCAACAAATATGAATGATTTACGACAAGCCGCAAAGCTAGCAGAGAAATCTCTTGTCACAACTGAGAATGATGATTGGTCAACACTTAACACAATTTTAGAGGAACTTAAACAACTTAAAGATGAAATTAAAGCAGTCAGCTCAGAACAGAACACAGAAAACAATGTACATGTATTATTTCAACCCTTCGTACGTGCCAGAAACAAACCATTTCGGCTGCATTGCATTAATTCTCATCATTATACATCGTCTTATCAGACCGCTAAATTTCCAAACTATTCCTCCAGTTCAGTACATAAATCTAGCGATAACAATACATATCAGTTACCTCCTCGTGATGCGCGCTACAAGCCACAACTACATAGTTATAAGCCATTCTGTCTCAGATGTGGTATTTTTTTTTCAGTCACATGGAAGATTATGTCCTGCACTCGATAAAAAGTGTTACTTGTGTCACTAAACAGGTCATTTTGCACGAGTATGCTTTTCCCCACAACAACAATATAAATTTGCGCCAAATCAAAGGTCACAACCTTGCCACAAACAAACTCGAGAACCACAAATCACATTAGTCACACCTATTCACAAAAATCTCGTTCCTCTTTTTGTTAAAGACAAAATCACAAATGCATTAGCAGACACAGGCGCTACTATTTCGGCCATCAACCTAAATTTTCTTTCTCGCGCAGGATTCAATCCACGCCTAATTCAACCATCAGATATTTCTAATATTATTGCAGCAGGCAGAGAAAAGTATTCCATTTATGGCATTATCCAACTTAATTTGAAAATAGGAGGTGTAAGTTTTTCTCATACATTCTATGTTATACCTGCCATACACCATTCAGTCATTTTGGGTATAGATTTTTTGACTAAATACAAAGCAGTAGTGAATCTAGATACACAAACGCTCTCTTTGCTAGACGATACGGTAATTATCAATCTGATGCGTACTGAGTCAGGATTGGCGCGTGTCAAGAAAAGTACAACAATTCCACCAAACTCAAGTTGTTCTATTTCTGTTAGTAACAGTAAAATAAAAAGGACACCTGTTTTACTAGAACCATCTCATAATATGTCAAATTCCACATTTTTGACAGCTAGAACAATTGTAACGGTTTCGAAAAATAACCTTGTTCAGATCCTGAATCCTACTCCGAAACCTATTCACATACATGCAAATACCGTACTAACTTATGTAGACGTACTACACCCACAAACCATATTTACTGTTAGTGAGGACACTTATGACAAGAATATCACACCTGATACACCTGACATCGTGGACACACAAACTAGTAAACCACGAGAACCAATTAATTTTGATTTACACTCTTCAGCTTTGTCAGAAAATCAAAAACAAGAACTTCAATTATTTCTGAATAAACATAGGGATGTGTTTGCCTTGAACTTAGAAGAATTAGGAAATACTACGGTATTTACCCATCGAATAGAGACAGGCGATTCCATGCCAATTAGTTGTCAACCTTATCGTGCGTCTCCGCACATCAATAAAGAAATTGATAGACAGGTAGATGAATTATTAGAACACCAACTAATCGAACCCAGTTCTTCGAGTTATGCATCTCCAGTTGTTTTAGTCAAAAAGAAAAATGGTGAATATCGCTTTGCTATTGACTATAGGAAACTTAATAAGGTGACACAACCAATGACATTTCCTCTTCCAAGATTAGAAGATGTAATTGATGCAGTTGGACAAACTAAACCATGTCTTTTCAGTACATTAGATTTAAACTCAGCATTTTGGCAAATTAAAATTGACCCAACGACAAAACTTAGTCTTTACCAATGGAATGTAATGCCGTACGGACTCAGAAACGCGCCCGCCACATATTGTATTCTTTTAGGTCATGTACTTAGAGGTATACCATGGTCAACACGTCTTGCATACATAGATGACATTATTATTTTCTCCAATTCATTTGACGAACACTTAGCACATCTTGAACTTATTTTTGATCGATTACGTCAAGCAAACTTGACACTCAAACCATCAAAATGTGTATTCGCAGCATCTGAAGTTATTTATCTTGGTCATAAATTCTCAACAAAAGGAATCAAAGTAGATGAGTCCAAAATAGACACAGTTACACAGTTTCCTGTTCCAAAAACACAGAAAGATGTTAGGAGTTTTCTAGGGTTGTGCAATTATTACAGAAAATTTGTCCAGGGATATTCTACAATAGCAGCACCTTTAAATAAATTATTGACAAAAGAGAGTTCATTTCTTTGGACAGACAAGTGTCAAAAAGCATTTGAAACTCTTAAGACAGCTTTGACCACAGCACCTATCTTGGCTTATCCTGATTTTAATAAACCAATTAGACTCACATGTGATGCCAGTGGTACAGCCTTAGGGTATATCTTGTCTCAGATAGGGACAGACGACAAAGAACATGTTATTGCTTATGGTGGACGAGCTTTAACAAACGCTGAAAAACAATGGTCAGTAACTGAACAGGAATGTCTAGTAGTATTAGAAGGTATCAGAACATATCATGTTTACCTATCACATCAGAAATTTACTGTCATTACAGATCACAAGGCACTAGTATGGCTAAAGACAGTTAAGCACACTTCAAACAGATTAATTCGTTGGTCACTTCGGTTACAAGAATACGATTTTGATATCGTATACACTCCAGGCCATAAAAACACAAATGTAGATGCACTCTCAAGTCGTAGTTACGACCAAACAAATAACACTGACAGCAAAATAGAGGAATCTCCAGCATACACTAACACTCAGGCTACTCAGTTAGAACCACCAGTACCCTCCATTCAAGAAGACATGACAGAAATTACATTCTTTTACGATAAGGAAGATACTACTAACCTGTTTCCACTACAGACTAATGATAATATACCTAGTGGTATTTCTTCAGAACTACCGCATCTCGCCTAATATCAGCGCGAGTGCCCTGATTTTAGGGACATGTATGTTTACTTAGAACAAGGAATATTACCAGAAAACACTCGTCGTGCAACAGCTATTCCATATGAAGCAAGCCAATATGAACTAATCAATGGTTTCTTACATCATTTTTTCCAACCTCGTACAAAACATAAAACTTCTCCAGATCAACTCATAAAACAAGTTGCTTTACCCACAAATTTGAGACTCGATGTCCTTCTATCTTATCACGATTCAAAAGCAGGAGGCTGTCATTTTGGTGTTCAAAGAACGTTTCAAGCTATCAAACAGAAATACTATTGGCCTAAAATGTATCAAAATGTGTATGACTACATTACATCATGCTCTAAATGTCAGCTCATTAAACGGGACACAAATGCACGAAAAGCCCCATTGCACCCTTTGCCCCCAGAAGACGTATTCTCTAGGTGACACATGGACATTTTGTACATGCCAAAAAGTAAGGAAGGTTATCAATACATCGTATTGGTGACAGATAGTTTTGTCACATTCGTGTGAAGCCTTTCCTTTACGTTCTCAAACAGCAACGGAAATCGCCAGTGTTTTGTACAATGAGATATTCACACGTTATGGTGCACCGCGAACACTTGTCAGTGATCGTGGACGAAACTTTATGTCTCAAATTTTATTCGCACTTTGTGAATTATTTCAAGTAACACGTCACCATACCAGTTCATACCACCGTCAAACTAACTCTGTATGTGAACACCAAAATAGTACCATCAGTCAAGCCCTCCGAGCTTACTGTAGTAAACATAAAGATGATTGGCCGTCCATATTACCCAGCGTAATAATGGCATTCCGAATGAGTCCAGCAGTTAATTCTACTGGATACTCACCTTATTACATAGTATTTGGGAAAGAAATGACCTTACCCTTAGATGTGTCTCTTTCGCCTAAAGAAACTGTACAAACACAAACACAACAGTACATAGATCAATTGATTCAAAGATTGAAAATAGTTCAAGAAATAGCTAAAGCAAATACACGTGAAGCATAAAACAAAAGCAAACAGAGGTTTGACCAGAAAGCAAAAGAACCGTCCTTTCGCGTTGGAGATTATGTACATTTACAAATCTCACATATACCTGTAGAGTTATCAAAAAAGCTTTATCCCCGATGGGAAGGTCCATATTACATCACCCAAGTAGGTCCGAATAGCACCTACAAATTACGCCGTTGTTCAGACAATAAAGAAATGAAATCACTTGTACACGCAAATAGGCTTAAGCATTATAAAGACGCTAGGGATTATAGACCTCCGACACCGGACACAGTCAGTACACCCCCAGAGTCGACCCAAACACACCAACCATCAATGGTACCGAATGGTACTTAGTTGATAAACTATTGAAATCCAAATGGATTTCTGGGAAAAAGCATTATTTGGTTAAGTGGTCAGATCGATCCACTCCATCATGGCAGCCAACGGAGAATGTTTCTCAGGCATTAAAAGAAGCATTTCACAGAACACGCACGCAATCGAATACACGTCGCAAACGACTAGGTCGAATATTTCGTAATTGAATTCAATACGAAATTATGAAAACAAAAAAGAACAAATTCCTTGGAATTTGGGAGAGAAAACTACATATAGTCCTATCGTCCATTCCATTTTTTTTTTCTCATACCTTCTAATTCGTTTTCTTCTTTCTGGCGCAAAATCTCTCAGATCTCTTTCTTTCTCTTAAGGTATGGATGGAATTTGGATTGATTCGTAGGTGTATGTTTCTTTTTAACTCTGAATTCAGAGTACATGGTATCAGAACAAACAAAAAAAAAAAAAACAATTTGAAACATGGGTTATCTCTAGCATCTCCCACCTTTGTATATAATTCAGCCTATAAGTGGATCCACAGTTTAAATCAGGCTCACATGGACTTGTTCAATTGAACGTATCGAATATTGTTACAGGGATGTCAAATGTAGCTACATAATGATATTGTTTCACAGTTATAATACGTCTTAAAACGAATACGCGGTATAATACAGCAATCTTATTAATGCATGGATTCGACAATGTTTAGAGGTTTTTCTCTCACGATTTCATACCATTGTATGAATGTATGTATCTTATGGTACTGTGTCTTGGCGCATTCGCCATAAATGATAAAATAGTCAAAGTGTCCGCGCGATTACTCGACACAGAGATCACGTAATGCACAGCTCTCACGAGATGAGCAGCTATTAATCTATATACGGCCAGAGTCAAAATTTATTTGAAATGATAACGGCAATACATTCTCTTTCACACGTCACAGATAACGTTGATAATACACGTACATTTCAAAGCTGCACTAGACCATACCGTACCAAACGATTAAATGATATTTTCACTTATTGTTCTTAGGTTAATTCAAAGGCGTTACATATTTCATACACGCACAGGTCAAAGTTTGATTGCAAGTGAACATACGTCATGATTATTAAGGCTAGAACAACATTATATTGTCAGTTTCCTAACTCTTGATTAATACTAAATTTTTACGCCATTTTCTTGCAACCATTCTTACTCCAAAAGTTACTGTTACTTCTTTGTTAATATTATATATGCATTAGGAAGATCAGCTCAATATCGGCTTACTAGCATTATTCATACGAACAAGAATTCTTTCATTATACATGGCTGAAGCAATCAAATAACGTAGTCACCCATACATATGTTCTGCTGATGTTATGCAAATAAATATAAAAGAGAAGATGAGACAAAAGAAGAAAAAAAACCCAGAAAAAAGTATAATAAAGAGTAAAATAAAAAAGAAAAAGAAAAATAAAGATACCAAGAACTGCATGCTACTATTTTGTGTTACAATCGTCTGACAAGACTAGTTTAGATGTAGGTTTTGTAGAATTTTATATTGTACAGCTGTTTAAGTCTACGTAAACTTTTAAATTTTTATTTAATGTCGTACCACGCTATTTCACTCTATTTTATGAAGGTATCCAATGTTGCTAAGTTTCTTCCATTGTGTTTTTTGGGGAATTTTATCACGAATTTTGCATTGTACTTTTATTGTATTTTTTTAAATTTGACTAAGTATTGTGCAATACACTTCCCATTGTTTTTTGGGAATTTTATCAAATATTTTGCATTGTATTGTACTTTTTGAATTTGACTGAGTATTTTGCAATGTACTTTCTTATTGTAATTTTTGTATTTTACCTGGTATTTTGCAATATATTTTGCAGTATTGTATCTTTAAACTTTGCGAAAATGTCTCGCAATATTTTTTTTATATCATTGTATTTTTGACCTTTCACCTTTTATCTTGTTTGATGAATAAAATTGATTTTTCTTTTCGAGCCTCGAGGTCTCGGCTCAATAAAACAGAGGGTATTGTTAGGAATTGATTTTTTTAGTAAAATTAATAAGATTGCTAGTTTCTTTAAATCCTATTAAAGTAATGTTTTATTTGTTTATATTCTAAAAGATATTAAAAGTAATTTCATTTGTTTTTGTAACACAACTATATAGAATAGAAATGGTTGCTGAGCAAAGTGGAAAAAAGGCAATGTATGTAACCATACTATATAACATCAGAATCTTGCTAATGTACAGTGTTGTGTGAGATTGTATAACATAATACATGCATTTTGCCGACTCAACTATAGTTTCTAGGTTCCATCAGTAAAAATATGTTTCGTAACCTAGTTATTGGCCTAAGTCCAATTCGGTTAATAAAGGTGGAGTAACCTCTCTCTAAGAAAAACTTCTGAACGACATAAAACAAGATGGCTTCCAACTAACGGATATCCATATTTGGTCTGACGTCGTCATACGAATATAAATAACTACAAAACTAAGTCTTATGACGTAAGATAAATCGGTTACCACCTGCTGAAACTGGTTCTTGCTTGGGGAAGAGTCAGCATTTTTCCTGACTGGTACTTGGAGGGTATGACCTTGTCTAATCCTGAATCTGGCCGAGTGTGTATAAATACAGAGGCACAATTAGGTCAGATTCAGTTCTCCATACCAGAGGAAAATAAATCTTTGACTCTTGATTTCAGATGTAGCTGTCTTATCATCGCGGCGACGCTCTTTTAAGAAAGCCTGAACTCTCTCTCTCTCTCTCTCTCTCTCTCTCTCTCTCTCTCTCTCTCTCTCTCTCTCTCTCTCTCTCTCTCTCTCTCTCTCTCTCTCCATGGATATTGACGCTCCTTAACTTACGAGTAATTCCTTCGCATAGCAAGAAATGAGAAGAAGGTTATGAAAAGCTAATCACAACATACATAACAGAAAATGTATCATAACACTCATACAAAATTCTTGGACAAAGACATTTCTTAAAATTTTATTCGGGATTCAAACACCGGAATGTAATTTACTGTGGTTTTACAAGAAGCTGTTTACACAACAGTATTATACAGGTTACAGCACAGATCATCGCCTTCCATCTTGGATTTCGTCTGGACTCGAACTCGAATTCATTAGAATAATTCATTACTAGGACTACGAAAAACTAATTTTTAATATATATCTTGGATTAATTTTGGATTTGATTCTGAAAACCGTAAGTTCTATTTTCTTCATTTTTACATTTTTTTTCCAGGGAAATAAATTACTTATTAAATTTTACAACACTTGTTGTTCTCACTCTTTGTTCGCTGCTGTTTGGTAGAGGCTAAACACATAACTAACACCAGGTGCTCTTATTGCGAAGTAATTATAAGTAAATATGTGTATACATGAAGCGTTTGCAAATTTTCCCTACAACGTGGCAGGCAGTTTATAGAGATGTATAGCAATGGAGCATCATGCCACGGACATTTGGCATCATGTCCCACCCAGTCACATATTCCGGACACAATGCCGACCAGTTCTAACACTAACCTCTTAATGCTGAGCGTCAAGCGAGACAGCTGTTATTACCATTTTAATGCCTTTCATATGACTCTGATGTGGTTCGAACCCAAGACCTCCCGCATCTGAGATCGAGACTCCAGCCACTTAAACCAATGGCGCGCTAGTAGAAGTAGTAGTAGTAGTAGTAGTAGTAGTAGTAGTAGTAGTAGTAGTAGTAGTAGTAGTAGTAGTAGTAGTAATAATAATAATAATAATAATAATAATAATAATAATAATAATAATGGAAGACTCAATTATTTCTTATCATATTGTTCACAACGAATACTTTCTTGAAGTCAGTCATCCCTGAACTGGGAGTATATCCGAGATGAAATAAAATATGAAAATATTGAATTAATTTATCTATATTAGGTCGTTCTCTAGTTAAACTTTGAGCATTTCTTGTAGCAGAAATGATCTTCGTATATCTAAAAAAATTGCAAAATCCAGAAAATAATAGATTTCATTTCTGTAATAAAACATTTTCTGTTTAATTAATCTTGTATCGTTACCTTTAACTGCTTTATTTGTAATGTTGTAAATGTATCTAGGTAATTTAAAATTTAGCATATTGTCATTTGTCTAACTACCTATTTGGGGAAAAGCATGTGTAAATATTAAAATAAACTCATGCTACTAAACTAGAACGCTGCTGGGTAGTATTTACAGACACACACACACACACACACACACACACTTTTGTTATTAGCTATGAGGGAACGGGTTGAATTTGCCTGCAACATTGTTTGCATAATCACCATCCATTCCGCCTGGTAAATATTTATCGCTTCCGAACATTAAAAATTAACTTTTCACCATATGTTAGTTAAACTTTAACACGTACAAATAACTATGGGTCACTGCTGGTACAGTGTATCTCTGTTACGTAATTCCAAATGTACTAAAACTTGACCGACACTCAGAATTGATGTCCATCGCCCAGCTGTCTCCTGCCGTTTATCACATACAAGTTCAAACTATTATCATAAAACATTATTTTGTTGTTTTCATTCATGAAAGAACAACTACACTGAACGTGTGGAAAGTGGAAAAGTGGTAATTTCAATGTAAACTTGATCCATTTTATACCTTATGTTTTCACTAATAATTAAGAAAAGTTTTCCCCGTTTGTGTTGTCTGGGTCACGTAATACTTATAGCTTCTGTACACAAATATATCACCCGTGTCTTCGTTAATGAACATGACAAAGACTTACACAAATGGATGCAAATGAAGTCTCCTAAAAGTTTCTAAATAATATCACTGGGGGAGGGGGAGGGGAATGCTGATTTTGTGTAAATTAACTGTCAATGTATCGTTTCTTTTCAAATTTGTAAGAGACTGGAGTGAATAGTGACTGCCCTTAGAAATCATGAGGACTGAGACAATACTGAGATCGATGATGCAAATGTAATGGACTGAAAGTATTAGATTTTGTCTTCCATGTCTTGTGCGATTTCATTTTGTTTTCTATAAAGTTTATTTTCAACTTCGTAGGCGTCCACCTCCACCCATTCCCCCCCCCCCATTTCGTGATTGTAATATTTTAATAATGAAACCAAGATCAGTGTAGCTATTATTGTTGTTTCACATTAGTTTTACCAAGAAATGAAACAACTTGACAAAGTGTTTCACATTCAGTTTTACCAAGAAATCAAACAACTTGACAAAGTGTTTCACATTCAGTTTTACCAAGAAATCAAACACCTTGACAAAGTGTTTCACATTCAGTTTTACCAAGAAATCAAACAACTTGACAAAGTGTTTCACATTCAGTTCTACCGAGAAATCAAACACCTTGACAAAGTGTTTTACATTTAGTCTTACCAAGAAATCAAAGAAGTTGACACAGTGTTTCACATTCTGATTTGCCATGAAATGAAACAAGCTGACAGTTTCACATTCGCGTTCGTACTTAAATAAAATAAGTTGACAGAAACCGCGAGATAAAATACTGTGCAACCTTTAAGGACACCCATATTCACTTTTACCGACAATCAGACAGGTTGACACAGTGTTTCCCATTCAATTCTACCAAGTTATCTAACAAATTGACTTAGTTTTTCCGATTCAGTTTTACCAGTAAATAAAATAGATTGACAGTGTTCAAAAATCAGTTTTACCGACAAATCAAACAGGTTAACATAGTTTTCACATTCAGTTACACAAATAAATAAAACAGGTTGACATAGTATTTCACATTCAGTTTTACCGACATTCAAAAAGGTTGACAGTTTCGTATTAAGTTATACTGACATAAACATGAGTTTCACATTCAGTTTACCGACATTCAAAAAGTTGACAGTGTTTAACATTCGGTTTTACTGACATTCAAACAGGTCGACAGTGTTTCACATTTACCGACAAATCGAAAAGTTTGACAGTTTTTCACATTCGGTTTTACCAATAAATAAAACAGACTGACACAGTGTTTTACAATCAATTTTACCAACATTTAAACAGGTTAACATAGTGTTTCATGTTCAGTTTTACCGACAAACCAAAAAGGTTAACATGGCGTTTCACATTCAGTTACACCAATAAATAAAACAGGTTGACATAGTGTTTCGCATTCAGTTTTACCGACATTCAAACAGGTTGAATGTTTGCATTCAGTTTTACTAACAGTCGGATAGGTTGACATGATTTTTCACATTAGTTTTACCGACAAGCAAACAGGTTGACATAGTGTTTCACGTTCAGTTTTACCAAGTTATCGAACAAATTGACAAAGTGTTTCACATTCTGGTTTACCGACAAATCAAACAAATTAACATAGCATTCCATACTCAGTTACACAAATAAATAAAACAGGCAGACATAATGTTTCACATTCAGTTTTACCGACATTCAAACAGGTTGAATGTTTCGCATTCAGTTTTATCGACATTCAAACAGGTTTTCACATTTAGTTTTACCGATAAATAAAACAGATTGACAGTGTTTCACATTCAGGTTTACCGACATTCAAACAGGTTGACATAGTGTTTCACATTCAGCTTAACTGACATCCAAACAGGTTGACAGTGTTTGGTATTAATTTCTGACAAATCGAAAAGGTTGACAAAGATTTTCACATTTAGTTTTACCAGAAAATAAAACAGACTGACACAGTGTTTCACATTCAGTTTTACCAACAGATCAATCAGGTTGACATAGCTTTTCACATTCAGTTTTTTCAATAATTAAAACAGGTTGACATAGTGTTTCACATTCAGTTTTACCAACAGACAAGTCGACAGTGTTTCACAATCAGTTTTACCGACAAATCAAACAGGTTGATATAGTGTTTCACATTCCGTTTTACTAACATTCAAACAGGTTGACATAGTGTTTCACATTCCGTTTTACCGACATTTCAAACAGGTCAACCTGTGTTTCACATTCAGTTTAAGCAAGTTATCAAACAAGTCCACATAGTATTTCAGATTCAGTTTTCCCTACAATCAAACAAGTTGACATTGTGTTTCATGTTCCAGTTCTACCGACAAATAAAACTATTTATCAACAAGCAGACAAGTTAGCATAGTGTTTTGCATTCATGTTTTTAAACCAAGAAATCAATCTAGCATAGTATTTTATCAACACTCAAATAATTTATCAACAATTGAACAAGTTAACGCAGCGTTCCATATTCAGTATTACCGACAAATAAATTGACATCTAGTCTTACTGACAGATTGATAAAGCGTTTCTGATACCGATTTAGCGACATAACAAGCACATCGACAAAGCGTTTCAGATACTGATTTACCGACAAAATAAATACTGACAAAGCGTTTCAGATGATGATATAACGACAAAACAAACTGATTCACAAAGCATTTCAGATACTGTGGACTGGCATAGTGTGTCACATAGTTTTCCTGAAGACACAGGTAGTGGTGAAAAGGGGGGAGGGGGAGGGGGAGGGGGCGGCGGATGCAGAGCATTGTCCCTAAATGTTTTTGCAAAACAACTGGAATATTTGTAGGAGTTCTGTTTGTTGTGGTGGGTGGGTGGCTTTTTTACAGTTGCATGATTAAACTTCTTGATCCGCCCGTGATTAGTTACTTTTACAGGCTATTATGTATGTGACTTAGACGATCTCACATGGGAACCGTAGTTCAAGATCAACTTGGAATTTAGTCCCTCGTATCCGAATCCTATAGATACGTCATACCCAGGATCTATCCTACACATATAATTGCCACCCAGAGTGTAGGTTTCCTGCGCTCATAGTGTCACAGTACTGTCATTTTATACTCTAAACCCAAATTATACCCAATCCCTCACTAACAAATATTTATTTTAAAATATGTGTACTTCCTAAGAGTTTGTGTTCCTTTCTTTCCTTTAAAGATTATGCCACAATGAATCAATCACAAACCGAAAGATAAAAATATGTGCAACCTTTCAGAATAAGCTTTCAGTAAGTAAGAATTTAGTTACATATCAAGGACATTAACACACGGAATACACAATACGATTACTGGGAGGCAACACCCAAAGTTTCGGTTTCTAAGTTTAGAGACCACATCACGTTTTTCCGCAGTGTTCCATTTCCCAACTAACATGAACTTATCCGCCAGCACCAGCAGCATGGCGTGTAGAACGAAGAAGTTAAACCACTTTTTTTCTTCACGTACAACCAGTAAATAAAACAAAAACTACATAAGCAAAGCACTTGCCCTAATTAATGGCTGTTCTTTCATATTTTTTTTTGCACAGTTGGTCGTGTCAGCAGTTATTATATATTACAGTTAAAAGAGTGATAGGTGATATTGTAAATATATGGATACTATATCGTAACAATACCATGCATATTTAATAATGAAATGTTATATATGTAAGGAAATTTCACAATAATAACTTTGCAGAAATGAACAATGTGTATATTATGATTGTCATAACTTCGGAACAAGATGGTTTCTTGTATAAAAATACATATTACATGTAATCCAATTTTAATCAGTTTTGTATACATTGCATACAACTATGTATCCCACAATCCTTCATATTACCCCCACCCCCACCTCTCTCTCTCTCTCTCTCTCTCTCTCTCTCTCTCTCTCTCTCTCTCTCTCTCTCTCATTATTTAATGGCTGATACTGTTGTGCCGATTTAATGTACGAACATGTTTATGTGTGTACAGCGACGATCCCAAATTTCTTAAAATAGGGCACTACTTTATATATAAGAAAAACATTTAAGAAAAATAAATCAAAATATATATTGACACAAAACTATGACCAAACGAAATAGAATCCCGTTAACTTTACATAATTTAAGTTTAGGACTGTAATGCAATACCACTTAGATGTGGTTACAGTATTGATATTTATATTTTAAAAATTACAGAACCTCCATGCATGAAATGCATCTACTTTTACATTCGAACCTTTTTCAAGAAACCGGAATATAATAAAGATTGAATATGTTCAATAAGTGCATTTCTATTACTGTTAGGATAGATTTTTTTTAGTAAAATTAATAAGATTGCCATTTTCTTTAAATTGTATTAAAGTAATGTTTTATTAATTTATATTAAAGTAAGTTTCTAAAATATATTAAGAGTAATTTCATTTATTTTTAAAGCACAACTATATGAAACGAAAATAGTTGCTGCGCAAGCGAAAAAAAGGCAATGTATATAGCCGCACTGCATAAAACCAGTAAAGATAGCTATACCAATGTACAGTGCTGTGTGGAATTATATTACAAAAAACATTATACATGCCATCTCGCTGATTCAGCTAAAACTCCTAGGTTATATCAGTATATATATATATATATATATATATATATATATATATATATATATATATATATATTGTAACCCAGACATTGGCGAATTTCCAATTCAGGTTATAAGAGTGGGTTAACCTTTCTCTAAAGAACTTCTAGTGACACAAAACAAAATGGTTCTCAACAAACGGATACCCATATTTGGTGTGACGACGCCAAACGAATATAAATAAACCACAAGACTAAGTCTTATCTTATGTCTTATGACGTAAAACAAACTGGTTCCTATCTGATGAAGAGTAGACATCTTTGCTGGCCGGTACACTAAGGGTGCGACCTTGTTTAACCTTGACATGAGCCGAATGCGTATAAATGGTCGCGCACCTGGCTCAAGTCAGTTTCTGCACCGGCAAGAAAGCAATATGTCTGTCTCTTTATTCCAGGTAAGAACTGTACATGTCGAAAAACTTCTTTTAGAGATAAGTACTTTTAATGTTTGAGATTTTAATGGTAACATTGATATGTTAGCAACATTGTTCACTTAATACTTTTATTTATAATATATTGTAATGGAATGTTTAAATGTTTTAAAGAATTCATATTTAATAATATTTATGTAATTTTTATTGTAAAAGTTGAATTCGCTACCAACTTCTTGTTTAGATTTAATGTTGGAATAAAGTATTCTTTAAGCAAGAAAGAATAATATCTAGCGATATATTCTAAATCAATATTCTATTTTAAAATTAGTAAAATGCATTTCTTTAAATTAATTGTTGCATTAATTTTAGTTATTACATTTTATACTTTGGCTATCTTGAAATTGATCGAGAATTAACTATTTGTATCATATTCTAAAATGCAGAAGTTATACGAATGAATGAAGTTGGAGAGCTTAATAAGGAAAATATAATATGTATTTCATGAATTTTCATTATAAAGTTTTTAGCTGTGTTTCTAGAATGTAGTAATATATGTGTGTTGATTATTTAAATAAAGTTTCTGCACCGGCAAGAAAGCAATATGTCTGTCTCTTTATTACAGATGTAGCTGTATCTCAAATACAAACTGACATTGACATTGGCATCTACATTAGGTATCGCCTGGATGGATCAGTGTTTGATCTCCGTCGCCTAGCTGCAAAAACCAAGACACTAGAAAGACTCATCATTGATGCACTCTTTGCAGATGACTGCGCCCTCATGGCCCATGAAAAGACTCATCTAAAAGCAATCGTGGACAGATTCTCTGAAGCCTCCAACCTATTTAGACTCACAATTAGTCTAGGAAAGACAAAAGTCATCTTCCAGCCTACCCCAAACACTGTCCACTCGCAACCCTGTATCACCATTGGCGACATGCAGCTGAAGAATGTGGACAGTTTCAAATACCTTGGCAGCACAATATCTAGTGATGGCTCTCTGGACAAAGAGATCACTGCGAGGACCCAAAAAGCCAGTCAAGCACTAGGACGACTCCGAACCAAGGTCTTGCAGTACAAGGACATACGCCTGTCAACAAAGATGAAGGTGTATGTAATGCAGTTGTCCTCGCGTCTCTATTATATGGCTGTGAAACGTGGACACTCTACAGAAGGCACATCAGTCAGTTAGAACAATTCCACCAGCGCTCCCTGAGATCCATCATGCGGATCAAGTGGCAGGACCGAATCACCGACATGGAAGTCCTTGATAGAGTCAACACAACAAGCATCGAAGCTAAAATAATCCAGTCCCAGCTTTGATGGGCTGGCCATGTCATCCGCATGGATCAAAGCAGAATCCCAAAGCAGCTAGCCCTGGGAAACCGAAACCAAGGCCGCCCTCATAAGAGGTACAAAGACAACCTCAAGACAAACATCAAATGGGCAGACCTTCAACCACGCCAGCTCGAGCTCGCTGCCTCAGACAGAAAGCATTGGCGAGCCCTGACCAGAAAAGCCTGTTCCATCTTTGAGGTTGACCGCCGCCAGCGTCTTGCTGCAACTCGTGAGAGACGCCACAGAAATGTATCCCAGATACCAACAACCACCGGTGTCCCATGCCCCACCTGCAACCGCATGTGTGTATCGAAATTCGGACTCCGGAGTCACATGCGCGTCCACCGTTGAATGAAAGTGCACAACTTGTCTTCCTCGACTCGAGAGACTACCGAGAAGAAGCTGTATCTCATCATCGTGGCGACACTTCTTCCTCTCTATTGACAGTTCATCTAAGTCTTTAATTAACATATTAACATTTTTAAAGAATATACAATCTCTCTCTCTCTCTCTCTCTCTCTCTCTCTCTCTCTCTCTCTCTCTCTCTCTCTCTCCATGGACATTGACGTTCCTTAACTTACGAGTAATTCCTTCTCATAGCAAGAAATGAGAAGAAGGTTATGAAAAGCTAATCACAACATAGATAAAAAACTTTCATAACAAGTGACATAACAAACTTTTTCATAACATTACCACTATTAACGTACCCTATTTGGGTTCATTCCATTTCAATGCACACAAACAACTTGCAAGTCAAAACTGTCAGGTTACAGATTTTTTTACTTTTATTTATGTCCAGTAGTATTTTTAGTATTAGCTGACCTTATCACTCATATATAAATTTTTCGGAGTATTGTTTTAACGGGACTGAAATGGGGGCTAAGCGTATTTGCCAAAAAAAATCAAGGCAAGCAGAACCGGGCTGGCCTGGACAGGTATCGAACTCCAGACGCTTGGAAATAGATAAATATATTTGAATACACAAAGAGAATGACAACAGTCGACATCTCAGGGTTTTTAATTTACAAAAGACATTATTTTAACAATTTAAATTCCAAAGTATGTATACAATGTAGTCGCTTTTGAAGTTATAGACGGTAAATTCAAATTTAAACCGAACGATAAAAGCTTGAGAGTATAAAGCGTAAAAAGGGCATAAAAGTGAAATACTTTAGGCTAAGGATCTTTTAAAGCCGCCACATCAGCAATTTGTTTAGATAGATATAGTTTAGATAGATATATAGATATTCACTTTTGACCTAAGTCATTTATGTCGCCGCCTAATTTCTCTTATTCTCTACTTGGAAACGTAGATGAAGTGGACGAATGGACAAATCAAAAGCAGTTAGCGTTGTTTGCATGTCATCTCCCTGCACTTTACTTTAAAGTCAAAACATTTCTACATATTTTCTACATATATGAACGTATATTTTCATGGTTCGAAAGTGTGTGTGTGTGTGTGTGTGAGAGAGAGAGAGAGAGAGAGAGAGAGAGAGAGAGAGAGAGAGAGAGAGAGAGAGAGAGAGAGAGAGAGAGAGAGAGATATTTGGATGTTTAGCGTAGCTTAACAATTTTTCAGTCATATTGCTACGATATCTGCAGTGTGGCAGATTACAGTGATGTTTAGCACTAGGGCAGACCTTTATTATGATGTCCCTCCCAGTCACATTGTCCTGACACCAGGCCGACCAATCCTAACAACTAACCTCTTAAAGATAAGCGCCTAACGAGGAAGCTGTTAGTATCATTTTTTTTTAAAAAAAAATAGTATTGGGTTTGACTCTGCTGTGGTTCCAACACGCGACCTCTCGCATCTGAGGCGGACGCTCTAAACACTAGGCCACCAGAGCTATATTCTCACCCGCCCTACCACGAGGTCAACAATGCCATGTAAGATTTTGAACTGTTACGTACACTCTATTCATTCGAGTGCTGCTTAAAACAAAATGCAAAGCAAAGAATTAAGCTTTCTTTAAAATACAAATTAATAAGTTGCAGAAATGGAAAAATTGACCCAGAATTCGATCGTTGCTGTATCGAACTATGCATATATGAAATACATTACGAATTTTCCATGACAGTGCTATTTGTGTTTTGACACATCGACTATATGAATCGAGAAAAACTTAATTAAATGAACATCTTACTTATTTTCACCGAATGAACACGAACAATATCTTTCAAATATATTATGTGCCTGAAATCAAAATTATGGCATAAATACATAAATGGGAAAGTCGTCAACTGTATCTTAACGTATGAAATACTTACGTTGGCATGCATGCTTATCGAGCCAGTCGACACAAGTCCTGTTAAAAACAATTTCACAATGAAATTGAAAGATCGGAGGGAAATAAACTGGACTGAAGTACTGTATTCCCTGCCAGTCTGAAACATCTTCGGTGTGATAGATTTTCATACAATGTTAACGATTACAATCTTACCCTACTAGGTAAGTTCTATTAATATCTATCAGGGAAAAACGTGCTAAAATTAGTAACAGAAAAGTCCCTGGAAACACTAGATAATATTACCAAACGCTCCTTTGTTCAAGGCAAAGATACCTACCTAGATATGGCATAGTTTAATTGTTTGACGACAAAAGACATTATTCTGTGAATGCTTTTTTCCCCCTTCATTCCAGAACAAAAAAGGTTAAAATGTTAAAACTAGGTATACCAATGTCTCGTCTGTCTAGGTTTTGCGCCTTAGCACAGTTCTTGAACAAAGGACTACATATCGGTATGTGTGTGTGTGTGTGTGTGTGTGTGTGTGTGTGTGTGCGCGCTTGTGTGTGATATTTGGATCTTTAACGTAGCTTTAAAAAAGTTTCAGTCATCGCTACGATGTCTGCAGTGTGGCAGTTTACAGTGATGCATACCACTGGGGCATCCTGTCGTAAACATGTAGCATAATGTCCCACCCAATCACATTATCCTGACACCAGGCCGAGCAGTCCTAACACTAACCTCTTATTGCTGAGCGTCAAGCGAGGCAGCTGATAGTACTATTTTTGCGGTGCTACGAAACACCCAAATCCACTCAAATTCACAACCAAATCCACCAAAATCAGCTGAAATCCACACAAATCGCATTGTGTATGCCGTCTTATCTATAAATTACAACGCTACCCTCCCCTCCTTTCAATTTTAAACAAGTCCTTTTCCACAAACAGATTTTTTTTCTAATAAAAAACAACCTATATCTTACTTACCAAATTCGGAAAAAGGTTTAAGATTACGGTAATGTGAGTTATCTGATTTGATGAATACGTTCTTGTATAAAGGTATTAGGTGTACAGACAGAGATAAATGAAGACGTACATTATAAGATATATATATATATATATATATATATATATATATATATATATATATATATATATATATATATATATATATATATATATATATATATATAGCATATACTGTCGTGAAGTTTTAGTTTTATACTTCAAATGTATAGTGTTACCTTCGAAATATTTGGCAACATTGAAGAAAATGCAAGGTATAAGCACATAGGAAGGATGTGAAGATTGGTAAAGTCGCAAGCAATAATGAGCAAAAATTACCGACTATAAATTAGGCCAGCAAGTGATATTTCCATCATCTCATACTCTTCTTGTCTTTTTAATCTTATTTCCCCCTTCATTCCTTCTTTTTCTTTCAAATTAAAATTTCTCTTCTGCTGTCAGGGTTAGTAGTATTATTTTAAGCCCGGATTTTATTATTTCTGTTGTTGGATTTTTACCTGATTTAGTTGTTGTTGTTGGTTTTCTCTCTTCTCATGCATAACAGGTACATGTCGGCGATCGCATAAGATGAACCAAAACGAATTGCCGAACAAATGCAGCAAGCGGCAAGTGCTTCTTGTCGACGCTTACGAAAGAGAAACCAATGAAAGAACCTGCCGAATAAGTTGGTCAATCGGCAAGTTCTCAGTTACTCAATTTAAAATTTATATTTGTTCACCATCAACCAGCTAAAACCAGCCTCGATTTGTTTTTCATTGCATAATGAGTATTGATAATTTCCAGCATGTTTTCTTTGGAAATTGTGTGAGTTTCAATTTTTGTACTATTCATCACTAATATACTTAATGACAAACAAAACATTACTGTTAATTACAAGCAGCTAAATGCAAGGTAGAGAATCTTAATTACTCATAGGACAGGCCCCAAAAATTTGGATAGTTTCTATTCATGGTAATATGACACCCTTGTTGAAGGGACCTCTACTATCATCATCCCAAGCCCATGACTGTGTGAGCCTAATGAGTTCTCCCTGGCTGGTGTAAACTACTGTATGCACCTGGTTATTTGTCCACATAAATCAATGTTAACAAAGTGAATATTTGGTATTTAATGTGCGTCGTTCACTGACAGAATGAATATTGGTAATATAGGAATAAAGCTGATCTATAAAAAAGGCAGATCTTATATATTAGAAATAAACTAAAAAGTAATCCCTTTTCTTCAGATTTGGGTGAGATGGGACACTATCTAAGGAAGTACCATTGGAAAGATGCCTTAGTGGGGCATTTTATTTGTGACTGAGGGTGGGGTTGACCAAATTTGCTGTACAAGGAGGTGGTTGCATACCAAACATGCGGGCATCCAATAGGATTTAAGACAGTTACTATTCGAAAAGGAAAGTGGTTTATCATTAACTCCGCAAAACGGGGCTATAGAATGGTGGAAATTTAACTCGTTTATACTGAACAGCAGACTCAATATCACGGAATTGTATAATGTATAAATTCTTTTATTTATTGAATACATGTACTCGGGTATCGTTTTTCGGTGTGTGTGTATATATATATATATATATATATATATATATATATATATAGAGAGAGAGAGAGAGAGAGAGAGAGAGAGAGAGAGAGAGAGAGAGAGCAATATTTCAAAATATTTCGGTTCAATCTCTGTTGTTACGTGAACAAGAGTAATGTCAGGAATAGACAAAGGAACTACAAAACAATGTAACGGCAACAGAACGGAAAAGGATAAGAACTTCAATTCAGGAATAGCGATTTAAATTAAACTTTTAAACTTTGTACTTCGTATGAAGGAAAACCTAGATAACAAAACAATATTATAATGAAATGACAACCGAACAATACTAGCTATAGACTATGATTCATGGATACAGACCTCGAAATATATATAGACTTGGATCTATAATTATGGAATTTTAAAATTGGTACCTCTTAGAAGGTATACCCCACAAAACATGATTCTTTAACGGAGCCTAACAAAGAAAACATACAACGAACCTGCATGACGGTAAAAGGAATATAGGAAGTAAATGTCACAAGAGCTGACTATTTGGAAAAAAACATAAAAATGGATAGATTGTAAGGTACAGAATTGTTGTTCGTCCGTTGATTCGACGAGGACCTATCTAGCCATCGGAGGATTGGAGGGCCCGGCTCTGTTCTGTGCGTGCGCAAGTGTTGATGAGGCCAACCATTACATGATTGATGGCACGTGCTTTTCTGGCTTGCCTCTTCAGCTTTGCAGCTTATGTCCTGCTAGAATGCCCTATAGACTTTTACTTTGGCCTGGATGCTGAAACCTCTTCTCTTCTAGACATTGGCATACAATCTGTCGAAAGTTGTGCTGGCTCTGGCAATGCGAAAGTTCATCTCGTAGTCAATAGTGATGGTCTGTGACAGTGTGCTGCCAAGGTAGGTGAAGCAGTTCAATACTCTGCGGCTTTGGCTGTTGACGGTGATGTCGGAGAACTTGTGAACGCTGCATTGCAGATCGGCTTCTGAGCCAGCATTGAGAATGCAGCCATCATCAAATAAGCAAACCTTGATAGCGTCTGCCATAACCTTGGTTTCTGCTTGAAGCCTCCTGGGGTTCAATAGTTTTCCATTTGGACGGTACCTTGTGCCGACTTCAACCTCTTCGTCTCTGAAAGCATTAGCCAGCATGAAGGAAAACAATAGACTGACGCCATTGATCACTGGGAAACGCTCAGATGTGTCTCCATTGTCCTGGACGCGTGCCTGCGTGCCATACTGGACATGCTGCACCATGGATATAAATTTCCTTGGGCATCCGTGCTTGGCCATTACCTTCCATATGCCTTCTCTGCTGACAATATCAAAAAGGCCTATCTCAAGTCGACATGGATGCAGAAAAGGTCGGTGTTTTGCTCCCGACATATCTCTTGTAGCTGCCTCGCAGCAAACACCATGTCGATGGTCCAATGTTCTTTCCCGAATCCACACTTGATTTTTGGTAGTAGTCACTGGCCAAGGTGTGTAGTAAGGCGGTTCAGTAGGATACTGGCGAATATGTTTCCTGCAAATAAGAGTAAGGATATACCCCGCATGTTGTCGCAGGCCTGGCGGTTTCATACAGAATTAAAGATTTTGTGAAAAACAAATAATGAACAAGACAAATAACGAATAATAATATAACCAGCAGACGTATATATACGTAGATAGACAAAATGCGACTTTGGCAAAAGTTACTATAAATAAATAAAAAAAACTCAACAGGGAGCGGAAACCTGATTCCTTGACGAGTGACAAGAGTAGGAAAGTACGAAAGTTCAAGCATGCGGTTCTATGAATGGAAAATTACCCCGGAGCACTAACAGAATAATGCACAAGGACTATGTCAACGGATAATCCCATTCTGATTGGTTTTAGGGAGTGGTTGAGAGCTAAGAGTCCTCCCAACCAGAAATTCCACCGGCATGTTAGTCTAGGGTATCAAGTTCCAGCTTCTAGATTGAATCCCCAGTGAAACTGGTTATGTACTACCACGTGTATCTTTGAATATTTTCTATGTAGCTTCGGTCTACGTGGCATAATGCAAATATTTTCTATTCTTGTTTGCGACTTAGCAAGAGACTTATATTAGCAATGTAACTTGCATTTTTAAGAAACGTTTCGTACTGTAGGATTCTTATCGAGCACGGTTCAGTTCACTTTCGAACTTGTGTATTATTTTGTAGTTATTGTTCCGATAATGTAATCTGTATAGCTTACCTATGTAACGTTATTACGTTTTATCATGTATGCCCATGTTATGCATAGTACACGTCGCTCGATATTTTTTCCGCTGACCAGTGATACTGACCGAAGTGATCAGCTGTAGAGCTGACCAGAGTGATCGGAGTCGACGTAATATCAGATGCAAAGTTGACCATAGAAGTCGACCATAGTAGCTGTGAAGCTGACCCATATCAGCCGTGGAGCTGAATAAAGTATTGCTCGTCGAATTGCATGTTATGGGACGTTGAAGACAGAGATTGGTGGGCTCTGACTGCCTGACTGCCCAACCGGGAATACTGACAAGTCAGTCGACCAGTGTGACTGGTAGCCCAGTGTGCTGGTGACGGAGTGTTAACTCCTTACATGCAATCATTTAGCCGTGGACTAATTTTGGGGATTCGTAAAACCCAGTGTGTTTTGGGGACTGTAGAGATGATTTGTATATCTATCTGTTCCTTTTTGTTTAGATAATTTCACTATTTGAGTGAATACATTTTACTATACGAGTAAATTACATTTTTGTTTATTACTGTTTGAGTAAAACGCAGCATTCTTTTAGTGGTGAAATCACTGAATAATTTACTCATTGTCCTTGTACTGTGCAAGTTCATGCATTTTATATAAATTGATCCAATATTTGGATCATTCACACACACATATCATTCATATTTCTCATTCCAATCATTCTTCATTAAACATTGTATTTTGTAGCACTGTCGATTGTGTTCGGTTGTTAATCAGAAATCCCACCAAGTTATCTTGTTACTCAACAAAGGTCGTCCGATCAGCATCAATCTCTTTCTTAATTTGTTTGAAATCAATTAACAAGTCAATGTCATTTGAGATCCAATAAAAAGAGTACCTGTTGTCTAAAATCTAATAAGAAGAGTTATTTTTTTGTTTGTTTGAAATCCAATAAGAAGAGTTAATGTTGTTGATATCCAATATAAAGAGTTAATGTTGTCTGAAATCCAATAAGAAGAGTAACTGTTGTCTGGAATCCAATAAGAAGAGTAACTGTTGTCTGAAATGCAATAAAAAGAGTAACTGTTGTCTGGAATCCAAAAAGAGTAACTGTTGTCTGAAATGCAATAAGAGTTAATGTTGCTTGAAATCCAACAAAAATACTAACTGCTGACTGAAATCAAATGAGAGATAATGTTGTTTGAAATCCAATAAGAGTAACTGCTGTCTTAAATCCAATAAGAAGAGTTAATGTTGTTTGACATTCAATAGGAAGAGCAATGCTTGTCTGAAATCCAATAAGAAGAGTAAATATTGTTTGAAATCCAGTAAGAGTTAATGTTGTTGATATCCAATAAGAAGTGTAACTGTTGTTTCAAATCTAATAAGAGTTAATGTTGTTTGAAATCTAATAAGAAAAATGTGTGTGTGTGATTTGGATTCATAATATAGCTTTAAATTTTTTCAGTCATATCGCTATGATGTCTGCTGTAAGACAGTGTATAGTGAGTGATATCTAGCAATAGGGAATCATGCCACAGACATGTAACATGATATCCCACCCAGTCATATTATCCTGGCACCAAGCCGACCCGCCCTAACAATAACCTCTTAATACTGAATGCCAAACAAGGGAGCTGTTAATATCATTTTTGTTAACTCTTTGCTTTGACTCGGCCGGGGAACTAGCCCTTGACCTCTTATATCCTCAGTCAGGGAGATTTTAACCACTAAGCTACCGGTGAAATCCAATAAGATGAGTAACTGTGGTTTGAAATTCAATAAAGGAAGAAATGTTGTTTGAAATTCTATAAGAAGTGTAAGTGTTGCATGAAATCCAAAAAGAAGAGTAAATGTTGCCTGAAATTCAATAAGAGTAACTGTTGTATGAAATCCTGTAAGAAAAGTAACTGTTGTCTGAAATCCAATGAGTAACTGTTGTATGAAATCCTGTAAGAAAAGTAACTGTTGTCTGAAATCCAATGAGTAACTGTTGTCTGAATCCAATAAGAACAGTAATTGTTGTTTGAAATCCAATAAAACGAGTTAACTGTTTTTTGAAAATGAACAAGAGTAACTGTTGTTTGAAATCAAATATTAAAAAGAAGAGTAACTGTTGTTTGAAATCTAATAAGAAAAGTGTGTGTGATTTGGTTTCGTAACATAACTCCAATAAAAGTAAATGTTGTCTGAAATCCAATAATAACAGTAACTGTTTTTTTTGAAATCCAAAAAGACAAGTAACTGTTGTGTGAAACCCAATGAGAATTGTAACTGTTTTTTTTTAAAAATTCAATAAGAGTAACTGTTGTTTGAAATCCAATATTAAAAAGAAGAGTAACTGTTTGAAATCTAATAAGAGTTAATTTTGTTTTAAATCTAAAATAAGAAAAGTGGGTGCAATTTGGATTCATAACATAGCTTTACCAATTTATCAGTCATATTGCTATGATGTCTGCAGTGTGACTGTTTATAGTGATGTCTAGCACTGGGGCATCATGCCACAGACATGTAGCAAATTGTCTTTCCCAGTCACATTATCCTGACACCATGCCCAGCCATCCTAACACTAACCTCTTCATGCTGAGAGCCAAAAAAAGGCAGCTGCTAGTACCATTTCTGTCAAGACTTGTGACCGTTAGAAGAGGATCAAACCCATGGCCTCCTGAATGTAAGGTGGATTCTTTAACCACTAGGCTACTGGTGCGGTCAATAAGAGTAACTGTTGTTTGAAATCAAATAAGAGCAGTAGTTCTTGTTTGAAATCAAATAAATAGTTAATGTCTGAAATCCAAGAAGAACAGTTAATGCTGTTGATATCCAAGAAGAAGAGTAACTGTTTTTTTAAATCTAATAAGAGTTAATGTTCTTGACATCCAATAAGAAAAGTAAATGTTGTCTGAAATCCAAGAAGAAGAATTAATGTTGTTTCTATCCAAAAACAAGAGTAACTGTTATTTGAAATCTAATAAAAGTAATTGTTGTCTGAAATCCAATAAGTAGTTGTTTAAAATCAAAGAAGAGTTGATGTTTATATCCAGTAAGAAGAGTCAATGTTTGAAATCCAATAGGAGTAAATATTGTCTGAAATCCATTAAATCAATAAAAGTAACTGTTGTTTGAAATCCAATAAGAAGAGTTAATATTATTGATATCCAATAATAAAAGTGCCTGTCCTAAAGAAAGAAAAAAACTGGATGTGAAGATCCATAGTCCCAATTACATGACTAAGCTAAGGTCTTTCGTTAACAAAATTAAATATTTTTAAATATAGGTGGTTTGGGCCCTAAAACGTTCACATTTTTTCTTGTTTGCCAATACAAACCACAGACAGGCTAAGACACATGGACAATTTGTACACCTAACATCACAATCAATGTTGGTTAAGTTCCTGCTAACCAATGTGTAATAGTTTTCTGTATCTGCCACCAGCTATGGACCTCATATAATTGATCTTAATCATCGTGCTCATTTCATAATTTGAAACCACCAGTGGGGATGTATGCTACCTTGACCTACATTTTTCATGCAAGCTGTTGTTTACAGTTAATTCCTGTGTAAATGTTTTCACTTAGTCCCATGATAATAGTTATGTCTTACGGACAAATCTGCAGCAGATTTGCTGTATTCTGGGTACTTGATCTTTACATCATTCTAAATCATCCCCAGTAGACTGCATGTCTCAGTGACTTACTTTATTTAAAAAAATGATTGTGTTGTATAAAGGTCAACCCAAGTGTAAAAGTATTCGGCTCCAGGCAAATCTAGAGCTGAAGGCATGGTATATGTAAATGTGATCCTGGCATCGTCGTATTTCCTTACTCAACGGAATGTCAGTCACAATGAGCTACTTTTCTTATACTAATTTACTACATGAAGGTTATATCTAGCAGGAAAGCATTTGGCTTTTTTTGTCTCGTAATTCTGAAAGCTCTTGTGAATTTTGTTTTCAAGTACTCAACCTGGCGTTTTGAATAACTTCCAAAATTTCTTGAGTATTTTTTTCTTATGGACAAGAAAGTTCTCAATGTCTTAAATTTTGTTAACAAGGTTTTTTTTTACAATTTTCTCTGATTTCTTCACTATTTTTTTTAACAACATGTAAATTAGAAAAATACTTAATAGAAAATGTGATATACAAGTTTTTTTAGGTAACCTCTCAAATTCAAGGATTTTCAAAACAAAATGAACCATCCTTTCACCTACAGACATGTAATTTGATTAGAATGTTCCTGCATCATGTTGACACCTGCTCTGGGGAAAAGATCTCACAAAATGAAGTTTTTATGTATGAATCAATGAGTTTGTTATTAGCAGAAAAAGCTGAATGACAACACCCATTAAAACATGAAAATGTACACATGCAAATAAAGACAGATTGTCAGTAACACATAATCTCTATCACTACTGCTTCCTTATTTGGAATTTTAAAAAACTATCAACAGATCAGTTAAGAAAGTGAAAATTTTAATGACTTTACAAACATGTACTAATTAACCTAGTACTAAAATTACTAATTCACAAAATGATATCATACATGTAGCTGATTTGAATTTACATGAGTACAACGTGATTTAACAAATCATACATGCCAATATATTTGTTTGCAAAGGAATTTGGATGTTCTTATATCCTGTCTATGGTGGCAAGTATTTGACAGCATAAACATGTACATTTCATCATCTCTAAGTACATATCTATTTCTGCATGCATACATAGATACAAGGACATAAATAGTTTTTAAAGGAAAGTAATGTCTTTTTTCAAAGAATCGTTTTTGTTTCATATAATACTGCTTGAAAATTTCTCATTCTTTAAAATAATTTTAAAAAAATGGTTTTCACATCAATCATGACATACGGCTATTTGACTAACTGACTGCCCCATGCACAAACCAGCCACAACGCTTGCATGTCACATTGAACTAATGTTATTGTGGGGCAAACCACAGTTCATCTTTCAGTCATGATGATCCTGACCTCTGACCTTTTGAAACGACAGTCAACAGGGTTCTTCCTTATGCCATGTGAAATCCATACCCACATAGATTAGTAACTGTTGAAAGTTGAGAACTCAAGTCTTTGTGCAGAAACCATTTTTCATTATAGTCATTGTGGCTTTGCCCTTTGGATCCTGAACTTTGTATGAGTCTTCCATATACAAATAATTCACACAATTTGGTAATTGTAGACAATGAAGAAATCAAATTATGTGAAAACCATATTTTTTACTTCAGTCAATGTGTTCTTATACCTACTGATCCAAAAGTCAACAGCATGTTTCCTTACATGGTAACACCATACTCAAACCTCCCGCAGTCTGGTAAAGTGTGAAAGACTTCAGTTATTATGCAGATATAATTATTTTTCTTTCTTCCAATGACCTATACTTTCTGACACTAGAATCAACTGGTGTTCTTAACCTCAAATGTAAGCCATCGACTATGCCTGGTAACCATACATGGGGGACAATTGAAGTTACTATGTGAAAACTAAGTTGACCAACAGACAACATCATAACAAAATATGAAGTTCCTTAAAACAGGTGTATTAAAAGGTTATGATCGCTATATTGTATCAGTGAAAAAGGCATTTGTGATGATTTGAGATACCAAAAATAAACTTAAGAAATATTTCCCAATCAGCATCTTCATCACGTCTTTATTTTTCATACTATTAATAGCTTCTGATGAAATGCAATCTATGTTATATGAAACTGATGGAAAGCCCCTGACAAGGTAAATACAAAACTCCTGACAACCATGATATAGTTAAATGGTGCAAATAAAGTATTAAACCTAATAGTCAATTCTAAATTTTAAAAACAAATTCAATTACAAAATCATGAGATTAGTTTTAAAAAAATCTAAATTTAAGACTAAATGCATTCTGAATTTCAAAAGTAAATGAAACAACAAAAAATATTAAAATGTCCAGGGCATGGATGTTACACTAAAGACAGATGAACACACAAAATTGATTATTGCACATTGAATAAAGTCATCAATAAAAATTTCAGGTTTTTTCCATGTATGAAGTACAAAAAATTAGTAATATACAATATTCAGGACACTATATATCTATTAATAGAAACACTAGAAGGTACAACCCATAATTATCTATTTTGTATAATCCCGAGCATACATTATTCAGAACTGATAACAAATGTAAAGTACTATATTTGTGTAAAATGAAAATCAAAGTTACAATGCTATTTTTTCGCTATGACTTCTTTGGCATGACATGAATATTCAGAGGTGTCTAGTAATGTCATGTGTCTGGGAGATATTTGATGTAATATGGCTCAGTTGTGACTTCTCTCTAATTAAATAATAAAAAGAAAATGTTTTTATGATTCTACTAATTGCAATAACAGTATAGTGAAAGAAAATGATCACAGTCAATGATAATTATACTTGACTTTTGGAAATCTTTAACCATTAAGATCTACCATAAATCAGCTGTGAGTGTTTTAATTGGAGAAAATCAGCATCATTTCGAACAAGGTGTCATATTGCAAAAATTTCCCACCCAAATATTCTTATCTTCATGTAAAGTCAAATCTCTTATGATTAATCTCCCAAAAGAACAAATTAAAGTTTTGGTTTTCTGGAGGTCTTCAATTTTTAAATTGAGAATGAGATTTGAGTAAGGGTCTTACTAATGATGATATATTAAGTAAATGTTTATATGCTATTACAAACAACAATAGTCAAGGTTTAGAATCTATATACATGTTATTATAATTATGATTTGACTTCATCTGCATGCATTTTTCTGACTAGCCTATTCTGCTTGCTATGGGCAGAACCACTTTATCCTGAAGAGGTCACTGCTTTAAAAAAAAAAAAAAAACTGTTACTGCAGGCTACATGTGCAAAATGTTAATGTGGAATAAAAATGGGTCAATGACCCTTGCCCAATGAAGATGGGCAATCAATCTGGAATAAAGTGCATCGACATTTCTGGCAAGTGAAGATGAACCAAACATTGGTGTAGAATAAAATCAATCTGATTTAAATTAGATCTTGGCTGTCCTACATGAAGATCTGATGACTTTTCATTGGCGTCATGTTCTGGTGACCTTTTGAATTAGCCAATGGAAACGCACCTTTCAAACATCTAAAAATGAATCAAATCATTTGGTAGATATTTATGCTCTTATCCACACTGCTCAGTCTCCAAACATGAAGATATAAGACTTCATCTGATTGGTTGATAAAATTAACGATTCTGGTAGCTTACCAGAACATGACCCTTAAGCAGTTACTATCAGATTTTAATCAGATTGGAATAACATAGGTCAATGACCCTTGGCTAGTGAATATGGACCAAATGTCAGAGTGGAATAAACTGTATTAATGACCCTTGGCTAGTGAATATGGACCAAATGTCAAAGTGGAATAAACTGTATTAATAACCCTTGGCTAGTGAATATGGACCAAATGTCAAAGTGGAATAAAGTGTATTAATGACTTACTAATGAAGGTAGGTCATATGTTGTTCAAAGACCATTTGCAAGTCATATGTTCAGATTCAACTCCATTTTTATTAAGTAAATTTTGTAGTAAATTTAAATAAGGATGCACAAATTTAGGCTTGTATCAAATGAGGTCAAGTTGACTATAATTCAAGGAAAGATTAAGGACTAGAAACATGATTTAGCTTCAAGATGGTTTGGTTTACTGAAATTTAAGTCTATAGAGGTTTCAGTGTATGTGATAAAATTCAAGAATGCGATTTTCAACCCATGCAAATTTGATGAATGTTAAAATATTTGTACAATACGTATTGTGACACTTAAGTGTCCAAATACTTTACTCATTCTTACTTTTTAAAATTAATATTTATCTTTCATTAGAATCAAATTTTCAACTAAGAACATTGCAAAAAAATGCATTATACTTTTCTATTACACTTACTCAGCATCAGATCTTCAACCAAAAGTACTACAAGAAAATCCACACCAAACATTTTCCCCATACTTTTTAAATATAATTACCTTTAATTAACACCAGAAAATGCACCATACCTATAAGCAATTACCTTTACTCAGCACCAAATCTTCATTTAAGAATAATGCAAGAAAATCCACACCAATCAAATACTTTCCCCATACATTATTATATGCAATTGCCTTTACTTATCAGATCTTTATCCTCATGTAAAGCAAAATTCAATGTAGATAACTATATGTAATTACCCTTACTTAGCATCAGCTTTTCAACTACGAGTTATGCAAAATACACTATACATATCTATATGTAATTACCCTTATTTAGCATCAGCTAATGCAACGAGTAATGCAAGAAAATCCTCACCACCAATACATTTGAAAATGATTTTGGATTGTATGGACTTTTAGGCATGTAACAAAGGATTTTCTTTAAAAAAAAGCCTAAAAACTACATCTGATTAACAATCATCCCTAATATACTGTTTTAGAAAAGGATTCCACTGAATAATGTCTCATCTTCGAGTACCATGGTATATTAATTGAATCTACAGAAATCTCTGTTCTCATCTAAACACCCTGTTATATCATCATACTGAACATAATCACCCGCATGTCTAACCCCAATGCATTTGGTATATCAACATACTAAATATATTTTTTTCATGTCTATCCCCCCACCCCAGTATAACAACAAACTCAATATGAATATCCCATGTCTAACCAGAACACACTTGGTGTATTATCATACTAATATGATTACCCCATGTCTAAAAAAACCAAAAACCCATACAAATGGTGTACCATCATGCCAAATATATAATGATCCCATGTCAAAGTCCAATGCAGAATGAATGTAACTGTCCCATGTCTGCCCACAAAACACTTGTTGTATCAACATATCAAATGTAATCGTCCCATGTCTACCCACAAAACACTTGTTGTATCAACATATCAAATGTAATCGTCCCATGTCTGCCCACAAAACACTTTTTGTATCAACATACCAAATGTAATCATCCCGTCTGCCCACAAAACTCTTTTTGTATCAACATACCAAATGTAATCGTCCCATGTCTGCCCACAAAACACTTTTTGTATCAACATACCAAATGTAATCGTCCCATGTCTACCCCAAAACACTTAGTATAGATGGAATTGTTGAGTCACAAGAGTTTGTAGCACATACGAGTCCACACTATCTATCAAGAGTCCATATCACCATGCAGAGTCTAAACCAGATATACAAGTCCAAACTATATGTGGTTATAGCATGGGGATGTCAATGGTTACAGAGTTTTTATGACTGTTATGTTACAGGATGGGAATCTCAATGGTTACATAGTTCAGACACTGTCCATAGGATGGGAATCTCAATGCTTATATAATTCTGACACTGTTCATAAGTTGGGAATCTCAATGCTTACATAGTTCTGACACTGTTCATAAGTTGGGAATCTCAATGGTTACATAGTTCAGACACTGTTCATAGGATGGGAATTTCAATGGTTACATAGTACAGACACTGTTCATAAGTTGGGAATGTCAATGGTAATATATTTCTGACACAGCAGGGGCCCCAAGTGGCCGAGTGGTCTAAAGCGCTGTCCGTTACGGATCACTGCCATCCCACCTCTGTCTGCATGGATTCGAGTCTAAGATTTGGCTAATGTAGTTATGTGAGAATGCTTGCCAGTAGCTTCTCATGGGTCGGTGGTTCTTTCTGAGGGTTTTCCGGGTTCTTCCTCCACCATTAATACTGGCCGCCATGTATAGCCTATATTGTGCTGAAAAAATGGCATTAAACCATAAAAAGCAAACGAACAAAACAAACTGACACACCAGTGAGTACCCAGCTTGCAAGGACAGACATGGAGGCATGGTCCAAGGAAAATATTGGTTTTACAATGAAGTTAACTATCAAACAAATATAAAATATAGGCAAAACTGAATTCAATAAAAATATTGCAAGTGAACATGGATTATGCATCTTTCATTCGAAGGTTAAGAATGGAGGGAATTAAATTTGATGAAAAATAAATTTCACACTCCTCAACAATAAGTTATCAAGCTTCATTACATGTCTACAGTTTCAGAGTTATGGACTTCAGTAAAATTTCAACAATGAGTTGACACTGCTGACGACACCAGTATCACAAAGCCTAGCATTTTTCTTGAAGAGAAGAATTTTTGTACCTGTGTCCTGTTGTAGATTCATAATACCACTCCTATCATGTTTTTTTCCTAAGAAATAGCTACTTTTTTGACCATCTAGGTAAAGGTCTGCTTAGATCAAGGCCTTAATGTCAAGTCAATGACCATAGCAATGCTTTAAAATGTGACAGTCAAGAGGTAGCATGAAAACATTTATTGTTTTAGTTTCATAATGACTTATCAAATTGTACGAACAAAATCCATCAAAAGGTTCATCAAATATAATAAGCAAATTGATGTGACCAGTCAAAAAAGGTTGTGGCAAAATTTATTGTCAGAGTGACCAGATAAATTGTCTAAGCTTCATAAACGATTCATGCAAAGTATGAAGAAAATCTATCAAGGTAATATAATCAAACAAGAGGCCAAAGTGGATCTGATAATCACTCTCCTTGGCAGTTGACAAACGTTAGCTTGTTAATACAAAATCACACATATTGCAAAGACAGAAAAGCTTGTCGCATCTAGTTGCTACACTATTAATATTGGTGTCATTTACTTAATATTGGTGTCATTTACTTAATATTGGTGTCATTTACTATCTTTCCTAGTCATATTTACTTGACCACTTTCTCAGCCCAAAAATACAAGCCATCAACTGTTTATAGCTCCACCCTTAAAGTGCATGCACTTACCTTGCATTATAATGGGAGTTCATCTTAGAAATCAGTATGTGTTCCAACTGGTTTTAACTTCCCAATGCCAAGACAGACAAAAGACCATAATAAAAGTTGACTTGGTCTTTGGCCAGATAAATTAATTAAAAACATTTATACAAAACTTAGATGTTCTGTGCCTGACCTGACTTAACTTCATAATGATTCATTCAAGAATGAAGAAAATCCATCAAGCACTTGAAAAAACTTTAACCAACACTTGTTAAAATTACCTCTGATTCTGGCCTTGAACCCAAGGTAAAGGAGGCAAATGAGCATGTTGCAGAATCGATTGTCTTAGCTTCATAATGATTCATCGCCATGTATGATAAATATATTTTAAAGGGTTTAGAATATATATAAATAAGAAAGACTAACCAACAAATAAACCAGTGGTGCTGATGCCCCATTGGAAGAGTGGTTGCTATGTCTTGCTTCCCACTAAATGTCCAAGACAAAAAAAACCCACTTAGCCCACTGAAAGGGCAAGATTAAACAAATCCCCTAATTGGCCCTCTTTATGTCCACTAACATGGACACGACAAAATAAAAAAACAATTAGCCTATTGAAGCCCAACTGCAATATGTGGCTGGACAACATTATTTGAAAACAATTGGCAACTTTAAGATCTATTGGGACAAAATGAAAATTTAAAGAGGCAATGACTCTTGATGTTGACCTAGCACACATTAAATGCAAACTAAATTCATTAATTGGTAATATTCTGACTCGTTCATAATATGTATCCCTGTCCATGTCTAGTATCTTATCAGCCTTAAAGGCAGGCTTGAAAGAAAATAATTACCTGAATGAATTTCTTTTCTTTAAAATTGTAACTGAACACACAAACAGAGTGAACCCTATCTTGACCATAACCTAAATAAAACTACATAACTAACTATGATGCCACCAACCCACCCCTGCCTCCCTGGGTTTTTCAAATTTATTGGGGGCACCACTACAAAAAATATCAAATTAGAACATTCATTTTCAAACCCAACAACTTTACTCCAGCAAGTTTGTAATGGTCAGTATTCACATACCAGGGTTTGTGACAAAATGGGGTTGTGTCATTCTCACTGTGATGATCCTGTTACTGAATGTGGACACTAGTTGATCAGACCTTTTCTAGAAACAATTTTCAAGTCAGTTTGTGACTACAAGTTTAGATGTGTGTTAAAAAAGACTAGATTGTTGTAGCCAGAGATTGATGAATTGGTGGCTGGAAGCAGCGAACATGTTCCACTGGAAGACCATCATTTTCACCTATCTTTAGGTATTTGTTCAGCAATGCAAAGATCTGGTTGTTCAGAATCTGGAACTTCCGGATCCGATCCACCATTTTCTTCAGTTGCTGGAATGAAAAACGCATGCTCATTATACATGTGACCCAGATGCAATAGTAGAAAGGCCATTTTATTTATATTATGGCCCAGATGCAAATGAGAAGGGTCATTTCATTTATATTATGAACCAGATACAATAGTATAAGGGTCATTTTGTTTATATTATAGCCCAGATGCAATAGTAGAAGGGCAATTTTGTTTATATTATGGCCCAGATGCAAATCTAGAAGGGCAATTTTGTTTATATTATGGCCCAGATGCAAATCTAGAAGGGCCATTTTGTTTATATTATGGCCCAGATACAATAGCAGAAGGGCCATTTTGTTTATATTATGGCCCAGATGCAATAGTAGAATTGACATTTTGTTTATATTATGGCCCAGATGCAATAGTAGATGGGCAATTTTGTTTACATTATGGCCCAGATGCAATAGTAGAAGGGCCATTTTGTTTATATTATGGCCCAGATGCAATAGTAGAAGGGCCATTTGGTTTATATTATGACCCAGATGCAGTTGTAAAAGGGTCATTTTGTTTATATTATGGCCTAGATACAATAGTTAAAGGGTCATTTTGTTTATTTTATGGCCCAGATGTAATAATAGAAGAGTCATTTTGTTTATATTATTGCTTAGCTACAATATTATTTGGGCCATTTTGTTGACATGATTGCCCAGATACAATAGTATAAGGGCCATTTTGTTTATATTATGGCTCAGATGCAATAGGAGAGGCCTATTTGTTTATATGGTGGCCCTGATATAGTAGAAGGGCCATTTTGTTTATATGATGGCCCAGATAGAATAGTATAAGGGCCATTTTGTTTATATGATGGCCCAGATACAAAAGCATAAGTTCCATTTTGTTTATATAGCCCAGATGCAATAGCAGACAGGCCATTTTGTTTATATTATAGCCCTGATACAATAGAAGAAACATTTTGTTTATATGATGGCCCAGATACAATAGCATCAGGGCCATTTTGTTTATATTATGGCCCAGATACAATAGTAGAAGGGCCATTTTATTTATATTATGGCCCAGATACAATAGTAGAAGGGTAAATTTGTTTATATCATGGCCCAGATACAATAGCAGAAGGGCCATTTTGTTTATATTATGGCCCAGATGCAATAATAGAAGAGCCATTTTGTTTATTTTATTGCTTAGCTACACTATTATAATGGCCATTTTGTTTATATGATGGCCCAGATACAATATTATAAGGGCCATTTTGTTTATATTATGGCCCAGATGCAATAGTAGAAGAGCCATTTTGTTCATATTATGGCCCAAATGCAATAGAAGGGCCATTTTGTTTATATTATGGCCCAGATGCAAATCTAGAAGGGCAATTTTGTTCATATGGCCCAGATGCAAATCTAGAAGGGCCATTTTGTTTATATTATGGCCCAGATACAATAGTAGAAGGGCCATTTTGTTTATATTATTGCTTAGCTACAATATTATTTGGGCCATTTTGTTGACATGATTGCCCAGATACAATAGTATAAGGGCCATCTTGTTTATATTATGGCTCAGATGCAATAGTAGAAGAGCCATTTTGTTCATATTATGGCCCAAATGCAATAGTAGAAGGGCCATTTTGTTTATATTATGGCCCAGATGCAAATCTAGAAGGGCAATTTTGTTCATATGGCCCAGATGCAAATCTAGAAGGGCCATTTTGTTTATATTATGGCCCAGATACAATAGTAGAAGGGCCATTTTGTTTATATTATGGCCCTGATGCAAATCTAGAAGGGCCATTTTGTGTATATTATGGCCAAGATGCAATAGTAGAAGGGCAATTTTGTTCATATTATAAGGGCCATTTTGTTTATATTATGGCCCAAATGCAATAGTAGAAGGGCCATTTTGTTTATATTATGGCCCAGATGCAAATCTAGAAGGGCAATTTTGTTCATATGGCCCAGATGCAAATCTAGAAGGGCCATTTTGTTTATATTATGGCCCAGATGCAATAATAGAAGAGCCATTTTGTTTATATTATTGCTTAGCTACACTATTATAATGGCCATTTTGTTTATATGATGGCCCAGATACAATATTATAAGGGCCATTTTGTTTATATTATGGCCCAGATGCAATAGTAGAAGAGCCATTTTGTTCATATTATGGCCCAAATGCAATAGTAGAAGGGCCATTTTGTTTATATTATGGCCCAGATGCAAATCTAGAAGGGCAATTTTGTTCATATGGCCCAGATGCAAATCTAGAAGGGCCATTTTGTTTATATTATGGCCCAGATACAATAGTAGAAGGGCCATTTTGTTTATATTATGGCCCAGATGCAAATCTAGAAGGGCCATTTTGTTTATATTATGGCCCAGATGCAAATCTAGAAGGGCAATTTTGTTCATATTATGGCCCAGATGCAAATCTAGAAGGGCCATTTTGTTTATATTATGGCCCAGATACAATAGTAGAAGGGCCATTTTGTTTATATTATGGCCCAGATGCAAATCTAGAAGGGCCATTTTGTGTATATTATGGCCAAGATGCAATAGTAGAAGGGCAATTTTGTTCATATTATAAGGGCCATTTTGTTTATATTATGGCCCAGATGCAATAGTAGAAGAGCCATTTTGTTCATATTATGGCCCAAATGCAATAGTAGAAGGGCCATTTTGTTTATATTATGGCCCAGATGCAAATGTAGAAGGGCAATTTTGTTCATATGGCCCAGATGCAAATCTAGAAGGGCCATTCTGTTTATATTATGGCCCAGATGCAATAATAGAAGAGCCATTTTGTTTATATTATTGCTTAGCTACACTATTATAATGGCCATTTTGTTTATATGATGGCCCAGATACAATATTATAAGGGCCATTTTGTTTATATTATGGCCCAGATGCAATAGTAGAAGAGCCATTTTGTTCATATTATGGCCCAAATGCAATAGTAGAAGGGCCATTTTGTTTATATTATGGCCCAGATGCAAATCTAGAAGGGCAATTTTGTTCATATTATGGCCCAGATGCAAATCTAGAAGGGCCATTTTGTTTATATTATGGCCCAGATACAATAGTAGAAGGGCCATTTTGTTTATATTATGGCCCAGATGCAAATCTAGAAGGGCCATTTTGTGTATATTATGGCCAAGATGCAATAGTAGAAGGGCAATTTTGTTCATATTATGGCCCAGATGCAAATCTAGAAGGGCCATTTTGTTTATATTATGGCCCAGATACAATAGCAGAAGGGCCATTTTGTTTATATTATGGCCCAGATGCAATAGTAGAATTGACATTTTGTTTATATTATGGCCCAGATGCAATAGTAGATGGGCAATTTTGTTTACATTATGGCCCAGATGCAATAGTAGAAGGGCCATTTTGTTTATATTATGGCCCAGATGCAATAGTAGAAGGGCCATTTTGTTTATATTATGGCCCAGATGCGACAGTAGAAGAGCCATTTTGTTTATATTATGGCCCAGATGCAACAGTAGAAGGGCCATTTTGTTTATATTATGGCCTAGATGCAATAGTACAAGGGCCATTTTGATTATACTATGGCCCAGATGCAATAGTAGAAAAGCCATTTTGTTTATATTATGGCCCAGATGCAATAGTAGAAGGGCCATTTTGTTTATATTATGGCCCAGACACAATAGTAGAAGGGCCATTTTGTTTTGCTGATCCTTAGAACTGTCTAGAGTCATATTTCAAGTGATAGCAGAAAACTATTAAAATTTTGAAACATACACAGTTTATTATAGCCATAATTATATAAACTAGAATGATTTTCAGGCCAAAAGCAAATTGCCAACTTTTTTACAACACTTTCAAATCCTTTTGGAGTTTGACGTTTAAAAAAAAGAAAAACTAGGTTAGGATTGTCATACAAAACTACTTGAAGTAAATAAATGAAACTTGGCATGTATATATGTATTCTCAAAAGATAACATGATAAGATTATCAGGTAATTTAGACTATTTTCAATAATTTTGTATCTTTTGACAAAATACTTGCTATAAAGTATAGATGTTGCCAAATGAAATTTGGAAGACTACCAAAAGTAAGATGGCAAGTTCAAATTATAACAATTCATATTTTATTTACATTTTTGGACTTGAGATTTTTTAAACAAAACTTTTGTTGGCAATATTTATCAAAACTGATTGAAAGAAGGCTCATGAAATTTGGTATGCATTTATTATGTACTTGTAGATGACCTGATTTGATTTTCAAAACACTACATCAATTTCTTATTTTTTTAAACATTTTTGAATTTTTACCAAACAAAACCCTAACATAACAATTTCACTTCAGCAAATTTGGCAACTTGAAGAAACCTGAATTTGCTGATATACTTACCCAATCATAATACTTTAGAAAGACTATCTTGCAAATCTACAACTCCCAGATTCAATATCTTTAGCTGGAAAACAAGTTTTCTGCCCACCTAAGCAGTGGTCAGGCAGATTGGTATAGGGATTAACACCAAAGCCCAGTTATTATCTCAATTACTACTGGAGATGAAGGGATGTTCTCCATATGGATGTAATTGCATGGGGACAAGGGGGGGGGGACACATATTGTATATTATGATTGAGTAAGTATTCTTGAAGAAATATTTTACTAGAAAAATTGGAGTGTGAGTGATTTGGAATTTTGACATAGCTTTAACAATTTTCTGTCACATCACTATGATATCTACGGTAAGGCAGTTTATAGTGATGTCCAGAACTGGTGTATCATGCTGCAGACATGTAATATCATATCCCACCCAGTCACATTAGACTGACACAAGGCTGACCAGTTATAACACTAACGTCTCAATGAAGAGCACCAAGCAAGACAGCTGCTAGTACCATTTATTTAAGTCTTTGGCATTACATGGCTGGAGTTCAAACCCACAACCTCACAACCTCCCACATCCAAGGAGGATGCTCCAATCACTAGGCTACTGAGGCAGTCTAGAAAATCGGTTTCTTTTTTAAATACACTACCCAATCAAAATACCTTAGGAGAATAGGCTTGGAAAGATAACTTGTTGCACCACAGCTAAAGACCCTACCAAAACAAGTTGATGCCTTTGACATGAAAGATCTCTTTTAGATTAAAACTGGAGAATGTCAAGTCTGATCTCCATCCCACGATCTGGATAGTCATTCAGAAAACAATTCTAGCAAATATAGCAAATCTGCACACAGGGTTAGAGCAGATGCCAAAAGCATAACACTTGAGCAGATATGTGCAATATTATTTCTTAATATGCAGAATAAAAAAACATTTAATCAATGATGAAAGGTCTGTGCTGATATATCTTCCTGTTCCTGTTTGAGAGGTAAAAATATGTGTGACCTCCCTCAAGATAATGGCTGTCATTTGAAGATACCACTTCAAAGCTTGTACTGGAGCTGAAATGTCCAGTGTAGACATTGATTTCATTACAAATGTCTGATTACCCATTGATGGAAGCCAGTTCTTGGCAATGAAAGAGAGTAATGTCATGAGTAAAACTTGCCCGTCTTAACAGAAATGCATGTATGTCGTGTCTACGCATTTTGCTGATTCTGCCTGCCATAGCTAATGCAAACAAGAAAGCCGGTCTTGTATGAAAGAGTCAATGATGCCCTTGTAAGTGGGGGTCTTCAAGAATGATATTCATCCATACTGTCGGAATTAGATGGGTCCACCATGAAATGGTTTTCCCTGCCAACTTTCAAAGTAATGTGGAGGCAGGATTAGTATGATTGGTGAACTATTAAGCTCTTGAGAACAGTTCCATTGGTGTCTTGTTCAGTCATGAAAAGTCCGTTTGGGCAATGGCCCAGTCACTTTTGACCAGATGAAATCCAAATGAATGAAAGATCAGACATGTCTTTGATTTGTGCAATATCCTCTCTTCTATGAGAGCACAGTGTGCTAGTGTTTGTGGAGTAGTATGTTTAACTGATGGGTACTAACTGTTTCTCATTGAAGAGCCTCAAAAGTTAGCCATTGTGGTATAGATGTCTCCATTGGAATAAAGTACTCCAATGAAAACCACAGAGGTTATATCCATTGCCTTCCTATATTGACCCTACTGGTCCTGTATTCCTTATTGTAGTCAAATAATCAGGATGAAGATACTTTTGGTTTCTATATCACATTCAGAATCCAAAGTTTTGAATGTTTATACATAAGCCATACCAAGTAGCCCCAAGTGGCTGAGTGGTCTGAAGCACTTTCCATTACGGATCACTGCCATTTCACCTCTGTCTGCATCGGTTAAAGTCTAAGATTTGGCTAATATAGTTATGTGAGAAAGCTTGCCAGTAGCTTCTTGTGGGTCGGTGGTTCTTTCCGGGGGTTTTCCCGGGTTCTTCCTCCACCAATAATACTGGCCACCATGTATAGCCTATCGTGTGCTGAAAATTGGCGTTAAACCCTAAAACAAACAAACAAACATATGCCATACCAATGTATAGGAATCTGCAATAAGACATAACTTTGTGCCCAGTATTGGTGTGACAAAGGTTGGGACTGTTGGCATTCCACTTTGTCACTAATGTCCATCCTAAGCCAAAGCCATCAAGCATGTATCAAATTAAATTGAGGGATGAAAAGGCCATTTTGTTTTTGCAAGTTCCTACTTGCAGAAAATGAGTTTGTCAATACATTAGCCAGCCAAGGGGCTGTTGAACAGAAAACTGGATTGTCACTGAAACACCACCTTTGAAAATCCAAAACAAAAATAATAAATTTCACTTTGCTGTTTGGGATCAGTCACCCTGTGAAGCTATTGATCAGAATGAGAACTCTCTTTCCCATGTAGGTTTGACAGCCATCAATGACAGGGTTTCAAAGAACAGCATACATTTCAAATTTTATGGTTGCTATTTTGACTAGACTGACAATGGTTATTTTGTATTTGTTATCTATTGACTAGAATAACAGGTTATTTTTTTATTCTTTATATATTAAATACAATCTCAAGGTGGTTATTTTTTTATTTGTAATAAATTTACTAGAGTGACAGAGTGGTTATTTTTCATTCATTATCTATTCACTAGAATGACACAATGGTAAATTTTTATTTGTTATCTATTTTCTTTGAATTGATTTTCTTGCACCTTGAATCTCTGAGTTAGGAAAAATGAACCAATGATGCTAATTTTTAGTACACATATCAATGCATGTTAATTTTTATATATATCTGATTTGATTCATATATTTTTTAACTTAATATTGTTTGTCAGTTTTAAATTCATTTTATTTTTCATTACATGCTATTGTAATGTAAATTTATTCACTAGAGATGTTTTTCAGAAAATCAGTAGGTCTGAATTATTCTTTGGTAAACAAGTACTGTTTAGACCCTGACATTGATTCAAGGTTAGTGGCAACCATGTAACAGATTTTATTATTTTAAAATGATTGGTTGTTGTCAAGGTCAAGATGGAACTAGTGAAGAAGTAAACTTTTTATTCTTAATGAAAAAAATTCTTGGTTCTTGTCAGGGTTATGTTAGGAGTACGTGATATAAATGATCACATGACTCATTCCTGCCCCCATTGGTGATTTCGCAATTTCAAAACTGTGTATTAGAATATGTGATAATATTTGTTTTAGTGAAATATAGTTAAGTTTTTGGGCTTTTACAAATGACATTAAGTCATTTCTTTGTTGTAGTCAAGTTTTTGAATCCATGTTAACTCATTTGGATTTTAATGAATTTATTTGTACATCTGGACATATTTGATGTGCTCAAACAGAATTCTTGGACAAAACCAGTTTATCAAAATATTATTCGGATTTCCTATACCAGAGTGATAAATACTACAAAGAAATGTAGATAAGCACAAAACAAGACTTCAGCATAGATTTTTGTTTTCCATCTTGGATTTTCCAACAGGACTCGAACTTTAATCTTTTAGAACATTTAATTACATGGACTTTTGTAATTTCATCTGTGGATTACTCTTGGATTATTTTTGGATTTGATTCTTAAAACTAAGTTCTTTTTCCATTTTTACAATCATTTTCCAGGAAATAAATTATTTGTTAAACTTGACAAAACTATTTGTTTTCACTCTTTCTTTGTTAATATTTATTAGTGCCTAAACTCGTAACACAAAATGTGTTAAATTTTAGTCCATTTAACATCACTTTAAGGCAAATGGAGTTAAGTGCTTTGCCCAAGGACACACCATGATAGCTGATCCAGGCTGGTCTCATGGTAGGATTCAAACATAAAACAATTCAGTCATGGGTTTGGCACATTAACCACTCAACCACCATGGCAGCCACTGTAGTAAGTCAAATGTCAAACTCTGTCTGCAGATGTCAAGATACAAGACATGCCCGATATAAATGCCCCATACTTTCACATGTTTCCACACTGAAATTATCTAACTGACCAGACATGATTGATGAAGTTAATTTTTCTACCAAAGGCTTACTCTGGATATAGGCAGCGAGTTTTAAGTTGCTCTCAAATTAGAATGATTCGGTTCATATCCTTCAATGAAAGTGGTATTGAGTGTTTTACAATTGATTACAATCATTAAAATCATTGAGAAATGCTTTGTTCAATATATCTCAACAAATAATGACATGTACATAAAGCAAAATGTTGCACAATATACATATTAAAAGCAAAAAAATAATAATTTTGTACAAAACTGTGTCATATGCCTGCAGTTATTAATGCAGATATTGATGCTGGAATATTGATACCTATGTTTCACTACTGCATATGTAGACACAGGTTAAAAAGTCAGACTTACAATTCCTTTTACATTTTCATCTTTCATGTCAACCCTGTTGACCTTGAGGATGTGGTAGCAGAAGTCAAGAGCCTCAAATCGTCGTTGCTGATCAAGCAAAACAATCAGCGTGCAACCAGCCCAGTTCAGACCCTCACCATACAACTCTCTGAAACAGAAAAGTTTATCAGATACTTGAACTTATAGCTTAACCATCCATTTCAGCAGTTCTGTCAATATTTGTGTTTGTCAAGACAATTTGATAAAGAGTCTACATGCATGCCTAAGTTTATTCTAACAGCATGACAAAACATTTCTTAGCTTGTTGTGAAGTTGGTTGGTTTTAACTGCACTTTGATTACATTACTATCTATATCACGCCTTGACTGTTAGAGCAAGTGACACTGGCAGCCAATCCAGGATGGCCAGAGCGAAAACCATTGAAACAGAACAAAAAAGTACTAAAGGAATGGTAAACAATTTTCTCACAGAAATATTTCCTCACCTCTCCAACACCTCACCCCTATGATCACGGTAGAGATGAATACATAGTACTGTCTTTGAAAGCAAACACAGCACTAGTAGCCTCCAATGGTGAGTAAGGGCAATAACTCTTATGGAGCTCAAGGATGCATAATAACCTTTAGTATGTATATCTACATAAGGTAATAAGTACTCCAAAATTGCAGAACAATTACTCATAACTATACAAATATAAAATTAAACTGGACAAAGATTCATAAATTTATTTTCAGCAAAAGTTCAAACGTTATACTCTGGACAAGGATATGAGACAAGTCACAGAATTATATCTTGTAATGGCGTGAACTCAACCTTGAGGCATGGAGGTGGGGGCATGGCTACTATCATGGTACATTTGTCCAACTGTTACAAAGTTATCGACCAGACAAGAAAATGTTAATATTGGTCAGACTGAAAATAATTAATTATAATAATATATTATAATGTGCCAGTCATGAGACTAGCTGCTCTAACATGATTGTCAAAAAATTCATCCAGCTTTAACTTTAACTCCAACAATGATTACTTTCTTAACTTCTACACTGACATGGTCAGGACAATAAAAGTGTCTCAATCTTATTTTCTGTATGCATCACTAAATTTAAATAAATCAACAAGGTATACATGCATTCTTGGGTGGGATAAAGACAACGGTGTAGTGCTATATAAGGAAACCAGAGAATGCAATAAAGTAAGGGAGCATATGTTACTCAGATGTGAGGGAAAAATGGCAAGCACACAAATGTAATGGAAAAAGCAAAATATTTCTACATGATAAATAGCCAAAGGTCTAAGTCAATCATCAAAAGTCCAAGTCTATGGCCAAAGGTCTAAGTCAATGGCCATAGGTCTTAGTCAATGGCTAAAGGTCTAAGTCAGGGGCTAAAAGTCTAAGTCAATGGTCATAGGTCCAAGTCAAGGGCCAAAGGTCTAAATCAATCTTCAAAAGTCCAAGTCAATGGTCATAGGTCAAAGTCAATGGCCAAATGGACAAGTCAATGGCCAAAGGTCTAAGTCAATGGCCAAATGTCTAAGTCAATGGCTAAAGGTCTACAGTCAATCGTCAAAGGTTCAAGCCAATGGTCATAGGTCAAAATCAATGGCCAAAGGTCCAAGTCAACAGTGTAAGGTCCAAGTCAAATCAAAAAGGTCAAAGTCAATGGTCAATGGTCCAAGTCAATGTCAATAGTCCATAGTCCAAGTCAACAGTCAAAGAGGTAAGGGGTAGCACAGTAACTTTTTAATACGTACTCAAATACATCATCCTGAGACTTACTCAATTGTGAATTCGTGTTCTCCAACTGGCATGCAGAATACAAACTGCATTGCACTCCAAAGTCGGTGAAACTCTGTGCACTCATCAATGTTCATGACACCATTCGTTGGTGGCTTCCCCCTCCAGACTTCATCATCCAAATATGAGCGTATCCGAGTCAGTAAAACCTCAAACATAGAAAGTCCACAGCAGAGTCTCTCTCTGGTCAGTAGGTCTCCCTCTGCTGCAATGTCTGCTTGCTGTAGAGAAGGACCGTAAAAAACATCATTTTAACTGACAGGAAAGTTTGAGGAATAAAATTTAAATTAAAAATATTTTCATGGCACTCCTAATGTTACTATCAATACAAACACAGTTTTTATGTTACTATCAATACAAATACAGTTTTTATGTTACTATCAATACAAATACAGTTTTTATGTTACTATCAATACAAATACAGTTTTTATGTTACTATCAATACAAATACAGTTTTTATGTTACTATCAATACAAATACAGTTTTTATGTTACTATCAAAACAAATACAGTTTTTATGTTACTATCAATACAAATACAGTTTTTATGTTACTATCAATACAAATACAGTTTTTATGTTACTATCAATACAAATACAGTTTTTATGTTACTATCAATACAAATACAGTTTTTATGTTACTATCAATACAAATACAGTTTTTATGCTGTTGCAACAATTAAGTCAAACTGATATCTGAAAAGAAAAGACCCCCACCTGAGTCTTCAAGTAAGCAGCAACACCATTCTTCAATCCTCATGTTCAAGACTATTATCAAAAATTGTAAAATACTTCTACAACAAAATGAATGTAGGCAGTCCTTAAATGGCATTTTGGGTAGACTTCATATGTAGTGCTTTGAGATTAGAATGGTATACATCTTTTGAAATGTTTATCATGAATTCTGATATCATAAATTCTGAAATTGTACTGCATTATGTTTGTGTTGTTCGTCCATCAAATCGACGGGGACCTCTCTAGTCATCTGATGGTTTGAGGGGCTGGTTCTCTTCTGTGTGTGTGCAAGTGGCTGATGAGGTCAACCCTTGCACGGAATGTTCATTTGCATAAGAGACATGGGATGAGTAGGACATCTCCAGAAGGGTTGATGGCACATGCTTTTCTGGCTTGCCTCTTTAGCTCTGAAGCTGCTGTCCCGCTAGATTTGCACAACTTGGAGCCTTTGTGCATAGAGGAAAGCCAAGTGACTCAGTCCCTTGCTGTTTGCTCTCAGGAATCAGAGTTTATGTTGAATGCTTTCAATGCAGCTTTCAGATTGTCATTGAAGCATTTCTTCTGACCTCCTTGGGATCACTGTCCTTACTGTAACTCACCATAAAAGAGTCTCTTAGGCAGAAAGTGGTCTGGCAATCGTACAACATGCCCCATCCTGTGTAGCATCATTATGGTGGGTGTGAATGCTTGAGAGACCTGCTTGGGCCAGTGGTCTTTCATGCCTACATAAGAATGCTTGAGCAAGTACCTCAGTGACTGGAACCTTGTCCTGCTACATGATGTTGAGGATTTACCTGAAACCTGTGGTGTGAAAGTGGTTCAGCTTCCTGGCATAGCTTTGGTACACCTTCCACATTTCGCATGCGTAAAGTAGTGTGGGGACCATAACTGCCCTGTTTACCTTTAGTTTGGTCTCCACTAGACAGGATGCCAATTCATGATACTTGATTCAAGTTAGCCTTGCCAAGAGGAATGCACTATAAGGGCCATTTTTTCCAAGGTAAATGGTCATCTTTCTAACATACATACAACTAAATAATTCTGACATAACTTTGAACTTTGGCAAGGTTTTTGGAATGTCTGTTTCTATTAACTAGCCTTCAAATAAACTTCTTTTATAAGTAAATTACTTTATTTTGAAAGCCATTAAATTTTAGAAGTGTATTAAGAGCTGGTCAGGTAAATGTTGCAGTAGATATCATCTAGTACTCTTGAAGCACAAGGATTCCATAATTCAGTTTACTGACATAATTTGTGTACCTCCATGTGAACAACAAACATGAATTACTTCCCTTTAGTCATTGTGAGCTGAAGGTGATAACAATATGTGATGTTTTAAAGCACATTGTGGGAAAAGCTGCTCTCTAGCTTGAAGGAAAATTAGACGTTTTTAAAGTACATTGTGGAGACAACCAGCTGTCTCACTTGAAGGAAACAGAGATCATAACACTGTGCTAGCTGCATGTACTGACAAGTTGCAACCCCTTGATTTTCCATTTATAATTTTGTTAACAACACAGGTGATTGCTCAATTAATTCAACAAAAGGGAAGTAGGGATGTACTTTCTGATTAGATCTGAGTCAACCTGAAAACACTAAGCAAATTCATGCAATGTGGCTTATCTGCACACTTCAAAATATTGCAATGGACAGACCTGATTGGTACAGCCTTCAAGAAAGTGACTTTGTTTATTCATGAAATGATAAAATAATATCTTTGTCTAAAAAAAACTTGAAAACTGTTTTTGGCATTTTATTTCATTATCTATTATCTATTTATTCCATCACATTTCTCAAATGTTTTCAATTTCATTGGATTTGCAAAATATTTCCAAGAGTATTGATTTTTATGAACAAATATAACATGTCTCTGGAAAAATTAAGGTAGATAGGCTATGCATCAATTGCTGTCTAACAAGCCAGTACCATTACAATTGCTGTCTAACAAGCCAGTATCATTACAATTGCTGTCTAACAAGCCAGTATCATTACAACTGTACAGAACTTTCATGATGAAGAATATTTGCATTCAATTATTACCAATCAATTTCAATTGTCCTCATCATTGATATGCATATCAAGTTTATAGTTCTCAGCACTATATATAGCCTTGGTATTAAAACAAAGAAACAAATCATGATTTATGACTGCATATGGTTGGGAAGATGAAACCTGCATATCACTGAAAGCTGGAAGTGGGGGATTAAAGCCAGCTTGGGTTAAATTTCATTGTGACTTTAAATTTGTGATTAAGCCTACCTACAAAACCATAAACATTGATCCCCTATAAATGTACAATGGTTTACAGTGTTCTGTATTTACTTAATTGCATGCACTCAAAGACCAAACAGTTTACAGATAATCAACCTTCAAAGCTACAAGACAAATAGGATTATGAACAGGGACTGACTGAAATATTTTCATAGGCTGATGCTATAATATATTTATTTCAAGGTAAAAGCTATTAGAATTCAATTTCTTGAAGAGATGAAAATCTTTCCAGAAATCATATACAGGAATACTCTTTAATAAGCAAATTATTTCATGATGGAAATCCATGGGTGAGAAGGCATATTGTTTTGAATGAATTACAAGAAGCATATTTTTGATTGCTCTATTACCTTTGGATTACCAAGTTTTGAAATGACAGGGACAACTTGTAGGGCAGCATATTTTGCTTCCAATTTCTTCATAATTGTCTTCAATTCCTGTTCCTTGTCCTTTCTGCTTTCCCCCTCTGTAATACAGACCAAAGTACTGTTACTGCAATAATGTGCACTTTTGGGTTTAAAACAAATTCAATATGTGCCCATGTTTGAGCTGAAATAATGTATTGATGGTAAAGATAATATTAACTTACTAACAGCATTGATCTGTAAGTACACAGACTACTGGTACATCACTTGAACCAATGTAGTTATAGACTATGCTATTTATCTGTGTAAATACAGTTCTTACAATTAGATATTCAACCAATGTAGTCATAGGCTATGCTATTTATCTGTGTAAATACAGTTCTTACTATTAGATATTCAACCAATGTAGTTATAGGCTATGCTATTTATCTGTGTAAATACAGTTCTTACTATTAGATATTCAACCAATGTAGTCATAGGCTATGCTATTTATCTGTGTAAATACAGTTCTTACTATTAGATATTCAACCAATGTAGTTATAGACTATGCTATTTATCTGTGTCTATACATTTCTTACTATTAGATATTCAACCAATGTAATTATATGCTATGATATTTTTTGTCTATACAGTTCTTACTATTAGATATTCAACCAATGTAGTTATAGACTATGCTATTTATCTGTGTCTATACAGTTCTTACTATTAGATATTCAACCAATGTAGTTATTGGCTATGCTATTTATCTGTCTATACAGTTCTTACTATTAGATATTCAACCAATGTAGTTATAGGCTATGCTATTTATCTGTGTCTATACAGTTCTTACTATTAGATATTCAACCAATGTAGTTATAGACTATGCTATTTATCTGTGTAAATACAGTTCTTACTATTAGATATTCAACCAATATAGTTATTGGCTATGCTATTTATCTGTGTAAATACAGTTCTTACTATTAGATATTCAAACAATGTAGTTATAGACTATGCTATTTATCTGTGTCTATACAGTTCTTACTATTAGATATTCAACCAATGTAGTTATAGACTATGCTATTTATCTGTGTCTATACAGTTCTTACTATTAGATATTCAAACAATGTAGTTATAGACTATGCCAAACTATCTGTGTAAATACAGTTCTTACTATTAGATATTCAACCAATGTAGTTATTGGCTATGCTATTTATCTGTCTATACAGTTCTTACTATTAGATATTCAACCAATGTAGTTATAGGCTATGCTATTTATCTGTGTAAATACAGTTCTTACTATTAGATATTCAACCAATGTAGTTATAGACTATGCTATTTATCTGTGTAAATACAGTTCTTACTATTAGATATTCAACCAATGTAATTATATGCTATGATATTTATCTGTGTCTATACAGTTCTTACTATTAGATATTCAACCAATGTAGTTATTGGCTATGCTATTTATCTGTCTATACAGTTCTTACTATTAGATATTCAACCAATGTAGTTATAGGCTATGCTATCTATCTGTGTCTATACAGTTCTTACTATTAGATATTCAACCAATGTAGTTATAGACTATGCTATTTATCTGTGTAAATACAGTTCTTACTATTAGATATTCAACCAATGTAGTTATAGACTATGCTATTTATCTGTGTCTATACAGTTCTTACTATTAGATATTCAACCAATGTAGTTATAGACTATGCTATTTATCTGTGTCTATACAGTTCTTACTATTAGATATTCAAACAATGTAGTTATAGACTATGCTAAACTATCTGTGTAAATACAGTTCTTACTATTAGATATTCAACCAATGTAGTTATTGGCTATGCTATTTATCTGTCTATACAGTTCTTACTATTAGATATTCAACCAATGTAGTTATAGGCTATGCTATTTATCTGTGTAAATACAGTTCTTACTATTAGATATTCAACCAATGTAGTTATAGACTATGCTATTTATCTGTGTAAATACAGTTCTTACTATTAGATATTCAACCAATGTAATTATATGCTATGATATTTATCTGTGTCTATACAGTTCTTACTATTAGATATTCAACCAATGTAGTTATTGGCTATGCTATTTATCTGTCTATACAGTTCTTACTATTAGATATTCAACCAATGTAGTTATAGGCTATGCTATCTATCTGTGTCTATACAGTTCTTACTATTAGATATTCAACCAATGTAGTTATAGACTATGCTATTTATCTGTGTAAATACAGTTCTTACTATTAGATATTCAACCAATGTAGTTATTGGCTATGCTATTTATCTGTGTAAATACAGTTCTTACTATTAGATATTCAACCAATGTAGTTATAGACTATGATATTTATCTGTGTCAATACAGTTCTTACTATTAGATATTCAACCAATGTAGTTATAGACTATGCTATTTATCTGTGTAAATACAGTTCTTACTATTAGATATTCAACCAATGTAATTATATGCTATGATATTTATCTGTGTCTATACAATTCTTACTATTAGATATTCAACCAATGTAGTTATTGACTATGCTATTTATCTGTGTAAATACAGTTCTTACTATTAGATATTCAACCAATGTAGTTATAGACTATGCTATTTATCTGTGTCTATACATTTCTTACTATTAGATATTCAACCAATGTAATTATATGCTATGATATTTTTTTGTCTATACAGTTCTTACTATTAGATATTCAACCAATGTAGTTATAGGCTATGCTATTTATCTGTGTCCATACAGTTCTTACTATTAGATATTCAACCAATGTAGTTATAGACTATGCTATTTATCTGTGTAAATACAGTTCTTACTATTAGATATTCAACCAATGTAGTTATTGGCTATGCTATTTATCTGTGTAAATACAGTTCTTACTATTAGATATTCAACCAATGTAGTTATAGACTATGCTATTTATCTGTGTCTATACAGTTCTTACTATTAGATATTCAACCAATGTAGTTATAGGCTATGCTATTTATCTGTGTCTATACAGTTCTTACTATTAGATATTCAACCAATGTAGTTATAGACTATGCTATTTATCTGTGTAAATACAGTTCTTACTATTAGATATTCAACCAATGTAGTTATTGGCTATGCTATTTATCTGTGTAAATACAGTTCTTACTATTAGATATTCAACCAATGTTGTTATAGACTATGCTATTTATCTGTGTCTATACAGTTCTTACTATTAGATATTCAACCAATGTAGTTATAGACTATGCTACTTATCTGTGTAAATACAGTTCTTACTATTAGATATTCAACCAATGTAATTATATGCTATGATATTTATCTGTGTCTATACAGTTCTTACTATTAGATATTCAACCAATGCAGTTATAGACTGCTATTTATCTGTGTAAATACAGTTCTTATTATTAGATATTCAACCAATGTAGTTATAGACTATGCTATTTATCTGTGTAAATACAGTTCTTACTATTAGATATTCAACCAATGTAGTTATAGGCTATGCTATTTATCTGTGTAAATACAGTTCTTACTATTAGATATTCAACCAATGTAGTTATAGACTATGCTATTTATCTGTGTAAATACAGTTCTTACTATTAGATATTCAACCAATGTAGTTATAGGCTATGCTATTCATCTGTGATTATACAGTTCTTACTATTAGATATTCAACCAATGTAATTATAGACTATGCTATTTATTTGTGTAAATACAGATCTTACTATTAGATATTCAACCAATGTAGTTATTGACTATGCTATTTATCTGTGTAAATACAGTTCTTACTATTAGATATTCAACCAATGTAGTTATAGACTATGCTATTTATCTGTGTCTATACATTTCTTACTATTAGATATTCAACCAATGTAATTATATGCTATGATATTTTTTTGTCTATACAGTTCTTACTATTAGATATTCAACCAATGTAGTTATAGGCTATGCTATTTATCTGTGTCCATACAGTTCTTACTATTAGATATTCAACCAATGTAATTATATGCTATGATATTTATCTGTGTCTATACAGTTCTTACTATTAGATATTCAACCAGTGTAGTTATAGGCTATGCTATTTATATGTGTCTATACAGTTCTTACTATCTGATATTCAACCAATGTAATTATATGCTATGATATTTATCTGTGTCTATACAGTTCTTACTATTAGATATTGAACCAATGTAGTTATTGACTATGCTATTTATCTGTGTAAATACAGTTCTTACTATTAGATATTCAACCAATGTAATTATATGCTATGATATTTATCTGTGTCTATACAGTTCTTACTATTAGATATTCAACCAATGTAGTTATAGGCTATGCTATTTATCTGTGTCTATACAGTTCTTACTATTAGATATTCAACCAATGTAGTTATTGGCTATGCTATTTATCTGTCTATACAATTCTTACTATTAGATATTCAACCAATGTAGTTATAGGCTATGCTATTTATCTGTGTCTATACAGTTCTTACTATTAGATATTCAACCAATGTAATTATATGCTATGATATTTATCTGTGTCTATACAGTTCTTACTATTAGATATTCAACCAATGTAGTTATTGGCTATACTATTTATCTGTGTAAATACAGTTCTTACTATTAGATATTCAACCAATGTAGTTATAGGCTATGCTATTTATCTGTGTCTATACAGTTCTTACTATTAGATATTCAACCAATGTAATTATATGCTATGATATTTATCTGTGTCTATACAGTTCTTACTATTAGATATTCAACCAATGTAGTTATAGACTATGCTATTTATCTGTGTCTATACAGTTCTTACTATTAGATATTCAACCAATGTAGCTATATGCTTAGCTATTTATCTGTGTCTATACAGTTCTTACTATTAGATATTCAACCAATGTAGTTATATGCTTAGCTATTTATCTGTGTCTATATAGTTCTTACTATTAGATATTCAACCCATGTAGTTATGTAGTTATATGCTATGTTATTTATCTGTGTATACAGTTCTTACTATTAGATATTCAACCAATGTAGTTATATGCTTAGCTATTTATCTGTGTCTATACAGTTCTTACTATTAGATATTCAACCAATGTAATTATATGCTATGATATTTATCTGTGTCTATACAGTTCTTACTATTAGATATTCAACCAGTGTAGTTATAGGCTATGCTATTTATATGTGTCTATACAGTTCTTACTATCTGATATTCAACCAATGTAATTATATGCTATGATATTTATCTGTGTCTATACAGTTCTTACTATTAGATATTGAACCAATGTAGTTATTGACTATGCTATTTATCTGTGTAAATACATTTCTTACTATTAGATATTCAACCAATGTAATTATATGCTATGATATTTATCTGTGTCTATACAGTTCTTACTATTAGATATTCAACCAATGTAGTTATAGGCTATGCTATTTATCTGTGTCTATACAGTTCTTACTATTAGATATTCAACCAATGTAGTTATTGGCTATGCTATTTATCTGTCTATACAATTCTTACTATTAGATATTCAACCAATGTAGTTATAGGCTATGCTATTTATCTGTGTCTATACAGTTCTTACTATTAGATATTCAACCAATGTAATTATATGCTATGATATTTATCTGTGTCTATACAGTTCTTACTATTAGATATTCAACCAATGTAGTTATTGGCTATACTATTTATCTGTGTAAATACAGTTCTTACTATTAGATATTCAACCAATGTAGTTATAGGCTATGCTATTTATCTGTGTCTATACAGTTCTTACTATTAGATATTCAACCAATGTAATTATATGCTATGATATTTATCTGTGTCTATACAGTTCTTACTATTAGATATTCAACCAATGTAGTTATAGACTATGCTATTTATCTGTGTCTATACAGTTCTTACTATTAGATATTCAACCAATGTAGCTATATGCTTAGCTATTTATCTGTGTCTATACAGTTCTTACTATTAGATATTCAACCAATGTAGTTATATGCTTAGCTATTTATCTGTGTCTATATAGTTCTTACTATTAGATATTCAACCAATGTAGTTATAGACTATGCTATTTATCTGTCTATACAGTTCTTACTATTAGATATTCAACCCATGTAGTTATGTAGTTATATGCTATGTTATTTATCTGTGTATACAGTTCTTGCTATTAGATATTCAACCAATGTAGTTATATGCTTAGCTATTTATCTGTGTCTATACAGTTCTTACTATTAGATATTCAACCCATGTAGTTATATGCTATGTTATTTATCTGTGTATACAGTTCTTACTATTAGATATTCAACCAATGTATATATAGGCTTTGCTATTTATTTGTGTCTATACAGTTCTTACTATTAGATATTCAACCAATGTAGTTATAGACTATGCTATTTATCTGTGTCTATACAGTTCTTACTATTAGATATTCAACCAATGTAGTTATAGGCTATGCTATTTATCTGTGTCTATACAGTTCTTACTATTAGATATTCAACCCATGTAGTTATATGCTATGTTATTTATCTGTGTATACAGTTCTTACTATTAGATATTCAACCAATGTATATATAGGCTTTGCTATTTATTTGTGTCTATACAGTTCTTACTATTAGATATTCAACCAATGTAGTTATAGACTATGCTATTTATCTGTGTCTATACAGTTCTTACTATTAGATATTCAACCAATGTAGTTATAGGCTATGCTATTTATCTGTGTAAATACAGTTCTTACTATTAGATATTCAACCAATGTAGTTATAGACTATGCTATTTATCTGTGTAAATACAGTTCTTACTATTAGATATTCAACCAATGTAATTATAGACTATACTATTAATCTGTGTCTATACATTTCTTACTATTAGATATTCAACCAATGTAATTATATGCTATGATATTTATTTGTCTATACAGTTCTTACTATTAGATATTTAACCAAAGTAGTTATAGACTATGCTATTTATCTGTGTCTATACAGTTCTTACTATTAGATATTCAACCAATGTAGTTATTGGCTATGCTATTTATATGTCTATACAGTTCTTACTATTAGATATTCAACCAATGTAGTTATAGGCTATGCTATTTATCTGTGTCTATACAGTTCTTACTATTAGATATTCAACCAATGTAGTTATAGACTATGCTATTTATCTGTGTAAATACAGTTCTTACTATTAGATATTCAACCAATGTAGTTATTGGCTATGCTATTTATCTGTGTAAATACAGTTCTTACTATTAGATATTCAACCAATGTAGTTATAGACTATGCTATTTATCTGTGTCTATACAGTTCTTACTATTAGATATTCAACCAATGTAGTTATAGACTATGCTATTTATCTGTGTAAATACAGTTCTTACTATTAGATATTCAACCAATGTAATTATATGCTATGATATTTATCTGTGTCTATACAGTTCTTACTATTAGATATTCAACCAATGTAGTTATTGACTATGCTATTTATCTGTGTAAATACAGTTCTTACTATTAGATATTCAACCAATGTAGTTATAGGCTATGCTATTTATCTGTGATTATACAGTTCTTACTATTAGATATTCAACCAATGTAGTTATAGACTATGCTATTTATCTGTGTAAATACAGTTCTTACTATTAGATATTCAACCAATGTAGTTATAGGCTATGATATTTATCTGTGATTATACAGTTCTTACTATTAGATATTCAACCAATGTAATTATAGACTATGTTATTTATCTGTGTAAATACAGTTTTTACTATTAGATATTCAACCAATGTAGTTATTGGCTATGCTATTTATCTGTGTAAATACAGTTCTTACTATTAGATATTCAACCAATGTAGTTATAGGCTATGCTATTTATCTGTGTCTATACAGTTCTTACTATTAGATATTCAACCAATGTAGTTATTGACTATGCTATTTATCTGTGTAAATACAGTTCTTACTATTAGATATTCAACCAATGTAATTATATGCTATGATATTTATCTGTGTCTATACAGTTCTTACTATTAGATATTCAACCAGTGTAGTTATAGGCTATGCTATTTATATGTGTCTATACAGTTCTTACTATCTGATATTCAACCAATGTAATTATATGCTATGATATTTATCTGTGTCTATACAGTTCTTACTATTAGATATTGAACCAATGTAGTTATTGACTATGCTATTTATCTGTGTAAATACATTTCTTACTATTAGATATTCAACCAATGTAATTATATGCTATGATATTTATCTGTGTCTATACAGTTCTTACTATTAGATATTCAACCAATGTAGTTATAGGCTATGCTATTTATCTGTGTCTATACAGTTCTTACTATTAGATATTCAACCAATGTAGTTATTGGCTATGCTATTTATCTGTCTATACAATTCTTACTATTAGATATTCAACCAATGTAGTTATAGGCTATGCTATTTATCTGTGTCTATACAGTTCTTACTATTAGATATTCAACCAATGTAATTATATGCTATGATATTTATCTGTGTCTATACAGTTCTTACTATTAGATATTCAACCAATGTAGTTATTGGCTATACTATTTATCTGTGTAAATACAGTTCTTACTATTAGATATTCAACCAATGTAGTTATAGGCTATGCTATTTATCTGTGTCTATACAGTTCTTACTATTAGATATTCAACCAATGTAATTATATGCTATGATATTTATCTGTGTCTATACAGTTCTTACTATTAGATATTCAACCAATGTAGTTATAGACTATGCTATTTATCTGTGTCTATACAGTTCTTACTATTAGATATTCAACCAATGTAGCTATATGCTTAGCTATTTATCTGTGTCTATACAGTTCTTACTATTAGATATTCAACCAATGTAGTTATATGCTTAGCTATTTATCTGTGTCTATATAGTTCTTACTATTAGATATTCAACCAATGTAGTTATAGACTATGCTATTTATCTGTCTATACAGTTCTTACTATTAGATATTCAACCCATGTAGTTATGTAGTTATATGCTATGTTATTTATCTGTGTATACAGTTCTTACTATTAGATATTCAACCAATGTAGTTATATGCTTAGCTATTTATCTGTGTCTATACAGTTCTTACTATTAGATATTCAACCCATGTAGTTATATGCTATGTTATTTATCTGTGTATACAGTTCTTACTATTAGATATTCAACCAATGTATATATAGGCTTTGCTATTTATTTGTGTCTATACAGTTCTTACTATTAGATATTCAACCAATGTAGTTATAGACTATGCTATTTATCTGTGTCTATACAGTTCTTACTATTAGATATTCAACCAATGTAGTTATAGGCTATGCTATTTATCTGTGTCTATACAGTTCTTACTATTAGATATTCAACCCATGTAGTTATATGCTATGTTATTTATCTGTGTATACAGTTCTTACTATTAGATATTCAACCAATGTATATATAGGCTTTGCTATTTATTTGTGTCTATACAGTTCTTACTATTAGATATTCAACCAATGTAGTTATAGACTATGTTATTTATCTGTGTCTATACAGTTCTTACTATTAGATATTCAACCAATGTAGTTATAGGCTATGCTATTTATCTGTGTAAATACAGTTCTTACTATTAGATATTCAACCAATGTAGTTATAGACTATGCTATTTATCTGTGTAAATACAGTTCTTACTATTAGATATTCAACCAATGTAATTATAGACTATACTATTAATCTGTGTCTATACATTTCTTACTATTAGATATTCAACCAATGTAATTATATGCTATGATATTTATTTGTCTATACAGTTCTTACTATTAGATATTTAACCAAAGTAGTTATAGACTATGCTATTTATCTGTGTCTATACAGTTCTTACTATTAGATATTCAACCAATGTAGTTATTGGCTATGCTATTTATATGTCTATACAGTTCTTACTATTAGATATTCAACCAATGTAGTTATAGGCTATGCTATTTATCTGTGTCTATACAGTTCTTACTATTAGATATTCAACCAATGTAGTTATAGACTATGCTATTTATCTGTGTAAATACAGTTCTTACTATTAGATATTCAACCAATGTAGTTATTGGCTATGCTATTTATCTGTGTAAATACAGTTCTTACTATTAGATATTCAACCAATGTAGTTATAGACTATGCTATTTATCTGTGTCTATACAGTTCTTACTATTAGATATTCAACCAATGTAGTTATAGACTATGCTATTTATCTGTGTAAATACAGTTCTTACTATTAGATATTCAACCAATGTAATTATATGCTATGATATTTATCTGTGTCTATACAGTTCTTACTATTAGATATTCAACCAATGTAGTTATTGACTATGCTATTTATCTGTGTAAATACAGTTCTTACTATTAGATATTCAACCAATGTAGTTATAGGCTATGCTATTTATCTGTGATTATACAGTTCTTACTATTAGATATTCAACCAATGTAGTTATAGACTATGCTATTTATCTGTGTAAATACAGTTCTTACTATTAGATATTCAACCAATGTAGTTATAGGCTATGATATTTATCTGTGATTATACAGTTCTTACTATTAGATATTCAACCAATGTAATTATAGACTATGTTATTTATCTGTGTAAATACAGTTTTTACTATTAGATATTCAACCAATGTAGTTATTGGCTATGCTATTTATCTGTGTAAATACAGTTCTTACTATTAGATATTCAACCAATGTAGTTATAGGCTATGCTATTTATCTGTGTCTATACAGTTCTTACTATTAGATATTCAACCAATGTAGTTATTGACTATGCTATTTATCTGTGTAAATACAGTTCTTACTATTAGATATTCAACCAATGTAATTATATGCTATGATATTTATCTGTGTCTATACAGTTCTTACTATTAGATATTCAACCAATGTAGTTATTGACTATGCTATTTATCTGTGTAAATACAGTTCTTACTATTAGATATTCAACCAATGTAATTATATGCTATGATATTTATCTGTGTCTATACAGTTCTTACTATTAGATATTCAACCAATGTAGTTATAGGCTATGCTATTTATCTGTGTCTATACCGTTCTTACTATTAGATATTCAACCAATGTAATTATATGCTATGATATTTATCTGTGTCTATACAGTTCTTACTATTAGATATTCAACCAATGTAGTTATTGACTATGCTATTTATCTGTGTAAATACAGTTCTTACTATTAGATATTCAACCAATGTAATTATATGCTATGATATTTATCTGTGTCTATAAAGTTCTTACTATTAGATATTCAACCAATGTAGTTATAGGCTATGCTATTTATCTGTCTATACAGTTCTTACTATTAGATATTCAACCAATGTAGTTAAAGGCTATGCTATTTATCTGTGTCTATACAGTTCTTACTATTAGATATTCAACCAATGTATATATAGGCTTTGCTATTTATCTGTGTCTATACAGTTCTTACTATTAGATATTCAACCAAAGTAGTTATATGCTATGCTATTTATCTGTGTCTATACAGTTCTTACTATTAGATATTCATCCAATGTAGTTATAGGCTATGCTATTTATCTGTGTCTATACAGTTTTTACTATTGGATATTCAACCAATGTAGTTATAGACTATGCTATTTATCTGTGTGTACACACATTACATCACTGTAGCCAATGTAGTTATAAACCAGGCTGCTCATCTGGGTATAATCAATGTTGTTAATGGTAATGCCACACCAAGCAGATTTGATATGTATTCTTTATACTGAATGAACATACACTCTAGTCATCTATATCTAACATTTATTGAATACAAAAGTCAACTGATTAGTAAAATAACCTTGTTTTAATTTTAGGTTGAAATGACTGAAGGTGGAAGATGGCATTCTGACCATGATTCCATGCTCTTTTACAAGTAAATTTCCACATCATTTCCATGTTTTTTCCTGGATGAACTTGATTTTTTTTAAGGTTCATGTATGACTGTTACTGAATGGAATTATATAATATTTTAGCTTATAGTATTTTTTAAATCAAAAGTTCTTTCTATTTAATGACTCTTCCAAAATGTCAGAGTTCACTCCCTGGATGCCATTTACCATTAGTATGCCATTCTGTAGGGCATCCTAGCAAATGACAGCAAAATTAAAAATGGGTTTAAAAAAGGTATAATGATATCTACAGAGCAGATAGAAAGGGGAATTAACCTGTAAAGGTTGCTTCCCTTTTGTCTATTTAATGTTGAAAGAAAGACATTCTATCTTTCCAGGACAGCTGGATTCTGATGGTACAAAGAAGGTTGTCCTTAATGCAATATGATCAGGTAACAGGTTTGATGGAGAAACAATAAACTCCATCCATAGTTATAACAGATATAACAAAATATTGGTTACTATAAAACATGTGGTATGCTCCCTTTCAGAGTATTATACAAACCTTGTCATTATTTTAAATTATACTTAAATATAACAATTAAGGGTTTCTTTGGAATCAATACATATGGAATTTTGCAACTTATGATATGGTTCTATTCTCAAATAAAATTATATATTTAACTAAGAGTCTCATGTTCTGAGTATTCCATCTGGCTAAAAATACAGATTAAAAATTGACTTTAAAAAATGCTGATCATACAAAAATAAAATATTTATTACAGATTTCTTAAACAATAAAATTTAAGACAACAAAGAGTAATAACTTTAGCTTCTTGAATACTATTTACCTAAACTTTAAATGAACTGGGTTGTTCTACTCTGTGTACTTCACATACTATTGTCTGTCATATGTGTACTCTGTGTACTTCACATACTTACTGTCTGTTATATACATACTCTGTGTACTTCATATGCTATTGTCTGTCATACACACACACACACACACACACACACACACACACACACACACACACACACACACACACACACACACACACACACACACACAGAGTCGGCTCCGCTTATATGCATGGCCTCGGGACCGATGCTATGATATGCAATTAGGCGGCGTATGCACTAAACCAATGTTCATGTTATGACATGTATCTGGTGCAGCATGCATACTGATACCCATTATTTCTCCGAAACAAACCCCAATTTGGCATAGTTCATTTAAATGTGATGCCATTTGCTCTGGTATCGTATGGAGGTCAGTTTTGTCAGTAGATCGAGGAGTTGACTTGAGGTCAGCGCTCCAGTCTTAATCTATCAAATTTAATGACCAGACTGGATCGGATTCTTAACAAGGGCGATGCGAGTTTGTGTTAAAGCTAAAGAGTGTTAAAGCCGTCGACCATGCTTGGTTAATTATTATGGTTGTCTACTATCGCGTCTCCTGGTGATCAATTTTGAAAGGAACAATTTTGAATAATGCAGTTATCCGAAGCAACTTAACACATAATAATACATGTTCGGACCAGAAAAATGCGAATTATGCATATAAACTATATGCAATTGTGTGAAATTGATATCCGTTGAAAACAATGGTAACAATTCGGGACCGGCACAAAGATATGCAATAAAGCGGAATATGCAGTTATACAATATGCACATATCTGGAGATGACTGTATATATTATGTGCACTTAACATACTATTGTCTGTCATATATGTACTCTGTGTACTTCACATACTATTGTTTGTCATATATGTACTCTGTGTACTTCACATACTATTGTCTGTCATATATGTACTCTGTGTACTTCACATACTATTGTCTGTCATATATGTACTCTGTGTACTTCACATACTATTGTCTGTCATATATGTACTCTGTGTACTTCACATACTATTGTCTGTCATGTACATACTCTGTGCATAGGTAGCTGTTTTCTCTGAATGGCCTACCTTTTAAACATCTCTATGACAATCAACTATATAAACTTCCCCAAGATGAGTTTGGCACTAAGCATGACTACTAACTGTTTATATCAGGTGTATTTCTCACTCCTTTTTGTTGTACAAGAATTACTAAAAGTTCTTGTCTGTGGGGACTGTGAACAAAGTATAATTTTTTTCATGTGACACACCATTTTCCCGCAGACATGTAGCATGATGTTCCACCAAATCATATTATTCTGACACCAGGCCGACCAGTCCGAACACTAACCTGTTAATGCTGAGAGTCAAGCAAGGCAGCTGTAAGTACTATTTTTGTGAGTCTTTGGATGACTCGGAAAGGAATCGAACCCACAACCACTAGGACACTGGAACGGATGAACTGTCTTTTAAATGATAATTGCTTTTCATACAATCAGGTTCATGTTATAATTTCAATTTCATGTGATAAATGAGAACAGACTGTATTTGATTCTAAATGAGACAATCACGATGTTAATACAAGGGACCCAGGCCTTATATTATTGAAACTGAACATGAACATCAAGTTTCAAATTAGAAATATTTACCTTCTATTTGTGGAATAAAAACAAAATCATACAACTTTCAGGATTGACTTCACTCCAATTCAGCATGAAAAACTTTAATAATGCAAATACAGTCCAAGTGTCTGTTCCAAAAATTAGGGTTTCATGTCAAAACTTGAGTTTCTTGCTGAAATCTTTCAAAAATAAAGAGCCACATAATATTTAAAAAACATTTTTGTTTGTAATTATTCAACAGCATTCTGATATTATACCTACTGAGTTATGTTCTTACTTACAAAGAATATTATGCTGGGTCTTACTTGACAGTGGGTCTTGTAAACACAATACTTTAGTACAAAATTATTGATGCCACACTACAACTACCATTAACTTAAGTATCGCTTATTTGACTTTGAGGCAAGATATCATGCAAACGCATTGTCATTTATCAATGAGGTAAGATATGATGCAAACACATTGCCATTTATCAACGAGGCAAGATACAAAAAAGAATAACTATCTGCTCTAAGGCAAGATACAAAAAAGTATCCCTATCTGCTCTAAGGCAAGATACAAAAAAGTATCCCTATCTAGTCTAAAGAAAGATACCAAAAAGTATCTCAAAATGCTCTAAGGCAAGATATCACCAAAAGTAATGTTATCTGCAAAGTCATATGGACAACGTTTGTTTGCATACCAGGGCCCAGCAACGTGGAACGAATTGCCCATTGAAATTAGACACAAAGACACAGTTGTCCCTTTTGAGAGTGCCTTTAAAACTCACCTGTTTCGACTGCAGGGACAAACTTAGAGACCTAATTGTGTTTTGTATCTTATATGTGTTCAGCATGTTTTTTATGTTTTCCAATTTCATTGTTTTTGTCATTTGTTGTTCTGTAGTGTAGTCACATCATTATTGATGGTGTAAAGCGCTTAGAGCTTCGAAAGATTAGGCGCTATACAAAGTCCCCATTATTATTATTATTATTACTGAAGCAAGATAAAGCACAAAAAATGTCTCTATCTCATGGGTCTCAAACTCAGACCACCATGAGGGCCACATGCAGGCATTTCAATGACTCAAGGACCACCCCATCTTTGCCATCTCTCATGACACCTTGTAAAACCAATCATTTTGCGGACCACATGATATAGCTTGGCAGGCTGCAAGCAGCTGAGTGTTTGAGACCCCTACTCTATTTCCTACTGACACAATATACAGTACAAAATGTATCTGTATCTAATCATCCATATCTGCCATTGAGGCAAGATACAAAAAAGTATCCCTATCGGCTACTGAGGCAAGATACAGCACAAAAGATATCTCCATCTGCTATAGAGACAATGGTATACACAAAAAAGTATCCCTATCGGGTACTGAGGCAAGATACACACAAAAAGTATCCCTATCTGCCACTGAGACAAGATACACAAAAGGTAAAAAGGTATCTTTATCTGCCAGAGGCAAGATACACACAAAAAAGTATACCTAACCCCTGAGGCAAGATACACGCAAAATGTATCCCTATCTGCTACTAAGGCAAGATACAGCACAAAAAGTATTTTTTATCTGCCACTGAGGCATGATACACACAAACATGATACACACAATAAGGATCCCTGTTTACCACTGAGGCATGGTTCAAAAGAGCATCCCTATCTGCTACTGAAGAAAGAACCAGCACAAGAAGTTTCTTTATCTGCCAATGTGGCCAGATACACACAAAAAAAAGAGTCATATTTGCTACTGAGGCTAAATAAATGCACAATAAAAAAGATCCTAGAAACTTAAGAACTCACCTTTTACTGGGATGAAGGGCTTAGGAATGATGTTTTGGAAGGGAGCTGCATGTTTCAGATCACAAACTTCCTCCTGGGTCTACAGAAAAAATATATCAATGATAAGTGGCCAACATGACAAAATTTCCTATCGTGAGAAGGTTTTTGGTACATTATGAATTACATTTTCTGTTGTTATTTGTATTGTCGGAGAAAACATGTTTCATGGGCAAATATGAACATAGGATTAGAACACACATATGGAAGAATAAACCTGTGACCCAAGTGGGGCTGAGTGGGGCTCACTTGATTCACAACAACTAACTGCCAAACTGCAAGAAAGCATATGGCTTTCTGTCGATTTATGAATAAAAAAAAAAAATGTTTAGTAGCTGTTGTGAAATAGTCAATTAGATTTCAGTATAATGTATCATGTATCAACAAGAAAGACCTCAATGCCAGGCAATTTAAAAATGGCTGAATATGAAGGGAGGGTTTTAAGAAAATTATGAGTTTATTTTTACAATTAGCAATCAAAGATAAATTGTATGGGGGATCAGCATCATTATGACAAAACTTAAAGCAGGTTTTTCTAAAAATAAAACTATTTTTTTGAGGGATTTAGGAGCAGCAGTTGTATGAAATCTGGGTTATAATGATGCTTTCTAAAGATTTCATGCATGTAATTTCCTTCAATGCTACTGACAGTATGTGTTATGAAAGCAATCATTTGCAGTTCATCTAATTTTGTATCTACATCCTGAAAAAAGTTTTGCAACGATGAAAAGCCATCAAGCTGTCTAAATATATAGAACAGTCTTTTCTTAGATCAAGTTGTGTAAATCTTTTTTTATTTTTAATGCCAGATTAGCATCAATAATATAAAAGGCCTCTCATCAATTATATTTTTATTTTTATATTATATTTTCTGTCAAATTTGCTCAAAAGTTTACAGTAGGTTTTGAGCTGTTAAAGGTTCTGGAGTCATGTCTGATGATAGTCCATAGTGATGGAGTCATTTCTGATAGCAGACCATAGTGATGGAGTCACATCTAATGGCAGACCATAGTAAAGTGAGTCAGGTCTGATGGCAGATCATAGTAATGGAGTCATGTCTGATGGCAGACCATTGTTATTTGTAAAGATGAAAAGATCTTGACACAAATTCTAATCAGCAGTTGTTGTGAAGTTCTTGAAATGTTTTTCTGTTTTTAATAATGGTGGCCATATCTGATGGTGAATAAGTATCATATAAATCAACCAATTTCTTTTCCTGGAAAAATTTGTTTCTTCAATAACAATTACCTGAATAATATATTAAAAGTACTACCACCTCCTTGCAAATCCAGCATTCCCAAGCTAAATCTGAAGCTATGAAACCTATAAATTGTCTTTGCACATGGGTAGAAGTTAGTGTGATCTCCCTTTCATAGAACATTTGGTTCAAAATCCCCAAGATGCTTTAGTTCCTAATGGAGCAGAATGGATGTTCCCTGTGTAGGTGTAACTTAAGGGAGGATGGGAAAATGAATCTCTATTATGATTAGGTCAAAGAAATATTTCACTCCAAGCATTGGTTTTTCAAATACATTACCAGTTAATAATACCTTATGAGAATAAACAGGAGGTAGAGAGTTACATTTCCCTTATCCCATGAGGCCATCTCCGGTCCTCTAAGGTATGTGAAGTAGCTTCAAGACAGAAAACCCAGCTGGAGCACTGACTCCATATGCTGAGACATGACTCTAAGAACATTTACCTCCCACAAGTCCAGCAAAGATATAACGCCTCATTTTGTCAGTAGTTGCTAAATGAACTAGGAAGGTGATTTATTACGTTGTAGCAATAAGTCCCACAAGGTCTAGCTGAACCTTCTTGGTTGAAACGATCTATTAGTTAGAAGGTGGAGAAAGTCAACTCTTGAGAGCCAGGTCAGAACCCATCATACATTCCATTTTAGGCATAGAGTCAACACCTTTCGGAATGTGAAATTGAAGTTCAACAGGTCAATGTTTTCTATGGAGTCAGAGATTAAGAAATTAGAGCCTTTTAATGTGATTGGAGGTGTTTCTGTTAAAAAAAAACAAAAAAAACCCAGGAGGTTAACTATTATGGGTATTGATGCTTTAAATGGAGAAAATGAGAGTATGCTCACACCAATTTCAGAAGATTCTCAACTTCCCTTCCTATGACTTCAAATTAGAACAATTCTGACCACCATTTCTTGTGATAAGTGATAGTTTTTTGGGCTTGTTTAATATTATCCAGACATGCTGGTTCAACAGTCATGGATTTGGATGAAATGCCTGCCACAGTGGTAACCTGAGCAGATGATGAAATATCAATATTTTTTCTTGGGATTTCCAATGCCAGATTTGTCACAACATTTATCAATGAATTTTCCCACCTGAAGGGAGCAATCAAGATGAGGTGACACTCAGAGTCTCTTGGTTTTTGTGGCACCTTAAGAATCCATAAGCATATGCATCCTTGCCATTCCAATCTGAGGAGAGTGTTGACTTCCATTGCCATTAATTCTGGGAATGGTAAGGCAAGCACTAGGAATTTCGCATTCCACTTGTGGAATTGTCACTGATGACTTAGAAAATCCTAAACAAGGGTCCAGGGATTTGCTTTCTCAGATAATTCACCAATGTTGAGTTGTCAGACTGAATGAAAATGCCATTCAGGTTAGCTTTCCATGCTGCAAATATAATGCATTTACTATGATTTTATCAGAAGAATCTTGGACATGCAATAGAATAAACCTGATTGGGCCACATTCCACTAGTCTCTGGGAAAGAAGGAAGGAAATGTGCACTCCAGCCTACTGTCTTCACATCAGAAAAATCTGTACCTGCAAGGCAACACCCTGAATAAGCCAAGTTAATCTCTCCATTTTCTGCACTGGGATTTTTCATATGCACAGAGACTGTTAGCACAATGAGGTCCAATGTCACACTGAACAAACCCAGTAATTGAAAGAAATCTTCAGCTGCGAGGTTGTTTTGTGACATAATTAGGTCACAAAAAACCTATTTTGAATGTGTTCTTGAATGAGTCAAACTCTGTTCAGATGTGTTTTGATCTCCATGTCCTAATAGATAAATTGCTTAGTTTGAATTATTTAGAATTCTTCCTTATAGTCAAGGAATCCTTGACTGAGGAGAACAGTAACAGGAAATTTCCTGTCCTGACTCAAACCCTGGAGTTTTTTAAAGGATGTCCAAGTCACTGGATGTCATCGTTGTGGAGTTGGTTCTGAAGTCAGCCATTACTATGTCTATGTGTAAAGATCCAGATAATGAGTCAGAAAGTGAAATGCCATGAACTTTGACCCTGGATGAAGGAGGAGTAGCACTGAACACAATACTGAAGCTATCTGAAACCACTTACCGGTGCATTGATCACTGAGGCAAATTCTTTCCCACTGGACAGAGATCAATGGGTGTCTTCCTTACACTATCATATCTGATAAGGGTGGAGTGAGAATGTTGTCATTACTTGTATTAAGAGGCTGCTGTTGAGAGAAAGTGTGGCGTAACATGACTCCCTTCTCTCTGCTTCTTGTCATTGTTTGTTCTTGAAACATCTAAGGGTATATGATCGGCGGGACTGTTTTCCTGTCTGCTGTATCCTAGGCATATCCTTTCTATCCTTTTGATTATTTCCCTCAAAATCTTTCTTTCTCTGAGACTGTTTCTGCAGGAGATTTGTTTCTTTGGTGGCTGGTTTATGTATTTCCTCGTCCTGGCTATCAAAATGGAGAAGAGAATGGCTGTGATCTAAGCACTGCATCTCTATACACCAGCTGAAGATTTGTCACATTGTTAGAGAGCTGGCCAGTGTGTTCTGTGCAGCTCTGTTTAGTATCCATGACATTAAATCGAAACAGTCCCAATAATGCTGTACGAGGACAGACTGCTCTGTACTTCATGGAAGACTTCATCAAGACATGGAGCTTGCTGCAATGACATTATTGACCAGCTGTTGTGTCATTAAAGGACTTCAAGACCATCTATACTGATGATCATTTTGACATTCCCTGGGCTACCTGACCAACTGTTGTTTGTCATTACAGGACTTCCAGTCTATCCATAATGAATATCAATTTTGACACTCCCAGAGCAAAAGTGTCTCTGTTTACTGCTGGTGCATTTAATAGAATCTTCCACAAAAAATATGATTGCAGTGTCAATGCAAAAGATGTCTATTGACATTAGAATCCTGCAACACAACAGGTATGCAGCTCAACCAACCTGTGGTAGAAGTTTAAACACCGGTTCATCTCTCTTGATCAGCAAATCAATAGATACTGCAACACTGGACCAAGCCTTTCCTGGAGGAGGACAAAACTCTGTTGGTAACAAGTGAAAGACTTCTTTGCTGTCTACAACAATGCCTCTAGTACAATCCGGGATGATGTTGGCTAAGATTGTCTAAAACAGCAACCAAACTTACCTATCTGCCAATGTCTTTCATTCCTTCACTATAAATGACCTTCTCCAGGAACTGGAATAAGACCGTGAGCAGGCTCAATGTTTACATTCAAAACTCCTACAAGAGTTGAAACATGACTAAAATAACAGTGTTAGCAGCCTGGTAATTATTATTTTGGAAAATGCTAACTAATTAAAGAAATGACTAATATTTTGCATTTTTTCTATCCTTGATGATTTTCAATTTCATAATTACAAAGGGGTGTACAAACTGATAGGCAAATATTATAGCAAATCATCCTGACTGGGATATGGTAACTTCCAGACAATCACAAAGCATGTTTTCCCTTTGAGTGACATGTGTACTGGGGCACTAATCTTAGTAACGGTACCCCGAGTGTCTTGTGACACTTAAGTGAATTTTCTGATCTTTAATAGTACAGTAATCTGGTGTTGTCAGGTAGGATTACTGAACAAGACAATTCCCATGTTGACTTTAAGGGCAACAATAGTCAAAGTTTACAAGAAAGCTGCATTCTACAATAGACAGGAAACTCTTTGAAAGAAAGCAGCAAAAAAAATGATGCAAATATAGATGGAATATGCTTCTAAGAAACGAAAATTCCTCCAACTTGCCCGATGTTGAATATTCTTCCAAAATACTTTATGAAGGTTTGTAATGCTACTCAGGATGATTATAAGTAGTAATCGAGTCACACGAGGGATCTCATGTCAATTTTTATATCATGGGGAGATCACTCCATCTTGCTAGCACATTTGTGATGACAAACAATTTAGCTCCCAAAGCTAAACATATTCGAGCTGGGAGGTCTTTATTTGTGGTAATACTTCCTGTGGTAATATGATCAGGTATTGTGATGAAATGTGTCCCTACCAAGGATTGCTCTAGTAAGAGTGTATGCGCTAAGTGTAGGACATTGAGATGAGATAATGTATCTTGAATAATGTCTAGACAACTCATGCATTGGGAAAATTACATTTCTTTTTACCAAGGAACATTCTGATGGCTCGGGTATGGACAAAATAGTTTCTTACCAGTTCTACAAAAAGACACTTAAGTACATGACATTTAAATGAAGCAGTACCAAAAAATCATGTGCATAAAGACACTTAAGTACATGACATTTAAATGAAGCAGTACATACAAAATCATGTGCATAAAGACACTCAAGTACATGATATTTAAATGAAGTAGTACCTACAAAATCATGTGCATAAAGACACTTAAGTACATGACATTTAAATGAAGTAGTACCTACAAAATCATGTGCATAAAGACACTTAAGTACATGACATTTAAATGAAGTAGTACCTACAAAATCATGTGCATAAAGACACTTAAGTACATGACATTTAAATGAAGTAGTACCTACAAAATCATGTACATATGGCTTAGGTAAAAGACTTACTTACCAAGGCCTGCTCTACTAAAAGACCAAACAAGACTGCATTGCCAATCTCCCTAAAACTCTGGAACACCTCTGTCCTGAGATCGGGATATTGAATCAAATCACTCAGCTGTGCCTGGTAATACTGCATTACACCTAGTAATAAAACATCATATTAAAAAGCTTATGGAAAAGTTTGAATGGCCTTTCATGGTCAAAATACATGAAAAGCGAAGTGAATAAATTGCCTGATTTTCTGCAACATAATCTTATCTTAGAAACATAGAATTTGACTGTATAACATAGACTATGAAGGATGAAAACCCTCAAAGTCAAAATCTCGAACAAGGCAAAATGAATTTTCCAAAGCTAGATCAAAACCCCTTTTATCTTAATATTTCATCAGTGTATTTGTGTTTTATGTTAGTACCACTGATTCATCATCACAAACATAATTCATCCAATCGTTCTCTCTTTTAAACTCAAACACAACAACTTTATACCTGGAGAACCATAGTCATAACGAAGAAGACGACAGCTGACAGGCATGACTTCCATGAGCGTTGTGACATACTCGTTTAAAGTGCCCTTCAGCTGAAAAATATAAATCATTAAATAGACATGCTTCCTTCATATGCCCTTCAACTGAAATATTGTTCATATTAATTTAAATAACAGTCGGGGGTAGATATACATATTATATATTTTTTAAGCCTTCCTCAATAACTATGGCAATCGCAAAATCTGATGGAAGGTTTATTAAAACAAATTAAATAACAACCAATTTATATATATATATATATATAGAGAGAGAGAGAGAGAGAGAGAGAGAGAGAGAGAGAGAGAGAGAGAGAGAGAGAGAGAGAGAGACAGACAGACAGACAGACAGACAGATAGATAGATAGGAAGGGCTGGATCATTATCAGGAAGGGCTGGATATTTGGAGGTAGTAAAGAATAATCATAATGTTTGGTGTGTGTTGGAGTCAATGGAAAACCTTGTAGTGATATGATTCTCCATTCATTATGAGTAGCAATAACAAGATTTATAAAATGGCTGCCATGGCATATTGGAAATCAGACTTGTCATTATTTTCATTTAGTACCAACTAGACATAAAAAGTCTTTAAGTGAAACCCCCATGTTGATATGAGTATCTCTTCAATACTTTTAAGATAACTACTGTGTTGATCATATTAGTTGTCTAGGCAGCACCTTTTCACTCAGGACCAACTTGACCTTGGGGTAAATGTGATGGTGAAGTTTCATGGCATTTCTTAAAGTAATTTGAGAAGAGTAGTGATAAAAAACAGAAGCTGGACAATGGACAACTATCCTTCATCAATGTTCTCATTTATGACTAGTACAAGTAGTAGAGCTAACAATATGGTCAACATAAAGATCAAAATTTGTTCCCGACACTGCATTCTTTTACAAACTCTAATATTTCTCTCGTGTCACATCATCAAAAAGCATATTAATCAAGTTTACATAAAAAAAATTATATCGGACTGGATGGAAGTCAATACACTTTAAAAGAATATGTTCCACTGTCAATGGACCCAGGCATGGTATGCAACTCTGTATGAGGTTCACTTTTCTGGAGATATGTATAGATCAGTTATGCATATCCACTGTGGCAATGGTACAATAAAAACACACCTGTCATTTCTTCAATGTAATCCAGCTCTAGTATCTGGACTCAAACTACTGGAATGCTAGTGTATGCGTGTGTGATTTTTGGATTTTAAGTGTAGCATTAACACTTTTTCAGTCATGTCACTACGATGCCTGCAGTGGGGCAGTTTATAGTAATGTCTAGCACTGGGGCATCATGCCGCAGACATGTAGCATGATGTCTCACCCAGTCACATTATCTTGACACCAGGACGACCAGTCCAAAGGCAGCTATTAGTATCATTTTTATAAGTCTTTGGTATGACTTGGATGGGAAGGACTGCTAGTGTGAATGAAATGTATAAGACTAGTATTACAGATATAATTAACAAAAACAAAGCACACTACTACCCCTATATGTGAAGTAGACCAGACCTTCATGAATTTTTTAATTAACAGTCAAAACAAACAGTCAGTTTGGTTAAGTTACAAGTGAAAGCAATGCTGACGACATAAATATTTTAAAACAGTGATTGTACCTGCAGAAAGCACTGAAACTTACCAGTAAATTAACAACTTTGAGTAACTCTTCAATAATGACAGCAATACCCTGGTATCCAATAAGGCGGCAGATTGCACGGAAGTGTGGCGTACCCACAAAACCCTGATACAGACTACAAATGGCACCATAAGACGTGTTCAAGGCCTGCAAATATAAAACAGATCAACTTAGCATCTAAAGATGAACATAGAAATAGATGTAGCAAAGCTATCATTTAAATTTCATTCTTTAAGGTAACACTTCTGAGACAAAAATAAACTTGTTACAATGAAAGAGACATTTACATGTGTCTCATTACTCTTTTGGATTTTTTAAAACTATATTTCTTTTTAATGGGTAGAAGGCTATAATGCAGACTCTTTTATTTCATTTAACATTTATGCTTATAACTGATCTTATTATTGATAATTCTGCTTGTGGAGACAGGAGGAAAGAAAAATTCTACTTTTTTGTATTTTCTATTTCTTTTTTTGGGGGGTATCATGATGGGCAATCAAATGATATACTTTATGATACAATATATTATCGATACATATATAAAATGGATTGTCTTTTCATATGTTGAAGGCGTGTCATTGGTAGGGTAAAATATTAATTGTTATTTCCAGTATGCAGATTACAGACAGACATCATCTATTCTCAATCTCATCCAAAACAGAATAAAAACTAAAAAAAATAAAATTTCAAACAGAGCATCATTTAGGTGTCAGTATTTTAATTTAACCATTAAGGCCTCATCTTGGTCACTATGCATTTTGTTTTGCAACAGCAGGAATACTTTTGAAACAATTACCAATTTCATGTCTTCACTTAACATTAGAAGGCATAAAGGTGTTATCTTTAAAGCAAACACATTTTCCAATTTCTTTGTCAATGGAAATCATATCTATAATAAGGCTGTATGGGCAAGCAAGATGACTTACAACCAGATTCTTCACAGTCTACTTCCTGCAAAACAAATGCTACTGCCACATATACTTGCTTCCGTTAGTGTAATATGAAATTGCTGATTTCACCAATATAAAGAATAAAAAGGCAAATGACTAATAATTACTTATGACTGCTGAAGATTAAAGTAAATTAAATGCAGAATACTTTCTGTCAAAACTGATCTAATTCTGTTTTCAGCAAATTTTGAGAAAGCTCTTTAATTTCTTTATAGTAAAAGCAGTTAAATTTAAAATTGTATTAGCACAAGTTTGAAAGGTCTCAAACCAAAATGTCTTCTTTTAAATTTAGTCAAGTATTCAAATACAGGATTTGCTATACTTTAAAAAGGTAGCCAAATTGGTGGCTGGATCTGCATCTATCTTTAGAATTGGAAGCTTTTATTCAGGATGCTTTCCGTTTTTATTGTTTGTCATTCTTCTTGTGAAGTCATTTAAAGGCTTATCTGTTTTGATGGCACATCAGCAGCTTGTGGATGAACCTGAAAGGCCTCTATGATAGAACTCTTTCTGTCAAATTGGAACACATTCAGGTCAGTTGTTAAGGAAAAGTCAATTAAAGGCTTTACAATTTTTAGTAATGAAGCCATAGCTGATGGTAGATTGGCATCACTTATACAAACTTAAAAGCCCTCTGTGCCTGAATGCTATCTGCCAAGTTTCACCGAAGCTGATGTGGGTTTTGTGAAGAGTTTAAATATAGTAACTGTTCAGAGATTATGAACCAATAATAATGCACAAAGCACAAAACGCCATATCATAAGTTCACAGGGCCTCAAAGCCTAACCCCTATGACATAAAACTTTTCTGACTCCAAATCTGACAAAAACTATATTTGTCAATGTCAAGTAACAACATGATCAAGTCAGGAATAACAGTTTCTTTTACTTGAAATATTGAGTAAAATTTATGATGACTAGGTAAGCTAAAAGTGATTAATATCTTCTTGTGGGGATTATTCAGCTTCTATTTAAGTAAAACATATCATTAGTATCTTTGCTATTATTCTACCTTTTCCTTCTTGCTATCTTTTCCTTCAGTAATCAAAAAACTTTTAACGTGTTAAAAAACCTAGTTCTAAAGCAAATATTTGTAAACTTTATTAATGGTTGTATCATCTTACACTGCACCATTAATAAGAGCCAGCTACAATAGTCCATAAAGACTTTACTGAAATCGAGAACAAGAAAGAACTTTACTAATGTCAAGAACAAGAAAAGATTTCTCTGATGTCATGAACAAGAAAAGATTTCACTTATGTCAAAACAAGAATTCTGCAGCTTAGTGTTGCCAGCAGGGATAAGGCACATTTCAGATATTCAGAAAAGTCACTTTATTTTAAAATTTGGGTCACTGTGACCTCCTTTTCAATGTTATGAGCAGTCACTACCATGATGACCAGTTTGTGGTTTTGTAGGTTTAATGCCATTTTTCAATACAACAATATAAGGTGGTCTATATATTTTGTGGAAGATAAACAGAGAAAAACTCTAGGTAAAAGTCACAAACCAATGGCAAACTTTCTCACATGTCCCTGTTAGCCGTGACAAGACTCTAACCCATGCAGACAGAGGTGAGGTGGCTTTGACATGTAAAGGTGAATGCTACTCTGCTACTCAAGTTCCACGCAAAAGCTCAGAGGAACTAATTCCAAAATCTGAGTGCTGATGTCTACACAACCAATAATGGCAATTTCATTTAAACAATGATAAATATATCGTGCTTTATGTAAAGCTTACAATAAAATGACAAACCTTAGTTCCCCAAATGTACTGAGGTGATGGATTTGGTTGTTTTTCCCTGAAACCTGCAGGAGCAAATGGAAGCTTTGTTCTCACAAACCTGAAAAGGAAGTTCCAAATCAATGTGTAACACACATGACTATTTATAAAAATAAAAAACAGTTTAATAATTATATATATCTACTAGATAAAACAGGTCATTTGGCATATACTACTAAAATTGTATTTGCGTAAAGCAAATATCAACCTAAAACAAAATGGTTACATCAATATTAGGTATAACCTACAGTAGCATGAAAAGGAAGTAAAAGATGGTAAGCATGACAACCTATAATAATCAAGAGCTAATTGCATAAAAAACAAGAATCCCTTGAAGAGACTGATGCTGTAAAATGAATCTCCAGGATTTCAAGATAAAACCATTTCTTACCATTCACCGCTGGGTGTTGAACATATCTCTTATATTATGCAGCAATAACATGATTTTCAAATGCACTGCTGTGGTGAACATACTGAATTTCAGATTGGCAACATTTTCATTTAGGACAAGCAGACATCACTAACAATCTTTTGCTGAAAATCCAATGTCATAATGATCACCCATTCATTGGCTGAAGTGACTCGATTTTCAAGACAGTTATCATGGCAGCCATATTGCATTTACAACCCAATTTCATTTAGGACCAATTAGGTATCATAAAGTAAAACTTCTATGTTGATACTGTCATCCATCTGAGAGGACTAGAGACAATATTTTCATGACAGACGCCATGGTGGTCCTATTGAGGGTTAATAATTTTTGTTTATTACCAACAAGACACCATCAGAACTCTTTTGATAAAAACCATATAAAAAGAACTATTTTCCATTTAACTAGAGAAGTGAAAACATGATTTTCAAGATGGCCACATTGTCATAAGATCAGCACCATTTTAATTTAGGATCAACATAAACATCATAAAAAATTTTGAGTAAAAATCCTAGGTTGACATGACCATCCAAAAAGAAGTAGTGATATAAAAATGTTCAAGCTTGCAGATGTAGCAACCAAATTAGACATCAGATAAGTATCATTTTCACTGATGTTTAATTTGACATTATAAGAAGTCTTCTAGTGAAAATGCCATGTCAATATGACTTTCCACTAGCATTAACAAGATGTTTTAGGACACTGTGGTGGTCATCTTGGACCTCAGATCAGAGCTATTTTAATTAAGTACCAACTAGATATCATAACAAGACTTTTGGTGAAAACACCATCTGAACATGATTTTCCATTCAGGAGAAGCACTGGCAAGATTTTCAAGAAGAGTTTTAATAAGGCCATCCACTCAGGAGTTGTAAAAATACTAACAAGATTTTCAAGAAGAGTTTTGATAAGGCCATCCATTTAGGAGTATTAATAATACTAACAAGATTTTCAAGATGGCTGGTGTGGTGGCCATACTGCACATAAGATCAGCACCATTTTCATTAAGGACCAATTAGATATCATAAAAAGTCTTTTCTATGAAAATGTTACTTTGATATGACTATTTTTTCTGGAGGAGAAGTGATACAATTTTCAGGATGGTCACTGTATTGTGGCTTTACTGGTGATCAGTTCTTTTGGTGAAATTCCCATATCAATATGACTTTCTGTTCAGAAGGAGTTGCAATAACATTTTCAAGTTAGTTGCAGTAGAGCCATATTCTATTTCAGATCAGAACCACTTTTTTTAAGGATACAGAAGACTTCATATGATGTCTTTCAGTGAAAATCCCATGTCGGTATGATTATTCATGTAAGAGGTATGTGTGTGTTTGGGTCTGTGATTGGAAATTTTAACGTAACTTTAATAATTTTTCAGTTATATCACTAAGATTTCTGCAGCGAGGCAGTTGATAGTGATGTCTAGCACTGGGGCATAATGCTGCAGACATGTAGCATCATGTCCCACCCAGTCACATTATCCTGACACCAGGCCAACAAGTCTTAACATTAACCTCTTAATGCTGAAGCATCAAGCAAGGCAGATGTTAGTACCATTTTATAATTGTTTTGTATAACTCGGCCAGGGTTTTAACAAGCTGTAGCTGAGGTAAAAGCTCTAACCATTTATGCCACCGGCAGTCAGGAGTTGTGATATGCTGATTTTGAAGATGGCTGCCATAGTGGTCATATTGTATATCCAAGCAGCACAATTTTCATTTAGAACCAAATAGTTCATGGGATGAATGTGTGTAAAATTTTATGGCAATTGTCTAAGCAGTGACCAAATAGGTCATGAGATGAATGTGTGTAAAATTTTGTGGCAATGCTCTAAGCAGTTTTGGCTAAGTAGTGACCAAATAGGTCAAAGGACGAATGTGTACACAATTTTGTGGCAATTGTCTAAGCAGTTTAGGTAAGTAGTGACCAAATAGGTCATGAGATGAATGTGTACAAAATTTTGTGGCAATTGTCTAAGCAGTTTAGGTAAGTAGTGACCAAAAATAGGTCAAGGAATGAATGTGTACAAAATTTTGTGGCAATTGTCTAAGCAGTGACCAAATAGGTCATGAGATGAATGTGTGTAAAATTTTGTGGCAATTGTCTAAGCAGTTTAGGTAAGTAGTGACCAAATAGGTCACGAGATGACTGTGTACAAAATTTTGTGGCAATCATCAGAGCAGTTTAGGCTAAGCAGTGATCCAAACTTTTGCTAACAGGCCGACACATTATAGATGAAAGACCATCCTATAAGCTCTTATGGTAAATAATAAGTATAGTTAACAATAGTATGATTACCGACAGCAAGAGAAAAATTTTGTTATATCTCTGCTAAGAACTTAATACATTAACTGTACTCAATGTTCCAGAAAACAGAATCCAGAGTTTTTCCTATGGAATCAAAGTCATAACAATTTTCAACTGTATATAAGAAATATCTCTTTTTTTTAAAATCTTTGGCACCATGTAAATCTTTTTAGAGATTAGTGTGTGCTTTAGCAGCACTCCTATTGAAACTAATAAGCTTGACAAGATTACAAGCAAATGTATCAGATAAAAACAAAAGCCCTATTAATGGGGCATACAAAATAGGTTACTATATTATACTTTTAAGGTAAATATTACCTCTAATGACGACTGCACATATATATAATTCTGTAGCTCTGTGGAGCTCAATGTCAAACATAAAACTGACATTTGAACCAGTGGCATCAACAACCACAGCATCAAAAAAAAAAAAGAATCCCTTTCTGAGACATGAAACCTATATTTCACCCATGCTGTGCATTTTGAGACATGAAATCTGTTTCACTCATTCTGTACATTTTGAGACATGAAACCTGTTATACTAGTGCTATACATTTTGAGACATGAAACCTGTTACACTAGTGCTATACATTTTGAGACATGAAACCTGTTACACTAATGCTATACATTCTGAGACATGAAACCCGTTACACTTGTGCTATACATTTTGAGACATGAAACCTGTTACACTAGTGCTAAACATTTTGAGACATGACACCTGTTACACTAGTGCTATACATTTTGAGACATGAAACATGCATTGCAATACATGAAATTCATGTTTCACTCATCCAGTGCAGTCAATACAACTGATAGATATGCATAGTAACCTGTTGGTGGCAGCATTGTAACAATAGTTTGGAAGGAAGTCATAGTTTAGCTCCCAGAACACATGCAATGTTATCCGTCCATATGGAGCTGACACATTATGATTTGCCTCTTTCAGCATTGCATCAAAGTCATTCAGTGTGAGGAATTTCAACAGCATTTTGTGAGTCAGTCTGTTACATTCTATCAAGGCTTCCAGTTCCTAAAAGAAAGTTACAACTCTTTTACACATTTTTCATCATCTGGTCTCTTATACAATAACTAACATGTAAAATATTTGAATGCATGATCATAGTTTTATTAGGTCCCTGACTTTGTAAAATATAATTGTAAATATTTGAATGCACGATCAGTTTTACTAGGTCCCTTACTCTGTAAAATATAAATGTAAATATCTGAATGCATTATCATAGTTTTACTAGGTCCCTTACTCTGTAAAATATAAATGTAAATATCTGAATGCATGATCATAGTTTTACTAGGTCCCTGACTTTGTAAATTATCAATGTAAATATTTGAATGCATTATCATAGTTTTACTCAGTCCCTGACTCTGTAAAATATAAATGTAAATATTTGAATGCATTATCATAGCTTTACTAGGTCCCTGACTCTGTAAAATGTTAATGTTAATATTTGAATGCATTATCAGTTTTACTAGATCTCTTACTCTGTAAAATGTAAATATTTGAATGCATTATCATAGTTTTACTAGATCCCTTACTCTGTAAAATATCAATGTAAAAAAACATACATCATCTCTTTTAACCACAGTTTCTTAAAATAATAAGTCATCATTCACAATAAACCATTATTAAGTATAAAATTTGTTTTTGTTTAAACAAATGAGTACCCAATACAAATGATGCAACAATATCTGACCTCCTAATTTCATACAATTAACAAAGGAATACAAACAAGTAGTCTTTTCACTCTCTTTACTTAATGTTTATATGCAGATTATTGCAATGTATATGTTGATTATAATCTTGTATATGTAGATTATTACATTTATATGTATATTATAACATTTTATATGTAGATTAGCTTATAATAATGTATATAAGCTTTTTAAATGCATTTTCACAAGTGTATAATGGAAATAAAATGATTAAACAGATAGTCCAAACCAAGCAAATCGAAAGGAGAGAAATGACTTTCACATGATGACAAGGTGGGTGAGGGAGGGAGGAATTAGCTTGTCATGTTAATGTGCCCATTATTAGCAATCGGACTGCTGAAATGTTCAACACTTACCACAACCCCAGTGAGTTCTTCTGCTTCAAATCTAGCAATGGCTACATCAAGAGACTTCTGAAGAGCTGCATTAACTCTCTGACCAATCAGTCGATTCAGATCTATTGAACGTCCAAGAATCTTGAAAAAGGAGGATAACACTTATTATTTCACACAAGTACATGTTCTTCTATTATTTCACACAAGTACATGTTCTTCTATTATTTCACACAAGTACATGTTGTTCTATTAACTAACACATGTTGTTCTATTAATTCACACAAGTACATGTTCTATTATTTCACACAAGTACATGTTCTTCTATTAATTCACACAAGTTCATGTTGTTCTATTAATTCGCACAAGTACATGTTCTCCTATTATTTCACACAAATACATGTTGTTCTATTAACTAACACAAATACATGTTCTATTAATTCACAAAAGTACATGTTGTTCTATTATTTTGCACAAGTACATGTTGTTCTATTATTTCACACAAATACATGTTGTTCTATTAACTAACACAAAATACGTGTTGTTCTATTAATTCACACAAGTACATGTTCTTCTATTATTTCGCACAAATACATGTTGTTCTATTATTTCACATAAATACATGTTGTTCTATTAATTCATACAAGTACATGTTGTTCTATTAATTCACACAAGTACATGTTGTTCTATTAATTCACACAAGTACATGTTCTTCTTATTATTTCTCCCAAGTACATGTTCTATTAATTCACACAAGTTCATGTTGTTCTATTAATTTACACAAGTACATGTTCTTCTATTATTTCACACAAAATACATGTTGTTCTATTAACTCACATAAATACATGTTGTTCTATTATTTCACACAAATACATGTTGTTCTATTAACTCACATAAATACATGTTGTTCTATTATTTCACACAAATACATGTTGTTCTATTAACTCACATAAATACATGTTGTTCTATTATTTCACACAAATACATGTTCTTCTATTAACAGAAAAGTAAATGTTGTTCTAAAGAGTTACTATTGACTCACATCTACATAACGTACAGGTAATTATAACGACACATATCTATGCATACTGAATCCAGAACAGTCCAAGAAAACTGCTGTATTTAATGTGAAATATGAACTATAATGATCCAAGAATACAGCTTTAGTTGATAAGATATATGAACTATAATTTTCCAAGAAAACTACTGCAGCCGATGTGAAATAAAAACTATAATGAATGAAGAATATTGGTGTAATTTGAGATACAAACTATGATGAATGAAGAATATTGCTATAATGTGAGATACACACTATGATGAATGAAGAATATTGCTGTAATGTGAGATACAAACTATAATGAATGAAGAATATTGCTGTAATGTGAGATACAAACTATAATGAATGAAGAATATTGCTGTACTGTGAGATACAAACTATAATGAATGAAGAATATTGCTGTAATGTGAGATACAAAATATAATGAATGAAGAATATTGCTGTAATGTGATACAAACTATGATGAATGAAGAATATTGCTGTAATGTGAGATTCAAACTATGATGGTTGAAGAATATTGCTGTAATGTGAGATACAAACTATGATGAATGAAGAATAATGCTGTAATGTGAGATACAAACTATAATGAATGAAGAATATTGCTGTAATGTGAGATACAAAATATGATGAATGAAGAATATTGCTGTAATGTGAGATACAAACTATGATGGTTGAAGAATATTGCTGTAATGTGAGATACAAACTATGATGAATGAAGAATAATGCTGTAATGTGAGATACAAACTATAATGAATGAAGAATATTGCTGTACTGTGAGATACAAACTATAATGAATGAAGAATATTGCTGTAATGTGAGACACAAACTATAATGAATGAAGAATATTGCCATAATGTGAGATACAAACTATAATGAATGAAGAATATTGCTGTAATGTGAGATACAAACTATAATGAATAAAGAATATTGCCATAATGTGAGATACAAACTATGATGAATGAAGAATATTGCTGTAATGTGAGATACAAACTATAATGAATGAAGAATATTGCTGTAATGTGAGATACAAACTATGATGAATGAAGAATATTGCTGTAATGTGAGACACAAACTATAATGCATGAAGAATATTGCTGTAATGTGAGATACAAAATATGATGAATGAAGAATATTGCTGTAATGTGAGATTCAAACTATGATGGTTGAAGAATATTGCTGTAATACGAGATACAAAATATGATGGTTGAATAATATCGCTGTAATACGAGATACAAAATATGATGGTTGAATAATATCGCTGTAATGAGAGATACAAACTGTATACATGTATAAATGTAAAAGATGCAAAACCTTCACACTGAATTTAAATGTTGATAATGGTATCATAATTACCATCATAAATATAATGCCTATATCTCACCATCATTACCATCAGAAAAAATGCCTATGTCATACCAATGTTACCATCAGAACCAATGTCTACATCATACCAATGTTACCATCAGAAACATAATGCCTAAATCTCACAATCATTACTATCAGAAACATAATGCCTATATCTCACCATCATTACCATCAGAAACATAATGCCTATATCTCACAATCATTACCATCAGAAACATAATGCCTATATCTCACCATCATTACCATCAGAAACATAATGCCTATATCTCACCATCATTACCATCAGAAACATAATGCCTATATCTCACCATCATTACCATCAGAAACATAATGCCTATATCTCACAATCATTACCATCAGAAACATAATGCCTATATCTCACCATCATTACCATCAGAAACATAATGTCTATATCTCAAAATCATTACCATCAGAAACATAATGCTTATATCTCACAATCATAGCCATCAGAAATGTAATGCCCATGTCTGACTGTCATTACTGTCAGAACTATGTCCATATTCTCACCATTCAAAACTGATAGAAGAAAGAGATACTCTGAATTATGTTTTTGCATTATTCAATTTTCTTGAATCTTTCAAGCACACTCTGCATCTTCATAACAAAAATGTACTACTAATTCATATCCTTGCACTTAAGAATAATATATGATTAGTCTCTATGCAAATGAAACAACACTGGGATACCTTAACATGTCTTTGTTTTAGCAGAGTCTCTATGCAAATGAAACAACACTGGGATACCTTAACATGTCTTTGTTTTAGCTTAAGAACAATATATGATTAGTCTCTATGCAAATGAAAAAACACTGGGATACCTTAACATGTCTTTGTTTTAGCAGAGTCTCTATGCAAATGAAACAACACTGGGATACCTTAACATGTCTTTGTTTTAGCTTAAGAACAATATATGATTATTCTCTATGCAAATGAAACAACACTGGGATACCTTAACATGTCTTTGTTTTAGCAGAGTCTCTATGCAAATGAAATAACACTGGGATACCTTAACATGTCTTTGTTTTAGCTTAAGAACAATATATGATTAGTCTCTATGCAAATGAAACAACACTGGGATACCTTAACATGTCTTTGTTTTAGCAGAGTCTCATATCGGTTGGCTACTGGATAGCTGATGTTAACACCAGCATTGGCACACTCCGCTCTGAACCGCTTGTCTAGCATTATGCTGCAGAACAAATTGATATCTTCTGTTATTAAAGAACTACACATTCATTGTAAAAACTGTACTATGTGTGAAATCTCTCAAGACTACTATTTCTCTAGACCAAATCAAATTTTTAGATTTGTGCGATTTTCTATTTACTAAGTTAATTTATTAAGGGAACACTTCAAACCAGAACATTATTTCATTTTTAATAGGGAATATTTTTTACTGAAGTTTTGGTCTTCATAGAGTTTATTGTACTTTACCAAAAGAAGAAATTGTACATGTGCCATATATAATCAAATACAATCTGGTCAAATTGCAAACAGTACAGACCCATATATACTGAATAATTCAAACTTTACAGACCTAAATCTACAGATGCAGAATGCACTGGCACATCAGGTCTATTATGGTTGTTCAACTGTTTAATTCATACAGTACAGACACACATCTACTGATTTAATTCAAACAGTACAGACACACATCTACCGACTTAATTCAAACAGTACAGACACACATCTACTGACTTAATTCACACAGTACAGACACACATATACTGACTTAATTCAAACAGTACAGACACATCTACTGACTTAATTCAAACAGTACAGACACACATCTACTGACTTAATTTAAACAGTACAGACACACATATACTGACTTAATTCACACAGTACAGACACATATCTACTGACTTAATTCAAACAGTACAGACACACATCTACTGACTTAATTCAAACAGTACAGACACACATCTACTGACTTAATTCAAACAGTACAGACACACATCTACTGACTTAATTCAAACAGTACAGACACACATCTACTGACTTAATTCAAACAGTACAGACACACATCTACTGACTTAATTCAAACAGTACAGACACACATCTACTGACTTAATTCAAACAGTACAGACACACATCTACTGACTTAATTCAAACAGTACAGACACACATCTACTGACTTAATTCAAACAGTACAGACACACATCTACTCAAGCATAATGCACTGGCAGATCAAGGTCTATTTTGGATTCTCTACCGATTTTTTCAAACAGTACAGACTCAGATCTACTGACTTAATTCAAGCAGTACAATCTGAGTCTGTACTGACTTAATTCAAGCAGTACAGACCCAGATGTACTGACTTAATTCAAGCAGTACAGACTCAGATGTACTGACTTAATTCAAGCAGTACAGACTCAGATGTACTGACTTAATTCAAGCAGTACAGACCCAGATGTACTGACTTAATTCAAGCAGTACAGACTCAGATGTACTGACTTAATTCAAGCAGTACAGACTCAGATGTACTGACTTAATTCAAGCAGTACAGACTCAAATGTACTGACTTAATTCAAGCAGTACAGACCCAGATGTACTGACTTAATTCAAGCAGTACAGACTCAGATGTACTGACTTAATTCAAGCAGTACAGACCCAGATGTACTGACTTAATTCAAGCAGTACAGACTCAGATCTACTGACTTAATTCAAGCAGTACAGACTCAGATCTACTAACTTAATTCAAGCAGTACAGACTCAGATGTACTGACTTAATTCAAGCAGTACAGACTCAGATGTACTGACTTAATTCAAGCAGTACAGACTCAGATCTACTGCCTTAATTCAAGCAGTACAGACTCAGATCTACTGCCTTAATTCAAGCAGTACAGACTCAGATCTACTGACTTAATTCAAGCAGTACAGACTCAGATCTACTGACTTAATTCAAGCAGTACAGACCCAGATGTACTGACTTTATTCAAGCAGTACAGACTCAGATGTACTGACTTAATTCAAGCAGTACAGACCCAGATGTACTGACTTAATTCAAGCAGTACAGACCCAGATGTACTGACTTAATTCAAGCAGTACAGACTCAGATGTACTGACTTAATTCAAGCAGTACAGACTCAGATGTACTGACTTAAACTAACTTAATTCAAGCAGTACAGACTCTGATGTACTGACTTAATTCAAGCAGCACAGACTCAGATATACTGACTTAATTCAAGCAGTACAGACTCAGATGTACTGACTTAATTCAAGCAGTACAGACTCAGATGTACTGACTTAATTCAAGCAGTACAGACTCAGATGTACTGACTTAATTGAAGCAGTACAGACTCAGATGTACTGACTTAATTCAAGCAGTACAGACTCAGATGTACTGACTTAAACTAACTTAATTCAAGCAGTACAGACTCAGATGTACTGACTTAATTCAAGCAGTACAGACTCAGATCTACTGACTTAATTCAAGCAGTACAGACTCTGATGTACTGACTTAATTCAAGCATTACAGACCCAGATGTACTGACTTAATTCAAGCAGTACAGACCCAGATGTACTGACCTAATTCAAGCAGTACAGACTCAGATGTACTGACTTAATTCATGCAGTACAGACCCAGATGTACTGACTTAATTCATGCAGTACAGACCCAGATGTACTGACTTAATTCAAGCAGTACAGACTCAGATGTACTGACTTAATTCAAGCAGTACAGACCCAGATGTACTGACTTAATTCAAGCAGTACAGACTCTGATGTACTGACTTAATTCAAGCAGTACAGACTCAGATGTACTGACTTAATTCAAGCAGTACAGACCCAGATGTACTGACTTAATTCATGCAGTACAGACCCAGATGTACTGACTTAATTCAAGCAGTACAGACTCAGATGTACTGACTTAATTCAAGCAGTACAGACCCAGATGTACTGACTTAATTCAAGCAGTACAGACTCTGATGTACTGACTTAATTCAAGCAGTACAGACTCAGATATACTGACTTAATTCAAGCAGTATAGACTCAGATGTACTGACTTAATTCAAGCAGTACAGACTCAGATGTACTGACTTAATTCAAGCAGTACAGACTCAGATGTACTGACTTAATTCAAGCAGTACAGACTCAGATGTACTGACTTAATTCAAGCAGTACAGACCCAGATGTACTGACTTAATTCAAGCAGTACAGACTCTGATGTACTGACTTAATTCAAGCAGTACAGACTCAGATGTACTGACTTAATTCAAGCAGTACAGACCCAGATGTACTAACTTAAACTAACTTAATTCAAGCAGTACTGACCCAGATGTACTGACTTAATTCAAGCAGTACAGACTCTGATGTACTGACTTAATTCAAGCAGTACAGACTCAGATGTACTGACTTAAACTAACTTAATTCAAGCAGTACAGACTCAGATGTACTGGTGCATTATGTCATAGTAGAGCTGGGTCAATGCAGTTTGCAGTTGGATTCCACCTTCCCTTCCTTAATCATTTATGCTTCATTCAATTTGAATGCTATACTATTTTTCCTCATTTACCTAACATGTTTTCCAACAATTGTATTTATACCATGTAATATGCAAAGTAACCATTTTCTTACTAGTCATTTCTAAAACTTTATCCATTTATTCAACCAACCCTTTTATTAGATGTTTTAACTGGCAATAATTTGTGCCTGATTAACTTGATTTGACTTATTTAAACTTGTGATTATCGCAAACATTCTCATATAGCCTAAAAGTCTGGGCAAATCTGGCTCTACTGAAATACATAACTGAAAGATCAAGAAAGGTCAAGACTCTGGTAATATAATGCATGCATTAATTATAAGGCTGGGGGGGGGATTCCTCTTAATGTAAATACAATCATTCTGCTGAATTCATGTCTATCATGTTAACAATGATATAGTCCCACCCACCCTTGTGCATATGACTGGCCAAGTCTTAAGCAACAAGACCCAGACACAGAATCTTAACATGAACAAAAAAATAAAATTTAAAAAAATAGAAACTATAATATAAAACTTTAATGCCAGTTGTCAAGGTTAAAAATAGCAATTCCTTAACAGCCAGAATGTTTAATACAAAGAACTTAACATAGAATCTTAATGCAAAAAAATAACTGCCATAACTGGCAGAAACTAATTCAAGACATAAGCACATAATCATAATGGTAACTCGGAAAGAAAAGTGACACCAGAATCCAACCAATTTTCCCTACAAGTTGTGTAGGTAGATATATTTTTCAACTTGTTCTGTCCTGACAAAAGATAAAAGATGAAATCACACACAAACGTAAATGTTTCACTTGGATAAGAGTCTCAATAATATTTACCTGCACTAATTGCTTGTAAAAATGTATGCCTCAAATACACATTAAAGTTCTTTTGGCAAAAGATCAGGATGGAAATAAAATACATGGTCATTTAACCCATTTTATCCTGCTTACCGATTTTAACTGCAGTGCCCGATTCCCCGAGAAGTAATTTTAAATACATTTTGGTAAAATGGAGGATCATACAGCAGAAATTGTGATGACCTTCACCATGTAATAAGGTAATAAAATTTGCAACACAGTGATATATGTTTTGTTATCATTTATCAATGTTAAGTTCACGAATGTATTTTTAACTATGACTTGAAAGAAAGAAAGAAGAAAATTAAAAACTTACCATGATGTTTAGTGAATCTTTTGTTCATGAAGATGAATGTAATGCTCCTAATAGTATATGAATAAAGTAAAGATAATTCTACTTCTAGTATTTTTGTCCAAATTTGAAGTTTCTAAAGTTATCATAATTTTACTAAAATTGGACAATACCTGGAACAATTTGTTTACTTCACACTCTAGAACATGTACTTCAGCATGCAGTTTCCCATGAAAACTAATCCTAGAAATCTTTCAATAAGATAAAGGTAACTAATCAGTAAATTTTTGTCCAAATTTGGAAGTCCACATCATCACTGTCAGTAACAACATTATTCTATCAATTTAAATCGTTGCTGCAATCAAGGTGAAAAATCATCCCGGATCCATTCCTTTTGAAAACTTCAAAGTCAGCTTCATTATCTGAATCAGTGTCAAAAAGTGCATGAAGCCATGCATCATCTCTGTCATCAACTTGATTCAAATCTAAACCATCTTTTAAGTCAATATTATCACCAGAATCATCCAAATCATCAACTTCAATATTGCTAACCTTGCTGTCAACATAAATGCTTACATCAGAGTTGTCGTCCATCATTTTACTGATCAATTTTCAAGTCAACAATATCTTTTCCCACCATGTTTTTCTTAATAATTTGACAAATAATTCAGTAATAATTAGCATTAATGCATGTTTACATTGATATTTTGAATTACCTTGCTGTTAAATGCTTGTAATAGGCAAATACTTGGTCACTCAGCTTGTACACAAACTGATCAAAGCAGAGGTTAACCTAAAAGTAAATGTTAAAATGAAAAGCAATTTTATTAAAACTTTTAAAACACAAGAAGACTTGTTTAATATAGTGTAAAAAAGAGAACTCTGAAGTTTACTTTTTATATAAACACATGTATGTACAAAGAACGATGATATAAATAACTATATATTTTCTGCTGCAGATCATTTCATATCAATGCAAACAACTACAAAAGGTGATCAAACTTATTTCGTATCAATGCAAACAACTACCAAAGGTGATCGAATTTTGTATCAAAATGTTTCAGTTGCTCTTAAAAATCAATTCTAGGAAAAATTTATGAAACTAAACATAATCAGAAATACTTTAACAACTGTGTAAGGAAAATATAATCAATATGTGGTCCTACAATGAAGTGTAAATCAAAATTTGAAAATGTTGACAAAAGAGAATGTGATTAGACTCTAAAATGTATTCTATACCTATGAAGGCTCCATACACTAACAATGTATGTTTCTTACACAAAACATTTAAAATGCATAGAAACAAAGAAATATTTATCTTGTACCACTTTCTTGTCCATTAAAATGCATGGAGACACACAAAAATATTTATCTTGTACCAATTTTCCCCTTCTTTAAATTGCATAGAGACAAAAAAGTATTTATCTTGTACAACTGATACTCTCATTTGGACCACTGCCATCTCACCTCTGTCTGCGTGTGTTCGAGTCCAAGATTCGGCAAATGTAGTTATGTGAGAAAGCTTGCCAGTAGCTTCTCGTGGGTCGGTGGTTCCTTCCGGGGTTTGTCCGGTTTCTTCCTCCACCATTAATACTGGCCGCCATGTATAGCCTATATTGTGCTGAAAAATGGCGTTAAACCATAAAAAACAAACAAACAAACTCTCATTTGGACTTCAGCACAGTAGTGTGCACCAACTCAGTGGCCGATTAACAGGCATGTGTGACAACAATGTGTAGCCAATGGCAGAGCATAACAGTTGTATACAGTCAATGGTAGAATAAATGGATTGCATGACACATCAATGGCTGAGTAAAAAGCTTGCACGAGACTAGTGTGCAGCTAATGGTAGAACAAAAGGTTAGTATGACACAAGTGTGCTGTCAATGGTAGGTCAAGAGGCTTGCATGACACAAGTGTGCTGTTAATGGTAGGTCAAGAGGCTTGCATGACACAAGTGTGCTGTCAATGGTAGGTCAAGAGGCTTGCATGATACAAGTGTGCTGTCAATGGTAGGCCAAGAGGCTTGCATGATACAAGTGTGCTGTCAATGGTAGGTCAAGAGGCTTGCATGGCACTAGTGTGCTGTCAATGGTAGAGTAAAAGGCTTGCATGACACAAGTGTGCAGCTAATGGTGGACCAAAACACTAGCATGACAGTAGGGACTGTGTTATAATCAGGTGCCTTGTAGTGAGATCCATAACAATCTGTATTATATTAGGAACTGTGTTATAATGAGGTGCTTTTACTGTGTGATCCATGACTATACCTGTTATATGAAAATGCCTTATTGTGAGATCTAAAAGTGTATGTTATATGAGGGACTGTGTTATATGGAAATGCCTTATTGCATGATCCAATATGATACAAATGTTATATCAGGGAAAGTGTTATAATGAAGTGCTTTATAATGAGATCAATAACCATACCTGTGTTATAGCAGGTGCCATGATATAATAAGTGGCTTTGTAGTGAGATCCATGACTATATCCGTAATATATCAGATACTGTTACACTGAGGTGTTAAATAGTGAGATCATGACTATGCCCATGTTAGATTAGGAACTGTCTTATATGGTGATGCTATATAGTGAGATCATGACTATGCCCATGTTATATTAGGAACTGTGTTATATGGATGTGCTTTATAGTGAAATCATGACTATGCCCATGTTATATTAGGGACTGTGTTATATGGATGTGCTATATAGTGAGATCATGACTATGCCCATGTTAGATTAGGAACTGTCTTATATGGTGATGCTATATAGTGAGATCATGACTATGCTCATGTTATATTAGGGACTGTGTTATATGGATGTGCTTTATAGTGAAATCATGACTATGCCCATGTTAGATTAGGAACTGTCTTATATGGTGATGCTATATAGTGAGATCATGACTATGCCCATGTTATATTAGGTACTGTGTTATATGGATATGCTTTATGGTGAGATTCATGTTGTATCAAGGATTGTGTTACACTGAGGTATTATATATCATATTCATTAAAATGTTTTGAAAATACATTATTCAAATGATGAAAAAAAAACTTATTGGCAAGACTGAACATAAATGGAAAAAAAGATACCCAATAATGTCATAATTCACAAGTTAGATAACATATTTATTAAATAAGTATAATAAAATCAAACCTCTGCTTCCACTTCATCATACAGGAACTGCTGTCGGAACTTGGTCAATGCATAATGTCCAGAGTCATTGTACAGATCTAATGGATACAGAATGTACCTGAGAACAAGAAAATTCATTTTCATCAAATTTCCATGTAAACTGTAATGACTGATTGGATAACAACTCTTAGACCTGGCAAATCCGTCCAGCCAGCCAGCAGCCAGCCATCCATAAATACATCCATCCATCCACACAAAGATACAAACATACTAGAGATCAATGAGACATCAATATATATCTGATTAGAGTTTGGTACCAAAGCAAGGTTGGTACCGTAGTATTTATGAACATACTGTAATATTTAACACACGAAACCATAATTATGTTAGAGACCAACAGTTTCATTTTCTTTTGTTTGGGATTTATGCTTTTAAGATTCCTGTTCTTAAATAGCTGGAAAAATATATTGCTCTGATTACAGCAAAATAATACATCATATATCCATTATAGTACTGGAAAAAATTAATTGTCTTGAGATAAAACAAAATAGAATACCTGGGGACAAAACAAAATCACACCGTATGCCACCCAATTAAATGTTCTACACGTTGTTGTAGATGAATTTGATATGTGTATGGTAATTATTGTACAAGTTGTCATCTAAAAACTGTAGTAAAATTGGGATGATTATGCTTATACTACAGCTGACACCCTGTAAAAAACACTGTGCTGATATTAGAGAGATGGCCTATACAAATGGGAAATACTGAAAAATTGGAAGTGCTGACACTAAAACCTAGAATTTACTAACAATGCTATTGATACTAATAAATGGGGAAACTGACTGGGATGCCAACACCAAGAAAATATATTTATCAGAATTGGGCATTAAACATAAAGCATAATGACTCAACAATCAAGAAAATATTTAGTAGACTACACAAAACAACTGAAAATCTTATGATGATTCTTGATCCTAAACAAAAAAAAAACATACTCAACACGTTAACATAAACTAATAAATAAATGAAAATAAGACATTTATTTTCTTTACTTTAATCCTAATGTTTCTAAATATTGGAGTTTGCCTGAATATCATTGACAACATTTGGCAGCCATGTTGGCATAAATGACACATGTAAGATATGTGATTACAGGTTTATACATCTAATTTTTTTTATAATATTCAAATTTAATTTGACATTTTTAGTAAAAATTTCTGTAATTATTTTGTTATGAAAAATAAAAACATGCTTTAAACCTCATTAAATTTGTAACAATACTATTTGGGAATTTCTGTACATTTCATGCTGAGACTATCAAAGTACTGCTACATTGAAAAAGTACTTCGGTATAAATTACAGGGAAATAAAATACAGCAATAAATTCATAATACTGTACACATCTATATCAGATATTATAATATTTGCTTTTATTATTATGATAGATAAAAAAAGTTAATTAATAAAAGCATAGTTTTTTAAGAACAGTTCCAGATACATCTCACTTCCAACAAGAAGTTAATGCACTGAACTGGACAGTCACAACTAGTCATAGAACATCAAATAACATTCAAATAACAGTCACACCCACTCATAGGACATTAAATAACATGCATATGACAGTCACACCTACTCAAAAGACATCAAATAACATTCATATGACAGTCATTCTTACTCATAGGACATTAAATAACATTCATATGACAGTCACTCCTATTGATAGGGCATCAAATAATATTCATATGACAGTCACTCCTACTCATAGGGCAACAAATAATATTACTACTCATAGGACATTAAATAACATTTATATGACAGTCATTCTTACTCATAGGACATTAAATAACATTCATATGACAGTCACTCCTATTGATAGGGCATCAAATAATATTCATATGACAGTACTCCTATTGATAGAACATCAAGTAATATTGATTTGACAAAGAACAACAACTACTTCAATGAAACTGATTTTAACAACATGTAATAGTTAAATAGGAAAACAATGGGTTTGTATCATGATATGTATCATATAGGGTCATTTATATCATGATACATATCACAACTAATGTGGCAATAAACACTCATGTACAAACTGTATGTACACATATGGCAAGATATAGCCTAGTACATACTGTATGTACACACACACACACACACACACACACATTTATGATGTCAATACACACCTTAGTACATACTGTATGTGCCTTTGCAAAATGGTGATACATGCCATTAATACATACTGTACATGAACTGGACACACACACACATGCACATAGAGGGTCACAAGCAGATAGACAGTCACAAGCAGAAGCACTAAGGTTAAGTGTTTGTACATTATATTTCTAAAATGATTTCCTCAATAAAACAAATTACATTAATTAGATTAATGCTTATATGAGGCTCTTTATAGTCCAAGTAAAAGACAGCAGATATTAAATAATTAAACAACTCTAAAACTTTTACTAATATGAAGGGGAAAATTCTTCTTTCCACATTCAACTGTCAAAAAATAAATTGCTTCCCTTTATTTTGGTATCATAAAAATAAAGTCAGTATTGTCAGTGGGAGAACAAGTAAGAATTAGAAAATGTATCAGGCATATTTCAGTGAAGCTGTTGTTCCGAACATGTATTGGGAAGAAATGCAAAAATAACTATGTTTAAAACTTAGAGATTGAAAGAAATGCAAAAAAAAAAAAAACCTGCTAGTTTTAAACTTAGAGATTGAAACAAATGCAAATATAACTGCTAGTTTTAAACTTAGAGATTGAAAGAAATGTAAAAATAATTGCTAGTTTTAAACTTAGAGATTGAAAGAAATGTAAAAATAATTGCTAGTTTTAAACTTAGAGATTGAATGAAATGCAAAAATAACTGCTAGTTTAAACTAAGAGATTAGAAGAAATGCAAAAATAACTGATGGTTTTAAATTGTGAGATTTCACCATGAGAAGAAGATACTCACTCCATCATGGAAGGTTCTTTTTTCTCTAATATATGATCTGTTAGAATCCAAGGCATTGACATCTCTATGGGAAACTGATACAAAAAAAAGAATTCTCTAGAATGCAGTGTCAGATGTGAACGGTATTAAGCAAGCATAACACAAATTATAGCATAAAATAAAACCATTTAAAAGTTTCAGTTGATACATATCATAGTCTTTAACACAAATCCTATCAAGTAATACATACTTCTCTCTATAATAAATGTTTGATATAAGACATAATAATTAATAAAGATTCCACTAATTTCTTTTAAGCCTTCACTCACACATTCAGGAAATTATTTTCAATTCAATGTTTCAAACAAGAAATTAATCCATCAGAAAAAAACAAAGATAACCTGCACATATTTCTTTGTACACAAGATTTTTTATATTTGTGTATCCTCAATGATATCAATTATCAGACAAATCAAGCAGTTGATGTGGATCACAGCTCTAAGAAACCCACCAAAACATTGTAAATTATCGCTGGATCATGTTAAGTAGATCACAATGACATGAAAAATAGGTCACAGTGAACTACACATGCTGTGGTGATCTGGATGTACACATACTAATTTTCATGACTGTACAAGCATTAGTGTGCAAGAAGCTGGCTTAAAAATAGAAAGCAAGGATGGTCACTTAAGTGTAAATAATAGGTCACTGTGACCTAATTTAGTGTAGTTGCGTTGTATATAGTACTGAGTTATAGCATCAGCTTTTCTATACTTGAGACAGATAGGATAACATGAAAAGATCTGATGAAACATAACAGGATCTAAAATTAATGCCAAGAATATTTTAGTTAAATGCTTTCAAACATGTCCATTGAAGAAAACCAAATCAAGCTCAAAATTTACTGTACACATCTGCATTTTAGTTCCATGATGCATCAGGCATCTATCTTATTGATTGACAGCAGAAACAAGATGAAATTATTTTAAGAATCAATTATATAAAATTTGTGTTTATACATAGTGAAAAAGTTGTGCTAAAACTAGACAGTCATTTATAAAGATTAATGAAAAAAAATTCAAACAATTTCTTTCATCAAAATGAGTCTCAAAGCGTGTGATGTTCAACTGTCTGAAAAGAATGTAATAACTGCGAAAGTGTTGCATCCTTCACTTATATTTCTGAGTAGTAAGATGCAGCAAACTAGATGCTGCAGCAGCCATACTTGATATAAGATCAGCAACATTTTTGTTTACAACAAACTCAAAAGGATTATGAAAGTTCTGGTAAAAACGCCATACTGATATGATCATCCAATTCAGGAGAATTAGCTAGCAGATTTTCAATATGCTCGAATGTCAGTCATATCTTAGGTCTGATTGACTTTATTTTCATTCAGAACCAATCAGATATTATAATTTTTCTGTGTAAAACCCAATCTTGATATGACTTTCCATTTATGGGTAGCAGCACTGGCAAAAGTTTCAAGAGATATTCCCTGCTGGCCAAACTTAATGTCAGATGGGCACCATGTTTACCTAGAAATAAGTAGACATTATAGTAAGTCTCCTGCTGATTTTCCATTTAGGAATTGCAATAAGATTTTCAAGATGGCCATTGTGATGTTCGTATTGGAAATTAGAACCAAGTTCTCCAATGAAAGTACAATATCAAAATAACCAGCCAGAGAAGTAGGCATTCAAAGATGTTCAAGATGACCATTATTGTGGCATCCCTTTAAGTTAGCTAATAATAATAATGAGGACTTTGTAAAGCACCTAATCTTTAAAAGCTCTAACTGTACTACAACATATCTACTGATATGACTGCAAAAACATAAAACAAAAGAAACACCATAAATTAGAAAACAACAAGTGCTGAAAATATTTAAGGTAGGAAACATTATTTTGCCTTTAAGTTTGTTCAAGCAGTCGAAAAAGGTGAGTTTTATGAGCGCTCTTGAAAAGGATTGTGTAAATTTGTCTAATTTGAATGGTCAATTATTTCAAAGTTACTGGGCCCTGGTATGCAAAAGAACGTAGGTATGACTTCCTTTTCAAAGTGGTAATAATGAGTATACGATTGTAATACGAGGAGTGTAAGTATCTTGCTGTTGTGTACACATGAGGCCAGATAGGTATGATGGACTGGAGTCTGTCAGTGAAATGTAGCACAGAGAACAAATTTTGTGGATAGCCAGTGTAGGGTACAAAGCAGCATATAGGTGTGCTCTGATCGTGGTACTCTAAGGATAATCCGAGCAACTTTGTTTTGAACATTTTGAAGTTTCTGTAGTAGATATTCAGATGAACCAGACAGAATTGAGTTACAAAAGTCCAGTCTTGAAAGTACTGAAGAACATACAAGTGTTTTAATGGCATCAACTGAAAGATATTTGCGGATGGAGCTGATGCGTCTCAGCTCAAGCCTTCCTCATATGACTATTCATTCAGGAGCAGCAATAAAAAATAGTCTAGATGGTCACTCAGATCAGCAGGATTTTCATTTAGAACCAACTAGTCTTAATACAACTAACACCAATCTGATATTACCAGGTGGAGAAGCAATCAGGTTTTTTATCTGGATTCAAGTGACAGCATTTTCATTTAGAACCAACTAGACTTTATACAACAAACACCAATCTGATATTATCAAGAGGAGAAGCAATCAGGTTTATAATCTGGATTCAAATGGCATCATTTTCATGTAGGACCTGCTAAGCCATGGGATTGTGTAAACCCAGTCCTCCAGGTAGTTTAGGAACAGTAGCAATAATTTGTTATGGATGTGCTTACAGAAGGCAGGATAACAGACAGATAGACAGTGGACCATCTCATAAGCTGTTCTGGTCTATGAGAGTCACTTATTGGAGGCAAAATGATGAATACTGTCTTACCTGGATTCTTCTTCCCATCGTCATTTCAAGAAAAAACTCCCTGTACCAAAGCTGTGACAGATCACAGCAGCTGAAAAGAGATTCTGAGGAGAAGAAACATAAAAAACTCTATTTGCAATTAATTTTAACTAGATGATAAAGCATATCTGAACATGAAAAAAAGACATTATTAGATATCTAATACTGATATGATTCAGGCATTAATAAAATATTAGCCAGTTAATAATTACTGACAAGTTTTCATATAAAAAAGGGGAGGATGCTGGGTGGATAGAAGAGTCAAAGTATATTTCAGTTTTAAATGTTTCAGTTAAACAATGGCCTAGTCATATATTAAATGTTAACAAATAAACACAAGGTCTCATCTGCAAACAAGCCTATGACAGTGATGCAACCCGATAATACTAAATACAAAGTCTCACCTGGAAAGAAGCCTATTATATTACCACAAACTGATAATACAAGATAGAAATTCCAGCATAGTTTGGTGCTAACGTTTAGACCACAGTAATGATGAACCAAAGCTTCAGTTGAAAACAGAAACTTATTTTGGATAGATTTTACTTTTGTAAACCCATTTAAATAAATTTGAACTTTGCTAAAGCTTCTATTGCAAAAGTGATGTTTATGTTTCACAACAAACCCTGAAACAGGTAACCAGACCAATGAAACCTAAAAGGAATGCTGAATGAACACAAACTGGAATGTAAACTGGAATACAGACAAAACTATGAAAGTATATAAATGCATTCCGAAGAAAAAGGAATGCTAATGTAAAACACAAAATGATTAATGATTAATAATAGATAAAAGAAAGAACCAAAAGCATTGAAAGAATGGATTTGAAAATTAGTTTCATGCTGCCACTAAATTTATGGTCCAGAACCCTTTTTGCACATTAATCACATATCATATTCTTTCCAGTGACACACAACTTCATACAACTTTTAACCCTTTTGCATATTAATCACAGATCTGATTCTTTACAGACAGATAACTTTAACCCTTTTGCATGTTAATCACAGATCCGATTCTTTACAGACAGATAACTTTTAACCCTTTTGCATGTTAATCACAGATCCGATTCTTTACACTGACAGACAACTTTTAACCCTTTTGCATGTTAATCACAGATCCGATTCTTTACACTGACAGACAACTTTTAACCCTTTTGCATGTTAATCACAGATCCAATTCTTTACAGACATACAACTTTTAACCCTTTTGCATGTTAATCACAGATCCGATTCTTTACACTGACAGACAACTTTTAAATCTTTTAGCACGTTAATCACAGATCCAATTCTTTACAGACAGACAATTTTTAACCCTTTTGCATGTTAATCACAGATAAGATTCTTTACACTGACAGACATCTTTTACCCTTTTGCATGTTAATCACAGAATAGATTCCTTACACATACAAACACCTTTTACCCTTTTGCATGTTAATCACAGATCAGATTCCTTACACTGAAAGTGTTTAACCCTTAAAGTGCGTGTCGCGACTATAGTCGCGCTGTTGTTGTTGGTCCCGTAGTGCATGTCGCAACTATAGTCGCGCTAGAGGTGAGCAACACTGATCGCATTCTATAACTTCATCTGGCCATAAATGCCTGTAAAACTATATTTGATTGGTTTAAAAAGGCCCGGAACAAGCATTCTGCAGTACTTTACTATATTATTAATGATGTAATTTTACAAATGCTCGGTTCTAAACACATGGTACTTGTGCAAAGCAAAATGGCCGACACTGAATACGACGGTGATTTCTTGCAACAAATATTCGCTTCTGATAGTGATGCTAATAGTGACTTTTTATAATTTGAGAAAATTGACATTATTGGAGCAAGCGAGGTATTGATGGAAATACACATGAATTATTTTGAGCCAGTAATATACGTGGAACTGGAGTCGGATGTACATGCTCGCTTGACGTGAAAAGATGGCGCGCCTGTCAACCCCCATTCACTGGTAATTCAAAATTAAATGTCGAGATGGTGAATAATGAACAATCGGACTATTGAAGACTTTTTCTTAGATGACGAGCTATTGCATCTGATAGTAGATCAAACAAATCGTAATGCAGATCAGAGAGTTCATGGGGCAGACTTGAACGAAAAAAGTCGCATGAAGAAATGGCGACCTGTCTTACCTGAACATTTAAAATGTTTTTGCATCGATTAAAACAATGGGTTTGGTACATATGTCTGTTCTCGATTTCTAATGGGCTATTGATGATGTGATATCAACCGCATACTTCAGCAAAAAAAAAATAAGTATGGGATAGATTTCAAGCTATTCCAAGCAATTTACACCTGTCAGACAATGAGAACAATTAAGGTGACTCTTCACACAAAATCAGCCCAATGATTGAACAAAAATAAAGCCGTTGCTGAGGTTTAATCACCAGATATGGACCTCGGTTTGATGATATTATAATAAATAACAGGTGATAGTTTTTCATGAACATTAATTGCTGACTGGAGGGTTTAAACATACATCTGACATTCATGGAGTGGATTTTTGCAAAACTGTCACCCTGCCTTTACCTGTGATTTTCACAATTTATATATAACATTGTGACAGACATAACATGTGCATGGTTGGACTACTAAAGAATATAACATTTCTTAGATATATTTGAACGTTTCCATAAAAAACAAACAAAATTACTGATGAAATACAATTTTAACTTATTTTACCTGTATTTACACCTGTACCTGCAAATATGTTAAACCTACACATGTGTCTTGATGCTAATCTTAAAGTATAGACACATACCATCATTTTTTATATAGGATTTGTCTATCAATAGTGTATATTTAATGAAATACATGCAATTTAAAGACTGTGCAGTTTTCTTCTTTTCTCCCCTGAAACAATTCAGCACTGAGGGACCTTTTACTGCAAAACAATTCAGCACTTTAAGGGTTAACCCTTTACAAGCCATGACATTGCTCTTATTGTAGCATAAAAAAAACAACAAATGCCACTGATGTGATGACATCACTATCAACAGTTGTATCTGAACAATCTTTAATGGATCAAAATGAATCAGAAAAAAATTGGCTGACATATACTCCACAACTATAAGTTTAAATTTATTGCAGTTAGTCATATTTTATCATAAATTCAATGCTTTCATTTTATGTATTTACTATTTCTTTAAAGCACAGCCATAGTTCTTTTCCATTAACTCTTAAAATAACAGAAAACTCAAATTTGGTAAAGTCATTTCCAAATTGTTCCAAATGAGCAAAATAAAGGAAATGATGGATGGAACTAAGAAATACAAAATCACATTGTTGAGACAATGAACATATCAAGTAAGGATATGATAGGTGAATTGTGAAAACATATGGAATGTAAATGAAATTCAACCAAAATTCATATTTAAAATTAATGTTCCATGGTTTGTACTTGCTATATATTAAACAATACTCAACAAAAATTAGCAAGAAGTCAAGGGCTTTTGTGTAAAGCTCAAATTGAACTTAAATATGTCCATGAAAGCTTTGACAAAACTGTTGAGGAGAATTAAAAAAATGATGCCAGAAAAATGTCTGTATTGCCTAGCTTTACCACTAACATGGAGTCAATAATAATGTGTGAGAGCACTTTAAGCAACAAAGATCATTTTACCATTAAAATTTAGCAGGTAATCCCAGAAAAAAGAATTCTTGTGGAAGTTGTCCATTGTAATGAAGTGCTGATAATCAATGTCTTTCCTAAGGGTCTTCTTTCCTCCACTCTTGTCTGAGATCAGAGATTCTAGCATGGTTCTCACCATGTATAACTGCAAAAAGTATAACTTCAGCAATTAGCAATGTGTACACTGCAATATAAAACAGCACCTTAAGCAGAAAACTTGTATCGGGAAATCAATGTTTGAAGTTGCGGGCATTCCTATAAAAGATGACATGGAATGTTAGAATCCAATTTCTTTATGGCATCACTATACTAATTAACTTCCGTATATAATTCTTTTAATTTCTACGTGCCTGAGAAGATCCAATGCAGTACTAAATAAAGCAGAATGCTGAGTACTAACTTGAGCAGAATGCCGAGTACTAACTTGAGCACAATGTTGAGTACAAACTTGAGCACAATGCTGAGTACTAACTTGAGTGCAATGTTGAGTACTAACTTGAGCACAATGATGAGTACTAACTTGAACACAACATTCAAAAAGATTCAGCAGAGATTATGCTGCATTTTCTGGAATGATTACATCTCAATAAAATGACAAACTTTTTCCAAGTGACCTTTCTATAACCTGTCAAATCACATGCTTGCTTTGTCATACTACTTGTAAGCCAAGAGCTTTAATTCAATCAGGATTTTATTTTCTGTTTAAGCATTAATTGCTGTTAGCTAAACTCAGTCAGTATCTGATTTTCTGTTTAAGCCTTAAATGCTGTTAGCTAAACTCAGCATTTGATTTTCTGTTTAAGCCTTAAATGCAGTTAGCTAAACTCAATTAGCATTGGATTTTCTGTTTAAGCCTTAAATGCTGTTAGCTTAAGTCAATTAGCATTGGATTTTCTGTTCAAGCCTGAAATGCTGTTAGCTAAACTCAATTAGCATTGGATTTTCTGTTTAAGCCTTAAATGCTGCTAGCTTAAGTCAATTAACATTGGATTTTCTGTTTAAGCCTTAAATGCAGTTAGCTAAACTCAATTAGCATTGGATTTTCTGTTTAAGCCTTAAATGCAGTTAGCTTATCTCAAATAGCATTTGATTTTCTGTTTAAGCCTTAAATGCTGTTAGCTAAACTCAATTAGCATTGGATTTTCTGTTTAAGCCTTAAATGCTGTTAGCTTAAGTCAATTAGCATTGGATTTTCTGTTTAAGCCTTAAATGCTGTTAGCTAAACTCAGCATTTGATTTTCTGTTTAAGCCTTAAATGCAGTTAGCTAAACTCAATTAGCATTGGATTTTCTGTTTAAGCCTTAAATGCTGCTAGCTTAAGTCAATTAACATTGGATTTCTATTTAAGCCTTAAATGCTGTTAGCTAAACTCAATTAGCATTGGATTTTCTGTTTAAGCCTTAAATGCTATTAGCTTAAGTCAATTAACATTGGATTTTCTGTTTAGCCTTAAATGCTGTTAGCTAAACTCAATTAGCATTGGATTTTCTGTTTAAGCCTTAAATGCTGTTAGCTAAACTCAATTAGCATTCGATTTTCTATTTAAGCCTTAAATGCTGTTAGCTAAACTCAGTGTTTAATATTCTGTTTCAGCCTTAAATGCAGTTAGCTTAAGTTAATTAATGTTCGATTTTCTGTTTAAGCCTTTAAAACTGCTTTGTACTGAATGTAAGCAGGATTCTTCGCATATCTCCAGTATAAAGCAAAGATAAAATATTAAGGATTTTTTAGGGACTACAATAGGATGCAGTAACAGCAAATCAAAGATAAAATATTAGGGATTTCTTAGGGACTAAAGTAGGATGCAGTAACAGCAAATCAAAGATAAAATATTAGGGATTTCTTAGGGACTACAGTAAGATGCAGTAACAGCAAATCAAAGATAAAATATTAGGGATTTCTTAGGGACTACAGAAGATGCAGTAACAGCAAATCAAAGATGAAATATTAGGGATTTCTTAGGGATTACAGTAGGAGGTAGTAACAGCAAATCAAAGATAAAATATTAGGGATTTCTTAGGGATTACAGTAGGATGTAGTAACAGCAAATCAAAGATAAAATATTAGGGATTTCTTAGGGACTACAGTAAGATAAAGTAACAGCAAATAAAAGATAAAATATTAGGGATTTTTAGGGACTACAGTAAGATGCAGTAACAGCAAATCAAAGATAAAATATTAGGGATTTCTTAGGGACTACAATAGGATGCAATAACAGCAAATCAAAGATAAAATATTAGGAATTTCTAAGGGACTACAATAGGATGCAGTAACAGCAAATCAAAGATAAAATATTAGGGATTTCTTAGGGACTACAGTAAGATGTAGTAACAGCAAATCAAAGATAAAATATTAGGGATTTTTTAGGGACTACAGTAAGATGCAGTAACATCAAATCAAAGATAAAATATTAGGGATTTCTTAGGGACTACAGTAAGATGCAGTAACAGCAAATCAAAGATAAAATATTAGGGATTTCTTAGGGACTACAGTAAGATGCAATAACAGCAAATCAAAGATAAAATATTAGGGATTTCTTAGGGACTACAGTAAGATGCAGTAACAAGCAAATCAAAGATAAAATATTAGGGATTTCTTAGGGTCTACTGTAGGATGCAATAACAGCAAATCAAAGATAAAATATTAGGGATTTCTTAGGGACTACAGTAAGATGCAGTAACAGCAAATCAAAGATAAAATATTAGGGATTTCTTAGGGACTACAGTAAGATGCAGTAACAGCAAATCAAAGATAAAATATTAGGGATTTCTTAGGGACTAAAGTAGGATGCAGTAACAGCAAATCAAAGATAAAATATTAGGGATTTCTTAGGGACTACAGTAAGATGCAGTAACAGCAAATCAAAGATAAAATATTAGGGATTTCTTAGGGACTACAGAAGATGCAGTAACAGCAAATCAAAGATAAAATATTAGGGATTTCTTAGGGATTACAGTAAGATGCAGTAACAGCAAATCAAAGATAAAATATTAGGGATTTCTTAGGGATTACAGTAAGATGCAGTAACAGCAAACAGCTTCAGTTAGTTTAGTGATCCCTTCATTCACCAATACTAGCAATATAACATCTAGATGTAAAGTTGATTGACAAGAGTAATAACTCTGTACAAAATAAGAGTCGATGAAATGGAATCCACAAAACACACATCAAGTCAAGTTATAGGAAACAATATTCACATCAAACTACAGCAGCATATGTTTAATGTTTTGTTTTAAACCATGCTGATTACATCACAAATATGCAACCTATTTTGTTTATGCTTTCAACACCTGACTCCCATTCCAAAGCACTCTCCCCCCCAACTTATTGAGGTTGCATTTAGGATTTTAAAACTTTTCGATTTTGTCTACTTGTCCTCCTAAAACATCCTACCAAATATGAACAACCTAAATCAAATAGTTGATAAGGTCATATTAAACCATTGACCATTTCCCCCTTAATCCAGGAGTCCAAAGAGCATTAAGAGTCCTGCAAATGATTCCCCAATTAATTCATGAGTCCAGCAAGCTATTTTCCAACTAATTCTGGAGTCCAGAATACTCCTCCAACTGTTTAACATATGAATCAAATATGAAAGTCTAAGACATCAGGAATTACAAGTTACCTTTGCAGTAGATGGTTCCACATTTCAAAGGGGCACCTTGATAAAGTCTAAGACATAAGGAGTTACAAATTACCCATCTAGTGGATCGTTCCACATTTCAAAGAGGCACATTGATAAAATCTAAGACATCAGGAGTTACACATTGCCTGTGTAGTGAGTGGTCCCATATTTCAAATGGGCAGTTTGATAAAGTCTAAGACATCAGGAGTTACACATTGCCTGTGTAGTGAGTGGTCCCATATTTCAAATGGGCAGTTTGATAAAGTCTAAGACATCAGGAGTTACACATTGCCTGTGTAGTGAGTGGTCCCATATTTCAAATGGGCAGTTTGATAAAGTCTAAGACAATAATGAGTTACACATTGCCTGTGTAGTGAGTGGATGGTCCCAAAATTCCATGGAACACCTTGATGAAGTCTAAGACATAATGAGTTACATGTCTGCATCAGATGATCCCATATTTCCAAGGGGTACCTTCATAAAGTCTAAAACAAAAAGGAGCTACACATTACCTGTGTAGTGGATGGTCCCACATTTCTGCGGGGCACCTTGATAAAGAATCCATCTTCTGGATCCTTTTTCCCCCTCATGGCTGGGTCCTCATGGGGCTCAACCCCTCTCAGCCAGTCCACACAGCAATCTCGTACTGATGCAAGGATGCTTTAGAAAATAACAAACAAAAGAAAGTATATTTAATGCCCAATACAGTAATCATGATGATAAAGATACACTGCAAAATGATGTTTCACACGAGTGATGCTATGTGAACTACAGAGTTTGATTTTATAAACCCATTTAATCTTGTATGTCATTTAAGTCACCTATTGAATGCATGTTTCCTAAGATTTGAAGATAGCCACTAGGGCATAACCGATTAGCATTTTTCTACCGATTTCCGATTCCGGATTTTGTGCATGAAATTTTTCCTATTCCGGATACAATTCAATTAATCGGAAATGCTAAATCCGTATTTTTTTTCTAAAAAATTTCATCTTCAGTTTCCGGGTTTCTGGTATCTTTTTTTGCCATGTCTAGCATGTTACTTAGTACTTTACCATATCCGGCTTCATTTCCGGTTTTCACCCTCCAGTTCAAATAGATTGTCTCACAGCGTGGTAGTGTTGACCAGTGTTGACCATATTGGACTTTTCTGACTTTAACTTGTTTATTTAACTTTATTAACGCACTATCGAATGACACGCAGTGTTAGACACGGTGCTATAGAAATTCAACTTTATTATTTTTATTATCCGAAATTCAACTTTATAATTTTTATTATCCGAATCGGTCGTTCCTGCCTTGTTCGAATCCGATTAATCGTAAGTTCATACTATCCGGTGGAATCCGATTTCCGGATCAAAAGTCGGTTATGCCCTAATAGCCACCAAGATGCCCTGTTGGAGGTCAGATTAACTGGACAGTTTATCCCCTAGGGGCGCAAGACTGAGAGTAAAAAATCTCCTTGATGTCAAAACTGGGCATCTGACTAAGTAAAAAACAAATTTTAGCATCAAAACTGTGGGTCAAATTAAAAATTTGTGGGTCTCTCTGAAGCACAAATGATGGTAAAGGGAAACACTGACTGGATATAAATTACTAGAAGTCTTTTTATGAAAAACTTCATACTTCATGTTGCTAAGACCATCTATATTCACTTTCAAGATGTCCGTAATGGCAGCCATTTTGGAGGCTCCATCAACATCATTTTAATACTGGAAAAAATAATTCAAGAAAGACATCTTACTAAATGTTGTTATGGTCACCATTCATTTACAAGTAGCTTTTGAGATTTTTTGGGAAGTCGCAATGGCATCATTTTCATTTAGGACCAACTACATATAGTGAAATGTTTTAATGAAGATCCATGTTATTATGACCTTCAAGAGTGACTTTCAAAGTGGCCACCAATGATAAGCATCACTTTTAGGATCAACAAGACATAATAAGAATTATTGAAAAACTTGTAGATATGATCATCTGTTCTGGAATCTTTTTTGAAAACCAACTGTCATTTATCTCAAGAATTCTTTTTGTGAAAACCCTGACCAAAAGCCATCTCAAGAATTCTTTTGGTGAAAACCCTGACCAAACAGCCATCTCAAGAATTCTTTTGGTGAAAACCCCATATAAAAATCACTGTTTAGTAGGAGTAGCTATAACAAGATTATATGGAGCCATATTTCATTACAGATCAGCACCATTTTCATTTGGACATTGTTAATATGTCTTTCTACCTAAAGTAACAATGACTAAGATTTTCGGGGGCCCCGAGTGGCCAAGTGGTCTAGAGCACTGTCCGTTACGGATCACTGCCATCTCACCTCAGTCTGCATGGGTTAGAGTCTCGGATTCGGCCAATGTGGGTATGTGAGAAAGCTTGCCAGTAGGTTCTCGTGGGTCAGTGGTTCTTTTCAGGGTTTTCCGGGTCCTTCCTCCACCATTAATATTGGCCGCCATGTATATCTTATCTTGTGCTGAAAAAATGGCGTTAAACCATAAAAACAAAACAAAAATAAGATTTTCAAGATGGTAGCAAGGACAGCCAAACTAGAGGTCAAATACAAAACATTTTCATTTATTACCAATTATCTGGACATCATTAGAAGTCTTCTTATGAAAACCCTGATATATTCAGTAGCAGTGATGCCATGATTTTCATGAATGTCATGGGTGAGAAAATTTTCTGGCTGTCAGATCAATACCATTTTCAAATGGATCCAATGAGCAAAAACCACATGAAGTTATTAACATCCATTGTGTAGAAACAGCAATAACAAGATTTTCAAGATGAAGTAATAAGCATGAGTTATTGTCCTTTGTCTATGTGAGATAGAAAAAGATGAGTTTCATCTTTTAGCAGGACTGGATTTGCAAGGTAGCTGGCAAGTATTTAAGGGAGAACTCAGAAATCTTGCACAGAAGTTATTAATATGGAAAGTTCATAAATGAATAAGCATTTATTACTATTTCACAAACACTACAAGAAATGCATATTATCATCAATTTCATAATTCTTGTATGAACAGTGTGTGGGTGTGGTACTATAAGAGATGTAAACAAGCAGGAAGTTAACTTAACTGAAGTCCATAAGATGTAAATTATCAATCACAATGACCTACTTTTGCTGCATGTGTAGTACTATTCAAGATGCATGCCTTCACCAACTTTCATAACTGCAAGTTTAACAGCAAGAAATAGGGTGCAAAAAAACAGAGCTAAATCATAAAGCTTAACAATTATGAACAACTAATGTGCATATATGTACAAAATTTGCCATTAGCCCCTGCATATGGGGAATGTGCTGTGAAACCAAATCCAAATTGCTGCCTAGGACCGAGAAAGAAGGAATGATCGAGATGGAACGAAATATGAATATCTGCTGATGCTGATGCCAATATTGAAGGGATGAAAAGCAAACGATGTAAAACTTTCTTGCTGTAACGGTTACATTTTTAAGAGTATACAATTCTGAACAGTTGAATTGCTCATGATTCTGCTAATTATTTTGAATTCATCTATTCTTCATTAGAGGATGGTATCAATTTTCATGGTTTGGAGGAAAATGACATTTTCCTCTGAACATAAATTAATGGAGTCCACATAAGGGCTGTTCCATTTAAACATACAAGGTACCCAGGGAAGGCAGTTCATATAAAAATTATAAGAAACTTTAAAAAATTGCATCATTGAGTGAGTATCCAACATCAAAAGTGCCTTCCAAGTATGTTTTACTGAAACAGTCCTAAACATCAATATTATACTTAGCCTTTAAATCCATAGCAATGTTGGAATTGATACAAAAATTGGTATCCAACCAAACTTTTCTCATATATGGTTTCATCCCCTGCATGTGAATTATAATATATACAAGTTCTAATACTCACACTTTGATGACATCATTTTTTCGTTTGATGGCTTTTCTGAGTGGATCTCGGACAATTAACTGGACAAAGTCCTGAAGTTCTGCATATATGTGGCGCCGTATGGCATCCATGAAAACAGACTCCATCCGGGCCATAAGTACCTGAAGACCTTTCACCATGGCAATGACCTCTACAAGCGCAAACTTCTCATCACTGTTGTAATTGTACCTTGTAGACTACATTTTTTTCAAAAGAAAAAAAGGATTATCAATGAAGTATAAATATATGTAATCAAGGTAAAGGAAACTATGTGTTATTGATGAAGTATAAATATATGTAATCAAGTAAAGGAAACAAAGTGTTATTGATGAAGTATAAATATATGTAATCAAGGGAAATGAAACAAGGTGGTATTGATGAAGTATAAATATATGTAATCAGGGTATTAAAGAAAACAATGTGTTATTGATGAAGTATAAATATATGTAATCAAGGTAAATGAAACAAGGTGTGGGTGTTATTGATGAACATATACATCTTCTAGATTTTATATAGAAACCACAAAGTTATTTAACATTGTTTAATAATCATAACTGGAATCAGCAATTATGTATTTTTCTTAGATCATAATTTTAAAAAGATAAAAATAGTTTGCATCATTGACTTTTAAACTATAATTACAATTTGCATTCTTTAACATTTAAACTATAATTACAATTTGCATTCTTTAACATTTAAACTATAATTACAATTTGCATCATAAACTTATAATTACAATTTGCATTCTTTAACATTTAAACTATAATTACAATTTGCATCATAAACTTATAATTATAATTTGATTCTTTAACATTTAAACTATAATTACAATTTGCATCTTAGACTTTTGCATCTTAGACTTTTAAACTACTCAAGGTTAGCACTACATTAATTTCAGTACTCTAAATTGGTCATTTTTCATTTTGGAAACGCTGAAAAATGTCCACAAATGACAAACGAATTCTCAAATTAAATATCTGGACAAGCAATTCAGCTGAAATATTAAAACAATTCCAACAAAAATACATTTTTCATTCATATCTTGGTCATTAAAAGATAATATAGTTTTCATTAAAACAGTAGTCATAAGAAAACAATAGCTTTCATGCATACATTGGTCATTTGAAGACAATAGCTTTCATTCATACAAAGGTCATTTGAAGACAATATCATTCATACAAAGGTCATATGAAGACAATAACTTTCATTCATACATTAGTCATAAGAAGACTAGCTTTCATTCATACATTGGTCATTTGAAGACAATAGCTTTCATTCATACATTGGTTATTTGAAGACAATAGCTTTCATTCATACACTGGTTATTTGAAGACAATAGCTTTCATTCATACATTGGTTATTTGAAGACAATAGCTTTCATTCATACATTGGTTATTTGAAGACAATAGCTTTCATTCATACATTGGTCATTTGAAGACAATAGCTTTCATTCATTCATACATTGGTCATTTGATGACAATAGCTTTCATTCATACATTGGTCGTTTGAAGACAATAGTTTTCATTCATACATTGGTCATTACAAGATAATACAGTTTTGTTTCATATACTGGTCATTAAAAGACATTATAGTCAAATCCATCTCGAGCAATAACCTTGAAAAAAAGGACAAACATGGGTAACCTCTGATAAAGGGTTCAACTTTCATGCTTGGTTTTTAAACAAACACAAATACTACTACCATTATTAACAAAGATCCTACAATAAACACAAATACTACTACCCTTATTAACAAAGATTCTACAATAAACACAAATACTACTACCATTATTATCAAAGATTCTACAATAAACACAAATACTACTACCATTATTATCAAAGATCCTACAATAAACACAAATACTACTACCATTATTATCAAAGATCCTACAATAAATACAAATACTACTACCATTATTATCAAAGATTCTACAATAAACACAAATACTACTACCATTATTAACAAAGATCCTACAATAAACACAAATACTACTACCATTATTAACAAAGATCCTACAATAAACACAAATACTACTACCATTATTAACAAAGATTCTACAATAAACACAAATACTACTACCATTATTATCAAAGATTCTACAATAAACACAAATACTACTACCCTTATTAACAAAGATTCTACAATAAACACAAATACTACTACCATTATTATCAAAGATTCTACAATAAACACAAATACTACTACCATTATTAACAAAGATTCTACAATAAACACAAATACTACTACCATTATTAACAAAGATTCTACAATAAACACAAATACTACTACCATTATTAACAAAGATTCTACAATAAACACAAATACTACTACCATTATTATCAAAGATTCTACAATAAACACAAATATTACTACCCTTATTAACAAAGATTCTACAATAAACACAAATACTACTACCATTATTATCAAAGATCCTACAATAAACACAAATACTACTACCATTATTATCAAAGATTCTACAATAGACACAAATACTACTACCATTATTATCAAAGATCCTACAATATTAACAAAGATTCTACAATAAACACAAATACTACTACCATTATTATCAAAGATCCTACAATAAACACAAATACTACTACCATTATTATCAAAGATCCTACAATAAACACAAATACTACTACCATTATTATCAAAGATTCTACAATAAACACAAATACTACTACCATTATTATCAAAGATCCTACAATAAACACAAATACTACTACCATTATTATCAAAGATCCTACAATAAACACAAATACTACTACCATTATTAACAAAGATTCTACAATAAACACAAATACTACTACCATTATTAACAAAGATTCTACAATAAACACAAATACTACTACCATTATTAACAAAGATCCTACAATAAACACAAATACTACTACCATTATTATCAAAGATCCTACAATAAACACAAATACTACTACCATTATTAACAAAGATTCTACAATAAACACAAATACTACTACCCTTATTAACAAAGATTCTACAATAAACACAAATACTACTACCATTATTATCAAAGATCCTACAATAAACACAAATACTACTACCATTATTATCAAAGATCCTACAATAAACACAAATACTACTACCATTATTATCAAAGATCCTACAATAAACACAAATACTACTACCATTATTAAGAAAGATTCTACAATAAACACAAATACTACTACCATTATTATCAAAGATTCTACAATAGACACAAATACTACTACCATTATTAACAAAGATTCTACAATAAACACAAATACTACTACCATTATTAACAAAGATTCTACAATAAACACAAATACTACTACCATTATTAACAAAGATCCTACAATAAACACAAATACTACTACCATTATTATCAAAGATCCTACAATAAACACAAATACTACTACCATTATTAACAAAGATTCTACAATAAACACAAATACTACTACCATTATTATCAAAGATCCTACAATAAACACAAATACTACTACCATTATTATCAAACATCCTACAATAAACACAAATACTACTACCATTATTATCAAAGATCCTACAATAAACACAAATACTACTACCACTATTAACAAAGATTCTACAATAAACACAAATACTACTACCCTTATTAACAAAGATTCTACAATAAACACAAATACTACTACCATTATTATCAAAGATCCTACAATAAACACAAATACTACTACCATTATTATCAAAGATCCTACAATAAACACAAATACTACTACCATTATTAACAAAGATCCTACAATAAACACAAATACTACTACCATTATTAACAAAGATTCTACAATAAACACAAATACTACTACCATTATTATCAAAGATTCTACAATAAACACAAATACTACTACCATTATTAACAAAGATTCTACAATAAACACAAATACTACTACCATTATTAACAAAGATTCTACAATAAACACAAATACTACTACCATTATTATCAAAGATTCTACAATAAACACAAATACTACTACCATTATTATCAAAGATTCTACAATAAACACAAATACTACTACCATTATTAACAAAGATCCTACAATAAACACAAATACTACTACCATTATTAACAAAGATTCTACAATAAACACAAATACTACTACCCTTATTAACAAAGATCCTACAATAAACACATATACTACTACCCTTATTAACAAAGATTCTACAATAAACACAAATACTACTACCATTATTATCAAAGATTCTACAATAAACACAAATACTACTACCATTATTAACAAAGATTCTACAATAAACACAAATACTACTACCATTATTATCAAAGATCCTACAATAAACACAAATACTACTACCATTATTAACAAAGATTCTACAATAAACACAAATACTACTACCATTATTAACAAAGATTCTACAATAAACACAAATACTACTACCATTATTAACAAAGATCCTACAATAAACACAAATACTACTACCATTATTAACAAAGATTCTACAATAAACACAAATACTACTACCATTATTATCAAAGATCCTACAATAAACACAAATACTACTACCATTATTAACAAAGATTCTACAATAAACACAAATACTACTACCATTATTATCAAAGATTCTACAATAAACACAAATACTACTACCATTATTATCAAAGATCCTACAATAAACACAAATACTACTACCCTTATTAACAAAGATTCTACAATAAACACAAATACTACTACCATTATTATCAAAGATCCTACAATAAACACAAATACTACTACCATTATTATCAAAGATTCTACAATAAACACAAATACTACTACCATTATTAACAAAGATTCTACAATAAACACAAATACTACTACCATTATTATCAAAGATTCTACAATAAACACAAATACTACTACCATTATTAACAAAGATCCTACAATAAACACAAATACTACTACCCTTATTAACAAAGATTCTACAATAAACACAAATACTACTACCCTTATTAACAAAGATTCTACAACAAACACAAATACTACTACCCTTATTAACAAAGATTCTACAATAAACACAAATACTACTACCATTATTATCAAAGATTCTACAATAAACACAAATACTACTACCATTATTAACAAAGATTCTACAATAGACACAAATACTACTACCATTATTAACAAAGATTCTACAATAAACACAAATACTACTACCATTATTAACAAAGATTCTACAATAAACACAAATACTACTACCATTATTAACAAAGATCCTACAATAAACACAAATACTACTACCCTTATTAACAAAGATTCTACAATAAACACAAATACTACTACCATTATTAACAAAGATTCTACAACAAACACAAATACTACTACCCTTATTAACAAAGATCCTACAATAAACACAAATACTACTACCATTATTAACAAAGATTCTACAACAAACACAAATACTACTACCCTTATTAACAAAGATTCTACAACAAACACAAATACTACTACCCTTATTAACAAAGATTCTACAATAAACACAAATACTACTACCCTTATTAACAAAGATCCTACAATAAACACAAATACTACTACCCTTATTAACAAAGATTCTACAACAAACACAAATACTACTACCCTTATTAACAAAGATTCTACAATAAACACAAATACTACTACCATTATTAACAAAGATTCTACAATAAACACAAATACTACTACCATTATTAACAAAGATTCTACAATAAACACAAATACTACTACCATTATTAACAAAGATCCTACAATAAACACAAATACTACTACCATTATTATCAAAGATTCTACAATAAACACAAATACTACTACCATTATTAACAAAGATTCTACAATAAACACAAATACTACTACCCTTATTAACAAAGATTCTACAATAAATACAAATACTACTACCCTTATTAACAAAGATTCTACAATAAACACAAATACTACTACCATTATTAACAAAGATTCTACAATAAACACAAATACTACTACCATTATTATCAAAGATCCTACAATAAATACAAATACTACTACCATTATTAACAAAGATTCTACAATAAACACAAATACTACTACCATTATTATCAAAGATTCTACAATAAACACAAATACTACTACCATTATTATCAAAGATTCTACAATAAACACAAATACTACTACCATTATTAACAAAGATCCTACAATAAACACAAATACTACTACCATTATTATCAAAGATCCTACAATAAACACAAATACTACTACCATTATTATCAAAGATCCTACAATAAACACAAATACTACTACCATTATTATCAAAGATCCTACAATAAACACAAATACTACTACCATTATTATCAAAGATCCTACAATAAACACAAATACTACTACCATTATTAACAAAGATCCTACAATAAACACAAATACTACTACCATTATTATCAAAGATCCTACAATAAACACAAATACTACTACCATTATTAACAAAGATCCTACAATAAACACAAATACTACTACCATTATTAACAAAGATCCTACAATAAACACAAATACTACTACCCTTATTAACAAAGATTCTACAATAAACACAAATACTACTACGATTATTATCTATGTTGCTGTTAATGTTGTTATTACCTTCATGGTTGCCACCACTATTTAAATCCCCATCGAATTCAACTTTTTTAAAAAGTCTTTACTGTACATTCTAAAATGTTTTTCAGAGCTTTTTAAATTACATTTCATGGTGAAGTTGTTCAAGCAATTGGCACTGTTTAAAGAATTGACCCATGAATTACTCAATCAGAATTATTGAGAAAAAGGATTTCATTCCGAGATAATCTAAAGTTCTTTCTGTCTTTATTTAATGTTGAACATTTTTGCACAAATATACTTTAAAAGAAAAAATAAGTTTGGCTACTTGTGTATTGCAGATTGAGTCAGCTGTCTCACACCCAATATACAAAGTGTCAATCCAATGAATAGTTATTTCTGATGTCTTTTAAGTTGTATATAGAGGAAACAAACAATTATTGCATGTGTGTGTCTAAGTGTGTCTGTCTGCGATATTCAAGACCAAGCTGATTTTTGTTTGTTTTGGGTTTAACGCCATTTTTCAGCACACAATAGGCTATACATGGCAGCCAGTATTATTGGTGGAGGAAGAACCCGGGGAAAACCCCGGAAAGAACCACCGACCTATGAGAAGCTACTGGCAAGCTTTCTCACATAACTACATTAGCCGAATCTTAGACTCGAACCCACGCAGACAGAGGTGAGATGGCAGTGATTCATAACGGAAAGCGCTTTAGACCACTCGGCCACTCGGAGCCCCAAAGACCAAGCTGATGCATCAAGGATGATCACACCTACTTATACCCCATGACAGCAGTTGAAAGTTACAATGGACGATTGACTTGATAAGAAAAGCTTACACATCAATTCACATGTTTCTACCTTAAACAATGCCTTTCTAGAGAAAACAAAACTTTATTTGCACACATTTGTTAAGCAATGATCTTGTTCTATACACTCAAGTGACTGTTTATGGCTGTAATAAAAGAATTTGAGTTTGGAAATACATGGATGGTTATTATATATAGCAGGTGGCTGTTTAATAAATGACTTAAATGCAGCAAGGGAATGAAATTTACTGTTGAGTCAAAGTCACTATCAAGACAGATTTGACTGCTTTGATTGTTTCTATACATACTTTTGTTAAGCAATGATCAAATTTATAAATGGCAACATATCATGTCAAATACAAAATAGCACTAGCAAGAAATTTCAAGGTTTTTTTTCTTCTTCATCTGGCACTATACTGGCATATAAATTTTGATAACAAAATGCTACCCTGCCAATATCTATTTCATGCCCTGGAAACACCTCATTAAGAACTCTGGTCTTGTATTTACCCTGTCATTGTTAGCATCTATTTCATGCCCAGGAAACAGCATACTAAGAACTCTAGTCTTGTATTTACCCTCTCATTGCTAGCATCTATTTCATGCCCTGGAAACAGCTCAATAGGACCTCTAGTCTTATATTTACCCTCTCACTGCTAGCATCTATTTCATGCCCTGGAAACAGCTTACTAAGAACTTTGGTCTTACCCTTTCATATTCCTCTGCATCTTCAGGACAGCTCCTATTCTGCCTTGGATTAGTGGGATTCAACAGCTTCCATGAATACTGTTAAAACACTTTTTGAGTCAGACAAAATAATGGATATATATATATATATATATATATATATATATATATATATATATATATATTAAAAGATTTATTATAAACAATGTCATAGCAAAGTTTATTTGAGAATTGTTTTCTTCCAACATTTTTAAACCAAACTAACCATGAATTGTCAAGCAAACTGAAATAAATGATAGAATAATTCTAAAATAAAATTAATTTTTCCATAGCTTCCTTAACATTCTAATCTTATACTGGTCAAATACTTCAGAATTATCTGTCATGAAAGAGGCCACAGTATCTCAGTGGCTAGCATATGAGACTCCTAACCAAAAGGGTGCAGGTTCAAATCCTACCAATGGATCAGCCTGAGTCACCTACCATGGCGTGTCCTTGGGCAAGGTACTTTGGTCAAATTACCTCAGCTCAAAATAGCCTATTTGTATTGCTATACTGTATACACCAAACCTAACCATAACAAAACCAGCTGAGAAACTATGCTCATATTTTGTTGTTCATTCAGCTTAACCCTTTGAACCCTAATCTCCCCCATATTTCGGCACAATAACCCGAGCCTCCCCGGCAATTTTTGACAATTTTATAAAAAGTAAAATTTTGCAAAATAAAAGTAATATTATGCCTTAGAATGATAATCCACTATGATATAACTGCAAATATCAAATTGTCTCTTTTCAAACATGCTTAGAAAATGCATTTTATTTCTAATGACTATGTAACAAACTGTCTCGAAATTTCTTCATATTTCATATTTTTCATATTTTTTCTATATTTCACTGACCATCTAGCGAATAACATAACACAGGCCGATATTCCGGCCTTTCGGGTTATGACGGTAGATAGCTAGGCCGATATACCGGCTTTTTGGGTTATGATGGTAGATAGCTAGGCTGGTATACTGGCTTTTCGGGTATATACACCGTTACAACCGGCCAGTAAACCGGCCTGTCGGGTTCAAAGGGTTAATGTAATATATTATATACATGGCTGTAGCTTGGAGAATTTTCATGTTAGTGTCTTGAAAATTTATGTAAATTACCTAATTCATTTTGCATACAAATGATTTCAACATAGAGTGTATAGCGTTAATCTAAATATCTTGTACAATGATTAAATACTGCATCAAAATCTTATGTGTGCATAACTAACAAATAACAAAGCTACATGTCAATGAAATGGTAAGCATCTCTTAGATGGATTTCTTATTACCACTGTAACATCCAATTCAGAAGTAGATCTTTTTGAATTCAATCCAGAAAATTAAACAACAGCTTACCAACTCCATAACTTGTTGTGTCCAAGCTGAGAGAAGGTGAACCCCACGGAGGGCCATATCACACAGCTCTTTATTCTCCTGATCTGTTCGGGGACTTTCCCGAGTTGTTGTAATTGCCTGTAAAAATTTAAGTTGGAATCATGTATCATTCTTTGGCTTTACTTCTAAACTTTACACAAATGTACATATAACATAAAAAAGAACAAGATGTTATCAAATTAGGAAACTAAAAACAAAAAATAATTACGATTATGAAAATTTAAAAATATTTCATTTATGTTATACTTTCAATTCTTCATATTTCATGGAGTACCAATTATCATGGATGTCATTTCATGCTGTAAAGACCCAACAAGCTAAGATCCTTCTGACAAAACAATAGTACCCCAATCCCAGTTTACAATAATACCCCTATCCCATTTTATTGAGACCCTACAGACTAAGATAATTCTGATAAAACAATATTATCCCTATCCATTTTATTGAAACCCTACAGACTAAGATAATTCTGATAAAACAATAGTACCCCTATCCCATTTTATTGAGACACTACAAACTAAGGTCCTACTGATAAAACAAATTTAAGTACTAATGAAAGTGTTTATGGTAAAAGGAATGATTGTAAAATGATCAATTTAGTAACTATGTAGTGAAAGATACATGATCACCTAGCTATATTTTTCACAACACATGGCTAATTAGTACATGTATTATCCCTACATTTAGTGTGTGGTGTTCTAATATAGAACTCATGGTGACGTATTTGAAAAGTTTGCAAATGTAGGATATATAGTCCTTCTGACATTCAATATCTTCTAAATGCTGTCTAGAATTAAAAAGACACACAACAATTGTCAAGACCATTTTATACTAAAAACATCATATTACTAACCTCATTGCTGTGTCTGGAAAGCTGGCTTATGTAAGACATATGGTCTTCTCGAATGGCTTGTAGGTTGGCTAGGAGATTGGATTGTGGACTTGGTTGACTTGATTCACAGCATGGCCATTTTGATGCATCAAAATTGATGCTGTCTTTGATGTACCGGTAAGGTGACACCTGCATGTCCCCATACAATGGCACAATTTCTAATTGCTGAAAACACATTAAATAATACATGTTTTAAATAATAATAATAACAAATTAATTTCATATAAACCTAATGGACTGCTAAACAGTCTTGCACTAAACTGCATGTGACTTTCAAAAACAAACCCAAACAGAAAATTTAAAAAATTAATTTCAACCTTGTTCGTGTCACAAGCAATGACATGAATGGTAACCAAACTTTTCTAAAGATTAATTTTCTGGATGAAATAAAAAATTTCAAGGTTCACATATGATCTATACTGAATGGAATTAAAGACAATAAAACATGCATTCTCTAAATCTAAAGATGTTTCCCTTTCAAGAATATCCAAAGAGGAAAATTATTTGTTTGATCTAAGGAAATGGAAAGTACTTATTATTTGGGCTATAATACTTTTCTGGAACTTATAAATTTATCGAAGGAATTCTGGACAATGTCATCTTGACAATGTCATGGTTTCTGGATGACCAGTAGAATACATGTATTGAAATTTATAAGGAAATTTTCCCTGATTTATGACTGTCAAACACCTTTATCAGGACTAGTTTGGTTTCACTTCATAATATTTCAAGTTCCTCTCACTAACTTTGACAATTAAATTGTTTGTTCAGTTTTATAACATTTGCTGGTTTTGCTTCTGTTCTCTTCCCTTAGTTTGTGACCATATCGTCATAACAACATAACACAATAGGAAGTGTTGAGCTGATATACAGGGTTCTTAATTAAGGAGTTGAGCAGTGTTCAGATTGCTGAAAAATAGCCATAAAGAGAAAATCAAACATGGATCAGATAGCTATGGCAAATTGCTATGGTGTCAGTTTTTGTTGAATTTAAAGGTACTTTATAACACTATGGCTATACAATGTCAAGTACATGGGAGATAACTCAATATCTGTTTGCAAATAGGTCATTCATTTGATGACAGCAGTCCCAGAAATATGATGGTAATGGTAACAGGCATGACAAAATAACAACTTCACACACACAAGTGTGTGTGTGTGTGTGTGTGTGTGTGTGTGTGTGTGTGTGTGTGTGTGGATAATAATAATACCTACCTTAAGAATTTTATCAATCTTGGAGAGGTTCAGTTTCTTCCTGGCATCCAGCTTATAAATACTGGTGTTCTGGCTATCAATAAGTGCCAGGCCAAATGCCATTACCTGGATGTAAAAATGACAAAATTTTGTTATGCTGCACAAAACAAAGCAAGCTAAAATGCGGTGGTCTAAGCACACATTTATAAGGCCACATCATCTGCAATTTAAAAGGTGACCTTATGAAAAAGAGTGGTCACCTTGGCCAGAACACAGTAGTACAAATATATATTTTGGGCACAGGGATCTATAAAGACAGGGACCCCTGTACTAGAACCTGCACCTTCTAAACACTTCTAAGTAAGTACTTCTCTCCCAACTTTTCTAATTTCTCTAGCCTCCAGGTGTCAAATTAACTGATGAATTGCTTCCATAAAAACAGCAGTGCATTGATATTAACATTTTCTACAAAATTAAGTTTCTTTTTCCATACATTTTTAACATATTCTTACATTTTTTAACATAAATTTTAAAAAAATGTATGATTTGTTATGAAAACATGTAACACTATAAAAAGATAAGGAAAACAAAACATACCAACTAAAGATAAAAAAAAGTTTCATGATAGACAAAACAATTTTTTTTGATAAAACATTCTTCAATAATACTTACCCAATCATAAGAGCTTAAGAAAACTACTACTTTCTAGCAATTCAACCATACATGCTAAAACATGTTAGTTATATAAAAAAAAGTTACCTGCCCACCTAAGTGGTGGTTAGAGTGATCTTCCCTTGATAAAGGTTCTAACCTACCAGATCAAGCAGAGCATTTTGGGATGAAAGATCTGGAGAAAGTGGACTATGGTCTCTATCCCATAGCATGGATAATGTTAGTTAGGTTACAGTTTCACTCAAATGCAATGGTTATGGCAACTGCCCTAACTTCATTTGAAATCATTTCCTGATGTGTGGACTGAAGAACCCATTTTATCCAGGACAAAAGTGAAATATGCTGATGTCATCCTTTCCCTCATTTTGGGGTAAGAAGAGGTATGCTCTCCCTTGACAATCTGGCTTGGTCCATATCAGAGTTCACACTGGGTATTGTAAATGACCTTGAGATGATGTGTCCTGAGCAGAGGCTGTCAGGTCTTGTCCTGTCCCACCCTGTTGGACAAATGAAAAAGTCTCATTAAATCTGACCACCACTGTAAGCAGAGTAGCTACTGAGTTACAGAAGTTAGCTACTGAAGTATTGATGCAATTAGTGGAGAACTGTATCTGTGTTCACACCACAATGAGAAAATTCTCCTTTTCCCCTGTACACAGGAGGAGGAATGTTTCACTCAAGCAATTTTCTCCATCGCTTGATGAAAGAACTGTTTGTTCATGAGGGTTTGTTTAATATGATACAGACATGCAGAGTCAACAATTTTAAATTGGTCTGGAATGCCTGCCATTAAGGTTGCTTGAGCAGATGAGGAAAAATATCTTTTTCCTGTGGATTTCAGCCACTATGTTGATGAGGTTGTTCATCTATCATTTTTTCCACTTGAGTAGAGCAATCAGGATGAGGTGACACTCCGATTCTCTTGCTTTTCTGTTTATCACTTTCAGTGGCTAAGCATATGCAAACAGTTATAACCTATGTAAAGATCCTTCAGATCTGAGATTGGTGTGGCAGTTTTGCAATTCCCTTTTTGTCAATAGATCCACCAGTAGTCAAAACTGCTTTGGTGGCCTAGTGGTTAGTGTCCACCGTGGAAGCGGGAGGTCATGGGTTCAATCCCTACCAAAGACTTACAAAAATGATACTAACAGCTGCCTTGCATGACGATCAGTATTAAGAGGTTAATGTTAGGACTGGTCGGCCTGGTGTCTGGATAATGTGAATGAGTGGGACATTATGCAACATGTCTGTGGCATGATGCCCCAGTGATAGACATCACTATAAACTGCTTCGCTGCAGACATAGTGATATGACTAAAGAATTATTAAAGCTATATAAAAAAAATCCTAATCAAACCAGTAGTCAAGCCCAGTGAGCAAATATGCGAGTGAAAATCTAGGGATGAAATAACCATTCTACATGTATTGGTTGATTATAATGGCCAACATGTCTCTTAATACTGGTAGTCTGCTGAGAATATTATTTGTCATTGAAGACACTAGCTCAGAAATTCCAGAAGAATGCAAATATCTAGGGAATTTATTCCACCTTTATTTCTGAGATGCAGACTCACCTGTCACCAATGGAATGCTTTCCATATGGATTTGGTCTCCAGGATGTTGATATGCAACAAATGATCCTGAGTGAGCCACTGTCCACTTGCCTCCTGGAATAATGTAATGAGCTGTGCACTCAGCACACTGTGTTTGGGTCTGTACAAACTGTCAACATGACAGATGTACTTGCAAAAGACCACCAGACATAAGCCACGTAAGGATCCCCCATTACTGAGATCCTCACATGCATTGTTTGTTCCAAGGAGAAAAGTTAATGACCATCACTGGGATGACATTATGGCAACATAGGACAGTGATATCTGCTATCACACGCCTGTCAGGCTGAGAGATGGTTCTTTGTAAGAACTGAAACTACCTCCTCAAGGATATTTGAAAGCTACACTGGGATCATTATTGATCTATATCAGATGGCATGGAGATATACTGAGGTGGAATCATCCCCTTCTCTATGTTTTTATCCACACTAATATTCAAGAACATTTGCTATAATGGATTTTAAGGACTGTTTTGCTGAGAAGTACTTATATTAAGTAGACATTGTGGCAAAAAGGACCATGTAGCAAGATGTGTACACTATAACACTATAGACAGATGGAGCACTAAGAGTGCCAGTGCACTGATGTCAGGACTGCATACAGGATGTTGATCAGTACAAGGCGGCCCATAATTCAACATAATATGCAGGAATGGCTTCATTAATGGACTCGTGTGAACAGGTTCAGCTGGTAAAGACCAACACTGATGGAACATGAGCCCATGTATCCTCAAGACAATGGAGCTTGTGTGAATACTTTGTCAAGTCTAGGTGAACATGGCAACACAATCTGAAATGAAACTGAAGAAGACTGTCTAAAGGAACAGCCCACCATGCTTGCAGAATGTCCTTTTTGGTCCACCATGCTTGCAGAATGTCCATTTTGGTCCACCATGCCCACAGAATGTACTTGTTGGCCCACCATGCCCACAGAATGTACTTATTGGCCCACCATGCCCACAGAATGTACTTATTGGCCCACCATGCTTGCAGAATGTACTTATTGGCCCACCATGCCCACAGAATGTACTTATTGGCCCACCATGCTTGCAGAATGTCCTCATTGGGTTTTTATCGCTATACAAGTGTGGCCTTTGAGTGACAAAGGCATGAGAATGTGGTGAATCCATATCCTGAGCACTAAACTGGACACCAGGTGCAATGAGTGACCTGTGGATGATTCATGAATGTTCAATGTGATGTGAAGCTGGAAAAATGCACAAAGAAGGAGGCTTGCTTTATAATCTCAGTCTCACTCCAATGTAGTCTATATAGGCATACCATCCTTGACTTATACTGTATGATCTACTGTGGTGGTGAGATACAGTAAATTCCAAGTAAAGGTTCCCTTTGAGTAACAACAGTTTGAGAACAAAGTGGACATCCCTGGGCACTGAGGTACTAAGTTGGGCATCATCTGCAGCAAATTCCCTGTGACATTATGCATGATGGAAGTTCCATGAGAGTGACTGTATTACATGGATTTAGCATTGATTATTCATCTGTTTGCTGACAATACAAGACCTCAGAGTTGTCTAAAGTGCTCTCCGTGATGGATAACTGCCTTCTCACTTCTATGTGCATGGGTTCAAGTCTTAGATTCGGTCAATGTGGATATGTGAGAAAGCTTGCCAGTAACTTCTCACGGGTCAGTGGTTCTTTCCAGTGTTTTTCCTGGGCTCTTCTTTTACCATTAATACTGGCAGCCAAGTATAGCCTATTGTGTGCTGAAAAATGGCATTAAACACTACAACAACAACAACAACAACAAAAGATCTGCTGTGGAAGTACAAGCCCATTATAGTTGGCGTGGCATTATCCAGTTCATTAAGATGGAATAGAATATGTGATATTTAATCCATGTAGCTGGTCCATACATCTTACATGGTAGACATTAACTGAGGTGGTTTGTTTCAACAGATTGTCCCAGATATGCTGCAGGTTGTAATGGCCCCTGTCCGCCTAAACAGTTCAGCTTTCACTACATAGCAGGTGATAAAGGCAATAAAACAATGTGGTGAACAGCCTACTCATTCTGCCAAGAATGCGTGATTATGATGCAATGGTCAAAGAGGAGTCAGAGTTGCCATTGACCATGATAGCTTAGATTGCTTCATGGTTTATAAAGTGTGTGACATCAGTATGCAATTTGATGTCATCTTCGTTATCCTTGTCTCTCTAAATGAACTTCTCCTTTAGTACCCTAAGTACTAAAGCTCTCTGGCTTTCAACCTGTAAAAATGCAGGCATGACATTTATTCATCACTTATAGCGTACATTATGTTTAGAAAACTTACCTGTATGTAGCAGAAATTAAACTGCAATATCATATAAGGTTTCTAAATCACATACCAGACCAGGATATATATAAATATTGCTATAACAATGCAAACAAATACACTATATGGATTAATTTCCTTTGAAAAGAACACTCCTACAACTGCTTTAAGGTAAAAAATTCCAAAATACCTGCATGTGGATTGTGAGGCCTTTTTGTAGAGTGTGCTACACACTACAAGAAGTAACTGGAATATTCACAAGATTTGGCGCTAATCCCTGTACCAAGGGGAAATCACTCTAACTGCTGGTGGGCATATAACTCTTAGCCTTCTAGTTAAATGTTTATCTCTTATGGTATTATGATTGGCTAACATATGTGAAGGAGAAATATTAAATACTCTAAACAGAATCAAATGACATTTATATCTTGAATACATTAGTGAAATGACAAATGGATAATCTGTATAAAAGTGACAAAAAAGAAAAGCACCGAATACAGAAGTAATATAGAAAATAAAACAAAACGTGATCTATGAAAACTTAATGGCATGAATACTACTAGCAAGATAGATCATAACTTTATACCTTCACAAGCATGTACTTTTCAATCGGGATAAGGTACATTTTATTTTCATACATCTGGGTACAAATGTTAACAACATCAGCCAGCAGGTCTTCATAACCTGGAATTCCTTGCAGTGTTTCCTTCAATTTGTCCTGGATCTTGTTTTGTTGGGCCAAAAACATGGAGAGATTCTGAGATTCCTCTAGTACTGTGGGATCTGTCATCACCTTCAAAAACTGGATTGCCCTGGTGGATTCAAATTAAATTTTAATGAAAACTTCTACTATTGCTCAAGCCAGTGCAAGAAAATTTTCATAACTAGCTAAACAAATATTAAGTTCATGAAATGCAATTGCAAAATATGTGATTCTCAGAAAAGCTGTATGAGAGTCTGAAATGAATTTTCATGAATTCAAGATAAAACACTTTGTTCCTGAAACCAGTTTTAATATTCTTGCACAATAACATTTTCAAATTATTTAATGAGCTAGTTATACTGGACATGAGATTGCCACCATTTTAATTTAGGGCACTATTTGAAGACTTTTCATGAAACTTAATATTAAAATTATCATCCATACAAGGAAATTAGTGATAAGATTTCAATTGTTTTGAGTTCAAAGTGGCCTAGTGGTTAGAATCTCCGCTTCAGATGTGTGAGGACATGGGTTTGATCCCTATCTGAGTCATAAAAAAGGCTTATAAAAATGGTACTAACAGGTGCCTGACTTGGCATTCAGCATTAAGAGGTTAGTGTTAGAACTGGTTGTCAGGATAATGTGACTGGGTGGGACATCATGTTACATGTCTGCAACATGATGCCCCAGTGAATGACATCCCTATTAACTGCCACACTGCAGACATCTTAGTGATATGACTAAAAATTGTTAACGCTACATTAAAAATCCAAATCACACACACAGATTTATGTTCATATATCAACAACATATCAACTGCAAAGTGAATTTCAACAAGTTAAGTAATGTTGATAACTACACCAGTACTTACCTTCTATAGGCAGAGTAATCATTCCTGACACCAGCCTTCATGTTCTTCAACTCGTCCAACTCAGCAAACATGTTGATGAACTTGCCCAGAGTAAGGAGGTAGGCCTCTGATACAAAGTCATTTTTCTTTTCTTTGTGACAAAGTCTCTTCACCTCTGAACAAAATCGTTCTATTGCCCTTTTCTGAATAAGAAAGTGTATTTATCCACTATTATAATGTGACTCATGGGATTTGTATCAAGTTATAGACCTTACAGATGAGGTCGTCTTATATTAACTATTTGCTTTCTGTTAACACATATATGTGATGCTGAAAACTGCCTTGTAACCCCAGAAATGCATATTCAAGCCGCTAATAATACTCTCTGACCTAGCTGGCTCATAACACGTTTCCGACCAAGAGTTGGTAAATCCCAGAGAAGCATATAAACATTTCATATTAAAGCTTTGCATTGGATGAAATCGCAAACATCCAGTCTTTTAACAATATTCAGCCAATGATACTAGTCCTTATATAAAATGATGAAAGTATTCTGTTAGTAGTTTTGCAGCATATAACAAGGAATTTCCTTTGAAAATGAGGTCAATTGTCAAAGTGAAACAAAATAGAAACATTCATGTATTCTGACGATGAGTCCAACGAAAGTTTTGAAAGTTTTGAAATTGATGACATTGCAAATGACATTGCCTTTAATGATCCAATTAAAGATGAAGGATCAGACATTAGTTTTAAGCTCTATTTCAACACTGGACATTTCAGGTTTCTCTGATTCTGAGGATGAAACGCGAAATGATCTTTTCTGGTCAGAACACAAGGGACTGTTACATGTGGACGATTTTACAGTAGATTCAGGGCCAGCATTTAATTTAGATGAAAATGCAAAAGAGATAGATTTCTTTTTACAATTTTTCCTGAAGAAATATTCTAGTTGTGCAGAATAGTGGTGATAAAAGTAGTCTAATATACATTATAAAAACAAGATATATTTTGATGTGTATCCTTTATTATGAATATGTGAATATAAAAATTGAATCCTGAGGATTAGATGTTCTTGTTAGTGGAAATGAGTCTCAAACTTTGGTAAGTGTTTAAAATTTTAGTTTTCATTAAATTACATGAGACAAGATTTGCATGAGACAAGACTGATAAAGATAATGTAGACAACATGTCCACTAACTCAAGAAACTTTCAGGCAGCCACTATAATGCTCTGGGTTTCAACCTACAAACAGCTGCTAGAAGGCAGACTGCTTATCAGAATTAGTAGGCAGGGCAGCAAGTACTTAAAGAAGGACAATGCATTTTATAATTAAGACTGTTATCATACAGCACAAAACATTTCATCAAAATATTTTCCATGTGAAACTATAAATTAAGTTGTAATGATCCAAGTATTACAATGAAATGAAATACATTACCAATATTAGGACTAAATTAGCACTTTTATTAGATCTATGACCACTTGGATGAATGGATGGATGGATGGATGGATTGGGTTTAATGGCACGCTACCATAATCCTGACCATTTGATGCCAAGTATCCTGGTGTCAGAATAAAGTGACTGGGTGGGACATCATGCTACATATCTGCGGCATGATGCCCCAGTGCTATACATCACTATAAACTGCCACACTGCATATATCGTAGCGATATGACTGAAAAATTGTCAAAGGTACGTTAAAAATCCATATTACACACACATACACATTTCCTCAATTTTGCCCTTCTATTTCTTTTGTTTGTTATAAATTTCTTCAATTTAACTGATTTATGTTCAAACCATCTCTCACAGTCTATAGGTAAAGCAAGATTTTCAAATTATCTGCTATGATGGCCATACTCAATGTCAGATTGGCACCATTTATATTTAGAACAATTCAGACAACATACAATATCTTTTAGTGAAAACCCCATGTAAATATCCCCATCAATAGAGCAATAAAATTATTTTCATTTTGACTGCTGTAATGGCTATGCTGGTCGCATTTATTACCAAAAAAAAATCACAAAACGTCTATTGTTAAAAAACACAATGTCCATCTAGGCTAAGTAGTAATAAATGAATTTTAAAAATGATCACTATGATGGAATTATGAAGAATAGTGAACTTTCTAATTTTGAACAAATGAGTAGCAATAGTAAGATTTTAAACACAACTGCTATGGTATTATATGACAGATTAGCACCATTTTCATTTAGGCCCAACTTGCTTGTTGTTTAAATTTACATGCAAACACAAGCAAAGACTATATATCTGAGCCACAAGAAAGGAACTGCTTTTCCCACACAAATGTTTTTTAACACTTAGGGCATGTAACAGAAAATTCTTCTTGCCTTGTAGTGTTTTTACACTTAAGGGTGTATAAAAGAAAATTCTTCTTGCCTTGTAGTTTTTAACTTTTCTGGACAGCTAGACAATAAATTCTTGCTAACTTACATGGAATTTCATGAAATCTTTCAGCTTTGTCACTTGTGGATCCAAAACTTCCACAATCTTCTGATATATTTCAACTCGATTCTCTTGCTCATTGCTTTTTATCTGTAAGTAAATAGATAAATGCAAACTATAATGAAATTCTTTTAAATCTGTATATTTTGACAAATGTAAAATCTTAATTCGGAGATGCAAATTCATGCAAGCTTTTAGTATAAAAATCATTGATATCAAATCTTCTACTTGAAACAACTTTTTTTTACAGAGAAAAGTATGCACACAAAATAAATATCAACAATACTGCATCAGACAGAATTATTGATTGCAACCACTTCATGCAAAAAATAAGTATCCACAATACTGCATCAGATAAAATTAAAAAACCACTTCATGCAAAAAATAAGTATCCACAATACTGCATCAGATAAAATTAAAAAACCACTTCATGCAAAAAATAAGTATCCACAATACTGCATCAGATAAAATTAAAAAACCACTTCAAGCAAAATATAAGTATCCACAATACTGTATCAGATAAAACTAAAAACCCACTTCATGCAAAAAATAAGTATCCACAATACTGCATCAGACAGAATTAGCCAACCACATCATGCAAAAAAGAGAGGCCCAGAGTGGCAGAGTGGTCTAAAGCGCTTTCCGTTACGGATCACTGCTATCTCATCTCTCTCTGTGTGGGTTCGAGTCTAAGATTCGGCTAATATAGTTATGTGAGAAAGCTTTCCAGTAGCTTCTCGTGGGTTGGTGGTTCTTTCCGGGGATTCTCTCGGGTTCTTCCTCCACCAATAATACTGGCTGCCATGTATAGCCTATCATGTGCTGAAAAATGGCGTTAAGCCATACAACAACAACAAACATCATGCAAAAAATAAGTATCCACAATACTGCATCAGACAGAATTATCCACTGCAACCGCTTCATGCAAAAAGTAAGTATCCCCAATACTGTATCAGACAGAATTAAAAAACCAATTCATGCAAAATGTAAGTATCCACAATACTGTATTAGACAGAATTAAAAAACCACTTCATGCAAAAGATAAGTATCCCCAATACTGTATCAGACAAAATTAAAAAACCAATTCATGCAAAATGTAAGTATCCACAATACTGTATCAGACAGAATTAAAAAACCACTTCATGCAAAAGATAAGTATCCCCAATACTGTATCAGACAAAATTAAAAAACCAATTCATGCAAAATGTAAGTATCCACAATACTGTATCAGACAGAATTAAAAAACCAATTCATGCAAAATGTAAGTATCCACAATACTGTATCAGACAGAATTAAAAAACTAATTCATGCAAAATGTAAGTATCCACAATACTGTATTAGACAGAATTAAAAAACCAATTCATGCAAAATGTAAGTATCCACAATACTGTATTAGACAGAATTAAAAAACCACTTCATGCAAAAGATAAGAATCCACAATACTGTATCAGACAAAATTAAAAAACCACTTCATGCAAAATGTAAGTATCCACAATACTGTATTAGACAGAATTAAAAAACCACTTCATGCAAAATGTAAGTATCCACAATACTGTATTAGAATTAAAAAATCACTTCATGCAAAATGTAAGTATCCACAATACTGTATTAGACAGAATTAAAAAAACTAATTCATGCAAAATGTAAGTATCCACAATACTGTATTAGACAGAATTAAAAAACCAATTCATGCAAAAAGTAAGTATCCACAATACTGTATTAGACAGAATTAAAAATTCACTTCATGCAAAATGTAAGTATCCACAATACTGTATTAGACAGAATTAAAAATTTACTTCATGCAAAATGTAAGTATCCACAATACTGTATTAGACAGAACTAAAGAAACTAATTCATGCAAAATGTAAGTATCCACAATACTGTATTAGACAGAATTAAAAAACCACTTCATGCAAAAGATAAGTATCCACAATACTGTATCAGACAAAATTAAAAAACCACTTTATGCAAAATTTAAGTATCCACAATACTGTATCAGACAGAATTAAAAAACCACTTCATGCAAAATGTAAGTATCCACAATACTGTATCAGACAGAATTACCCAACCATTTCATGAAAGAAAATATCATGCTAACTTTTAATTAAACAGGATGATTATCTATTCTGAAACGGATCCAATTTTTTAAAATCTGCATTTTCCTGTCTTTAGACAAATAAAATGTTCAAAACCTATCATGCTTTCTAAGGCTTGCAAGATGATATCAAAAATCTAACTGAGAATCACTGAGCATTTCTTTCCATAACATGAAAATATAAATAAAAGGACTCAATCTTTGGATACATGATCAAAACTGGATATGTTACAATATTACATGGATGACCCTGTCAACATGCTGAAGTTCAAAGTCATGTACCAACTATAACTCTATTCATTTCTGTCATAAAAAGGTGTAACTTGAGCTTGATCATGGTCTTATAAATGCAAACGTATTTAACTAATGGTCTGAATCCATGCAATCCTTCAAATGCTTTTTTAAAGTAGAAACCAAATTCCCAGGCATGGGTAACAGTACATTCAAACAACATAATCTCAATCTTTCTATCTGTCTCTCTCTCTGTCTTTGTCTCTCCCAAACTAACATGGGTTGATGGTCAGCAATCACAAAGGCCAAATTTCAGACAAATGAGATGCTACATGTATGCGGCATGATGCCCCAGTGGTAGAGATCAATATAAACTGCCTTCACTGCAGACAAAGTAGCGATATGACTGAATAATTGTTAAAACTATGTTAAAAATCTTAATCAAACAAACAAATCAGACAAACAATTCAAAAGTTATATGAAATTTATGTAAAAATCACTCACACACCATGGTATGCAAAATCATAATTTAAAAAATCCAGGACATTATATGTGTATGATATATAATCATACCTATGGCTTACTACAAATCAGATGTGCATACCTGTGGAAGAGCCCTTGAACAACACCTCCATGTGTACAATGTAACAGCATACTCTTGCCCCTCCTCCAAAAGTTTGTTCTGTAAGACAATATACATACAAATTATAAAGTATGAAAAGAACAAAATTCCAAAGAATACTGGTTCACCAGCTCTATCAGTCAATAACCCTAAACACCAAACAATGTCACTGGAGCATGAAATACACATCACCGAGGCCTTCTTTTGATCTCAGTGACTGGCACTCTTCAAGGTGAATGCAGTGTATCCATGAAAAGTTTATTTTCTGTATATTAGCATTCCCCTCTTTTTTGTCAAATCAAGTGTCTTACTTCCCACCCAAACTTTCATTTCTAGAATAATTCCTGAATTTTAACTTCTTTTGTGAGATATTGTAATGCATATATACTTATTTCCCAGTGTATATGTATGTGATCCCATGTGTACATTGGAACTAGGGTTGTTAAACGAAAATCGGAAATCCGATTATCGGTTTTGAAAACGATTATCGGTTTTTGTCTTTACAAAACATTAATCGAATTCAATATTTTTTTACCATTTTTGTAGTGAAAATTTTAAAAAATGCCGGAAAAAAATTCATTCATGCATTTGTTTAAAATTTGTGAGCGCTCCATGCAGCATGTTTGTAAATGAATACATTTATTGCTGAAGGATGTCAATAGTTAGTCGACCGACCGGTCGCTAAGTTCTTTGATGTCCGAAATTGACAACAATAGACTGTTAATAGCTACAGTCTCTGTTTTTGAGGACTGGTCTCTGCTGGTTGTGTCTTTTCAAGTTTACAAATATTGCTGGTCGTATAAATAAATCTGATGTATGGGAAAACTTTGAAAATATTTCATTAAGCATGGCTCGCTGTAAACTATGTTCACAACAAATAAGTCGGAGCGGTGGTAATACTACTGGATTGCATGCACATTTGCGTAGCAAACATAACGGAATTGCAGCTCCTTCAAATGTTCAGCCGCGATTAACAAGATTTGTTGGAACACAAAGAAACTGCCCTGATAGTCATCAAGAAAAAGTTAAAGCTGCTGTAGCTAAGTTTGGCGCTGAAAACATGCTACCAATTTTGATTGTTGAATCCAATTCCTTCCGTGATTTGATGGCTTTGGTGGAGCCACAATATCGTCCTCCATGCCATTAGACGATGCGCGTCTATACGTTATGGTATGTAATGAATATCTTTTATTCGCAAGAGGCATTCACTAACTTGCATTATAAGAATATATTTCTTGTACTTTCAATGTAGGACAAAAACCGATAATCGGTTTAAAATCGGATTTCTACAAACGATAATCGGTTTTGGAAAAAAACCGATATTAACATCCCTAATTGGAACCCCGCTATAACGCACACCGCCATAACGCGAATTCGGATATAATGCAGTCGCAATGTGGCTCCTGAAATTTTTTATATTTATTCGCACATGATTTTTATCTTCTTCTTGAAGTGTTATGCCAAAAATAAATATTATGTGGTCTTTGTGGATGTCTTCAATTATTTCTGTATACAATCATTGCTCTAACAATAGCAGACATATGTTTCTTCTTTAACTGCACACACAACCAAGCAACAGACAATGCGGTGGTTGATGAAAGCTTCTCACAGTTTAATAAACATAAAAAAATGAAAGCCGCCAACATGTTTTCTGGGCTTGGCGGTGTTATTAGACGCAATCAGTTGACCAGTAACTAATGTCCGCTTCACTAGCTGGAAATTGAGAGGGTATGAAATTGACATGCATTCAGCTTAAAAACAATTATAAAAGTGACTTGTGACCATTGCAGGCCTACTGCACTTAGTTCTCAGGTTTTACATGTGTATGGGGTTTGCTTATGAAATGGTTATTAATTTACCCCTTCTTTTTTTAAATAAATATTTTACCGTTACACAAAAGCAGGTTCACAAACGGAAGTCGCTCACTGCACTTTGCGCAAAAAAGTTTATTATAATTTTGGGGAAGAGATCGTGTATGAATTCTAATATAATACAAAAAATTATAAATGCGACTTCTGAAATGTATTAATTTCACCAGGTCCTTCAATTGTTATGCCTAAAAAAACATTGGAAATATAATTTATTATTAATCCATAAGTAATGACACATGTTCTTTAACTGCATAAACAACCAAGCAGCCGACAATGTGGTGGTTGATATAAGATTCTCACAATTTAATAAACATCGAAAAACAAAAGCCGCCAACATGTTTTCTGGGCTTGGCAGTGTTATTAGAGGGAATCATTTGACTAGTAAAAAGTGTCGGCTATGTTAGCTGGAAATCGAAAGGGTATGAAATTGTACATGCGTACGGCTGAAGAAAAAAACGTTATATCATTGGCGCATGACCATTACAGACTAACTGCATTTTATGATGTAGTTCTCTGATTTTATGTGCATGGTGTTTGTTTATGAATTTGTCATTGCTATCCTATATTTTGTATATAAAAAAAATATTTTACCGTTATGGAAAATCAAGTTTACAATTTGTATAGACACCGTTCATAGAACCTGGAACATAATGAAACGTACACTTGCTTCATCTTTCGTAACCTAATTTTTGTTTAATTTTTCTCACTGAATTCAGACATAATGATTTGCGACCAAAATATTGAATAGTTAAAATACATTTGCAATTTTTGCAATGGAATTACAGGTATTATGGATTAGATGCATGCCACGATGGTAATATATCAGACAGTATGTAAACGGTGTTAATACTCTGTTCGTGCTATATATTGGACATTGAATTCAGACAATAATCTTGAACAAAATTATTGAATCTTTTAAATTTGTGCAATTTTCCAATGGAATTACATGCATTATGGATGAACTGCATGCCACAAAGACACGATAGTAAACGATGTTGATACCCTATTCATTATAAAACGTCAATCGGGTTATTATCGATCAACGTGTATTTTCGGAGGGAAAAACAATAAAAATTAGTAAATATATTTAACGCAAAGTAATAACCTATAAATATATTATCCGTCCACTGTTTTGAATAAGTCTTATTACTGCATTCTATTTAATATTTGTCCGATAATACTCCGACTTTTTACAATAGACAATAGTACACGTATATATGCCAATGCAGTGTTTGCTGGAAAAAATTAAATACTGTAAAACCCCGCATTAAATAGAACCTGCTTTTAACGTGATCCAAATTCTTGGACCCCGATTATCGCGTTATAGCGGGGTTCCACTGTATGTACATGTGTCCTCATGTGTATGTATAAATACATGGTTTTTAATAGATGTATACTCTCAGGTTTTGTAATATGGAATACAAAACTACCCATTCCTGACATGCGGAAATTTCGAATTGTGCATCTTTTTTATGCACATAGATATGAGCATAAAAATCAATCTTTAATTACCCTTAATTTCTTACCAAGAGTATGCTGTCCATATTAAATTTGCTGTTACAGTAATAGACACTGATTGACATCTTCTTGACAATAGTTTAGATCTGACCAATCACACCAATGGAAGATATATATGAACTGCGCAGAGCTCACAGTTCATTAAAGTCAGGCTAAGATTCAACTGACTTAGGTTGGATTGTTTTGAGATTATGTTTCAAGTTATGAAGCCAGTTGTCAGTGGAAGTGGACCAACTTAAATTGCTTTCTTGGCAAGTTGCTTCATTAAGCGGGATTTTTAAAAGTTCTGAATCATTTATGCTTTTGCTGGATTCATTTTTGATAAAATATCAACATTCGTTTGATGACAATTAAATTATAATCAGTTAGACAAAATGGAAATGGAAATATATGGCTTCTCACTAAGACAGTTTTCAGCATAGGATTGTAATATTGGCGATTCATTTGCTTAAATCAACAAAACATTTAAAACCTCAGAAATTTGTTAAATAATTTAAGGACAAGTGGAAAAAAGAACTGACAATTCTGTGATGTACATCATTGATATTTGAATAATATATAACCATCATAAGTTGTATGGGTATATTTTTGCACATAAAATGATTTGAGCAGTAGATAACAGAATATGTTGAAAAGTTGAAAATATAATAACGCAGGCTATAAAATAATCCTCTGTCAGTTTCATATACAAAATTATACACACAGTAACATAGAAAGAGAAAAACTTTTACAAAAATGAGACATATTTCTTACAAAATACTGAACAAGTATTTCTCATTACTTAGCATGAGACAAGAAATCTTAAAACATTTTTTATTTCCACCAATAACGAGGAATCACAGCTATGGGCTCATGACTGTCCAAAAGAATCGACTCTCGTGGTTTTAGTTACGACTCTTGAGGTTTTCATTTTGACACCTTCAATTTTGGGGTCAAGGGTCAATGGACTATTCAGTTTTGGAAATCTACTAAGAACTCTTATACGAGTTCATGTGCATGTTGCCCAATGTGTTTATGTATGGGTGTGTTTCTATGTGGTACCATATTACTTAAAAATGCTTTAAGATTTTCTTTGACATAAATTTGCCCAAAATGTCTTCGATTTCATAACACATCCTTAAACTACTGAGCGTTGTTGAAACTATCTCTGTTTTCAGCAATAATAAGAATTTGAAATCAGCTGCTGAAGTTAACATATTTTATATTAGTAAAATTTCAATCAGATCCAATAAGACATCACAAGAAGTCTTTTGGTGAAACCATATGTCAACATGTGCATTCATTCAGTGGTAATAGTTTGAAACCCAGCATAACAGCCATAAAATCTGCCACCATTTTTATTTAGGACCAGCTAGATGACACAACATGTTATCTGATAACACCATACTGATATAGCCATCCATTTGGGAGAGTAAGGAACACAATATTTTCATGATCGAGGACCAATTTAAATCATTTTCATTTAGGACCTGCCAGATACCATAAGACATCTTCTGATGAACAAATCATATCAAACTAACTTTCCAATTTAACAGGCACAGTGATCACAGAATTAGCAGGATGACCTCCATGATGGCCATTTTAGCTCAGCACCATTTTAATTTAGCATCAACAGATGGATATCAGTTTTGAAATTTAGGACAAACAAGACATAATAAACGGTCTTTTCATGAATGCAACATTTGGATATTAATAATGAAGAAGTAGCAACAATAACATTTTCAGATAACAACTGTGGCAACCATAGTGAAAGTCAAGTAGTTATACGATTTTCAAGATGGACAATGTGGCAGCTGTACTTGATGTCTGAGTTGCACGATTTTCAATTAGGACCAACTATATCACATGTGAAGCTTTTTAGTAAATTACCCATGTTGATTTGAGCATCCATTCAGGAATTTCAAGAGGGCCACTATGGTGAGAGGCATTATTTTTGTTTATAGTTCCAACAAGATATCATAATAAGCTTTCTTGAGAAAAACTTATTGTCAATATGACTTTTTATTCAGTATTAGTTGAGGCAATGGAGGTTTCAAAATGGACACCATTTTTTTTTAGGACCAAACTGACCATAGGATAAATTTGTATGTTTAATGGCAGTTCTCCAGGTGAAAAATCAATAACAAACATGTGCCTATGGTCTGACAGACAACAAACCATCTCATAACCCCTACTGATCTAGAGTTAAAATAAACTACACACTGCAGAAATTAAACCAACCATTTCTGCATGCACCGTGGCTTCTTCATTGTACTTGGCAACTCCAGTCACAAAGGCACCCCTGTCCTCAAAGTTGGTATCAAAATTGGACTGATAATGTATGGATAGGGATAATGCCTCAATACAAGGCTGTTGGTCAGGCAAGGGAAGCTCATCCAACACATCCACATTCTGAAGGGCATCTGTTAGAGTTATTTTCTCCTCAGCAGACATTTTGACCTGCCTGTTATGGCAAAGAGATAAAAATTATAACTTTGACTATTGAAATATTGTTGGATACAAATTTGCATGTAAACTGTATGCAATAGAAAATGCAAAAATAGAAAATTTTCTGAAAATAAATTCTTGTTTGCATTGTCATTATTAACTTGCAATCAATAAAATCTAATGCTTCCTGATTATAACACAACTACCTTGTTGCAAATAAATTGTCCAAGGTGATCAGTCTCACCCACTCTCATTAAATAATAAGGAAACACAGTTTCTTTCTAACATCTTAAATGGTTCTTTCTAACATCTTAAATGGTTATTTCTAACATCTTAAATGGTTCTTTCTAACATCTTAAATGGTTATTTCTAACATCTTAAATGGTTATTTCTAACATCTTAAATGGTTCTTTCTAACATCTTAAATGGTTCTTTCTAACATCTTAAATGGTTCTTTCTAACATCTTAAATGGTTATTTCTAACATCTTAAATGGTTCTTTCTAACATCTTAAATGGTTATTTCTAACATCTTAAATGGTTATTTCTAACATCTTAAATGGTTCTTTCTAACATCTTAAATGGTTATTTCTAACATCTTAAATGGTTCTTTCTTGGTTCTTTCTAACATCTTAAATGGTTCTTTCAAACATCTTAAATGGTTCTTTCTAACATCTTAAATGGTTATTTCTAACATCTTAAATGGTTCTTTCTAACATCTTAAATGGTTATTTCTAACATATTAAATGGTTATTTCTAACATCTTAAATGGTTCTTTCTAACATCTTAAATGGTTATTTCTAACATCTTAAATGGTTCTTTCTTGGTTCTTTCTAACATCTTAAATGGTTCTTTCAAACATCTTAAATGGTTCTTTCTAACATCTTAAATGGTTCTTTCTAACATCTTAAATGGTTATTTTCTTAGTGTCAGTGCAACTACAGTGTAGTTTGAAAAGTAGATTTCCTTTAATCTAGTTGCACCCATCTGCATGATTGATCCTGTTTCTGATGTAAAGACAAGAATGAGTAATTTTTAGATAACCAAGATTATATTCCCCTCTACCTGATGTAAAGTATAACAACCATTTTCTGGAAATACAGTTACTTAATGGAATTTTCCATTCTAGAAGATTCTAAGGTACGAATCAAGATTATCTTTTAAATAAAATTCAAATTAAACATGCTTATATCAATAATGATCATAATATTTAATGCAATCATAGAGAAAGCTGTATCTATGTTTTCTGTTGTTTACATAAAAAATATCCCTGCCCAGGTGAAATAGTAAACTTTATTTTGGACAGGACAGTAGAAAATAAGATAAGGCAACAAATAATACATAAAATATACATAATGCAAAACATAAAAAAGAGAAAATGAAAAAGACAAAAGTACAAGGCCCGAAGCTGTGGTTAGTGGTTCTAAAACTGCTTCCATCCTTTTAATAATGAAACTTTCTAGCTTGCACAATGGTGAACAAAAATCTACTGAAATTGACAAAGACCGACTAAGCTAGTTACTGGTACATGACTTAACAACCTCTCCCCCAACCCCAGGTTTACCTAAATACAATTCATCGAAATATGGAAGACAATGACATTAGTCAAGATAAGGAGACAAAATTCAAACATAATGCAAGTCACATTTCCATGCAAATTATTGTTCTCAATGACATGATAGTTTTGACCTGGGATCTTAATATGTGTGTGTGTGTGTATATATATTATATATCCATGACCACCCACTCAGGAGAAAGTGATGACTCATTGTGTGGTGGCATATTGGATGTCAGATTAGAATTATTTTCATTTATGACCAACTGGACATTAGAAAAAGTCTTTTGGTGAAAACACCCAGCTCAATAGTACTTTCTATTCAGGAGGAGTTACAAAAACATGATTTATAAGATGGCTATCATGGCAACCATACTGGACATCAGATCAACACCAATTTTATTTAGGACTAATCACATACACATCATTAACCACTCCAGTGGCGTAGTGGTTATAGCATCTGCCGCTAAAGCGGGAGGTCGCGGGTTCAATTCTCGGCCGAGTCATACCAAAGACTTACAAAAATGGTACTAACAGCTGCCTCGCTTGACGCTCAGCATTAAGAGGTTAGTGTTAGGACTGGTCGGCCTGGTGTCAGGATAATGTGACTGGGTGAGACATCATGCTACATGTCTGCGGCATGATGTCTCAGTGCTCGACATCACTATAAACTGCCTCACTGCAGACATCGTAGCGATATGACTGAAAAATTGTTAAAGCTACGTTAAAAATCCTAATCAAACAAAAATTAAGAGGTTAGTGTTAAGACGGTCTGCCTGGTGTCAGGATAATGTGACTGGGTGTGATATTGTGCTACATGTCTGCAGCACAATGCTCCAGTGCTAGACAACACTATAAACTGTCTCACTGCAAACATCGAAGCGATATGACTGAAAAACTGTTAAAGCTACATTGAAAATCAAACAAACAAACATGCACATCATAAAAAGTGTTGTTGTTAAAACCCATGTTTTTTTATATGACCATCCATCCAGAGTAGATTTTTTCAAGACTTATGTAGCCACACTGGATATCAGATCAGCACTATCAATGACCAACTTGATATCATAAGAAGTCTTTAAGTGAAAACTCAATGTTAATATCATTCTGGTGAAGTACCAATAACAAAAATTTCAAGATGACCACTGTGGCAGTCTTATTGGTTATGCAATCAGCACCATTTTCATTTAAAAACCAACATGACAATGAGATTAATGCATGTGTAAAGTTTCATGGCAATGCTCCAAGTTGTTTAAGAGGAGTTGTGCTAATGGCAGATGCCACTTGGATGGATGTCAGCACATCCCATAGATGTGGGGCTGTGGTGACCATATTGGACATCAGATTGGAACAATTTTTATTTAGGACCAGCTAGAGACATCATAAGAAGTCTTTCATTGAAACCTCATGTTGATATGAACATCTTGTAAGGAATAGTAGCAACAACACACGTTCAATATGGCTGCTATGGTGGGTCTTTCTGTTCAGAATAAATACAAAAGTAAATTGCAGTTGCACTTTGTCCACAGAGTTCCAAAAGTTGTTATATGCTGAACCAATCTATGAATCTACAATCTGGTAACATAATTGTCATCTAAATCAAAGGTAACATAATTAAACTAGACCATTGGTTAAAGTAATTTTAATTGGTGTTTTTGATGAAGGAATGTTCTTTCACTGTAGATTTATGTAGGCTTACTTGAATCTGTAAAGATGATGGAAACATGGCCACAAACCATAGTACTATTTTTACATTATAAGAGCTTCATTTAACTTATGATTTAGTAATAGTTTTTGTACTTATAGTTAATGCAGCAAAATGTATCTAAGTGCAGCAAGTACTATGCTGCTTTGACTATATCTTCTAGATTATTGTTTTGGTTATGCTAATAACTAAGACATGAACATTTATTGTCTATATCTTACCTAATGTTATGTACAGAACCATTTGACATAAATACATATTTTCTCTCTACCCATTTATTTTGCTTCTATTTACATTTATTTTTTTACAAAGCTATGGATTTTTAAAAATCACATATAATGTTTAATTTATTGAATATTTATAGATTATCTATATTGTCAAAGTTAGATATGCATAGTAAATGTATTTTTTAAAATTTTGGTTAATTTACATATAACATTGGTTTTTAACATGTGTATACTGAAGACTGGCAAATATCATGGATCAGATTAAATAATAAAATGTCCTCAGAATTTTTTAGTTAAAAAAAGCTAGTTTTGTGTATGTACCGCAGACAACAGTGTCCAATTATATATCTTCATTATACGTCAAGTTACTCTTTTATGTAAAGTTTCACAGAAATGTTCAATAAAAATTGCTGTGAAATTAAATATTTAATATTATTTTGCTTGTTTGTGCTTATATTCACATGTAATTTGTGAAAAAAATAAGAGATCAAGTTATATGCGTAATTTTTTCAATGTGTTTTTTTTTCTCCTTATATTTAAGTAAAAATATGAATCTCTGAGGTCAATGTCAAAAATATTCATCAACTATAACATCAAAGGATGCAACATGTGCATAGAAGATGTTGTTTACATATTTTCAATGTTTGGCTTATCTGTAACACTGTTGGGTCCCTTGATCTCGAACAAGCACAATCACATGACAGAAAACAAAGTGTCAACTCACAAGACCAAAGCAAACCCACAATAGAAAGAAAAGACAATCAACATGGTGATTGGTATGCACATCAGACACATATAAACCCATCAATACTATTAGAGATTTGTTGGCCAATTTATTGGACTAAAATTTACAGTAAAATAAAAAAAAACTGCTCCAAGCTGTCTTCGTTATATGGGGCCCGTGCATGCTTTGTTATTGTCAATTAAGAAAGAATTATGTTACTATGTTTTACTGTGTGAATGTATATTTGAAGTGCATGCTTTGTTATTTTCAATCAAGACAGAATTATGTTACTCGGTTTTACTGTGTGAATGTACATTTGAAGTGCATGCTTTGCTATTTTCAAACTTTGTGTTACTCAGATTTAGTGTGAACACATACAAAATAACTTGCCAATATAGAATTAAAAGTAATCAGTTACAAATATGAGTGCATTTTACACATCAGGTACACAGCAACTGTACGAATAGCTTTACGTAAATTATATAATACTGATGGGCACATCATATAACTCCACACATATACAAAACCATCGAAAAATGGGTGGTGTTCATTCCTTACAACTAGGATACTAAAAACAGAACATCTTCTTGCTTTATATTAACAAAATGATTATGCGCCATTAGCACTTACCAAAACGAGTTACTAAGCACCTTAATTCAATGATGAAGTAAGCGCTATGTCATTATAAGGTCATTTTTAACACAAGACACTTTTCAGGAAGGGAAGGGTTCATAATATGGCGATTTGAAACGGTGTCTACTTGACAAATCACTAAAAGGAATTTTATCCTAACTGATTATTCAAACGTTGTACGGTACGTCGTTGTGTGTGTGTGTGTGTGTGTGTGTGTGTGTGTGTGTACACACAAAATTTCGGCAAAATTTCGATTGTTAAATATTTTATTTTCTTTATTTCCATTTTATACAATAAAACAATAAAATTATATTATACTTCCCCCGTTACAATTACGAAAGTCTACTATTACTAATACTACTACTAATAATAATAATAAGAAGAAGAAGAAGAAGAAGAACAACAACAATAATAATAATAATAATAATAATAATAATAATAATAATAATAATAATAATAATAATAATACGTGTACGCTACTACTACCCAAGCTGCAGATGAATGATGATACAACTGAGGCCATTCTGATCGCAACACCAAGATTTTCTCATTCACATCCTTTACCTCAAACAATAAATATGAACAACATCAACATTAAATTCACACAGTCAGTACGAAACCTATTTGTTTCTCTAGACAGTACTCTCACATTGTCCCAACATGTCCTGCAACGCTGCATATCTTGAGCTGAGACGCATCAGCTCAATTTGCAAACATATTTCAGTTGATGCCACTAAAACACTTGTGTGTTCCTTAGTACCAAAGAGTGCACTATTGTAACTCAATTATGTGTGGTTCGTCTCAATATCTACCATAGAAACTTCAAAAAGTTAAAAACACGGCTGCTAGGATCATCTTTAGATTATCACTGTCAGTGCACACCTCCCCGCTGATCTGTACCCTACACTGGCTATCCATTCGATCCTGAATCAAAACAAAAAATTTGCTCTCTGTACTATATTTCAATAACTGACCCCAGTCCAACATACCGATTAGGCCTTACCCATGTATATACATGAGCAAGATACTTACGCTCCTCTTATGACAATTGTATACTCATAATTTCCTCTATGAAAACGAAGTTATATTTACAACGTTCTTTTGCATACCAGGGCCCAGCAACGTGGAATGCATTGCTCATTGAAAGTATACACAAAGACATAGTGATCCCTTTCAAGAATGCTCTTAAAACTCACCTTTTCCGACTGCAAGAACAAACTTAAATACCTAATGTTTTCTACCTTAGATATTTTCAACATTTTGTTTTGTTTTCTAATTTCATGGTGTTTTGTTTTTGTTTTTTGTAGTCGTATCATATTAGATGTTGTAATGGGTTAGAGCTACTGTAGATTAGGCAAAGTCCTCATTATTACTACTACTGGTAGTTGCCTACTTTCATAATTGTAAAGGGCGGAAGTATCGTATAATGTTAGGTAGCGACCATATCAGTGATGGCGGTAATACAGCATTGATAATTTCAGCCCTTAAAAAACTGATATGTTGCTAAAAAAATTGTTGTGTGCTTTGCTTTGCTTTACTTTGTTTTCTATACTATACTATAATAGATGATACATATGAGAAGCACTATCAGGTTTTGTGCTCACAGAGGTCACACGCGTTAGTAATTTGTAAAAACATGTCTATTGAGAGAAAGTAATTTTAAAGCGAAGGAAGAAAATGTTAAGTTCAATATCAAATAAAACTTCCAAATGACGTGCTCACAGATCCTAATCGTGCCCCGCTTTTGCACATTCCCCACACAAGAGATCAGGCAATGGCAACATACACCGCCTAATTGCCGATGCCAGGGGAGGAAATTGGTTGCTGAAGAAATACAAAATGCGTAAGTAATAAAGAAATATCATTAAATAAGTTATTTCAAGCTGTGTCTCCACCTACATTTTCGATGCATTAGTGACAATTATATCAATCAGGGACATCATTTCAATTTTGTTCGGGGGGGGGGGGAGGGTCAAAACTTGACAGGCTTGTTATTTTTCGTATGTAGGCTACATCGATTTAACAGCACATGCAAATGCCCCGCCCTCCCCAAATGACATCCCTGCTATCAATTAAAAAAGTACTGGATGTTTGTTTAGAGTTTCCCTGTATAGTACAGAACTGACATGTTGAGCCATGATTTGTTTATGGGGATTGGGACGGCACCGTGAGAGATTACAAAATTGTATGGTCGTGCTTATGTTAAACAGATTTTCATGTCACTGAGCATTTTGTATTTTTAGAGCGCATTAATGGAAGAGATAACTTGGTCGGGTGAGTCGAATTAGTTTTGCTGTACAGTAGCCTAATTATGCAGCTCAATTTTTGAAGAAGAAAAGAAACTTTGAGATCAAGCACAGCAATTGTTGACAGTACCTGCGAAGTCTTACGCTGAATCAGTTGAGGCCCTGAAAGAGATATTCTCATCACTGAACCAGACAGAGGTATACAGAGTTCAGCAGGATTCGCATGAATGCAGAGGCGTAGTTGGGGGGGGGGTACATATGTCCCCGGGCGCCAAGGTACAGGGGCACCAAAATGAGGCTTGCAACGTTACATTATAATAAGAAAACAAGGGTAATAAATCTGTCACAAGATTACTGGGGCGCCAATTTTATAGTTTGTCCCCGGGCGCAAAGTATCATCGCTACGCCTCTGCATGAATGGAGAATCCTGACCAGAGTTTACGCAGAGTATATTACGGATTGTAGATTTAGCCTATCCCGAGGAGAGTTTTATTTTAGTCGATACTCTCGCTAAAGATAAATTGACTGATGCACTGGACGACATGCTTTTATTGGTACAACAGATGCGACCGCTGCAATAACGATGCTGTACGGATAGCTGTCGAGTTTGAGGCGTTTGCTAGACTTGAGCTACAGCGACAGGTAGGGAAAAGACATGTCCGTGGCGTGTCGGTACAGGAAGAAGAACGCGGGTCAGCGATCATAGAACTGAGAGAGTAAATTTTGGAGTTGACGAGATTGGTCGAGTTTGAGGCGTTTGCTAGACTTCAGCTACAGCGACAGGTAGGAAAAAGACATGTCCGTGGCGTGTCGACACAGGAAGATGAACATGGGTCAGCGATCATAGAACTGAGAGAGCAAATTTTGGAGCTGACGAGATTTGTCGCTGTCCTTAGGACTGAAGTAAGGAGTACCAAGCAAGTGAGATCATTGCCAGAGCGACGATGAAATAAAAAACATGATGAACTTGTTTGTTACGGGTGCGGAAGCTGGGACATGTTAAGAAAGATTGACGTGATAAGAAGTCGTTTAATAATAGTTCACAACTGGCTATGCAGTCGAAGGGTAGCATGAGACTGGACAGGAATGAAATGCAAGGACGCATGAGGAACAAAGATTTTTAACGACCTGGAAACCAATCGTTGGATGCTTACTTTGGATTTTATGTAGCATGCATCACTGAAGGGACTGTTGTCGATATCCTGATTGATACGGGTGATACCGTAACTATCCTATCACGAATAGTCGGATTATCAAACCGGAAAAAGGGCCAATTCTTATTCCTGTAAGAGGAACGGCCATTGTTGCAGACGGTAGACCTATGTCGGTCGACGGGAAGACATCGGGTTCGTCAACAACATAAATTGCTACCTGCTGACATCCAGGTAGAAGAAATACATGGATTAGATTTTATCATATTTAACTCGTGTCGCTGTTAAGAAGAGTCTCCTTTTTCATCGAGATGAATTTACATTGTACTTTTAAAGGACATGTAGGCTGATCGAGTATAATTGTAGCCGAAACAGTTAAAGTTACAGCGATATAGGAAATGCTCGTTCCAGGATTATTTGACAAGCTTTCGTCTTTGACAGTGCCGGAAATTAGAATGATAGTGTCAAAAGTTTGGAGAGCGCCACAGCATCTTAATCTTGAGGACGCCATTCAGACCCGGGTTAGGGAATCTGCCAGTACCAATACTGAATTAAACTGCAGATTACCAGACACTATTCCGAGATAAATATTGCTGCCTTAGAAGCAGTCAGAAAAGTCGCCGACTTGGAGGGGAATGCGGTCGTTTGTTATCGTCAAAATAAGGAGTCACAATTTCGAGTACCGACTCATTTGGAATAACTGACTCTGGCAAATAAAAAAATCACTTTCTGAAGAACAAGTTCAAAACACAACTGCTCGGATCATCTTTAGAGTACAATGATCAGAGCACACCTCCCCGCCGCTCTGTACCCTATACTGGTTAACCGTTCGATCCATAATCAAACACAAAATTTGTTCTCTATGCTATGTTTCACTGACGGACTCCAGTCCAACATACATATCTGGCCTCACCAATGTGTACACACCAGCAAGATACTTACGCTCCTCTTCTGACAATTGTATACTCATTATTCCCACTATGAAAACGAAGTCATATAGACAACGTTCTTTTGCATACCAGGGCCCAGCAATGTGGAATGAATTGCCCAAAGACACAGTGATCCCTTTCAAAAGTGCTCTTAAAACTCAATTTTTTCGACTGCATGAACAAACTTAATGACCTAAAAATATTTCCTACCTTAAATATTTTAAGCATTTTTTTTTTGTTTTTCAATTTCATGTTTGTTTCTCTTTTTTGATTTTGTATTCATATCATTATAGATGCTGTAAAGTTCTTAGAGCTTCTAAAGATTAGACGCTACACCTAGTCCTCATTATTATTATTATTATTATTATTATTATTATTATTATTATTATTATTATTATTGTCATCATCATCATCATCATCATCATTATTATTATTATTATTATTATTATTATTATTATTATTATTATTATCCCAGAATGGACTAGGAAAACATTTGCGGAGACACAGGCTTTGACACGATCGAGACAAGTGGAGGGGACTGGTCAGATGTTCATCAGCACAGTGCCTCGACGACCACACTAGGTCAAGAGACAGATGATGATGATGGGTTCCTAATAACTTGTTGAAATATTTCTTCATCTATAAACATTCTTCGAATTCTATGAATCTGCATGAAACAAATTTTAATGGAGAGGGAGTTATTAACAAGCATTAGTACCAAAACCACTAAATGAGTTAGATTTATTCTTTTTGCATCATAGTATCTTTTACGTCAGTGTTGTTTTTTTGATATTGGAAGGTTACAAATTATATTTGGGCATGGATGGTTTTTATATTTTTTCCTTTCATTTCTATGGCAGATTGTCTACTCTCCTTTGCTAAGAACTATTTGTATTTCTAATCATAAGAATCTTTATCATATTAAACTCTACTAGACTTTACGCTATGAAAATACAAGTCTAGCTAGCTATGCAAAGAATCATGATTTTAAATCGTATAGAAAGTTATTATACTCAGAGAGGTTACCTCCCTTGATATATGAATATTATTTTTATAATACAAATTGCTCATGGTCATTGCTTAAATAGTTAATGCCATCAATTTTTATGAATTTTATAAATCACTTATCTGTTAATATATCAAGAAAAGATTCTGGTAAGATGTATTTTGATTCATACTGGTAATAATTGATGGTTATACAAATTAACACAGTTATTAATGTTTTACAACTGTTGTTAGCCATCCCTATGATCCTGTTTAACATGACATATTTCCCAAACCCTTGAAACAATTAATTTTCTCATTTCTGTGAAGTCAAAAGGCAACTTTATATATAAAATAAAATCTTTTTTTTTCTTGCAGTTTGTTTGAAAAGTATTCAGATTTGGGGGTTTCATAACTCTGCATGCCATGTTTATTATTGTCCCATTATGTCTTGCTTCTTAATGTCCCTCTGGTGGCCTAAGTGGTTACAGTGTCCAGTATATAATGATTTACATGGACAGCATTATAAGGATGGAGGATTGTAATAATCACAATAACAATAAAAATTAAAATAATATTATCTTAATTTAGTAGGATTGACTCTGAATAGATTTTATACATTAATCTCTGTTATTGCCTAAATTAACCAACAGTTAGGGTCTAAATAACTGTTCTGCTTATATTTTCAAGCAAACAGAGTCTTCTTCCACCAGGCATCACTAATAACTGCTTGAGATCTCTGCCATTAGAGTTAACAGGTACCTGGATCGATCAGGTTATTTCCCTTTGAGAACTCTGCCATACAAGTTGACTGGTTCAATCAGACCTGTTCTTGTAGAGCTGTCTGAAATAAGAATTCACTGGTATCCAGTGCAACCAGACTGTTATGTATGATATATTTGCCACAAGAGTTAATTGATACTTAATTAAATCAGACTGTTATGTTTGAAATATTTGTCATAAGAGTTAATTGGTATTTAATTAAACCAGACTGTTATGTTTGAAATATTTGCCATAAGAGTTAATTGATACCTAATTAAACCAGACTGTTATGTTTGAAATACTTGCCATAAGAGTTAATTGGTACTTAATTAAACCAGACTGTTATGTTTGAAATACTTGCCATAAGAGTTAATTGGTACTTAATTAAACCAGACTGTTATGTTTGAAATACTTGCCATAAGAGTTAATTGGTACTTAATTAAACCAGACTGTTATGTTTGAAATACTTGCCATAAGAGTTAATTGATACTTAATTAAATCAGACTGTTATGTTTGAAATATTTGTCATAAGAGTTAATTGGTATTTAATTAAACCAGACTGTTATGTTTGAAATATTTGCCATAAGAGTTAATTGATACCTAATTAAACCAGACTGTTATGTTTGAAATACTTGCCATAAGAGTTAATTGGTACTTAATTAAACCAGACTGTTATGTTTGAAATACTTGCCATAAGAGTTAATTGGTACTTAATTAAACCAGACTGTTATGTTTGAAATATTTGCCATAAGAGTTAATTGGTACTTAATTAAACCAGACTTATTGAATGACTCCTTGAGATCTCTGCTGAGGTGATGGAGTTAGAGACCTGTCCTCTAAAAAGGAGCATGAAAACAACCAGAACATGTTCTAGAGTAATATTCACAGTTGGATGGTTAAAATCATACCATGGATTGCTGAAAACAAAAAAGGTTCTGTAAGTTTTGCCCCCTCAGATCTCTTGCCTACTTGTTAACACCCCCATACCCTCAAAATGATATTTCTCAACCTACTACTGTCTGTTACAAGTGTTCACTGTTACCTTGTTTAGCCAGACTTTTGAAATGACTTCTTGAGATCTCTGCCACAAGACTTCACTGGTACTTAGTTCAGTCTTGAGTGGTCCCTTGATATAAAGTCTATTGACAATGTATGTGTATCAGAAAGTGGTTCATTGATGTGTAATCAAACTGACAATGTCTGTGTATCAGAAAGTGGTTCCTTGATATCTAGTCTATTTGACAAGGTGGTATATCAGAAAGTGGTTCCTTATTGTCTAATCTATATGACAATATGTATCAAAAAGTGGTTCATTGATGTGTAATCAAACTGACAATGTCTGTGTATCAGAAAGTGGTTCCTTGATATCTAGTATATTTGACAAGGTGGTGTATCAGAAAGTGGTTCCTTAATGTCTAATCTATCTGACAATATGTATCAGAAAGTGGTTTCTTTATGTCTTTTTGACAATGTATTTGTATCAGAAAATGTTTCCTTGATGTCTAGTCTATTTGACAATGTATATGAGAAAGTGGTTCATTGATGTCTACTTTATCTGACAATGTGTATCAGAAAGTGGTTCCTTCATATCTAGTCTACCTGACAATGTTTGTGTATCAGAAAGTGGCTCCATGATGTCTGATCAATCTGACAATGTCTGTATATTAGAAAATGGTTTATTGATGTTTAAACTATTTGACAATGTATGTGCATCAGAAAGTGGTGATGTATAATCTATTTGACAATGTATGTGTATCATAAAGTGGTGATGTCTATTCTATTTGACAATGTATGTGTATCAGAAAGTGGTGATGTCTATTCTATTTGACAATGTATGTGTATCAGAAAGTGGTGATGTATAATCTATTTGACAATGTATGTGTATCAGAAAGTGGTGATGACTAAATATTTTTGATAATGTATGTGTATCATAAAGTGGTGATGTCTAATCTATTTGACAATGTATGTGTATCATAAAGTGGTGATGTCTATTCTATTTGACAATGTATGTGTATCAGAAAGTGGTGATGTCTATTCTATTTGACAATGTATGTGTATCAGAAAGTGGTGATGTCTAATCTATTTGACAATGTCTGTGTATTAGAAAGTTCTAGTTCAGAAAGAGAAAATCACATTATGAGGGAGTAGTGCTGAAATCACGTCCTGGTTTTCCTTAAATTTTCACAGGTTTCCCTCAAATTGTCATATTTTTTATTGTCTTGCTAATTATATTTCTGAAAATATTGGGATATTTGTGTGATATCAAATACAAACAATGAAAAATGACTCTCCAGTGTTACAGTTGCACATTTTGGAGTTCTATTCTTTTAATACAAGTTGAGAATTAAAGATGTACTCCTGAGAGTCATTTTGTTCTTAAAATTCAAGTTGAAGATTAAAAGTTGTACACCTTGAAGACCTTTAATTCTTGACATACAAGTGAGGATCAAAGTCCTTTTGTTTTGAAACATGAATTGAGAATTATAGCTGTACACCTGGAAATCCTTTTGTTCTGAAATATGAATTGAGAAAGTTCTACAATTTGGTGAAATCCTAAAGCTACGCTCAGATATAAAACAAGACTAATTGCAGAAAAAATGAAGGATATTATAATTGTATTTTAGTTAGAGTGTCTGTCTTAGATGTAGGTTTTCAGAGGTTTGAAAGCTGGCCGAGTCATACCAAAGACTAATAAAAATGGTATTAGCAGCTGCCATGCTTGGTGCTTAGCATTAAGAGGTTATTGTTAGGACTGGTCAGCCTGGTGTCAAGATATTCTGATTGGGTGGGACATGGTGCCACATGTCAGCATCATCATGCCCCAGTTCTTGACATCACTATAAACTGTCACACTTCAAACATCATAGTGATATGGCTCCAATTGTTAAAATCCAAAAACATTCACATCATTTTATATTAGTCGTAATACTTGTATAATTTTCAGTGAATTATTCAGATTCTAAACCATGAAATAAAAAGATATTGAAAAATAATATTTGAGAAGAAATTGTGCGAATTGTTTAGTGAAACCAGGGTCAGGTGTACTGCATTAAAAAAATAACTAAAATGTAATCAACTATTTTAAACATGTCATAGAAATTACAGAAAGTGATAATACACTATACATGCACAAAGGGGAAATAAATACAATAACACCTGTAGTATGATTAATTATTTAAAAATTATGATTCAGGCATGTAATATATTTTCCTTAAACTTTTAGACATGTTTTTTGGTTTAACATGTGATTGCAAATAGTTGGTATCCATGCTCCAGAATATTTCATACTACATATACTTATAAGCTGTTCAGTATTGGCTTTTGGAAGTTTCAAGTGACTTTGTATGATACGTATTTAACCCATGAGTTTGGTCTAAAAGTTCTTTCATGTACTGAATAAACTTGTCTATAAGACAATTGCAAACTGCACAAACCCAGATCTACTGTAGCATAATGCACTGTCAGATATGGGTCTGTGTAATTTGTTAAGAATAATCAGTAGAACATGCACTGTCAGAAATGGGTCTGTGTAATTAATCAGTAGAACATGCACTGTCAGAAATGGGTCTGTGTAATTAATCAGTAGAACATGCACTGTCAGAAATGGGTCTGTGTAATTTGTTAGTAATAATCAGTAGAACATGCACTGTCAGAAATGGGTCTGTGTAATTTGTTAGGAATAATCAGTAGAACAAATAGCATAGACCATGATCTGTAGTTGCATTATGCTATGGTAGATCAGGATCTTTGTTGCTTGCATTTTGACTTGATGTACATATACAGAATTCTGGCATATTACAGTTTACGCATTTGTAAAAGGGGCATCCAAATTAATATAGTGTGTTAAAAGGCGCATCCAAATTAAGATAGTGTGTTAAAATGGGCATCCGAATTTAAGGTGATAGTGTGTCAAAAAGAGCATCCAAATTAATATGGTATGACAAAAGGAGCATCCAAATTAATATGGTGTGTCAAAAGGGGCATCCAAATTAAGATAGTGTGTCAAAAGGGGCATCCAAATTAATATAGTGTGTTAAAAGGGGCATCCAAATTAAGATAGTGTGTCAAAAGGGGCATCCAAATTAAGATAGTGTGTCAAAAGGGGCATCCAAATTAAGATAGTGTGTTAAAAGGCGCATCCAAATTAAGATAGTGTGTTAAAATGGGCATCCGAATTTAAGGTGATAGTGTGTCAAAAAGGGCATCCAAATTAATATGGTATGTCAAAAGGGGTATCCAAATTAATATGGTGTGTCAAAAGGGGCATCCAAATTAAGATAATGTGTCAAAAGGGGCATCCAAATTAATATAGTGTGTTAAAAGGCGCATCCAAATTAAGATAGTGTGTTAAAATGGGCATCCAAATTTAAGGTGATAGTGTGTCAAAAAGGGCATCCAAATTAATATGGTATGTCAAAAGGGGCATCCAAATTAATATGGTGTGTCAAAAGGGGCATCCAAATTAATATGGTGTGTCAAAAGGGGCATCCAAATTAATATAGTGTGTTAAAAGGGGCATCCAAAATAAAATAGTATGTCAAAAGAGGCATCCAAATTAATATAGTGTATAAGAAAGGGGCATCCGAAGTAAGATAGTGTGTCAAAAGAGACATCCAAATTAATATGGTGTCTAAAATGGGACATCCAAATTAAGAAAGTGTGTAAAAAGGGTTATCCATATTTATATAGTCTGTCAAAAGGGGCAGCCAAATTAATATAGCGTGTCAAAAAGGGCATCCAAATTAAGATAATGTGTCAAAAGAGGCATCCAAATTAATATGGTGTGTCAAAAAGGGGCAACCAAATTAAGATAGTCTATCAAAAGGGGTATCCAAATTAAGATAGTGTGCAAAAAGGGGCATCCAAAGAAGATAGTGTGTTAAAAGAGGCATCCAAATTAAGATAGTGTGTCAAAAGGGGCATCCAAATTAATATGGTGCATAAAAATGGGCATAATTAAGATAGTGTCTCAAAAGGGGTATCCAAATTAATATGGTGTGTTAAAATGGGCATCCAAATTAAGATAGTGTGTCAAAAGGGACATCCAAATTAAGATAGTGTGTCAAAAGGGGCATCCAAATTAATATAGTGTGTCAAAAGGGACATCCAAATTAATATAGTGTGTTAAAGTGGACATCCAAATTAATATAGTGTGTCAAAAGGGACATCCAAATTAATATAGTGTGTCAAAAGGGACATCCAAATTAATATGGTATGTCAAAAGGGACATCCAAATTTAAGGTGATGGTGCATCACAAGAGTGTCCAAATTAAGCAGCCAGGTTGCTTTTGAGTATTGTTTATTCTCACTAACTAGCTTCTATTACAGTTTCTGATTAATGTTTGTAAGTGCCATGTTTAAATCATTTTGTTATAGCTCTACTTACAACTTAAAACTTATCTTGTAATTACAGTACAGCTTTCTCATAATTATAGCTTGCTATTTTGTAACATATTAAGCTGTAATTATGAGAAAGTTGTCTTGTAGTTACAAGTTAGCTATATCATAATTACAACTTATCTGTCATGTAATTACATCTTCCTATCTTGTAATTACAAGATGGCTATCCCATAATTATGAAATTATTAACTTGTAATTATGAGATAGCTAAGTTATAATTACAATAAACTAATTTGTAATAATATGGTAGGTATTATTTAAAACCTATTTATTTTATTTGGAACGTATGTCCATATTTCTCAGATCAGAATTAATTACTGCTTTTTTATCTGACAGTCTAAATCTGAAACGGTAGCATCAGTTGCAGATAAGTGTGTGTTTGTTTGCTCTATAACAAGGGGATGGATATTTAGGAATAAAAGAAAGAACAATGGTCATGGGAAAGAGACTAAGTGAGGAAAACAGTGTTTAATTTAAAATGAGCCAGACTATGTATGCAACAGCTACTCTTTGCAGTCATTGAGACTGATGTGATGGGAACCAGATAATTACATTCATATCAAAACTATAACATTTTAATATTTTAGTAACGCATCATCAGCTAAAAGTTAAAAGTGCAAGAATAGTACATGACCACTGATGTATAACATATTAGCAGTTGTTGTTGGGGGCAAAATGCTTTTTCTTAGCAGACAATACAGTCTGCATGGTGTCCAGTAAAACTGGTATAGAAAAATTCAAGAAGAACCATCAACTCACAGGAAGCTTTCTAACATAACATATCAAGGCACGTATTGACTGAGTCCGATACTCAAATCCATGTGGACAGAGGTCAGATGGCAATGATAGGTAAAAGTATGTGCTTTAGACCACAAAGTCACCTGGGGCTTGGCAACAATGTAGTCAGCAAACCATTGTAGACTCTTGGGCTTGGCAGCATTGTAGTCAGTAAACCATTGTAGACTTTTGTGCTTGGCAACATTGTAGTCAGCAAGCCATTATAGAGCCTGGGACTTGGCAACAATGTAGTCAGCAAACCATTGTAGACTCTTGTGCTTGGCAACATTGTAGTCAGCAAACTATTATAGAGCCTTGGGCTTGGCAACATTGTAGTCAGCAAACCATTATAGAGCCTGGGGCTTGGCAACATTGTAGCCAGCAAACCATTGTAGACTCTTGTGCTTGGCAACATTGTAGTCAGCAAACCATTATAGAGCCTGGGGCTTGGCAACATTGTAGTCAGCAAACCATTGTAGACTCTCGTGCTTGGCAACATTGTAGTCAGCAAACCATTATAGAGCCTAGGGCTTGGCAACATTGTTGTTGGTAAACCATTAGAGAGCCTGGTAAAAAGCAAATTGCTTTGTAATGCCAAAAAATGAAAGTTTTGCAGAGTGTGGTAAAGTAATTTGATGTGATGAGAAGATGATATCATGCTTGATGTAAACATTCTTTTGGCAGACTGGGACGTGTACCCTCCATCAGTGATGTTGAATCATATCCTTTAAGCTTAAAAAAGCAGAAGTTAAATTTAAAATGGCAAGATATATTTTTATAGCTATGGTTCAGAAAATTTGATTAAAAAAGTGTTATTTCATTGAATGCAATTAATGATGCCTTTTATCAGATATGTATGAGGTAGAAATCTCACAGTCACATGAAACCTTGTTAATTGAGACCACATAGTCACCAGAAATTTGGTTAAATGAAACCACATAGACATGAGATCTTATTAAAAGAAAAAACACAGCGATGCGATTTGGTTAAATGAGACTACATAGATCAGGGTCTACATGGTTGTTATTTTGGTATATTCATTATACAAAAAGTTACAGTTTCTCACTGAGGATTCATTTGCCACAGGGACCTAATCCTCACTGAGAAGTCAGTTGCCACAAGGGCCTAAGCCTCACTGAGGATTCAGTTGCAACAAGCAATTAGTCCTCACTGAGGATTCATTTGCCACAAGTACCTAATCCTCACAGAGAAGTCAATTGCCACAAGGGCCTAAGCCTCACTGAGGATTTATTTGCCACAGGGACCTAATCCTCACTGAGAATTCAGTTGCCACAATAAATTAGTCCTCATTGAGGATTCATTTGCCACAGGGACCTAATCCTCACTGTTACATGCTTAGGCTCGAATAAACAGTGACATAGAAAGAGTGAAAATAACAAGCTTGTAAAACTTAATAAACAATTTATTGAGTACAAATATTTTTCAGAAAAGAAAAATAAACTTACAGTTTTAAGAATCAATTCCAAAATTAATCCAAAATAATTCAAAATATTACCCACTAGAGAAATGGCAAAAGTCCTGGTAATAAAATGTCCAAATAGTTCTAAGTTTGAATTCCAGCGAAGTATCCAAGATGGAAGACGATGTCACTTGATTTAGTCAGTTATTGTTAATAAAATCTCTATGAGCACAACTCTTTCCCAGATAAATAATAAAATAATTCCTCTTGATCCAAATGAATTGACACAATTTCTAGTACAAGGTAATTTATAATAACTCAAAAGAAACAACTTAATATTCTAACAGCCCAATTCTCCTACTGAATAACTTGCTCCCAAAACATAGTTTATATCTCTGTTTTTTACGTAAACAAGGGGTCACGTGATCTTCTAGAAACTATCAAAACAATTTTACGTTCAAAAACTCATGTACCCAGCATATGACCCAACTAAATTAGAAAGATGTTTATACAAAAGCTCCATTTTGTCCTTGGAATCAACCAATCATTTTAAAAGCTTGTTTACAACTCTGAAACCAGGTGAGAAATGAGGTCAACACCTGGTGTTTACTCTGTAAAGTAAAGGTCACCCCCCCCTTTCAATGAACGAATCTTAAAACTTAAAATGCCAAATTTAAATCTAACAAACAAAAATAAAAATAAATATAAATAACATATCAAATATACATAACATCACTGAGACGTCTATTGCCACAAGGGCCTAAGCCTCACTGAGGATTCATTTGCCACAGGGACCTAATCCTCACTGAGAAGTCAATTGCCACAAGGGCCTAAGCCTCACTGAGAATTCATTTGCCACAATAAATTAGTCTTCACTGAGGATTCAGTTGCCATAGGAACCTAATCTTTGCTGAGAATTCATGGCAACAATGACAGGTAAGCATCAGTGAGGATTCATCTGTTACAATGATCTGGGCCTCACTAAGGTTTCATTTGCAACAAAGACCTAAGCCTCATTGATGATTAATTTGCCAAGCCTTTGCTCTTTCTTCTTTTTTTTTTTTTTTGGGGGGGGGACATATGTTTCCTTTTGATCTCCAGTGGGTATGCACAGAACAGTGAATCTCAGATTCTTTTATTTCAAATAGGTAATTAAGATAACACAGATACATATCTGGCTTCATATTTTATTATTTAAAAGTACTTATTCTATAAAATAGTGACTTTTGAAAGACATTTGTTAGCTCCAAAAGTACTATTAAGTAGAGGCTTTTTTAGTTTTAAAAAAAAGTAGTTTGAAAATTCATGTTAGCTTATAAAAAAGTGAAAGTTTTGTTTCCAGTTGTCTCTTAATCATTTGTTTTCTGACTGTTCTTGTATATCACATCAAAGAATAAATCTAGTCCATTTAAGCATATATATGAAAATGCATATTGGGAGTCCAAATCATAATTTGTAAGATATTTTATGACTGGCTGGTTTAACAGTTTTGAAAGCCACTTGTCCAAAAGATAAACAATTTGGAAAAACTACTTGTCTTTTGGCACATTTATCTGAAGTGTCGAGTGAAAAATCTGAACATCTAATCACATGTGTTTATCATACAAATTAGATTCACATAGCTAACCTCATTTAGGGAGAGACCCTAAACTGTGTGTGTGTGTGGGGGGGTAAACTTTAAAAAGGGGATTTACTAATGTCCTTTAAGGATGGGTGACTTTTATATGAAACCAAAAAAAATGGGTAAACTTTAAAAGGGGATTTTCTAATGTCCTTTATGAATGGTTGACTTTTATACAGAAGTGTATGAATTGGGAAAACATTAAAGGGGTTTTACAATTATTTCTTCTTATGGACATGTGGTTTTCATATACCAGTAGAAAGGGTAATAATTTACAAATGTCCTTTAAGGACAGGAGACCCTTCTATATAAGTGAAATAAATGGATAAACTTTAAAAAGGGGATGTACAAATACTCATTATGAAAAGGTAGTCTTGTATAGAAGTTGAATATAATAAAAGAACCCATACAAGGGGTTGATAAGTGTATTTTATGGACAGGTGGTCTTTATATCAAAATAAAAAAAGATTCTAGACTTTTTAGGTTTATAAATGCCATTTATAGTCTTATGTCTAGAAGTGAAATAAATGGGTAAAAATAAGGAAGGAGGTTTGCAAATGCCTTTATTTACAGGTGTTGTTCTTGTTGTAGTGTTTAATGCCATATTTAAGCACACAATAGGCTATAAGTGGCAGCCAGTATTAATGGTGGAGGAAGAACCTGGGTAACCCCCAGAAAGAACCACCGACTCACGAGAAGCTACTAGCAAGCTTTCTCACATTCCCACATTGGCCAAATCTGAGACTTGAACCCACACAAATAGAGGTAAGATAGCAGTGATCCATAACAGATAGCACTTCAGACAACTCGGCCACTAGGGGCCGCATTTACAGGTGCCATATATATTTTTATAGAGGGTGACTCATTAGTCAAGGGCTCTTCTCCCATGAGGCCCTCTTATGGAGAGTATAACAATGCACATTATATGAAGATAGCAATAATTAGTGTTTATTTTAACATATTTAATATTAAAATACTAAATTACATTATCTATTAGAAACATACATGCTCATGAGATCTCTTCTTAAGTACTGTAATATTTTAAGCCAATTTTACATGTAGTGGAAGCTTATTCCACAGAACTGTACCAGAGCTCTTTTTAAATTGCTCTGTTCTTGGTTTTGGTGCTAGAAGGCTTCCATGTGATATTGATCTTAAATAGTATTGTGTTGATAAAGGCCTGAATAAGTTCTGAAGATACTCTGGTGCAGTTCCATATAGACATTTATATAAAAGAATTCCATTGTGAAAATCTATCCTTTCATATATTGTGAACCAGTTGAATTCTGTAAGAAATGCTTTTGAGGGATGATCAATAGATGCATCTAAAATTATGTGTGCTGCTCATTTATGAAGTTTATAAATTCTGTCAAGCACAGTTTCCCCATAAATTAGAACAATAATCCATTGTTGGTAGAATATATGACTTGTAATATAGATTATGTGTTTCCATAGGTAAATATTTCTTGATTTTGCTGAGTAGGGCAATTTTTTATGACAGTGTTTTTACAAAGCTTATCAATATGGTCATTCCATAATAAACTATTATCTATGGACGCACCTGCAAGCCTTTTATATTTGACATTTCTAATGGATGATTATTTATTCCAAGAGACAGTTCTGTTCTCCCTGACTTGTGTAGCTTAAGTCAGATGTCCCCAAAATCATACATTTTGTTTTACCATCATTAATTAGCATCTTATTTTGTTGTGCCCAGATTTTGGACTCTCAATAAGGTCTGAGTTTAATCTTGTTTGGATAACTTCAGTATCAGAATTAGATGTGTTCAAGGTTGCATCATCTGCAAACAAATCTGTATTTGACAATTCATTATTTAATGGTAGATCCTTGATACAGATAAGAAAGAGGAGAGGGCCCTAAATTGAGCATGGAAGGACCCCTGATAATGCAAGTTTGAGAGCTAATTTTGCCAATGCTTACTTGTTTAGATCTTTCAGTTTCAAGAAGGATTGTCAAACCTGTAACAGTTCAACTTTTGCCACAGAATTTCATGATCAAAAAGACCAAAAGCTTTCTTGAAGTCAAAGAAATCAATCCCAGTCACATGCCAATTATCCATTTCCTTCAGCCAAAGATCAATTAATTTGGTAAGTTCTGTTTGGCATGAGTGGTACTTTCTAATTCCTAATTATGCTTTAAGAAATAGAGAGTATGTTTAAAAAAATGTATAGATCTGAATGGCAACATGCTTTTCAAATAATACTGACGATAAAGGTAGAATTTATATTGGTCTGTAATTGTCTGGATCCTCCTTTTCTCCTTTCTTAAAGATAGGTGTAACCATTGCACATTTCAGTGTTTCTAGAAAATTACCGGTCATTATCCTTAAGTTTATGACATGCATTAGTGACTTTGTAATTACTGGTGCAGCAATTTTAAGAATTCGTGGACCAGTACCATCCAATCCAGATGATTTATTAATATTCATTGTAATTAGCATATCAATGACATCATCTTCACTAAGATTAGTTAGTGAACATTAATTATCATCAGGAATGTTTGCTCTTATAAATAACAGAAGATGATCCAGTTCAAATGGGATGTTAGTCTGGTTCTGAATACTGTTACTTGAGCTGCTTACAAAGACAGTGTTGAACATATCCACAATGTCTTGTACAGATGTTGCTATATCATTTTGCTTAAGTCTAGGGGTAAGGCAACTGTTCTTGGGTGGGTTCAGCTCTTTTAGATGCATCCACAATATCTTGGTATTCTTATTTTCATCAATAGCCTGTTAATAGTAGTTCTCTTTTGCCTTTTTCTATCAGGTGCTTAGTTTTATAATCCACTTAGGTGTAATTTGGTGTTTAACCCTTTTTGTTTTAATTGGGGCATGCTTGTCTAAGGCAGCATTGAACATCTGATACCATTTATCTAAGACAGTGATGACATCAGTGATATTGCAGACTGATTGGAAGGGATTGCAAACTAAATCGTTTAAGAACATTTCCTCATCAAACTGTTTAAAGTCTCTGTATTGTATTTCAATGTGTTGACCATTTATAGATGATTTCAGAACATATCTAGATATACAGACTGGGTAGTGACCGTCACTCAGTGTGTACACTGGCACTTTAATTTTACTTATGTTTTCATGTTTATTAATATCATAAGACATGATCAATGATAACAGTTCTTTTATCTGTTACTCTAGTTGGGGTGTTAACTAATTGAGTAAATTTGTAAGTTTCAATGTTACTTATCCATGTTTCTTTTCATCACCTTGATTATTTACATAAATACATGAAGACATACATAGACTGATTTACATAACTACAAGAAGACATTGATATATTAAGACACCTGAGAAGCCTCAGAGGGATTAGTGACAATGGTGCAATAATATCAATATAAAAACATTCTTTTAACTGCAGGCCTATTAGGATTAATGATGAATTATGAAAAATATTTATAAAGAATATTAATAGTACTTGTTTTCTTAATGAAATTAAAATGGTACACAATTTCATCAGAATCCTTTCTTTTTTCCATTCCCCTCTCCCCTCTCATGCGTAAGGGACAAAATAACCAAAAATCTGGAGTGAGAGAGAAAAAGTTGTTGCGCTGGATGAAAACATTAAAACTGAACCTGCACTAAGTAATCTACAGTAACCTGGTTTATTGTACCAGTATGTTTACTGTTTCCTTGGGATCTGTCTACACTGTTCATGATATAAATGATACATAGTTGTAATAGGCTGTTAACTCTAGGCCTATATGTTAAATTTATCAGTTGCAAGGCACACATACTGTAGCATATGTAATGCTTTTTTCTTTCTTAAACATATTATAATGTTATAAAAATTGATTATTAATTATTAAATATAAAAATGCCCATTTGGTCATTCCTGACTCATCTTTCTCTTTGGATTATCATAGGTAAATACGGATGAAAATCCCTGAAATGAATAGCATTGGGGTTTGTCACTCATGCGATACAATATCTCTGGACCTATAAATGATAGTAAATTAAGTGTTGTCAAACCATCCAAAGCAGGAGAGAGAGAGAGAGAGAGATGAAGAGAGAGAGAGAGAGAGAGAGAGAGAGAGAGAGAGAGAGAGAGAGAGAGAGAGAGAGATTGTATATTCTTTAAGAGATTGTATATTCTTTAAAAATGTTAATATGTTAATTAAAGACTTAGATGAACTGTCAATATTTTAAAATAGCTTAATTACTGCTTGCTGGTTTATCATTTCACATAGCTTCTATTTCACGCTAATTTTAATACAGGGGTATGTGAATGCTTGACAGTTCAGATTCAATGTACAAGAAGCTTAGCATGTTTATCATGCACTACTTTCTCCATAAAAACCATATTTCATATTTAAATCATTATATATATGTGTGTGTGTGTGTGTATGTGTGTGTGTGTGTGTGTGTGTGTGTGTGTGTGTGTATGTATGTGTGTATATATATGTATATACTGTAAATATTATTAATAGATGAATTTAATAGTCATTTTCAGCTAATTCTCAAGTACAGATATTTGCAAAGTCATAGTAAAAGTATGATAGTGTTAATTCCAAAACAATATTCTGATTTATTTGGATTTATGGTGTTTAGAAAATTATATAATAAAGTAAACAGAATAAAAATTATGTAATATACTACCTTACTAATGTGAACAGAATGTTCAACACTTTCAACCTTTATGACATAATTTCTAACCTGGAGGGAATATAAACCTTGATATGCTTATCAACACAGGTATGTTGGTGTTCCTGAGTGATGTTAGGATAATAATAACCGTGTCACCAAGTAATCTAACATGAAGGTATAGGGTAAACAAGTAGCAAGTTGATACCACTAGAAATTAGAAATTTTACAAGGAAGTTTAAATCTCTTTTGTATATCCAATATCTCAAGTCTATTTTTAAACAAACTTGAAGTGGGAGAAGTAGGTTTTGTTAAAGGTTAAATTTTTATGATTGTGGAAAGAAGTTTATGGATCAAAGGAGAGCAAGTTTATGCATGACAGCCTGTTGAAAGGTTGTTTTGTTCCCAGATGGTTATAGTCCTAATACACAAGCTGTGTACATGTGATACACAAAACACATCATGAACAAGATACAGATGTGTTGTCTGATACAGGGTGAAAAAGTCATGTTAATATCCTGACAAATATGATGAACTGCAAGAAAGGAAGTCCAAATGAAACATCGGATTACTAGAGACAATGTTATGCATCTAGTTATTGTTATGCCTAAAAAACATAGTGAATTTGTTGATGTTTGATAAAGGGGTCATTGATCACTCAAATTCATTATTGTTCAGAAAAGAGTTCTGAGTTGTACATGTTTATCTTACTGGCAGCTATCATTTGACTCTTCTAAATTAAAAAATGGCAGATAAGGTCCCAGATGGAAAGGGACCAACAGATGTAACTAAAGGGTTCAATGTCAAAGGGATCAATGTCACAGAAGGGAGTCTCAATAAAGCCTTGGAGACAGTGGACCTTTTGGGTAATTTAAGCACTAAGGATCCTCAGCCATGTGTTACAGCCCTATCTCAAGCAGTTCAGTACCAGGCTGATTTTGACACCAACTTTGAAGATCGTGGTGCTTTTGTTACTGGAGTTGCAAAGTTTATGGAGGAAGCCACAAACCATGCTGATATGGTAAGTCCTTTTTATATCAAATTGTTAAATTGTATTATGTTTCTTAGCATATTTTGTTATTGACTGTATATTTCCTAGTATTTATATATTAATTTACTGTTTGTTTTGTTGGATTATTGCTTCTCTTTAATTGATTGATGAAATATCTCTACTTTTTGCATTCTCAGTAAAGCTTGGCATAGCTAGCAATTTGAGATGTATGATATTACCGCTATACCATTTTATCATGGTTACAATGTAACAGGTTATCATGATATTACGGGTACACTAATTTACCAGGTATTACCAGTACACCAATTTACTAAGGTATTTCCAGTACATCACTTAGCCATGGTATTACTGGTATAGCAATTTACCATGATATGGTTTTAGTGGTACACCAATTCACCATGGTACTACTGTTATACCAATTTACCATGGTACTACTGTTATACCAATTTACCATGGTACTACTGGTATACCAATTTACCATGGTATTTCTGGTATAACCATTTACCATGTTATTACCATTATACCAATTTACCATGGTATAATCATTATACCAATTAAACATGGTATTACTGATATACCAGTTTTATATGGTATTTTGTTCAGCATTACTGTTCCATATTATTGATACACTGGCAATTTTCATCAGAAAAGGATGTGCAGAAATTTCATAGCAATCTTTTTCAAGTTTAATGACATTGAAAATATGTTTTCATTTATGACAACAAAATGCATGCAGATTAATAAAATGTTTACAAAATAGGTGTATTTGTCACACATTCTTCTTCTATAATGTAAGTAAAGTATGACACAATATACTTTGAGGTATGTACAGAAAAATTCCTGTATACCTCTGTACAAAATATATTGTGGAACCCAAGTCTAGCTAACACAGATATAGCACTTTTTAAACTACACCTACCATAAAGAAAAATGTACTATTGTTTGTCTCTTAATGTCTGCACACAGTATTTGTACATGTAAAATTAACTTCCTTAACCACTGTCAGTATGAGTTTGTTTTGTAATATCATCATATTGTTTTGGGATAATCTTGCCATTGTATGTTTTATGTGTTATTAATATTGTAAAGCACTAGTAGCTTTTAAAGATTAGGCACTGTAGTAAGTTGACAGTATTATTATTATTATTATTATTATTATTATTATTATTATTATTATTATTATTATTATTATTATTATTATTATTATTATAAGACTATTAGCCATGTACAGTTACCAACTTTGTTGATGGTTTCCGTGTTGGATAACAAAAACATGATTTGTCCTGAGTTCAAATGGTTGAATTAAAAAAAATCATTGCCACTCAAAACCAAAAGTTTTTTTTAATGTGGTTTGCTTGTTTTATGAGATGACTGTTATAGGAAAATGTATTCTTTATGGATGACTGGTAGATTAAACCTTGTTCTTTATGGATGACTGGTAGATTAAACCTTGTTGTTTATTAAACCTTGTCATTTATGGATGATTGTTAGATTAAACCTTGTTGTTTATGGATGACTGTTAGATTAAACCTTGCCATTTATGGATGACTGGTAGATTAAACCTTGTCATTTATGGATGACTGGTAGATTAAACCTTGTCATTTATGGATGACTGGTAGATTAAACCATGTCATTTATGGATGACTGGTAGATTAAACCTTGGCATTTATGGATGACTGGTAGATTAAACCTTGTCATTTATGGATGACTGGAAGATTAAACCTTGTCATTTATGGATGACTGGAAGAGTAAACCTTGTCATTTATGGATGACTGGTAGAGTAAACCTTGTTCTTTATAGATGACTGGTAGATTAAACCTTGGCATTTATAGATGACTGGTAGATTAAACCATGTCATTTATGGATGACTGGTAGATTAAACCTTGGCATTTATGGATGACTGGTAGATTAAACCTTGTTGTTTATTAAACCTTGTCATTTATGGATGACTGTTAGATTAAACCTTGTTGTTTATGGATGACTGGTAGATTAAACCTTGTCATTTATGGATGACTGGTAGATTAAACCTTGTCATTTATGGATGACTGGTAGATTAAACCTTGTCATTTATGGATGACTGGAAGATTAAACCTTGTTGTATATGGATGACTGGTAGAGTAAACCTTGTTCTTTATAGATGACTGGTAGATTAAACCTTGTCATTTATAGATGACTGGTAGATTAAACCTTGTCATTTATGGATGACTGGTAGATTAAACCTTGGCATTTATGGATGACTGGTAGATTAAACCTTGTTGTTTATGGATGACTGGTAGATTAAACCTTATTGAATATGGAAGACTGGTAAAGGAAACTTTATTGTTTTTTGATGCATGGATGATGTTCCAGCTAAGAAGGTGTTGGACTTTTAAAAGAGTGTGGTCTATATCAAGAATTTTTAATTTTGGGGATTTTATCCTTAGTCTGCCTTTTTTATACTTATAGTCAGGATTGTACTGATCTACATTAAACCATATACTCCATCTTCAAGGCCATGTGTGGTTACTCATGTAAGTACAAAAGGCTGTATAAAGTCAATCAGGAAATGGGAGTTGACACTTTTTCAGTATTATTCTGGATGAGGCTGTTTAGTGCTGATTGTTGACAGGAAAAAAATCTTGAAAAATAAACGAACACTTCAGAATAAATAGTTTTTCTGAATGGCAAGTTTTTATATGCAGATACTGTATTTTCACATATGCAACATGTGTTGAATTGCAAACAGCAAAACTAGAAGGTTGATAGTTAAGGCATTATGGACAACCATGGAGCACTGTCACTCAGGATTTTAATGGACAACCATGGAGCACTGTCACTCAGGATTTTAATAGACAACCATGGAACACTGTCACTCAGGATTTTAATGGAACAAAATTATGCATGGACAGATAAGGGTCTAATCTGTATGCATTGCATGACTTTGGCATTTAGCGTGAATCATGAAAACTGTTTTACACAAGATCCTAGAATCTTCTTTGCTAGGAAAGCACCAGTAACATAAAAAAAACACCATTAAAAATTACATTTTTTTTTAATGTCAGTGAAATTTTAGTCATATTTTCACTGGGATATTATTTTTGTGGAGAGTATTTTAATAGGAAGCCAAAAAATAAAGATTTTTTCAGTTAGAATCAGATTTAGTCCAAATTCCCCCTTTCACCAAAGGTTCATCTATTCTTGTAGTTATTTTGATAAAGTCTAAAAGTGCACCTAACATTTCTGCTAAAACAGTCTAAGTCCAAAGTTCATCTTACAGTAGAAAAACTTTTCCGTCTAACATTTATCATTTAGGAAGAATATGAGAAATCGTATACTTAACTAATAGCTGGATTCAGTCTGTCACCAAAGCTGTATTCCCAGTTTGTCTGTTTTGTTTTGTTTTTGTTTTTGTTTTTATGGTTTAATGCCATTTTTCAGCACAATATAGGCTATATGTGGCAGCCAGTATTAATGGTGGAGGAAGAACCTGGAAAACCCCGGAAAGAAACACCGACCCACAAGAAGCTACTGGCAAGCTGGCAAGCTTTCTCACATACCCACATTGGCCGAATCCAAGACTCAGACCCATGCAGACAGAGGTGAGATGGCAGTGGTCTGCACCGGACAGTGCTTTAGACCACTTGGCCCCTAGTGCCCCTTCCCAGTTTGTCTTAAGTCCATCTCAGCTTTAGGTTTTTTAAGTGGACTACACCCAAAATCCATGCAGAATCTGCCTTAAAATGTCATATGATTAGACCAATCTCAATTGACTTTAGTTTCAAAACTCATTTCTAATTGACTGATATTAGAAACTCAGTCTCAAACTCAAGTTTAAACTTTACGATCTTCAGGCAAGAAAATATCCCAAAATACCATAAACCCAGGGCTTGGTCAAAGGTATTTTGCTCCCTTGGCACCCTTCTCTCTTGTACACCCATCCCACTCTTTCATCACTTATTATAAATTGTTCATTAGTATTAATACACATCCATCTTGATAATTTATTAAATTTATTATTTAGTCTACATCTTTAATGATGGAAATGAATAACAAGACAGTGTACTTTGTTTCTGGGGCACCCGCACCACCATTCATGGCAACCTAGGTAGCTGCCTAGTTTGCATCGGGTTAAACTGGCCCATCATAAACCTGCTCTAGCAGATGCCCTTAACTAAAGGACAGTTATATATTCAAGACAAACATTTTGCTATTCCTTTTATACATGAGGTAAGATTTTTTTTCTGTGTAAAGGACATCTGTTCATTAAAGGATTTGATTTGTCCCTTAAATCTTTTTTTAGACATTTGCTATTATATATACAATAAGTAATATCATATTTTGTTTTAAAGCTGCAGGAGGTTTTTTCTTAACTTTTTTAATTTTGAATGATAGTCTAGGAGACTCATTAATGAGTGATTAATTAATTAATCACTTACATAAATCACTAGTTATGAATTTAATTATCCTCACATTTCACTTTCTTTTGCTTGTACATGTATTATGCCAGTATTGATAAATAGATGATATTGATGACATAGCAAGAAAATGCTAAGTATGCCAGTCGTAAATGTAATTTACTTTAAACACACAATGCTGCTATACCATGAGTCCCTACACACACTAGAAATGGGTTAAGTGTCTCACTTGAATTCACATTGTACCTGTTTTCATTCAACATAGACTTGTCAGGTTTGAATATTTGCATCCTTTTACCTGTGGTGACTTATACTATCCAACCACTATTTAAGAGGCTTGTGGTGGGTCATGTATGTATGTGTGCATGTGTATATAGATTAAATTGGTTTGCAATCATGTGAATGATGGGTTTATTTCATAAAGTAGCAAAAAACTCCTTATGTTCAAAATATAACCACATTACATTCTACCATTCTAAACATAATGAAGCAGTAGGTTTTACTTCTATGGCCAATACTGTATTTATCCAATGACAAGCCTACCCACATGTTTACAAAGTCATGTTTGATAATAAGCCTCCACCCTCTTTTGAAAAATATAGAAGGCTTTTGAGCAAGATATTCACTCTGAAACTAACAGTACAAATAACATTGATAGTGTATAATTTAAAACAGATTAAGTTAAAATCTTCAGAGTTTCTTAACTGATTTCTTTCTATTTGACTTTTTTAGTTGCACCTCTTAGTATCCAATTTGATTTGGTCATTTTCAGCTTGAGGTTGAATTTATTGCTCAACTATTTTTAAGACTACCATATATGGTCTTATCATATGAGAAATACTGTTAATGTTGTTTGCATTTATAAACATTGTTCAGATTCATGCTCTCATAATATTGTAAAGACTTAGCATACACACAAAACATACATCATACAACATATTTCATAAGAGCTTACTTTCGTTGCTGTATGATTCAATGTTAACATGGATGATTTAAATTTTAATATGTTAACTGGGGGTGTTACATATGTGAGTACAAGGTGTACAATAATTTATGGAATAACTAAAGGCATTAAACTTGGAAAACAAATATATAGCTGCTAATAAAAATACCCATTATATGGTATATTTTGTTTTGGAGTGGGTTTTTAATGTCAGGCTCTTGAAATTCTGCCACCTATCCATCTCTCTTTTGTATGTATGTATGTATGTATGTATGTATGTATGTATGTATGTATGTATGTATGTATGTATGTATGTATGTATGTATGTATGTATGTATGTATGTATGTATGTATGTATGTATGTATGTATGTATGTGTGTCTGTCTCTGTGTGTGTGTGTGTATGCATGCATGCGTGCGTGCGTGCATGCATGCATGTATGTATTCAATTCCAATATCACTGCTGCTTGAGTGCTTAGATCCAATATTGCCGTCACTAACTGATGTTATTAATACCTCTCTCTCATTTGCGAATTCCCATCATCTTTCAAAACTGCCATTGTAAAGCCTCTGCTGAAGAAATCAACATTCAACAATAATGATTTCAAGAACTACCACCTAGTTTCTAATCTCCCATTCATATAAAAAAAATCTTAGAAAAAGTTGTTCTAACCCAACTTGTATCTCTCATCTGAATTCAAACAGTCTTTTTGGCAATGTACAGTCTGCATATCTCCCTTGCCACAGTACTGAAACTAATCTTCTGAAAATAGTTAATGATACTTTCTTTGCTTTGAATAGTGAAAAGATTACAGTCCTCACCCTCCTTGATTTGTCTGCAGCATTTGATACAATAGACCATGATATATTACTTCACTGTCTCCAGCATGTATTTGGCATTAACAATACAGCCTTACTGTGGGTTCAAGTCCTACTTAGTCAACAGGACACAAATTGTATCTGCAAACGAAATACAATCCAGCCCAGTTGATCTATGTTGTGGTGTTCCAGAGTTCTGTTATTGGACATGTTCTCTTCATTCCATACACTCAGTCGCTCTCAAGTGTCATAGATACCCTCAAGTGTCATAGATACCCTCAAGTGTCATAGATACCCTCAAGTGTCATAGATACCCTCAAGTGTCATAGATACCCTCAAGTGTCATAGTACTTGTATGCTGATGACCCAAAAACATCCAAATCTAGCCACCCAACTGAAGTTGATGCCACACTGCTAGGCACCACATAATTGTCACACTGCAGACATCATAGTGATATGACTTACAACTTGTTAAAGCCACATTAAATCCAAAGCACACACACACACACACACACACACACACACACACACACACACATAAAATGTTTATACCAATTGTCATCTACTTATTTTTACCAATAATCTGAAATTAATTGCTTTTTTTTAAAAAAAATTTGAAATAAAGATTTTAGCCTGTTTCTTCTTTACAGAACAAACTCTTAGACGAAGGACAGACATATGCAGCTATGCTGTACACTTGGAGATGCTGTTCCAGAGGAATTCCACAGGTATACAGATACAAATTTAATGGGAATTCCACAGGTATACAGATACAAATTTAATTGGAAAGTGACGGGGCATTGATTCTGTGAATTATTTGATAGTTTTCACATAAGCCAGGGATTGATTGCCTCTGATATTAAAATTGATAAACATACATGAAATCAAAGTAATTTTTCTTTTTACCTTTGTATCAAATGAACTCTGCTAGAATTTTGGTAATATACAGTGTGCATATCTCACTGTAACAAAGTGGTTTTTCTTTTTTTGGGTGTGTTTGTGGTGTGACAGAATTGTTACTGGTATTGACTTTTACTTAAAGCTTCATATTCTATGTATAAGCTGAATTATCCTGTTATAGTTTATTTGTTGGTTCTGAATTTTCTTGAAGTGCATTATGAAGTCCTGAGCATTCTTGTAGTCCGTTATTTGGATCTGATCTTTCCTACAGTTAATTGGTGTGGTCACAAGCTTTCTTGTACTTCATGATGTGGTCCAGATATTTCTTGTACTTCATGATGTGGTCCAGATATTTCTTGTACTTCATGATGTGGTCCAGATATTTCTTGTACTTCATGATGTGGTCCAGATATTTCTTGTACTTACTAATAATAATAATAATAATAATAATAATAATAATAATAATAATAATAATAATAATAATAATAAAGACTTTATTTAGAGAAGGTAATTCAGACAATTAGTTACAGAACTAATCTACCTTGAGGCCTTCTATCTGTTATGTACAATATATGCAATACATACAACATGATGTGAAGAGTCTGGCTTGACACTAAATAATTTATTAATTTTAAATTTTAAAGTATCAAGTAGTTTGGTACTTTGTAGTATGTCAGTTTGTTTTTGTATCTTGCCTACTTGCTTCTGGAGTGTTTGTATAACAGTCAGCAGCAGGTCAGTATTACACATACATGTAGAGGGCTGTCTATGATCTCTAGTAGATCCCTCTGTAGGGGTCATAGTTGGAGTGCTATTCATTGCAGGAACCCTAGAAAGTGGGTCAACTCTCTCATCAGATAATTCTTGGTTTCTATGACTACAATTCTCATTTGAGTCCACAATATCTGATAAACATGTGGTTCAGATGATGTGGTCCATATTTTTTGTACTTTATGATGTGTTCCATATTTCTTGTATTTAATGATGAGGTTCAAATATTTGTTGTACTTCATTATGTGGTCCTATCTTTCTTGTACTTTATGATGTGGTTCAGATATTTATTGTACTTCATGATGTGGTCCTACATTTCTTGTACTTCATGATGTGGTCCAGATATTTATTGTACTTCATAATGTGGTCCTATCTTTCCTGTACTTCATGATGTGGTTCAGATATTTATTGTACTTCATGATGTGGTCCTATCTTTCTTGTACTTTATGATGTGGTTCAGATATTTATTGTACTTCATGATGTGGTCCTACATTTCTTGTACTTCATGATGTGGTCCAGATATTTATTGTACTTCATGATGTGGTCCTATCTTTCCTGTACTTCATGATGTGGTTCAGATATTTATTGTACTTCATGATGTGGTCCTATCTTTCTTGTACTTCATGATGTGGTCCAGATATTTATTGTACTTCATTATGTGGTCCTATCTTTTTTGTACTTCATGATGTGGTCCAGATATTTCTTGTAGTTCATTATGTGGTCCTATCTTTCTTGTAGTTCCTTAATGTAGTCCAGATATTTCTTGTAGTTCATCATGGGGCCCTGAAGTGTCATATGGTTTATTATGTGGTACTTAGATTTCTTGCATTTGTAAAGTGCTGATCTTTCTTCTAGTTCCTTATATGACCCTGAGGATTATTGTCATTTATTTGCATTTCTAAACTTTCTTTTTGCTTATTATTGTAGTCCTGAGATTTCTGGTATTTCCTTATGCATTCCTGAGCTTTCTTTATAGTTCATTATGTGGTCCTCTTTTTCTTGTACTAGTAGGTCATTGTATGGTCATGACCTTTCTAGTAGTTCATAGTTCATTTGTTAGACCTGCGCATTGTTATGGTTCATTTGGTGTTTCTGATATTTATTGTGGTTCATGATGTAGCCCTGAACTTTCTTGTGGTTTGTGATATGACCTTGAGCTTTCTTGTAGTTTATTATGTAGTTCTGAGTTTTCTTTTAGTTCATTTTCTCATCCTGAGCTTTCATGTAGTTCAAGTATCTGTGAGCATTTCTTTAATTCATTATGTTGTCCTGAACTTTTATTTCATTCATGGTTTTCATTGTTGTTGTAGGGTTTAATGCCATTTTTCAGTACACGATAGGCTATACATGGCGGCCAGTATTACTGGTAGAGGAAGAACCTGGGAAAACCCATGGAAAGAAACACTCACCTACTTGCTACTGGCAAGCTTTCTCACATAACCACATTGTCTGAATCTGAGATTCAAACTCATGCAGACTGAGGAGAGATGGCAGTGATATGTAACAGAGAGTGCTTTAGACCACTCGGCCACTTGGGGCTCCCCATTATTTGGTAATGAGCTTTCTGCTATATTTTGCAATACATGTAAAACTTTTCACGTTTTCAATATACAATTTGTTTTCACATTTTAGGTTTTAATGTTTGATCTAGAAATTTGAGGTTTAGCACATGTGACTAGTTTAAATAAAATTCTGTCAGGTTGTATGCATAAGAATACATTACTTCATAAAACTTCCTTTCTTGTTCAATGTATAGTTTGTGTAATCTTTATATGTCATAATATCGGAAGGGTTTTCTTGAAACTTGACTTTAAACAAATATTGTTTTTTTCCTGGATAAACATCTTGACTTTATTCATAAACTCAATGGAATTTTTGCCAAATCAGAGGTAATATAAATTGTTTTAAACTGAATAAACATTTCACTGTTTAAAGTTCTTGTCATTTACTGAATTAAAGAAAAGCTGATGACTAAATAAATAAATGAATTTTAAAATAATTGATTAATTAATTAATCAAATAGATTGTCAATTGTTTTGATGAATTAGCAAATGATACAGGCAGTTACCAGATGGAGGAATAAGTATGAATAACATTGGTGAAATCAAGATCTTGGTTGAGTATGAATGACGTTGGTGTAATGAAGATCATGATTGAGTATGAATGACATTGGTGTAATCAAGATCTTGGTTGGGTATGAGTTACATTGGTGTCATCATGATCTAGGTTGAGTATGAGTGACATTAGTGTAATCAAGATCTTGTTTGAGTATGAGTGACATTGGTGCAATCAAGATCTTGGTTGAGTATGAATGACATTAGTGTAATCAAGATCTTGTTTGAGTATGAATGACATTGGTGTAATGAAGATCATGATTGAGTATGAATGACATTGGTGTAATCAAGATCTTGGTTGGGTATGAATGACATTGGTGTAATCAAGATATCTGCTGAATATGAATGACATTGGTGTAATGAAGATCATGATTGAGTATGAGTGACATTGGTGTCATCATGATCTTGGTTGAATATGAGTGACATTTGTGTAATCAATATCTTGGCTAAGTATGAATGACATTGCTGTAATCAAGATCTTGGTTGAGTATGAGTGTTAAAAATGTAGCTAGAACCAAGTTAATCACCAAGCATAAAATTATCATTAGAACATTTCCTTACTTCTAGCACTGAAGTTCAATTTTATAAATTCCAGCTGAATTCATTTTCCTTTCAGGGGGCATGTAATGACCAGACAAGCAGAGTAGAACTCAATCAGATGATTGTTGATGTTCTTCAGCCACTTATAACAAAGTTAATGAATTTTATGGCTTTTCATGTAAGTATGCATAATACATTTATAATTGAATGTTCTTATTGTTCCCCATTCCCCTACAGTTCAACATTCCTATAGTAAAATAGACGAACCTTTATCTTTCAGATGGCAGTTTAATAACTTTCAGTCTAGACTGAAAGAGTTTCAGGTTCGAGTTGAATACTATTGACTCTAGACTGAAAGAGATTCAGATATATGTATCAGTAATGCATATATCCATAACAAGTATCAGTAATGCATATATTCATAACACAAGTATCAATAATGCATATATCCATAACACAAGTATCAATAATGCATAGATCAGTAATGCATATATCAGTAATGCATGTATCAGTAATGCATGTATCAATAATGCATATATTAGTAATGCATATATCAATAACACATGTATCCATAACACATATATCAGTAATGCATATATCAGTAATGCATATATCAGTAATGCATATATCAGTAATGCATATATCAGTAATGCATGTATCAGTAATGCATATATCAATAATGCATATATTAGTAATGCATATATCCATAACATATATCCATATCACATATATCAGTAATGCATATATCAGTAATGCATATATCCATAACATATATCCATATCACATATATCAGTAATGCATATATCAGTAATGCATATATCAGTAATGCATATATCCATAACACATATATTCATAACACATAACTCCATTCTGGACACCTCACCTAACAGAGACTTCCATGTGAGACACCTCACTTAGCAGATACCTCCATACATTACACCTGCTGATACATTTATAGATACCTTGTTATTATTTTAGCATTGTTAATGTTGGAAGGAAAATGCTGATTAAGATTTTTTTTAGTATTCTCATGATTGTCCAGTACAGAAAGGTTTCATTTTAGTCTAAAAAATCATCTTTCAAACCTTATATTTTGTTAATATGGTTGCACTTTGTTAATTTTATGAATTATAGAAAAATCGTTTTGCATCAAAAAAAATTCTTCACTTAAAAAAACTATCCAATAATTGGAATGCTTTGAAGGATATACTATGTAATTGCACATGTACCATGTGATAGTTATTGGTATGCAAAAGGATGGACCATGTACTTGCATATGTAGTGTGTGATAGTTACTGGAATGCATTGAAGGATGTAACATTTAATAGAACATATACCATGTGATTGTGGCATGCACTGAAGTATGTACCATGTACATGCACATGTAGTTTGTAATAGTTATTGGAATGCATTGAAGGATGTAACATGTAATTGAACATATATATATATATATATATATATATATATATATATATATAATTTCCCTACATGTTTTTGTTAAAGGTAGACTAATTCATTCGGTACATGCATGCTATATATATTTTAGTTGAAATTTCATTTAAGGAAGAAAATATATATAGATTTTTTGTTTTTGCCATGGTAGATATTGGTTTGTATTGTGCATTGAACTAGTGTTTATAATATTTTGTGATGGTGGAGATAAGTGAATTCTAGAGTCTTTTGTTTTTTTATAGGAGCGAGCCATTGATAGGTTTTGTTTGGAGATCAAGAGACTTTGTCATGAGGAAGTGAAAAATGATTTTGTATCCGAGGCTTACCTGCTTACTCTTGGCAAATTTATCAACATGTTTGTTGAACTAGACGAGTTGAAGAACATGAAGGCTGGTCTAAGTAATGACCATTCTATATATAAAAGGTAAGCTACACACACAAAAGGTAACAATAAAATGCAAATAATGACCATTCCATATATACAAGGTAAGCTACACACACAAACATTTAAGCAATAAAATGCAAATAATAACCTATCTATATTTAAAAGGTAAGCTACACAAACAAAGTTTAAGCAATAAAATGCAAATAAATAACCTATCTATATTTAAAAGGTAAGCTACACACACAAAAGTTTAAGCAATAAAATGAAAATAATAACCATTACATAAAATGCAAATAATAACCATTACATATGTAAAAACAAGCTACACAAGCAAATGTAGGAAGAATACAATGCAAAAAATTACCATTCCATCCAACACAATTTTGGACATGAAGAAGTTAAGAAATTTAAAACCATGTATAACTTGTATCAAGATCTTCAGTAAGGGATATTTAAAGGCCTTAAATAACATGAATCAAGGCCTTTCTGTCAGGAATATTTACAAGCCCTAAATAATATGAATCAAGGCCTTCTGTCAGGGATATTTACAAGTGCTAAATAATATGAATCAAGGACTTCAGTGATGGATGTTTACAAGCCCTAAATAATATGAATCAAGGCCTTCTGTCAGGGATATTAACAAGCCCTAAATAATATGAACCAAGGCCATCAATGAAGGATATTTAGCCTTAAATAAAATGAATTAAGGCCTTCAATGATGGATGTTTACAAGCCCTAAATAATATTAATAAAAGCCCTCAATGAGAGAGGTTTACAAGCCCTAAATAAAATGAATCAAGGCCTTCAATGACAGATACTTACATGCCCTAAATAACATAAATCAAGACCTTCAGTGAGGGATGTTTATAAGTCCTAAATATTATGATAAAAACCTTCAATGAGGGATGTTTATAAATTCCTAAATAAAATGAATTAAGGCCTTCAGTGAGGGATGTTTACATGCCCTAAATAAAATGAATCAAGGCCTTCAGTGAGGGATGTTTACATGCCCTAAATAAAATGAATCAAGGCCTTCAGTGAGGGATGTTTACATGCCCTAAATAAAATGAATCAAGGCCTTCAGTGAGGGATGTTTACATGCCCTAAATAAAATGAATCAAGGCCTTCAGTGAGGGATGTTTACATGCCCTAAATAAAATAAATTAAGGCCCTCAGTGAGGGATGTTTACATGCCCTAAATAAAATGAATCAAGGCCTTCAGTGAGGGATGTTTACATGCCCTAAATAAAATGAATTAAGGCCCTCAGTGAGGGATGTTTACATGCCCTAAATAAAATGAATTAAGGCCCTCAGTGAGGGATGTTTACATGCCCTAAATAAAATGAATTAAGGCCCTCAGTGAGGGATGTTTACATGCCCTAAATAACATTAATCAAGGCCATCAATATCCACATATCTATTTGCTATGTTATTAGTATAACACAGCATCCACAGATCTATTTTCTAAATCATTAGTGTAAATCCACAGTTCAGTCTGCTTTTTGTATATATATTTGCTTATAAACCCTGCTCAACTGCAAACTGCATAGACCCTGAGCTGCCATCACACAATGCATTGGTAGATTTTGGGTCTATGCAGTCTGTTAGGTGTAATAAGTAGAACAAAAATCTCAGACCCTAATTTTCTGACCCGATTTGCACTGACAGGTCTGTATCTATGTTGTTTGTAGTTGGACTCAACTTTTAAGAAAGTATATAGAGTTTATATATAGTGTTGTTGATGATAATATTTGAGTCTGGTACCTAAATTTATTGTATACACATGCTGATATCCATTCTGATAGACATTATATCTATAGTATATGCATAATGATATCCATTCAGATAACAATTATATTATATACATAATGATATCCATTAGATAACAATTATATTATACACATACTGATATCCATTCAGATAACAATTATATTATACACATAATGATATCCATTCAGATAACAATTATATTATACACATAATGATATCCATTCAGATAACAATTATATTATACACATAATGATATCCATTCAGATAACAATTATATTATACACATAATGATATCCATTCAGATAACAATTATATTATACACACAATGATATCCATTCTGATAGACATAACATGGATAGGATACACATAATGATATCCATTCTGATAACAATTATATTATACACAAAATGATATCCATTCTGATAACAATTATATTATACACATAATATATCCATTCAGATAACAATTATATCATACACATAATATATCCATTCAGATAACAATTATATTATACACACAATGATATCCATTCTGATAGACATAACATGGATAGGATACACATAATGATATCCATTCAGATAACAATTATATCATACACATAATGATATCCATTCTGATAACAATTATATTATACACATAATATATCCATTCAGATAACAATTATATCATACACATAATGATATCCATTCTGATAACAATTATATTATACACATAATATATCCATTCAGATAACAATTATATTATACACACAATGATATCCATTCTGATAGACATAACATGTATAGGACACACAATAATGATATCCATTCTGATAACAATTATATTATACACATAATGATATCCATTCTGATAACAATTATATTATACACATAATGATATCCATTCAGATAGCAATTATATCATACACATAATGATATCCATTCTGATAACAATTATATTATACACATAATGATATCCATTCAGATAACAATTATATTATACACATAATGATATCCGTTCAGATAACAATTATATTATACACATAATGATATCCATTCAGATAACAATTATATTATACACACAATGATATCCATTCTGATAGACATAACATGTATAGGACACACAATAATGATATCCATTCTGATAACAATTATATTATACACATAATGATATCCATTCAGATAACAATTATATTATACACATAATGATATCCATTCAGATAACAATTATATTATACACATAATGATATCCATTCAGATAACAATTATATTATACACACAATGATATCCATTCTGATAGACATAACATGGATAGGATACACATAATGATATCCATTCTGATAACAATTATATTATACACATAATGATATCCATTCTGATAACAATTATATTATACACATAATATATCCATTCAGATAACAATTATATTATACACATAATGATATCCATTCAGATAACAATTATATCATACACATAATGATATCCATTCTGATAACAATTATATTATACACATAATATATCCATTCAGATAACAATTATATTATACACATAATGATATCCATTCAGATAGCAATTATATCATACACATAATGATATCCATTCTGATAACAATTATATTATACACATAATGATATCCATTCAGATAACAATTATATTATACACATAATGATATCCATTCAGATAACAATTATATTATACACATAATGATATCCATTCAGATAACAATTATATTATACACACAATGATATCCATTCTGATAGACATAACATGTATAGGACACACAATAATGATATCCATTCTGATAACAATTATATTATACACATAATGATATCCATTCAGATAACAATTATATTATACACATAATGATATCCATTCTGATAACAATTATATTATACACATAATGATATCCATTCAGATAACAATTATATTATACACATAATGATATCCATTCAGATAACAATTATATTATACACATAATGATATCCATTCAGATAACAATTATATTATACACACAATGATATCCATTCTGATAGACATAACATGTATAGGACACACAATAATGATATCCATTCTGATAACAATTATATTATACAGATAATGATATCCATTCTGATAACAATTTTATTATACACATAATGATATCCATTCAGATAACAATTATATCATACACATAATGATATCCATTCAGATAAAAATTATATTATACACATAATGATATCCATTCAGATAACAATTATATCATACACATAATGATATCCATTCAGATAACAATTATATTATACACACAATGATATCCATTCTGATAGACATAACATGTATAGGATACACATAATGATATCCATTCTGATAACAATTATATTATACACATAATGATATCCATTCTGATAACAATTATATTATACACATAATGATATCCATTCAGATAGCAATTATATTATACACATAATGATATCCATTCAGATAACAGTTATATTATACACATAATGATATCCATTCTAATAGACATGACATGTATAGGATACACATAATGATATCCATTCTAATAGACATGACATGTATAGGATACACATAATGATATCCATTCTGATAGACATGACATGTATAGGATACACATAATGATATCTATTCTGATAGACATGACATCTACAGGATACACACATCAATCTTATCATCAGAAGACATTAATGTGAGTCAAAGTTATACAAAATTGAATCCACTTATTAGTTCAACAAGGCAGACAGACATATGAAATTCATATTGCACTGCATTTACTGAAACATATTATTTACAATTGAAATTTTCTTAATTTATTTCTTCTAATTTTCTCTTAGGAGTGCTAATTTTATAGGGCTGATGAAGGATGCACAAGTAACAGAGAGATCTCAGATGCTGGGCATGTTCCTTGCCAACAAGAATGAGATCCGAAGAAAGTTGAAGATGGCATTAATGGTGATTGATGGCTATGATGAACTGTTGGCTGATGTTATAAATATCTCTGTCAACATGTATGAGAATAAGATGTATCTGGAGCCCAGTGAGAAATACATGCTAGTAAAGGTATCAATAAAATTTTTGTTAGTATAAAATTTACATAATCAGATTTCTTTCATTTACCAGATCTATATTTTTAATACCATTTGTGGTATAGTTTGGTGTAACAAAATCTTTGGTTTTGCTGGTATGCCTTTATGGTTTTTCTAAAACATTAAATTTGTGTCAGAGCTTTCATACTTGGATATAAATGTTGGTACTAATATCTTCCTAGATAAATCATTGTTTGTGTGGGTCTTGTAATTTTTTGCTGACTGCAGCCAAGAAATCAAACAAAAAGTCATACTCAAGGAATCAAAATGCAATATAGCTTTTCATAACTGATGAAATAAAAACACTATCTTTCTGTGCCAAGAATTTTTCAGAACGCTCCCTACAGACTTTGACTAATTATTTGGAAACAGCTTGTTCTTGCCAATGTTTAATCTTGACAGACTGCTTAACTTGTTCTTGCAAATGTTATATCTTGACAGACTGCTTAACTTGTTCTTGCCAATGTTATATCTTGACAGACTGCTTAACTTGTTCTTGCCAATGTTTAATCTTGACAGACTGCTTAACTTGTTCTTGCCAATGTTATAATGTGACAGACTGCTTAACTTGTTCTTGCCAATGTTTAACTTGACAGACTGCTTAACTTGTTCTTGCCAATGTTATATCTTGACAGACTGCTTAACTTGTTCTTGCCAATGTTTAACTTGACAGACTGCTTAACTTGTTCTTGCCAATGTTTAACTTGACAGGCTGCTTAACTTGTTCTTGCCAATGTTATATTTTGACAGACTGCTTAACTTGTTCTTGCCAATGTTTAATCTTGACAGACTGTTTATCATCCAACATGACTGCATAAAACCATATGAAATCTAAAGTATCACTACCAGTCATAACATTTAGATAATTTATTTGGTAGCAAGATTTTATGGAGATAATGTCAATTTGGTTGTCTTTCTGTATATAGCCATAACTGAGTATTGGCACATTGATTACCACATATGAGGACATTTTTGTTATTGTGCATAGAAGGACAACTGAGTACTGGTACATTGATTACCACATATGAGGACATTTTTGTTATTGTGTATAGAAGGACAACTGAGTATTGGCACATTGGGTACCACATATGAGAACATTTTTGTTATTGTGCATAGAAGGACAACTGAGTATTGGCACATTGATTACCACATATGAGGACATTTTTGTTATTGTGCATAGAAGGACAACTGAGTATTGGCACATTGGGTACAACATATGAGGACATTTTTGTTTTTGTGAATAGAAGGACAACTTAGTACCAGTATATGCTGTACCAGATATGAGGACATTACCATCCATCCATCCATCACCAATTGCTTGTTACTGATATGGAGTTGCTATTTCTGATTTGATTTCAGTCAATTTTGGGATTTGGGTTTATATAATCAAAATCTCAGACAAATTTGATAATGAACAAGACCTGTGCAAATTAATGCAGCTATCTTGCACCTGATTGGCTAAAAATTTTACCACTCAGAGGTCATATTTCTGATACAATATATCCTTATGTCACTAAAATCTCAGTTGAGTTTGCTAATGAGTAAATTCAATACATATTAAAATGTGATCTTGTATCTGATTGGATGAGCTTGTAACCATTCTAGGGGACATATTTTTGATTTGAGTTTTAAAGAAACTTGTAATATACATCACTAAGATTAAAGCATCTGATGAGTTTGATCATGAGGTGATCTTGCATCTGATTGGATGTGCTTGTCACTCTTAGAGTCATATTTCTGATCTTGTTTTGATAAAAGTTGCAAAACAGAAAATTAGGATTAATATATTATCAAGCGATTAGATTTGAGTTGATAATGAGCAAGATTCATGCGTATTAATGAGATAATCTTGCATCCAGTTGTTGGAGAGTTTTCTCTCTGGAGGCTATATTGCTGGTTCAGTTTTGATCAGATTTGAATAACATGCTTATATTTAAGATCTTTGCTGAATTCAGTAATGAGCAAGATCTATGCATGTTATTAAGGCGATCTTGCATCTGATTGGCTGAGCTTGTTACACTTCTGAAAGCCACATTTTTTGATCCAGTTTTGATCAAACTTGGAATATAAACTCATAGAGGTTTTGGACGTGTTCGATAATGAATGAGATCCACAGATATTAGTGAAAAATATTTTACATCTGATTGGCTGACCTTATTATCACTATGGAGACAAGATTTCTCATCTGATATTTATAAAATATGGAATGTATTATTACGATCTTGAGTGTGTTTGACAATGAACAAGAACGATGCATAAGATATTCTTGCCTCTGATTGGTTGAGCTTGTAAACCCATTGTAAGCCCTATTTCTCATTTTGTTTACACTTGGAATATATACTTATGTTAACAAGATCAAGAACAAATTCGATAAAAGGTGAGGTGAATGCATTTTAACAAGTTGATCTTGTATCCAATTGGTTGAGCTAGCTACCAATCTAGAAACCCACATTGTTCTGATTTGGATCAGGCATGAAATATTGGCTTCTGTCATCAAGAATTTGGATGGGTTTGATAACCAGTAAGATCTGTGGTTATTAATGATGATGCAATCTTGTATCTGCTTGACAGAGCCAGTTACCACTCCGGAATCCATATTTGTAATCTGATTTTGATCAAATTTTAAATTGGGTGACTTTTATTATAAGCAAGTGACAGTGCATATTATGCCTTCATATTTAAAAAGAATTTGAATTAGGATAAGATAAAACAGCTAAAATCAAAATGATATAAAGTGTGGTAAATCGTTTACATATAATGTGCTCTTATATGACAGATTAACATAAGCTTGCTTAGCAAAATGGTTAATTATTAAGGTGAGTAATAACATGACTTGTTTATATCATATGCCAGTTATCCAGATCTTTTTTATTTACATAATCCAATACAAATTTCTGTTTTCTCACAGGTAATGGCATTCTCAATGGCACTTATTGACAAGAAGAAAACTGTGGCATTCAAGAAAATCAGCTTTTCAAAAATTGACAGAATATTAAAGGTAATTGCTGACATACCTGAATCATATCTATGAAGAATATTAAAGGTAATTGCTGACATACCTGAATCATATCTATGAAGAATATTAAAGGTAATTGCTGACATACCTGAATTATATTTATGAATCTTGTTATTTCTGTAAACATTTTCAAACTTTTCAATTTATTTAAAAATAATTGTATTTTCAATAGTATCTACATTTGCAGTTTGGGAAAGGTTATTTCTATGGAGAGAACATTAGGGTCTATTTTCTAAATGAAAATTAGGGAAATGAAAATATGTTAAACCATTTGCCAGACAACCAGTTTCCTACAAGTCATGACAGTTATCTCAAAAATAAAGAAAAATAGAGATATCTTGTCAGGAAAGGTAACTATTAGTTTTGTTGGCTGTAATGTTGTGTCTATTTGAGTATTGTTTACTGTAATGTCGTGTCTATTTGAGTGTTGTTTACTGTAATGTCGTGTCTATTTGAGTATTGTTTACTGTAATGTCATGTCTATTTGAGTATTGTTTACTGTAATGTCGTGTCTATTTGAGTATTGTTTACTGTAATGTCATGTCTATTTGAGTGTTGTTTACTGTAATGTCATGTCTATTTGAGTATTGTTTACTGTAATGTCGTGTCTATTTGAGTATTGTTTACTGTAATGCCTTGTCTTTTTGAGTATTGTTTACTGTAATGTCGTGTCTATTTGAGTGTTGTTTACTGTAATGTCATGTCTATTTGAGTATTGTTTACTGTAATGTCGTGTCTATTTAAGTATTGTTTACGATAGAAGAGATGATTGTCATTGCCACCTGAATTAAAGCAAATTAAAAAGCATTAAGCTGAGATATCTCACATGAAGTCATTTACCTTGACGGTGTTTTAAACTACATTTTACGAATTTGAAATTAAACTCATTAGACCAAAGAGTACTTTATGAACTTTTTGTTGAACACATTGATGCCTTATATGTATCAGATCACACTTATCAACTTTTGAATGCATATTTTCCATGTCAACAATGTTTTCCATGTCAACAATATAAGTACATAATATTTTGAATGCATATTTGTCAACAATATCAGTACATAATATTTTAAATGCATATTTTCCATGTCAACAATATCAGTACATAATATTTTAAATGCATATTTTCCATGTCAACAATATCAGTGCATAATATTTTGAAATGCATATTTTCCATGTCAACAATATCAGTACATAACATTTTAAATGCATATTTTCCATGTCAACAATATCAGTACATAACATTTTAAATGCATATTTTCCATGTCAACAATATCAGTACATAACATTTTAAATGCATATTTTCCATGTCAATAATATCAGTACATAATATTTTGAAATGCATATTTTCCATGTCAATAATATCAGTACATAATATTTTGTTAGCCCTTATTAATACTTGTTCTAATTTACAAAAAAATATCTGCTTCCTTGGTGATGAGATCTTTCTAGGGTCGGCAGGTCTGTATTGAAATGTAGGACTTTTAGGTTAAAGCTGATGTAATACATTTTCATGAGGTACAAAGGATTATGAATGCATAAGATATGTAATACATTTTCATGAGGTACAAAGGATTATGAATGCATAAGATATGTAATACATTTTCATGAGGTAAAAAGGATTATGAATGCATAAGATATGTAATACATTTTCATGAGGTAAAAAGGATTATGAATGCATAAGATATGTAATACATTTTCATGAGGTAAAAAGGATTATGAATGCATAAGATATGTAATGCATTTTCATGAGGTAAAAAGGATTATGAATGCATAAGATATGTAATAAATTTTCATGAGGTAAAAAGGATTATGAATGCATAAGATATGTAATACATTTTCATGAGGTAAAAAGGATTATGAATGCATAAGATATGTAATACATTTTCATGAGGTAAAAAGGATTATGAATGCATAAGATATGTAATACATTTTCATGAGGTTAAAAGGATTATGAATGCATAAGATATGTAATGCATTTTCATGAGGTAAAAAGGATTATGAATGCATAAGATATGTAATACATTTTCATGAGGTAAAAAGGATTATGAATGCATAAGATATGTAATACATTTTCATGAGGTAAAAAGGATTATGAATGCATAAGATATGTAATACATTTTCATGAGGTAAAAAGGATTATGAATTCATAAGATATGTAATACATTTTCATGAGGTTAAAAGGATTATGAATGCATAAGATATGTAATACATTTTCATGAGGTTAAAAGGATTATGAATGCATAAGATATGTAATACATTTTCATGAGGTAAAAAGGATTATGAATTCATAAGATATGTAATACATTTTCATGAGGTAAAAAGGATTATGAATGCATAAGATATGTAATACATTTTCATGAGGTAAAAAGGATTATGAATGCATAAGATATGTAATACATTTTCATGAGGTAAAAAGGATTATGAATGCATAAGATATGTAATGCATTTTCATGAGGTAAAAAGGATTATGAATGCATAAGATATGTAATGCATTTTCATGAGGTAAAAAGGATTATGAATGCATAAGATATGTAATACATTTTCATGAGGTAAAAAGGATTATGAATTCATAAGATATGTAATACATTTTCATGAGGTAAAAAGGATTATGAATGCATAAGATATGTAATACATTTTCATGAGGTAAAAAGGATTATGAATGCATAAGATATGTAATACATTTTCATGAGGTAAAAAGGATTATGAATGCATAAGATATGTAATACATTTTCATGAGGTAAAAAGGATTATGAATGCATAAGATATGTAATACATTTTCATGAGGTAAAAAGGATTATGAATGCATAAGATATGTAATACATTTTCATGAGGTAAAAAGGATTATGAATGCATAAGATATGTAATACATTTTCATGAGGTAAAAAGGATTATGAATGCATAAGATATGTAATACATTTTCATGAGGTAAAAAGGATTATGAATGCATAAGATATGTAATACATTTTCATGAGGTAAAAAGGATTATGAATGCATAAGATATGTAATACATTTTCATGAGGTAAAAAGGATTATGAATTCATAAGATATGTAATACATTTTCATGAGGTAAAAAGGATTATGAATTCATAAGATATGTAATACATTTTCATGAGGTTAAAAGGATTATGAATGCATAAGATATGTAATACATTTTCATGAGGTTAAAAGGATTATGAATGCATAAGATATGTAATACATTTTCATGAGGTAAAAAGGATTATGAATGCATAAGATATGTAATACATTTTCATGAGGTTAAAAGGATTATGAATTCATAAGATATGTAATACATTTTCATGAGGTTAAAAGGATTATGAATGCATAAGATATGTAATACATTTTCATGAGGTTAAAAGGATTATGAATGCATAAGATATGTAATACATTTTCATGAGGTAAAAAGGATTATGAATTCATAAGATATGTAATACATTTTCATGAGGTAAAAGGATTATGAATGCATAAGATATGTAATACATTTTCATGAGGTAAAAAGGATTATGAATGCATAAGATATGTAATACATTTTCATGAGGTTAAAAGGATTATGAATGCATAAGATATGTAATACATTTTCATGAGGTTAAAAGGATTATGAATGCATAAGATATGTAATACATTTTCATGAGGTAAAAAGGATTATGAATTCATAAGATATGTAATACATTTTCATGAGGTAAAAAGGATTATGAATGCATAAGATATGTAATACATTTTCATGAGGTAAAAAGGATTATGAATGCATAAGATATGTAATACATTTTCATGAGGTAAAAAGGATTATGAATGCATAAGATATGTAATGCATTTTCATGAGGTAAAAAGGATTATGAATGCATAAGATATGTAATACATTTTCATGAGGTAAAAAGGATTATGAATGCATAAGATATGTAATACATTTTCATGAGGTAAAAAGGATTATGAATTCATAAGATATGTAATACATTTTCATGAGGTAAAAAGGATTGATTATGAATGCATAAGATATGTAATACATTTTCATGAGGTAAAAAGGATTATGAATTCATAAGATATGTAATACATTTTCATGAGGTAAAAAGGATTATGAATGCATAAGATATGTAATACATTTTCATGAGGTAAAAAGGATTATGAATTCATAAGATATGTAATACATTTTCATGAGGTAAAAAGGATTATGAATTCATAAGATATGTAATACATTTTCATGAGGTAAAAAGGATTATGAATTCATAAGATATGTAATACATTTTCATGAGGTAAAAAGGATTATGAATGCATAAGATATGTAATACATTTTCATGAGGTAAAAAGGATTATGAATGCATAAGATATGTAATACATTTTCATGAGGTAAAAAGGATTATGAATGCATAAGATATGTAATACATTTTCATGAGGTAAAAAGGATTATGAATTCATAAGATATGTAATACATTTTCATGAGGTAAAAAGGATTATGAATGCATAAGATATGTAATACATTTTCATGAGGTAAAAAGGATTATGAATGCATAAGATATGTAATACATTTTCATGAGGTAAAAAGGATTATGAATGCATAAGATATGTAATACATTTTCATGAGGTAAAAAGGATTATGAATGCATAAGATATGTAATACATTTTCATGAGGTAAAAAGGATTATGAATTCATAAGATATGTAATACATTTTCATGAGGTAAAAAGGATTATGAATGCATAAGATATGTAATACATTTTCATGAGGTTAAAAGGATTATGAATGCATAAGATATGTAATACATTTTCATGAGGTTAAAAGGATTATGAATGCATAAGATATGTAATACATTTTCATGAGGTTAAAAGGATTATGAATGCATAAGATATGTAATACATTTTCATGAGGTAAAAAGGATTATGAATGCATAAGATATGTAATACATTTTCATGAGGTTAAAAGGATTATGAATGCATAAGATATGTAATACATTTTCATGAGGTTAAAAGGATTATGAATGCATAAGATATGTAATACATTTTCATGAGGTTAAAAGGATTATGAATGCATAAGATATGTAATACATTTTCATGAGGTAAAAAGGATTATGAATGCATAAGATATGTAATACATTTTCATGAGGTAAAAAGGATTATGAATGCATAAGATATGTAATACATTTTCATGAGGTTAAAAGGATTATGAATGCATAAGATATGTAATACATTTTCATGAGGTAAAAAGGATTATGAATGCATAAGATATGTAATACATTTTCATGAGGTAAAAAGGATTATGAATGCATAAGATATGTAATTCTGTAATGGACCGATTCATGAACTGTTGCACTTGACTGGGATTAAGCTAAGGGGCCTAACTCAAGTACTCTGAGTTGACTGGTATAAGTCTAATGTGGCTAACTCAAGTACTCTGAGTTGACTGGTATAAGTCTAATGTGGCTAACTCAAGTACTCTAAGTTGACTGGTATAAGTCTAATGTGGCTAACTCAAGTACTCTAAGTTGACTGGTATAAGTCTAATGTGGCTAACTCAAGTATTCACAGTTGACTGGTATAAGTCTAATGTGGCTAACTCAAGTATTCACAGTTGACTGGTATAAGTCTAATGTGGCTAACTCAAGTATTCACAGTTGACTGGTATAAGTCTAATCTAATGTGGCTAACTCAAGTATTCACAGTTGACTGGTATTAGTCTGATGGAGCTAACTCCAGTACTCACATTTGACAGTATTATGAGTCTATCATCTTAAAATAAGTAACAGAAAAGAGTGAAAGACAACAAGCTTTGTAAAATATTTTTAAAAACATTATTTCCATCAAATGCAAAGTGAAAATGACAAAAATGTCAATGTATGATAATGAGAATTAAATACCAAAATAATCCAAGAATTAAAGACACAAGTTCTAGCAACTTAATTTCCTGAATAAAAATCAGTAAAAGTCTGTAAAAAGCACAAGACTGAAGTTGATAACATGTCTGTGGTAGCTATTGAAGTGTTGATGTGTCTGCAGTCATTGTTGAATTAATGAAATATAATTCCAGGTTAGGTTTGAATATACTATAAATTCCAGTGAATGTCTTCATCCAAGAATTTTAACAGAGCACTTTTGTATTTCTAGAGAAAATAATCACTCGAACTCAGTAAGTTGAAGAAAATACAATTCAGCCCAACTGGTCACAACACAATACAGCTTGAAAGTGCTAGATCTTATAGTACTAATGACCAAGCCCTCACACTTACAATAATGTTTAGTTCTCAACTTGACCTCAGGTACCATTTAGCAGTTTCTATATATAAAAACATTACCTAATGAAAAAAAACCTTCTAGATTGATGTTTACACAATTAGTCTGATGGAGCTAACTGAAGTACTGACAGTTGACTGGTATGTCTGATGGAGCTAACTGAAGTACTCACAGTTTACTGATATAAGTCTGATGGAGCTAACTGAAGTAATCACAGTTGACTGGTATAACTCTGATGGGACTAACTGAAGTAATCACAGTGGACTGGTATTATTAGTCTGATAGGGCTACCTCATATACTCACAGTTGATTGGTATAAGTCTGATGGGGCTAACTGATGTACTCACAGTTGATTGGTATTAGTCTGATAGGGCTACTTCAAGTACTCACAGTTGACTCATATAAGTCTGATGGAGCTAACTGAAGTACTCACAGTTGACTGTTATAAGTCTGATAGGGCTACCTCAAGTACTCATAGTGGACCGTTATAAGTCTGATGGGGCTAACTGAAGTATTCACAGTGGACTGTTATAAGTCTGATGGAGCTAACTGAAGTACTCACAGGTGACTGGTATAATTCTGATGGGGCTAACTGAAGTAAACACAGTGGACTGGTATTAGTCTGATATGGCAAACTTAGATACTCATGGTTGACTGGCATTAGTTTGATGGGGCTAACTGATGTACTCACAGTTGACTGGAAAAAGTCTGATGGGGCTAACTGAAGTACTCACAGGTGACTGGTATAATTCTGATGGGGCTAACTGAAGTAATCACAGTGGACTGGTATTAGTCTGATGTGGCAAACTCAGATACTCATGGTTGACTGGCATTAGTTTGATGGGGCTAACTCAAGTAATCTCAGTGATGGACTTAACTGCAAATTGCATTGGTTGATTTTGCCAGTATTTCCATTTAGGGCAAAGTTACTTCATTGGTAAAGGATAAATTGCACAGTAATTAGAATATTTTTCAGGACTTTAGATCAGGTATACAAAAGTCTATGGTGTATTCTCAAAATTTGAAATGTTAGAAGTCAAAACCTGGGATCTTTTTTTCAAGTGGACTAAAAGTAGGACATTAATCTGAAATGAATATATGGTCTTTAAGTAATAGAAAATAGTGAAAACCAAAAAGTTTTGTAAAATCTAACCAAAAGCTTATTTCACCAGAATACAAAGTGAAAATTTAAAAAGAACTTAAGTATTGTAAAATTAATCCAAAATGTTCCTGAAAATCAAAATGTATAGAATTCCAAATGAATTCCAGAGTTGTTCCAAATGAATTCCAGTTTTTGAAAATCCTAATGTACCAAAAGCCTAGAATCATGTTAATATGGTAACATTTTTGATGTATAACAATAATATAATCCAAAATGTCCCTAAATAACTTTCAAAAATAAACCCAAAATAGTGATTGAGTCCAGAATTAGTTATAAATACTTAATAATTCCAGTGAATAATTTAAATAAATAAATCTTCTCAAATATTAACTAAAACACAACAAAAATTGATTCCTCTAAAGAAAGATTTTAAGGCAGGAATGAGTAATTCTGAAGTAAATAACATTTATATAAAAAATCTAAGTATAAATAACAGAACCAGGATGAGGGTCATTTTCCAATCAAATTCTTAACCAACTTGCTTCTAGAATATTCTCAACTCCTAAAACGATAGACCTTGAACTCAACTACTGTAAATAAACTATTAATAAATTAAAACAAGACAAAAAGATGTAAGTAGTCAAGTAGGCCTCTACCCTTGATTACAGACCAAGGTCAACCATACAATACAAATTAAATATACACAACAATTTAACAAAATCAAATATACTTGAATATTTTAAACAGCACATTATACAATGTGATTTCAATATAGAAAAATCCTTTTCAACTATCTTAGCTTGACTATCTTTCATCCCATTTCATATTTGAAAAAATAAATTACCTTGAGAAATGTACAGTTATATAAATTATTTGTCAGTTTTAATTGCCAGTACATTACAATCATACTTTTTTTTGCAGGAAGTTGAAATAGTTCCCTTGTATGGAGACATGCAAGTGGGCATCTACAAATACATCAAGGATAGCCCTAGCTTTGACATATCCAAATGGTCCAACAGTGAATCAAGTCACCCACAGTCCAATCTTTTAGTCCACCTTCCTGCCATCCGTGAAGATCATTTGTCTTACATTAGCCAGCTTTCCAGATACAGCATTGAGGTGAGATACTCAACAACAACTAAGCTTTTTAACAATATCAGTGTCCTTGAGTGTTTCCGGGTGTAATCTAATATTGTAAAGTAATGTAGGTTTTACCAGCTTACATGTTATCTAAGCCAAGGATATGTCTCATAACAGCTTTCTTCCAAATGCAAGAATTGGATCAAATTTTTAATATATAAAAATACATAGCTGATGTACAGTATTAAACATGCTATGAATAGTGATACTAAGTGTTGTTCAGTGTTATGTGATGATTGATTCAACACATGGGTGATTTAGAAGATTAAGTATTCTTTCAAGACAAAGGAAGGTAGTATGTGGAGTGAACATACTATGCATCTAGTGTACTAAGTTATACTTTTGCTGGGTATAGTAATATTGAGTGTAATCCAGTGTATAGTACTACTGAGTCTAATGCAGTGTATAGTACTATTGAGTGTAATCCAGTATATAATACTATTGAGTGTAATCCAGTGTATAGTACTAGTCAGTGTAAGCCAGTGTATAGTACTGCTGAGTGTACTACAGTGTATATTACTGTTGAGTGTAATACAGTGTATATTACTATTGAGTGTAATCCAGTGTATATTACTATTTAGTGTAATACAGTATATATTACTATTGAATGTAATCCAGTGTATAGTACTATTGAGTGTAATACAGTGTATAGTACTACTGAGTGTAATACAGTGTAGTATGTTGATGTAGGTTTTTTTCAACCTATTGACCATACTGAAAGACAATCACCAGCTCTCTAGCAACTGAAGTGAGATCAGATAAGTGTGATAAATTGTAGTCATAAAATAATGTGCACTGCTTTGTAGATTGGACCAACCTGTTCAACAATCAAAGATACCATTTGCCGTTAGCTTTCTAAACAGACAGCTAGATCAGCAAATGCAGATATACTCTTCAGATACAGTGGAATCACCATTCCACCTGCATTGGTATAGGGTAATTTTGAGTGTAGTTAAGTGTTGTTTATGAATGTTAGGCCATGTTACCATAACAATTACACATTCAGACTTTAAATGTAGATGAACTAAATCTATTTTTCAATATTTTGAAAATATTTCTCTTTACTATTGATATTTCAAGAAAAAGAATATATTATTAATTAATTAGACTGGTAGTTTGTCACCGAATGAATGAATGAATGGATGGGTAGAATGCTACTTAAAATGCAACAAAAAAAATAAGATGACTTAACTAGATGATTATAATGAAATAAAATATATATTGCACAATATGAAAATAACTAACTGCAATTAACAAGTTCTTAATTTTTTACCTTTCTTAAAGTTCTGAAGAGCACTTTTATGTTCCTGATACTTCTGCACTGAACAATTAATTACTCACTAAATATGCGTCCATGGCATATTCACTGCATAGGTACACTCTCCAATGGTAGGGGCCCCAAGTGGCCGAGTGGTCTAAAGCACTCTTCGTTATGGATCACTGCCATGTGACCTCTGTATGCGTGGGTTCAAGTCTAAGATTCAGCTAATGTGGGTATGTGAAAAAGCTTGCCAGTAGCTTGTTGTGGATCGGTGGTTCTTTCCATGGGTTTTCCTGGGTTCTTCCTCCACCAATAATACTGACTGCCATATATAGCTTATCATGTGCTGAAAAATGATGTTAAACCCTACAACAACAACAACTACACCCTCCAATGGCTCCTTCATTGTGTAGGTGCACCTTCCTGTGGCTTATTCACTATATAATGACTTATAGGGTACTTGTGACTTGGGCTCCCATGTCCCAATGTTCTTAGGATGTATCGGGTTTGTCTGCCCTTGCAGTAAGATTCCCTGGCTAGGACAACTCCTCCATTCAGCAGTGTCTTAAACTAGTCCCAACTATGGCTAGCACAATCTTTCATCAGCAGTCTCACCCTGTGACGATGCAATTTATAACATAGAAAGAAAAATATTCATGTTTTAATATTTAAATATTTGAAACTACAAGATTTATACTCTGCATTTTTCACTGTTACAAATCATTTCATCTAAACAAATAATAGCATCAAATTGTCAAAACTGTGTCATACAAAAAATATCGCCAAACTATCAAAATTGTTTCTTACAATTAATGTCAACAAACTCAAAACTGTGTCATACAATTAATATCATCAAATTGTCAAAACTGTGTCATACAATTAATATCAACAAATTGTCAAAACTGTGTCATACAATTAATATCAACAAATTGTCAAAACTGAGTCATACAAATAATATCAACAAACTGTCAAAACTGTGTCATACAATTAATATCAACAGATTGTTAAAACTGTGTCATACAATTAATATCATCAGATTGTCAAAACTGTGTCATACAATTAATATCATCAAATTGTCAAAACTGAGTCATACAAATAATTTCAACAAAGTGTCAAAACTGTGTAATACAATTAATATCAACAGATTGTCAAAACTATGTCATACAATTAATATCATCAAATTGTCAAAACTGTGTCATACAATTAATATCAACAAACTGTCGAAACTATGTCATACAATTAATATCATCAAATTGTCAAAACTGTGTCATACAATTAATATCAACAAACTGTCAAAACTGTGTCATATAATTTATATCAACAAACTGTCAAAACTGTCATACAAATTATATCAGCTACCTGTCTAAATTGTGTTGCTCATATCATGTCACACAACAAATTATAAAATTTTTATCAGAAAACTAAACTTTGTCATACAAATGATACTGCCAAATTGTCTCAACTGTGTCATACAAATATTAGCAAACTGTCTCTACTGTTATAATGATAGCATCAAACTGTCTCTACCCTGTCATACAAATATTAGCAAACTGTCTCTATTGTTATAATGATAACATCAAACTGTCTATACCCTGTCATACAAATATTAGCAAACTGTCTCTACTGTTATAATGATAACATCAAACTGTCTCTACCCTGTCATACAAATATTAGCAAACTGTCTCTACTGTTATAATGATAACATCAAACTGTCTATACCCTGTCATACAAATATTAGCAAACTGTCTCTACTGTTACAATGATAACATCAAACTCTCTATAACCTGTCATACAAATATTAGCAAACTGTCTCTACTATTATAATGATAACATCAAACTGTCTATACCCTGTCATACAAATATTAGCAAACTGTCTCTACTGTTACAATGATAACTCAAACTGTCTATACTGTGTCATACGAATATTAGCAAACTGTCTATAGTGTCATGTCTAAATTGTGTCATAAAAATGATATCACCAAACTGTCTCAACTATGTTGCACATATCATGACATGAGCAAACTGTCTCATGGCAAGTGATTACAGACAACTAGTTATTAATTATTTTTGATTTTTCTGTCATATAGGTGACAATGTTTTTAAAAATCAGCCATTTTGCTGATCTGATTATAATATTGTTGATGTATATTATGTCTACCTCTTGCAGGACAAACATATTCCACATAATAAAGGTGTCAAGAAGAGTGAGACAGATGCTAGGAATAGAGAACTATACAACTTGGCTTTGCAAGGTCTACAACTGCTGTCATCATGGACTCAGAAAATAATGGAATTTGTAAGATATATGACAACCACCACAATTATTACCTGAATTAGTCTGCTAATATTTTTGAAAAAATCTCTTCTTATATGTAATGAGTCCATAGATGTAGAACATTTTGAAGTCGAGTTTTCATAATACATGATTTCATGACAAATGCTCCTTAGTATACAATGCTAATAAAGTATAGCCCTCACAGCATATAGGTTGTTGCTGCCTGCACCCATCCCCACCCCCATTCACCCCCACCCCCTCCAATGAACTCTTGCCTTCAGCTCAAAGATGAAGTCACATCATGCCATGTGTGTCATATTATTAACGAAAACATATCATTAAAAACACTAAAACATGTTAGTTTTCTTCAGGTTGAAAATCAGGCCACCATATGCCTGCATATGTTTAAATGTCAAGGGCACAATACTATGGTTGGTTGACTCTATTGCACTATGTCTAGCTCTCTATGCACACACTGACATTGTGATTTAGTCCATTTATACATATGTCTATGATAAATAATGTCCTTGAATTCCTTTGCTTTTAAAGCTAAACACATGAAACTTAGGTCGAGTCAGCCCTATGGTTGTAGATTGTGACAACACTTTTATTTCCTTCCTTCAAGGTGGAAGGGAAGTGGGGTTAGGCAAATTCTGTTTTCCCTTATTTTAGGTGGAAGGGAAGTGGGGTTTATAGGGATTTTATTTCCTTCCATGGAAGTGGAAGAGATGTGAATAGTCATTTTTTATACTGGTCATTATTGGCTGTGAGATAGGCTGAGTAGTGTCTTGACTCTATGAGTTAGGCTGAATAGTGTTTTGACTCTATGAGTTAGACTGAATAGAGTTTGACTATGAGTGTTGGACTATGAGTTAGGCTGAATAGTGTCTTGACTATGAGTTAGGCTGAATACTGTTTTGACTCTATGAGTTAGGCTGAATAGTATTTTGTCTCAATGAGTTCAGCTGAATAGTGTCTTGACTCTATGAGTTAGGCTGAATAGTATTTTGACTATGAGTTAGGCTGAATAGTGTTTTGACTCTATGAGTTAGGCTAAATAGTGTCTTGATTCTATGAGCTAGACTGAATAGTGTTTTGACTATGAGTTAGGCTGAATAGTGTCTTGACTCTATGAGTTAGGCTGAATAGTGTTTTGACTCTATGACCTAGGCTGAATAGTGTTTAGACTGTGTGAGTTAGGCTGAATAGTGTCTTGATTCTATGAGTTAGGCTGAATAGTGTCTCGACTCTATGAATTAGGTTGAATAGTGTTTTGACTGTGAGTTAGGCTGAATTGTGTTTAGACTATGTGTTAGGCTGAATAGTGTTTTGACTATGAGTTCAGAGTTAGGCTGAATAGTGTTTTGACTCTGTGAGTTAGGCTGAATAGTGTTTCGACTCTATGAGTTAGGAGTTAGGCTGAATACTGTGTTTTGATCTAAAACTAATTAACAGAAAAGAGCTTTGTAAAGTTTGTAAAAATTCAACTAATAATTTCTTAAAATACAAAATGAAAATTTAAAAATAACTTGCATTATTGTGAAATAAGTCCCAAGTAGTCTTAACAGTATTACCATAAAGTGAATTCTAGTGGTATTCCAAATAAATTCCAATATTTAATGTGCTGATCTGCCTGTAGTCTCAAACATTCTAATGTGTCAGTGGCCTGAATTGTGATGATGTGTTAACATTCTTTTGATGTTGCTCAGTATTATCACCCAGAAATGTTCTTGTCTGAAATCACTATAATTCTAAATTAATGTTCTAGTCCAAGAATATTAATGAAGAATTGTTTCTTTTTCCAGTCAATAATAATCTGAATAAATAATTCCATCTAAACGAAATACTCAAGACCACAATAAGATTGATTCTGCTTCAGATATTAAATGCAAGATAGAGTAGATGCCAACTTTTTTGCCAACTTCTGCTTGAAAATGTCAGTTTCAAACACTCTTTGCTTGTTTATAGTCTTTCTTTCTTTCTTCTTACAGTATTCCTGGAAACTGCTCAATCCTACAACTGAGAACTGTCCTGAAACAGCTGAGCATTATGAAAGGGTAGGCCACTGTAATGTATACTACTAATATTTAAATTGTTACTTATTATTTAATAGGTTGACTTTGCTCTGTAGATAAATTTATTTTTGAGATGAAACAAGCGTTAAATATACATGCCATATACTAAATCTTGATATAAGTGTGGCCTCCTGTAACTAATCTATTTAAAGAAAAATAGCACACACACAAAGAGAAAGAGACAGATAGACCAAACTGAGCTGAAAGTGCTATCCTACAGTGCTGGAGAACGTTAACACAAATTTATTTACAAATAAATAATATTATCATACAGATTAGACAATTTTTTTTGTCTTGTCTATAATGACCTCTTAATACCTTGATTTCCGTTGCAAGAACTTGTTGTCATAATGAGAATTAATTATTGGGTAAAATGCTGGTATGCCTGCTATTCCAACGACTTTATAGCATGCATTTTTGGTGCTGTGTGCATAGTCAGAAAGTATAGGGGTTGGGTGATGTGTGCATAGTCAAATTAGTATAGTGGTTGGGGATGTGTGCATAGTCAAAAGAGTATAGTGGATGGGTGATGTGTGCATAGTCAAAATAATATAGTGGTTGAGTGATGTGTGCATAGTCATAAAGGTATAAGGATTGGGTGATATGTGCATAGTCATATTTGTATAGGGGTTGGGTGATGTGTGCATTGTCAAAATAGTATAGTGTTTGGGTGATTCGTGCATAGTCATAAAGGTATAAGGATTGGGTGATATGTGCATAGTCATATTTGTATAGGGGTTGGGTGATGTGTGCATAGTCAAAATAGTATAGTGTTTGGGTGATGTGTGCATAGTCATAAAGGTATAAGGATTGGGTGATATGTGCATAGTCATATTTGTATAGGGGTTGGGTGATGTGTGCATAGTCAAAATAGTATAGTGGTTGAGTGATATGTGTGTACAGTCATAAAGGTATAAGGATTGGGTGATATGTGCATAGTCATATTGGTATAGGGGTTGGGTGATGTGTGCATAGTCAAAATGGTATAGGGGTTGGGTGATGTGTGCATAGTCATATTGGTATAGGGGTTGGGTGATGATAGTCAAAATGGTATAGGGGTTGGGTGATGATAATCAAAATGGTATAGGGTTTGGGTGATAATAATCTAAATGGTATAGGGGTTGGTTTATGCAGGCAAGGTAATGGGTGCTAGTAACCCATGAAATCAGGTTTGACTCTATGTAGAATATCAATAAAAATTCTCTAACCTATTTAATAATGTTATTTATTCCTAATGAAAAATTATGTTTAATGTTATCAAGAATGTTTTGTAGGTGCCAGTGATGGCACTTTCAGCTCTGTTTGGTATATATTTGTATTTCTCTATTATATATGAAATTATATGTTGACTAATTTAGCAGAAGTACATGAAGCAGGTGCACTTAAAATAATAGGCTTTCATTAATGTCTGTCTGCTAGTGTTCTATTAACAGAAGCTTCCACCTCATTTAAGCTTCCAACTCATTTAAGCTTCCAACTCATTTAAGCTTCCACCTCATTTAAGCTTCCAACTCATTTATGCTTCCACCTCATTTAAGCTTCCACTTCATTTAAGCTTCCACCTCGTGTATGCTTCCACCTCATTTAAGCTTCCACCTCATTTAAACTTCCACCTCATTTAAGCTTGCACCTCATTTAAGCTTGCTGACTTGAAGCAAATTAAATACAAGCAGTGAAGTCTGCTGAGTATAGTCGGAGTCATACATCAACTACCAAACCTGTACTGATATGTTGCTCAATTTGGGGGTTTATCTCACCTATTCATAAAACTCTGAAATTATTGTAGATCGATTTGTCTGCAATACAAGTTCACATATTCATATGGAAACACTCCTGATATTTTCTATGATGGTTCTTTAGTTAGGTTTAGTTGAAGGTCTTTGATGATCCATACAAGATATTTCCATATAAAATCTAATTTCTGACTAACCTGTATGTCCATTTGCAATAACACAACAATTAGTTTCATGTTGCTATTTCAAATTAATGACCAACATCTGAGATAATCCATCATTATTAAAGAACCATTCAGATGTGACTTCAATCATTCAGAACAATGTCAGTCTGTTTGTAATATGGTTAATTTAGTTGTTGGCCATGATAATAATCACATGCAAAGATATTCATCACATGACAAATTAAAAGCCAATTAGGTCACATTACTAAAAGATCTATTTTAAGTATGTGAAGTCACATCTGATTGATCCTTGATATGGATGGAACAGCTGATTATAGAGTTTTGTTCATCTGTGTGGATTGATGATTTCAAATGGAAATATGATGCAGTATATAAAATGATCATTATGTACACTTAACTGGTGCAGACAAGTGTGTCTGCAATAATTGTTGTAAGAACAGGAGAGATCATACCACACTCTATCCAACATTCCAGTACAGATTTGAGGACTGACTTATCAGCCTCAACTGAGTACACTATCATTGTGATACAAATGTTGCCCAGTGTCTAGACTAGAACACCATCACTGTGATACAAATCTTGCCCAGTGTGTAGACTAGTACACCATTACTGTGATTCAAACAATCCAACACAGTGCTACATGAACTGAATTTTCCATTACTGAAATCTCTGAGAAACCTTGCAATCATAATAACTAAATGAGATGTAAACAAGATTCTTGCATTATTCAATGAAAGCAAAAAACATTAGAATAAGTGGTGTTTTCTAAGTGAAATCAACCTTACAGACTTTAACTGAACTAAATCAGGACTAGATTAGTACTAAATAATGACTAAGGTACTTTTGGAAAAATAAGGTGCTCTAGTTTTTAATAATCATCCCAAGACATAAACATATTTGGTACATAACAAGTCTAAATGTAAGAAAGAACACTCAATATCGCTAATTTTTATTTCATGGATGAGATATTTGGACCAATCAAGATGCACACTTTCACATGGGAACCTCTTGGAGTTTTTCAACCACGCGCACCCATCTTTTACAAACACATGTACACTAATTATTTTCAATAATGGAGAACTCTAAGTACAGGTTATGTATGTATGCATGTACAACTTACATCACAATTTCTTTCTTTCCATGATAGTTTCAATCTATATTCATATGCATATTTAATTCATTAAAATATGTTTTAATTAATAGTCTACCAAGTACAACTACAGCAATGAAGAAAAGTTTGCCCTTGTGGAGGTCATTGCCATGGTGAAAGGTCTTCAGTTGAAAATGTCCAGAATGGAATCCATGTTGACAGATGCCATTCACAGTCATATGTATGCAGAGTTACAAGACTTGGTTCAACTTGAACTTCGGGAACCCTTGAGAAGATCTGTTAAAACTAGCAAGACCATTAACAAGATGTAAGTTTCTCATTTGGTTCTCTGACTTTGAAATGTGGTTGGTTTTTTTTAACTCATTTAGCAGAAAGTTATGATAACAGGCAATGTCGAGTGTTGTCGTTAGTTTTATTAAGATTTTGTTTAGATTTTATTAACAAATTTCATTATAATGCCAAGTGAGGAGGATTCTGTTTCCATCGTGCATCATCTATCTGTCAAATGTCATTTGTTTGTCAATGATACCAGTACTACTACTACTACTACTAATAATAACAACAACAACAACAACAACAACATAATAATAATAATAATAATAATAATAATAATAATAATAATACAGTGGGACCCCGCTATAACCCGCCCCGCTATAACCTGAATTCGGATATAACCCGGTCGTGGCATGGCTCCCGAAATTTCGGGTAATTTATTACAGGTATTTTTCTCAAAGACCAAAAAAAAAAAAAAAAAAAAAAAATTAGGTATGAAAAAGAAAAAATTAAGAGTTTAATTGTCATTCTCATATTCGTCTAAACAGTGCGAAAAAGAACGTGTAGAAAATGTATTATCAAATTTCTTCTAGTTTTGTGCGAAAATAAACGTCGGAAATACGAACCAATTGCTGGGCCTACTGAGAACTTTGATCTTTGTTTATTGTTGAAAAATTACAGCTCATAAGTGTCAATATTATAATTACTGATTCCCGAGTAATGAAGCCATCGTGTCTACTTTGTGTTTGTCTTGAATGCATTCCGAATACAATCGTTGCTCAAAATAATCTCCGATATATGTTCTCTTAATTTCATACACAACTAAGCAACAGCCAATGCAGCGGTTGATAAAAGATTCTCACCAGAATGTATAAATCAATTAATTTAAGTACATTGTTTATCATCAAAGTGAACTGCCGAGCTAAACTGTGACATAATTCAGTGGTTAAGCCAGTTCTGCCTGCTGTATTTATTAGAGTACATCAAAAGAACATGACGCAATAGCTGGGCGGCAAGTTCAAAGGACTTTGACTAGCAGCTTGGGTGGGAAACTTTGCTGAAATTTACAATGACTGAATTCAGAGACAGAGAGATCCTGAGATGTACATGTAGTTATTATAAGAATACACTTTAGCTTCCATTATTTAATCTATGGACATGTACTATTTCATCATTCATTACGTACATCCGTTACGTAATTTTTGTTTTTTTTTTCTTTTCATTGAATTCAGTCACATAATGATCTGTGACAAAATTATTGAATATTTTACATCCGTGTGTGGATATTTTCGATGGAAATATTTGTATTATGGATTCAATGTATGTTACAAGATTCGCTGGTGAGTACACGGTGTTGATACTCTTTTCATGCAATAGATTATACATTTATACATAAATTAGACACATGTATGTATCAATGCATGGTTCTCTGAATAAAGTAATATATTATATCTGCAATTTCTGTTACCACAGCAAATGTTTTTCTCATTTAATATATAGTGATCAAAAATGGTAATTGTGCCATGCATTTTCGCACCCGTCTTTATGTAACCCCCACCCCCCCATTAAATCCAAAAATGTGTTGGTATTGTACATGGTTGCTTATAACACGGTTCGGTTCATAGCCCGGTCGGATTCTATGGCTACCAACTACCGTGTTATAGCGGGGTCCCACTGTAATAATAATAATAATAATAATAATAATAATAATAATAATAATAATAATAATAATAATGATAATAATAATAACAATAATAAAAATAAAAATAATATGGATTTAGTACAGCAGCTAATCTTTAGAAGCTCTATGAAATTTGCAATATTATATAACATAAACACAAATACAATGATAAGACAAAAACAAACACCATGAAATTACAAAACAAAATGTTAGGTAGGCTTGGATGTCATGAATTTAGTACCATATACCGTATTTTCCGGCCTATAGGTCGATGCGGAGTATAAGTCGAATTGACCAGTTTTGTAAATTTTCCATCCTTCGTCCATATATAAGTCGATTCGGAGTATAAGACGAGGCCAGGTCAATAACTTGGCTTTGTATTTTATACTACCGGTAGTAACTTCCGGTTGCATGAATATTGATGGTATCGTCGTATGATATTCCATATTACCGGCAATATCCATTGCAACAAGAGCTATGATCATTCCTTCCAGCTGAAAGTTTAAACCTACGGTAATTTATTTGAGAAACTTTGTCAAATACAATTACGGTACTTTATTCAGAGAACCATGCATTGGTACATACACGTGTCTAATTTATATATACATGTATAAGCTATTGCATGAAAAGAGTATCAACACCGTGTACTCACCAGCGAATCTTGTAACATACATTGAATCCATAATACAAATATTTCCATCGAAAATATCCACACACGGATGTAAAATATTAAATAATTTTGTCACAGATCATTATGTGACTGAATTCAATGAAAAGAAAATAACAAAAATTACGTAACGGGTGTACGTAACGAATGATGAAATAGTACTTGTTTGTATATTAAATAATGGAAGTTAAAGTGTATTCTTATAATAACTACATGTACGTCTCAGGATCTTTGTCTCTGAATTCAGTCATTGTAAATTTCAGCACTTTTTCCCACCCAAGCTGCTACTCAAAGTCCTTTGAACTTGCCGCCCAGCTAGCCCAGCTATTGCGTCATGTTCTTTTGATGTACTCTAATAAATACAGCAGGCAGAACTGGTTGCATTTTAACCTGTACTAAAGCAATGAAAACAATGCCCATGGCTAAATTCATTACATGTATTTAGATCTAGAGAACGGAGTGGGCATCATTTATTGTTGTACTTAATCCCATTGATATTAAACACGAGTTGCGTAATTGATGCGGATTAATGATAAAGAACAATGGGGTACCGGCAATATGGTAACTAGTATCGGGAGCTAAAGCCAATATCAAGGTCGAAACAATTGCAGCAACTGGCTTTGATTGTTGTTGGAAACCAAATACAAATTTATCAACAACCGGTATAATCAAAGAGAGACACCGAAACGTCAGCTGGTTAAGAATGAATATAGGTGAAGTGTTGACATTACAATTTGCTTTAAACTGAATTGCGAAACTAAAAATCATGGATCACTGATGATCTATTAGTACTGGTAGTCCATCTATATATCTGATTTTAGTGTAGTTTAAACCTACGGTAATTTATTTGAGAAACTTTGTCAAATACAATTAGAAACATATGATTTGGGGGATTCAGTAGAATGCATGATCTACATTATTTATAAATAATCATAGAACGCTCGAGTTGCTATGGATTACATCCCTTTGCAGAATCAATTGGATCAATAAAAAAAGCTATGCCGGTAATTGCTCACGTGTGTCCAACATTATACTGGAAAATCAAATATTAATGGACCAGTTATTTCATATCTTTTTTTTTTTTAGGAACAAACAATATGCTTTGAATTAGTACAGTACACTATAGAGTATAGACCGTAAGTGTGCTATGCGGCCCGGTGAAGTTTTTACCGGTAATTGTTTTATTTTATTTTATGTTTGAGAAATAAGAAAAAACACGCAGAATGCAAAATAAATAATGACAAAACTTACAAATATAAATGCAGTCATATTATTTTATGACAATTTATTGACATAATAATTTAACATGAATTTGTACTTCTATGTGACCTGTTTTCGATTATGCCGATTATAGAGCAATATCGATAGCATACTGGATACTGTAATCCATATATAAGTCGATGCAATTTCAATGACAAAATCCATATATAAGTCGATTCGGAGTATAAGACGAAGACCGAATTTTCAAGTCAAAAAGTCTCGACTTATAGGCCGGAAAATACGGTAATAAGACCTGGTTTGATGTGATACACAGCCTAGCCTGACAATTCCATATGTGTTGCATTTGTGTGGAGTTAGTAGGTAGTCACATAGAGTAAATACTGTCACTGCAGTCACACAACTGATGTACACCACTAGATTTTAATATGGACTATGTTACATTCATTTGGTATTGGCCTAATTTCACTACTAGTCAATCATGGCATCATTGAAACTCATTAACACTTTACTGTATGACCTTTGCTCCTTGTAAATGGCTAATAATTTCCGGCTAAGGATATTTCCATTTCACCGAATTCCAACAATCACACAAGTAATCACACAAATCTAAGAATTCATCAAAACGGGGCTCTATCAAATGTGCATAGTCCAACTTTATTACAATTTATAGAAAATATACCCCAACCATTTGACTTTGCAAGATCTGATTTTTGGGTTCCAAAATGTACTTCTTTGGAGATGAATGCACATTAAAAACAGCATTGTCATTATTTAGGTCCACAAACCAGCATTAATTTATTTTGATTGCATATTCACTGTTACTTATGCATGTCATCATTTTAGCATATTCACTGTTACTTATGCATGTCATCATTTAGCATATTCACTGTTACTTGTGCATGTCATCATTTTAGCATATTCACTGTAACTGATGCATGTCATCATTTTAGCATATTCACTGTTACTTATGCATGTCATCATTTTAGCATATTCACTGTTACCTATACATGTCATCATTTTAGCATATTCACTGTTACTTATGCATGTCATCATTTTAGCATATTCACTGTAACTGATGCATGTCATCATTTTAGCATATTCACTGTTACTTATGCATGTCATAATTTTAGCATATTCACTGTTACTTATGCATGTCATCATTTAGCATATTCACTGTTACTTATGCATGTCATCATTTTAGCATATTCACTGTAACTGATGCATGTCATCATTTTAGCATATTCACTGTTACTTATGCATGTCATCATTTTAGCATATTCACTGTTACTTATGCATGTCATCATTTTAGCATATTCACTGTTACTTATGCATGTCATCATTTTAGCATATTCACTGTAACTGATGCATGTCATCATTTTAGTATATTCACTGTTACTTATGCATGTCATCATTTTAGCATATTCACTGTTACTTATGCATGTCATCATTTTAGCATATTCACTGTAACTGGTGCATGTCATCATTTTAGCATATTCACTGTTACTTATGTATGTCATCATTTTAGCATATTCACTGTTACTTATGCATGTCATCATTTTAGCATATTCACTGTTACTTATGCATGTCATCATTTTAGCATATTCACTGTTACTTATGTATGTCATCATTTTAGCATATTCACTGTTACTTATGCATGTCATCATTTTAGCATATTCACTGCTACTTATGTATGTCATCATTTTAGCATATTCACTGTTACTTATGCATGTCATCATTTTACCATATTCACTGTTACTTTGCATGTCATCATTTTAGCATATTCACTGTTAATTATGCATGTCATCATTTAGCATATTCACTGTTACTTATGCATGTCATCATTTTAGCATATTCACTGTTACTTATGCATGTCATCATTTTAGCATATTCACTGTTACTTATGTATGTCATCATTTTAGCATATTCACTGTTACTTATGCATGTCATCATTTTACCATATTCACTGTTACTTTGCATGCCCTCATTTTAGTATATTCACTGTTACTTATGCATGTCATCATTTTACCATATTCACTGTTACTTATGCATGTCATCATTTTAGCATATTCACTGTTACTTATGTATGTCATCATTTTAGCATATTCACTGTTACTTATGCATGTCATCATTTTAGCATATTCACTGTTACTTATGTATGTCATCATTTTAGCATATTCACTGTTACTTATGCATGTGATCATTTTACCATATTCACTGTTACTTTGCATGCCCTCATTTTAGTATATTCACTGTTACTTATGCATGTCATCAATTTAGTATATTCACTGTTACTTATGCATGTCATCATTTAGCATATTCACTGTTAATTATGCATGTCATCATTTTAGCATATTCACTGTTACTTATGCATGTCATCATTTTAGCATATTCACTGTTACTTATGCATGTCATCATTTTAGCATATTCGCTGTAACTGATGCATGTCATCATTTTAGCATATTCACTGTTACTTATGCATGTCATCATTTTACCATATTCACTGTTACTTTGCATGCCCTCATTTTAGCATATTCACTGTTACTTATGCATGTCATCATTTTAGCATATTCACTGTTAATTATGCATGTCATCATTTAGCATATTCACTGTTACTTATGCATGTCATCATTTTAGCATATTCACTGTTACTTATGCATGTCATCATTTTAGCATATTCACTGTTACTTATGCATGTCATCATTTTAGCATATTCACTGTAACTGATGCATGTCATCATTTTAGCATATTCACTGTTACTTATGCATGTCATCATTTTAGCATATTCACTGTTACTTATGCATGTCATCATTTTAGCATATTCACTGTTACTTATGCATGTCATCATTTTAGCATATTCACTGTAACTGATGCATGTCATCATTTTAGCATATTCACTGTTACTTATGCATGTCATCATTTTAGCATATTCACTGTTACTTATGCATGTCATCATTTTAGCATATTCACTGTAACTGGTGCATGTCATCATTTTAGCATATTCACTGTTACTTATGTATGTCATCATTTTAGCATATTCACTGTTACTTATGCATGTCATCATTTTACCATATTCACTGTTACTTATGCATGTCATCATTTTAGCATATTCACTGTTACTTATGTATGTCATCATTTTAGCATATTCACTGTTACTTATGCTTGTCCTCATTTTAGCATATTCACTGTTAATTATGGATGTCATCATTTTAGCATATTCACTGTTACTTATGCATGTCATCATTTTAGCATATTCACTGTTACTTATGGATGTCATCATTTTAGCATATTCACTGTTACTTATGCATGTCATCATTTTAGCATATTCACTGTTACTTATGGATGTCATCATTTAGCATATTCACTGTTACTTATGGATGTCATCATTTTAGCATATTCACTGTTACTTATGCATGTCATCATTTAGCATATTCACTGTTACTTGTGCATGTCATCATTTTAGCATATTCACTGTAACTGATGCATGTCATCATTTTAGCATATTCACTGTTACTTATGCATGTCATCATTTTAGCATATTCACTGTTACTTATGCATGTCATCATTTTAGCATATTCACTGTTACTTATTGATGTCATCATTTTAGCATATTCACTGTTACTTATGGATGTCATCATTTTAGCATATTCACTGTTACTTATTGATGTCATCATTTTAGCATATTCACTGTTACTTATGCATGTCATCATTTAGCATATTCACTGTTACTTGTGCATGTCATCATTTTAGCATATTCACTGTTACTTATGGATGTCATCATTTTAGCATATTCACTGTTACTTATGCATGTCATCATTTAGCATATTCACTGTTACTTGTGCATGTCATCATTTTAGCATATTCACTGTAACTGATGCATGTCATCATTTTAGCATATTCACTGTTACTTATGCATGTCATCATTTTAGCATATTCACTGTTACTTATGCATGTCATCATTTTAGCATATTCACTGTTACTTATGCATGTCATCATTTTACCATATTCACTGTTACTCTGCATGCCCTCATTTTAGCATATTCACTGTTAATTATGGATGTCATCATTTTAGCATATTCACTGTTACTTATGCATGTCATCATTTTAGCATATTCACTGTTACTTATGCATGTCATCATTTTAGCATATTCACTGTTACTTATGCATGTCATCATTTAGCATATTCACTGTTACTTATGCATGTCATCATTTTAGCATATTCACTGTTAATTATGGATGTCATCATTTAGCATATTCACTGTTAATTATGCATGTCATCATTTTAGCATATTCACTGTTAATTATGCATGTCATCATTTAGCATATTCACTGTTACTTATGCATGTCATCATTTTACCATATTCACTGTTAATTATGCATGTCATCATTTAGCATATTCACTGTTAATTATGGATGTCATCATTTTAGCATATTCACTGTTAATTATGCATGTCATCATTTAGCATATTCACTGTTACTTATGCATGTCATCATTTTACCATATTCACTGTTACTCTGCATGCCCTCATTTTAGCATATTCACTGTTAATTATGGATGTCATCATTTTAGCATATTCACTGTTACTTATGCATGTCATCATTTTAGCATATTCACTGTTACTTATGCATGCCCTCTTTTTAGCATCATTGCATTACCAGCACCACCATAATTATCATTATAATTATAATAATCATCATCATCACCTCTGTCACCATCACTACCACCACCACACATAGCTTCCAGCTTAGTCCCAGCACATACTAAAACTATATACACCTTATGATTTTCCTTCTAATCTCAAACTAGACCTGTTTTCTTTTAACTTCATTCTGAATTTTCAGGGTACTGCTTTCCATTAGAGACTCTTGTGTTGATTGGTTGAGTGGAATTGAGCCCTCTAATGACCCAGCTCTGAAGGGCAAGAAGGATTCTAATGAAGGGTTCCCCATTCAAGTCCCAAGGAAAAGAGTTGGCCCTTCAGGTACCCAGGTAAACCTACATTGAAACCTGTCATGACCTAACATCTAAATTAGTCTTGAGGGTTTAATACTGATTTGGGTTGTTTAATTTCAAAAGAATCAGTAAGAAACTATGAATATCAGCATACTATACATCTTGTTTGACTTTACTGGCAAGCATGAGTTGTTTATGGGTGATAAAATTAGTCAAATTGTCTATCAAGGATAAGACTAGTTCAGATGTATTGTCCATAGAGGTTAAGACATGTTAAATTGATAGAGAAAAAGGATAATTCAATTAATATAAAGGTAAGCATTGTTAAATTTGGTTGTTTTTTTTAAAATGTATATTACTAGTTCAATTCAGTTGTCCATAGAGGAAAAGACCAGTTCAATTAAGTGATTGTAGAGGTTAAAATTAGTTTAATTGAATTCTTCATAGATGATAAGACTAGCATAAATGAGTTGTTTATAGACGATATGAATAGCATAAATAAGTTGTCCATCAAGGATAAGACTAGCATAAATAAATTGTCCATAGATGATAAGACCAGCATAAATAAATAATTTGTTTATAGATGATAAGATTAGCATAAATAAGTTGTCCATAGATGATAAGACTAGCGTAAATAAGTTGTCCATAGAGGATAAGACTAGCATAAATAAGTTCTCCATCAAGGATAAGACTAGCATAAATAAGTTGTCCATAGATGATAAGACTAGCATAAATAAGTTGTCCATCGATGATAAGACTAGCATAAATGAGTTGTTTATAGATGATATGAATAGCATAAATAAGTTGTCCATCAAGGATAAGACTAGCATAAATAAGTTGTCCATCGATGATAAGACTAGCATAAATAAGTTGTCCATCGATGATAAGACTAGCATAAATAAGTTCTCCATCAAGGATAAGACTAGCATAAATAAGTTGTCCATAGAGGATAAGACTAGCATAAATAAGTTCTCCATCAAGGATAAGACTAGCATAAATAAGTTGTCCATAGAGGATAAGACTAGCATAAATAAGTTCTCCATCAAGGATAAGACTAGCATAAATAAGTTCTCCATCAAGGTAAGACTAGCATAAATAAGTTCTCCATCAAGGATAAGACTAGCATAAATAAGTTGTCCATAGAGGATAAGACTAGCATAAATAAGTTGTCCATAGAGGATAAGACTAGCATAAATAAGTTGTCCATAGAGGATAAGACTTTTAAAAATAAGTTGTCCATAGAGGATAAGACTAGCATAAATGAATTGTCCATAGAGGATAAGACTAGCATAAATGAATTGTCCATAGAGGATAAGACTAGCATAAATGAATTGTCCATAGAGGATAAGACTAGCATAAATAAATTGTCCATAGAGGATAAGACTAGCTTAAATGAATTGTCCATAGAGGATAAGACTAGCATAAATGGGTTGTCCATAGAGGATAAGACTAGCATAAATAAGGTGTCCATCGAGGATAAGACTAGCATAAATGAATTGTCTTTAGAGGATAAGACCAGTTCATTAGTGCTTCTGAATCTGCTTTGTAGTCTTGAATCAATCCTGAATTTGTTATCCATCCATCTGTCTATCACTGTCCTTTCTAGTCTCTAACTTTAAAGTCATTTGAGGTTAAAGGATGAAACTTGGTATTTGGGGTAATTCGCTTATTATATCTGATGTTACTATTTGACCTTCTTAGCAGTGTGTCTTTATTTGATATACCCATATCTTGTCATCTTCTTTAGCCAGCTTGAATGAAGATGAGATTTGTTAAAGTCATACAATTATATACTTCCTGATAACCCAGTTGTTAGTTCACTGGCAATAAGGTCATGTGGGCTTATGGTATGGTCCTCTATCATCCATTATGTGTCATTCAACATTTGCTTATTATCATTTATGGAGGCCATAAGTTTGATCTGATTTGATCAAACATGGAATATAGGTTTATATAATCAAGACCTTGGAAAAAGTCAGTAATGAGCATGATCCATGCCAGTAATGAGGTGATTTTGTTTTGATTGGCTTAGTTATTTACTAATCTGAATGCCATGTGTTTGATCCAAATTTGATCAAACTCAATTATATACATATATATTAACCATTTGGACATGTTAATTAATGAGATGACCATGCACCTGATTGACTGAGCTTGTCGACACTGTGAAAACCATATTTTTATACATTTTTTTTCAAAGTTTAAATATTAGCTTCTACTGTGAAAACCATATTTTTATAGTTTTTTTTCAAGGTTTAAATATTAGCTTCAACTGTGAAAACCATATTTTTGTATCCAGATTAAATATTAGCTTATATGGTGAAGAGCTGGAAGGAGTCTCATAATGCATGTGATTGGTATGTTGACACTCTAAAGACTGTATCTTCCCATTCTGATTAAATTTAGTAAATTGGCTTATATCCTGAGGATCACAATTATGAGCAAGATCTAATCATATTGATGAGTTTTTTTTATTCTTCATCTTTTGGTCAAAACTTGTAATTGTACTGATAATTATCTTGTAACATGCCAGTTACATGCACAGTCACCAGGTAACATGCCAGTCACATGCAAGATCACTTGGTAACATGCCAATTACACATAAGTTCACCTTATAAAATGCCAATCACATGTAAGATCACTTGGTAACATACCAATCACATGTAAGATCACCTCATAACATGCCAATCACATGTAAGAACACCTTTAAACATGCCAATCACATGTAAGATCACCTCATAACATGCCAATCACATAGAAGAACACCTTTAAACATGCAAATCACATGTAAGATACCTCATAACATGCCAATCACATGTAAGATACCTTTAAACATGCCAATCACATAGAAGATCACCCAAAAACATGCCAATCACATGTAAGATACCTTTAAACATGCCAATCACATGTAAGATACCTCATAACATGCTAATCACATAGAAGATCACCCAAAAACATGCCAATCACATGTAAGATACCCTCATAACATACTAATCACATAGAAGATCACCCAAAAACATGCCAGTCAATTGCAAGATCACCTTGTTAATCTGCATGTATCACATGCATTATTGAATTCATGAAGATCTATGCACATTAATGTCAGAACCTTAATTATTTAGGCAGAGATTCTCACCACTTGAGGGACTGTGTTTCTGACCCAATTTGAATGAAACTTTGTTAATAGGCTGATTTCATCAAGATGTTTGATGATATTTATTATAAGAATGACTATATATGTTTATGATTGGGTGAGATTTTTAGCTGAATTATTTATCAAGTCAAGTGTGCTTTGGTTTTTGGCTCTGCATCTGACAAGCATTAGACAACTGTCAGCCATTGTGTATTATCCAATTGTGGTGCTATTTTCAATTTCCCTAAAACTGCTGGGCCAGTTTTGATCAAACTTGGTAGGTGTGTTCAACAGTACATGTTTTACCAAATTTTTGTTTGGAATGGTTCCCCAATGACTGATGTGGCTTCCATAGCAACCAAACCTTTTTCAGCTTGATAAGATGCTATTCATCAAACCCATGAGGAATATTTCCTAGGACATATTTATCAAAATATTTCTTTGGGATCACTCTATTTAAGAACTAGGAATGGCAAGCAAGGGTTTGACTTCCATAGTAAATGAATTGAAATTCTATTTTAAGTTTCTTCCACAAAACAAACTAGCAAACATTGCTCAGACTTGGTTGAGTCATGGGTAACTTGTCAAGCAGTGTTGTGACTTTAATAGCAACTAGGTAGAACACTTGCAAATGATACTTATATCCCATCAGGCATAGTAACCAGCTGTTTCTAGTATGTTAAAACTATCAATGAGTGACTTTTTCTTCAAAGCTTCCATATCAGACCAGGTATGATTGATGGGGTCATAGCATGAACACATTTCCCATTCATTCTAAAGATGCTAATGCACCATCTTGTCCAGTTGTAGTTCCCTAATGATAAAAAAATTAACATGTCAAATACCACCAAATTCTATCAAATGGCTGGAAATTATCCTGAAATCTTCCACCAATGTCAACTGCAATGGTCCTTTTGAATAATGTATGCTTCCACCAATGTCAACTGCAATGGTCCTTTTGAATAATGTATGCCGTGTGAACTAAATCAGGTCCACATGGGCCTCTTGATGAAAACACATTGTATATTTCTCTATATTTCAGCTATATATGGTGAGAACAATGCTTGAGTCTATAATCTCCAACAAAGGTCTGGCAAAGAAAAGTTCCAGGAAAGATTTTGATTCTCACAGTGTAGCAAGTATGGAATCTTTCCATCAGAAATCATTCTATTGGAGCTATCTCCTAAATTTCAGTGGTAAGACAATTATATTTTTCTATTACTCTCCAGCCTCTATAAAAAAGTGGGGTCATATAGTTATGCTTTTATTAGTCTGTCCATCTGTCCATCTGAATAGCCAGCTTGCACAATTTCAGTAGTGCAGCTAGTCCTGTTATGTTGGATGGATTGTCATGACACTTGATAAATATTACAGTTACATGTATCAATTAAAGAGGACATATCACTTTATACCCAGTATGGCTCCTGATACATTGATGTATTTTCCTTAGCAAATACATGACAAACCTGTTTTCAACTTTTCACCTGGCTTTTAGATCCATTATAGTTACCATATTCACAATATGGGTTTTTTGTCAGTACTACATTCCATTAGCGACTAACAAAAACATGTTTTTCAAAATATTTACCAAATATTTTTTCTTTCTTATTAGAGTCCCTTCAAAACTGCTGTGACTTATCACAACTATGGTTCAGAGAATTCTTTCTGGAGATGACAAATGGTGCAAGAGTCCAGGTAAATTTTGTGTTTCTTGTTGTAGTTATCCAGTGATTAGTCCATTCTTGATGATAATGCTTTTGCTGTATCTATCCAGTGATAAGTTTATTCCTGGTGATAATATTTGCATTATCTATCCAGTGATAAGTCCATTCCTGATGATAATACTTGCTGTATCTATCCAGTGATAAGTCCATTTGTGATGATAATATTGCTGTATCTATCCAGTGATAAGTTCATTTGTGATGATAATATTGCTGTATCTATCCAGTGATAAGTTCATTCCTGGTGATAATATTGCTGTATCTATCCAGTGATAAGTACATTTGTGATGATAATATTGCTGTATTTATCCAGTGATAAGTTCATTTGTGATGATAATATTGCTGTATCTATCCAGTGATAAGTTGATTTGTGATGATAATATTGCTGTATCCATCCAGTGATAAGTACATTTGTGATGATCATCACTTGCTGTATCCATCCAGTGATAAGTCCATTCTGGATGATAATACTTGCTGTATCTATCCAGTGATAAGTCCATTCCTGATGATAATACTTGCTGTATCTATCCAGTGATAAGTCCATTCTTGTTGATAAGCCGATTCTCATTTTAAAAGAAAACCTTTGGCATATTGTAATTAAGGATAATCACAATTTTTTATAAATGTTTTGGACATCCCCTGGTCTTATGATAACAGAAGTACTGTACAATAACATTGTCAACTCGTATTTTGAGAAAACAATTCTAATCATTTAGAAAACATGTATAATTCAATGTTTATTGATATAATTTACTTTTTTGTCTGCCAGGTGAGGATACAGTATTCTTCCTGTTGCAAGATTAAAAATGAGGAGCAATGTGTTAGAATATTTTGTGGAACTAAATAGCTGAAAAATCTAAGGAATATTTAACAGATTCAGAAATACACTCAAAACACTTTAATTTTGTTCATTTCATCCAACTTTATCAATATATATTTCCTGCCATAAATAAAGTTGAGGTTTCTTTATGTTACATGGGTTTATAGTAGGCACAGCAAAGTGAAGCAAGGCATGCTTGTATGGTAATGCACATCAGTTGCATGGTTGTCCAGATAAAAATCTTTGTTTTTGGCTTCTTTCATTATTTACTACACATAATTCAAATTTTGGAAGAAAACCAATACTCATGCTTGTATGTTCAATAGTCATTGAAGAAATTAATACATGCAGTGTAGAAACACTTTACTTGTACAGTTGAACAGCATGCATGTAATGCTATCTACACATTTTTCAGTCATATAATATAGCTGTTGTTCTTGTACTTACCTCCATTTTAGTCATGAGCGGCATTCATTTTGTACATGTATATTTAAGTCAGTATATGCAGTCTTAAGCTGCACATGTTTAAGCATTTCTTATTTCATATGGTACATTCTTATTTCATACAGTACATTCTTATTTCATATGGTACATTTTTATTTCATATGGAACATTCTTTTTTCATATGGTACATTTTTATTTGCATTCTTATTTCATATGGTACATTCTTATTTCATATGGTACATTCTATTTCAAACAATACATTCTTATTTCATGATGGTGCATTCTTATTTTATATGGTACATTTTTATTTCATATGGAACATTCTTTTTTCATATGGTACATTTTTATTTGCATTCTTATTTCATATGGTTCATTCTTATTTCATATGGTACATTCTATTTCAAACAATACATTCTTATTTCATGATGGTGCATTCTTATTTTATATGGTACATTTTTATTTCATATGGAACATTCTTTTTTCATATGGTACATTTTTATTTGCATTCTTATTTCATATGGTACATTCTTATTTCATATGGTACATTCTTATTTATATTTCTTATTTCATATGGTACATTCTTATTTCATATGATACATTCTTATTTCATATGGTATATTTTTTTCTTCATATAATACATTCTTATTTCATATGGTACATTCTTATTTCATACAGTACATTTTTGACAAGATTTGGGTGTTCCATGCACATTTAATGATCATGATGAGAGCAGTGGCATAGCAAGGGTGTTCTGCGCCCGATGCAAAGTTCATATTTTTCACCCACCCACCCAGTATAGTGGAGAGTATTTGGTGTATTCCAGGTGATTGGATACGTATGTGTGACCCAGATTCAGTCTAAACTAGAGTTAATCTCAATCACCCAGACAGCCTGGCATGGACTTATTGTTTACTTAGTTATTTCTTCTGAAGCACTGACTGACTGACTTTGGGTGTTTTATAGATGTAACCGCCCACTAGGGGCATATGTACATCTTTTATAGGTGCCATATCGGCACCCATATTTTTCCGTCAGGGTGGGGTCGCTACTCCCTCCCCTCAGGGTTTAAGTGCATAACTGCACTATAGATGTAATAGTGGGCGTTCCCCTGAATTACTAAAAAGTAACTATCAGGGGAAATGACAGCCCATAGGGTGGGTAGGAATGGTACCTACTCACACCCACCCCTACTCCTAATACCAATCAGAGAAAGTTACTGGTAGCGAGGGGAAAGGCTTCCTCATTTCGCTAGTAATTATGTCTAAGTGGACGCGGCAAAGGAGGCAAAGGCTCAGGTCCAGGAGGCACGGGCGGCACAGCAACACACAGCAGGGCACGCAAAGAAAAGGACAGCAAGGCCACGGACGCAGCATACACCTGAAACGAAAGAGCCATACCTAAGTCAAATTCAGTCCAGTTGTACTAATGGACAACCTAACATCCAATATCGTGTTAGCCACCTGTGCAATTATTCTAATACTAGAGTTGAAAAATTTTGTATTTATCATCCTACCTTCTAAAAATCTAGTACATAAGCGTACATAATGAAGTCCCTAGCGAATTTACAAAATTAATATGTCTATGCGACATATAAAAGTGTAGTCAATGGTAGTTCGATTTAGTTTTAAGTTTGTATGGAGGCACCAATGCAAAGCCAAATTAATTTCTAGGGCCACGGATAGTTGTTCAAAGAGGGGTACTCTTAACCAAATGAGTCCCCTATTAAATGGCAGTGATTGAAAAGGCCCTAAAAAGGGCCGTTATTCCCCAGGGAAGGTACCCTGGTCGTACTCAATGTCCGATAGAGTTCTGGCTGTCCTGGGTTCCGCACGCCATGATTTCGGAAAGTCTAGTCCATGATGGTCAGCTAGATAGGCAGCAGCGTTAAACAGCTCGGACATTGGTCGACTGTTGTAAACATCAGTGTAGCGGTTGGACAGCAATAATACCGCAAATTCCATTTGACCACGTCTGGGTTGTCCTAGCCCCAAAGCACGATATCCGAGATGTTGGACTGCAGAAACAAAGTTATGAGCATGCTTTCCATTTGTTTCTAATCTACGCATGTCAATGTCCCGGTATAGTGACCCGAGTAATTCTTTTCGGGTTTTCTTTGTATGGCGGACTGCTTTTGCTGGTATTTCCCAATCACCCTCTGTTGTAGTGGTAGTGGCAGCGGCAACCATTTCCCGTATTCCCTCCATAGTCACTGCTACGTCTGGTGGGGGGGGTTCAGGGGTGGAAGAAAATGGCAATTTCTTCCCTCCCTTTTTCCCCTTTCCTTTTCCTTTATGTTGCGGGGCTGGTGGTGGTGGTGGTGGTGGTGGTGGCGTCGCAGGAGCCGATATAGCCATTGGAGAAGTCGCCACTTCCGCTGTCTCCCTATAGGTGAGCTCCTGTATTTGTTTGGATAGAATTTCTATCTGTTGCTGTAATGCTTTATTAGAGTCCAATAGTACAGTATGTTGGCTCTGTGGAACAGCAACTGCAGTAGTAGGGGTGGGTGGACGGCGTGGTGTCTCGGTTTCCCGCCTTCGCTGTCTTCTTCCCGGTTGACCTCTGTACTTCCCTCTTATATCTGCTTCACTACTTGTTTTTTCCCAAATAAGCAGCAGGGTTGTTCTTTTACCTGCTGCTCTAAGGCTCCAATTACTGGCCTTGAGATGCCCTAGACTAGTGATAGCACTAAGCGCCATCTCAGGAATAATATCCATCGCTAGTGTCATTTCTGTGTTTGCTGTGTTCAGCTTGCTGCGTTCACTGCGACTGCTTCTGAAGCACACTTTGTAAAAGTATACACTGAATCCTCCAATCCTCTTCTTCCAGTGCCCCCCCCCCCAAGACGGTGCCTGGTGCAACTTGCACCCCCTGTACCTTCCTAGCTACGCCACTAGATGAGAATACTGATAAAACAGAACTATTATAATACACACCTCATGTTAGTCTTGGTCATTAAGCTACTTGATGCATCCATAAAACCATAATAAAAATCTTGTTGATGAAAACTCTGTCTGATTTTATAAGTTTGCATCGGTATTCAATAAATACACTAATGAAATTGATAAATCCTAGTTAGTTTAAAAGCAGGAAATAAAAATCAAAATTATCAAAATTGAATCTAGAAATTTGTAAAGATGAGCAAATGAATGAAAATTCCTCTGCCAAAATATGTAAATCAGATCTTTCCAATTTAATTAGAGCACTTCAGTCCAGGATATATGTTTATTATGTTGGAAAAAATTTAATTCAAGGCTCTTTAGTTCAGGATGTAACATGTTTATTATGTCGGCAAAAATTTAATTGGAGGCTCTTTAGGTCAGGATATGACATGTTTATTATGTGGGTAAAAATTTAATTCAATTGAGGTTCTTTGGTTCAGGATATGACATGTTTATTATGTCTGCAAAAATTTAATTGGAGGCTCTTCAGTTCAGGATGTTATATGTTTATTATGTTGCAAACGTTTGTATAGAAATGATTACTTTGATTGTTCCTGGTTAGCTGCATGTGAGTACAGGCACAAAAATGTACTCTTGTGAATTTATAAATTTTCATGGTTTTAAAGTTTGTGGTTTTGAGACAATGGCATTTTTATTCATACCTAATTTCATGGATAAGGGAGTGATTCCTATCATTTACACAGACTAATCAATGTTTTCTTGGTCTTTTTAATTCATTTTTTGTTTTAAATATGAATTTCATTAAAAGCAGTTAGCTAGTCCTCTTCATCCCACAAAGCTGCATCTATATTCTGTGATCTAGGCCGGTCTTGAGCAATGGCTTGTGCCTTGTCCAAGGAAAGTACCATCTCTTATAGCTTGGTCACCAATGTCTTTTGCCAGATTATATTTTGCCATCCACATTTATGCTTACCAGCAAGTGTCCATCTGAGGGCTATCATTCTTGAGACATCTTCATTACATGCCCAAGCAATTTGATCCACATATTGTGATCTCCAGGTGAATGTTGTTACATCTCATCTTGCTTTTCCTAAAGGTTCATATTGGACATCTTTTTTGGCAAATAAATGTTGCAGATTTTGCAGAGGCAACTATTTGTTTTGTCAGTAATAATAACAAAACTCGATACCCCGAAAAAAAATAATGAATTTCATTTTCTCTCAACCTGTTCCAAAGTTTTGTGTTATATAAGAAAATGTGGGTAGTGTTACAGTTGGAATAAAATATATTAACAATACTCAAAGCATAAAGGAAATGTTTGGTGGTATGAGACAGTGTGGGCAGTTTTGTTGTTTTACTGTGTCATTAGAAACTCTTTTGTTTTGTTCATTATTGGCATTTATCTACTGAATAAAAGTATTGTGTTCAAGCCTTTGCTAATATTATGTGGTTACATTGTAGTCTGATATGTGTGCATTAAACACCAATCCTTGAATCTTTGCTGATTTATGTCATTTGGCCCTTTCTTTTAATTGCTTTGGTCAACATTTTATTTTACTTGAAGAAAAAAGATATCCATTGTTCATTTCAAATGTTTTTGTCATTCTTTTAAGAAGTCCTTAAAACATGCTGTCAATAAAAGAAACTATTTGGAAAACAAATAAAGCATATATGCACTGCTTTTCAATGTGAGGATGAATTTGACACAGATATAAGAGGAGATGAATGACATTTCTTGTATGGTATCATTTTAGTTTGTTTACTCACTTTCAGTTTCCTATTGAAATGTCCATGCCATGGATTTTGACTGACCATGTCCTGGAAACCAAAGAATGTTCTATGATGGAGTAAGATTTTCTCTGTCTGTCTGTCTGTCTGTCTGTCTGTCTGTCTGTCTGTCTGTCTCTCTCTCTCTCTCTCTCTCTCTCTCTCTCTCTCTCTCTCTCTCTCTCACACACACACACACACACACACACACACACACATGGAGTAAGTTTGTAAGTCACTATTATTCTTAAAAATGTTTTCTGTCAGAAAGGGAATATAAAATTTTCCCAGAATGGATACATGATGTCTTTGACAAAGGGTTTGTTTTTAGAAGATGTAGTTTAATGGATCAAAATGGTAAAATTTCTGAATGTTTCACTGAAAGTATACTACTACCACAATAAGGAAATACATCCTTTCTGTCCTTTATTTGAATGCATATATTCAACCTATGTACTACCTTAATGTATCCCAAACCTATGTACTACCTTAATGTATCCAAACCTATGTACTACCTTAATGTATCCAAACCTATGTACTACCTTAATGTATCCCAAACCTATGTACTACCTTAATGTATCCCAAACCTATGTACTACCTTAATGTATCCAAACCTATGTATTACCTTAATGTATCCCAAACCTATGTACTACCTTAATGTATCCCAAACATATGTACTACCTTAATGTATCCCAAACCTATGTACTACCTTAATGAATCCAAATCTATGTACTACCTTAATGTATCCCAAACCTGTGTACTACCTTAATGTATCCAAATCTATGTATTACCTTAATGTATCCCAAACCTATGTACTACCTTAATGTATCCCAAACCTATGTACTACCTTAATGTATCCAAACCTATGTATTACCTTAATGTATCCCAAACCTATGTACTACCTTAATGTATCCCAAACCTATGTACTACCTTAATGTATCCCAAACCTATGTACTACCTTAATGTATCCCAAACCTATGTACTACCTTAATGTATCCCAAACCTGTGTACTACCTTAATGTATCCCAAACCCATGTACTACCTTAATGTATCCCAAACCTATGTACTACCTTAATGTATCCCAAACCTATGTACTACCTTAATGTATCCCAAACCTATGTACTACCTTAATGTATCCCAAACCTATGTACTACCTTAATGTATCCCAAACCTATGTACTACCTTAATGTATCCCAAACCTATGTACTACCATAATGTATCCCAAACCTATGTACTACCTTAATGTATCCAAAACCTATGTACTACCTTAATGTATCCCAAACCTATGTACTATCTTAATGTATCCCAAACCTATGTACTATCTTAATGTATCCCAAATCTATGTACTACCTTAATGTATCCCAAACCTATGTACTACCTTAATGTATCCCAAACCTATGTACTACCTTAATGTATCCAAAACCTATGTACTACCTTAATGTATCCAAAACCTATGTACTACCTTAATGTATCCCAAACATATGTACTACCTTAATGTATCCCAAACCTATGTACTACCTTAATGTATCCAAAACCTATGTACTACCTTAATGTATCCCAAACCTATGTACTACCTTAATGTATCCCAAACCTATGTACTACCTTAATGAATCCAAATCTATGTACTACCTTAATGTATCCCAAACATATGTACTACCTTAATGTATCCCAAACCTATGTACTACCTTAATGTATCCCAAACCTATGTACTACCTTAATGTATCCCAAACCTATGTACTACCTTAATGTATCCCAAACCTATGTACTACCTTAATGTATCCAAACCTATGTACTACCTTAATGTATCCCAAACCTATGTACTACCTTAATGTATCCCAAACCTATGTACTACCTTAATGTATCCCAAACCTATGTACTACCTTAATGTATCCCAAACCTATGTACTATCTTAATGTATCCCAAACCTATGTACTACCTTAATGTATCCCAAACCTATGTACTACCTTAATGTATCCAAAACCTGTGTACTACCTTAATGTATCCAAAACCTATGTACTACCTTAATGTATCCAAAAACTGCTCCAATACCTTGACATAACTTTAAATGGAGCAGTGCGTACATGTTTACTGCTAGAAAAATAATGATTCATCATGATGACAAAATATCAAGTTGGATAGAAATTAACAAAAGTCTAATTACAGTAAAGCTGACTTAGTTTAGTAAATCTAAACTGAACTGCACTACAAGATTTACACAAAATGTTTGACCAGATGCAGTTTGGTTATGTACTACACTCTGTCAAACTCAACTGCTTTTGAACAAAAAACTAAATTTGTGTACTTTAAGAAGAACTTTGGATTTTCTGAGTTCTTGTCTGGAACAGATTGCTTTTTAATAATACAATAAATTATATCAGTGCTTTTAAATATAAACGCCTCAACTACATGTTAAATAAGAATTAAGTATCCTTTTCCAGCTTACGTTGTATTGTAAGTTAAGTGGATATAGAAAAGTCATCAAGAGAGAATAGCTTTGTACTAATACAGTTACCCTCAATAAATAAAAAGTGAGTATTATTATTATAAGTAGAAATAAATGAGGGTATTATGACCAAAACACCCTCCTGTTTGGAGGATAGGGATCAGCCATTAGCTGTTTCCTGTTATCAGTATATATATTTTCATGGGTATGATCTTGGATCCCATTATTTTGAGACGATATTTGTTTTAAGATAGTTACATTTACTTAGTCTAAGCAACATCATTTATTGAAGGTATGATCAGCTTGAAAGAAAAACCTGACCCATATTCATAAATAGTATTATTTGTGGACAGAAAAACCTGACCCATACTCATAAATAGTATTATTTGTGGACAGAAGAATCTGACCCATACTCATAAATAGTATTATTTGTGGACAGAAGAATCTGACCCATACCCATAAATAGTATTATTTGTGGACAGAAGAATCTGATCCATACTCATAAATAGTATTACTCATAAATAGTATTATTTGTGGACAGAAGAATCTGACCCATACCCATAAATAGTATTATTTGTGGACAGAAGAATCTGACCCATACTCATAAATAGTATTATTTGTGGACAGAAGAATCTGACCCATACTCATAAATAGTATTACTCATAAATAGTATTATTTGTGGACAGAAGAATCTGACCCATACCCATAAATAGTATTATTTGTGGAGAGAAGAATCTGACCCATACTCATAAAGAGTATTACTCATAAATAGTATTATTTGTGGACAGAAGAATCTGACCCATACTCATAAATAGTATTATTTGTGGACAGAAGAATCTGACCCATACTCATAAATAGTATTATTTGTGGACAGAAGAATCTGACCCATACTCATAAATAGTATTATTTGTGGACAGAAGAATCTGACCCATATTCATAAATAGTATTATTTGTGGACAGAAGAATCTGATCCATGCTCATAAATAGTATTACTCATAAATAGTATTATTTGTGGACAGAAGAATCTGACCCATACCCATAAATAGTATTATTTGTGGATAGAAGAATCTGACCCATACTCATAAATAGTATTACTCATAAATAGTATTATTTGTGGACAGAAGAATCTGACCCATACTCATAAATAGTATTATTTGTGGACAGAAGAATCTGACCCATACCCATAAATAGTATTACTCATAAATAGTATTATTTGTGGACAGAAGAATCTGACCCATACTCATAAATAGTATTATTTGTGGACAGAAGAATCTGATCCATACTCATAAATAGTATTACTCATAAATAGTATTATTTGTGGACAGAAGAATCTGACCCATACTCATAAATAGTATTATTTGTGGACAGAAGAATCTGACCCATACCCATAAATAGTATTATTTGTGGACAGAAGAATCTGATCCATACTCATAAATAGTATTATTTGTGGAGAGAAGAATCTGACCCATACTCAAAAATAGTATTACTCATAAATAGTATTATTTGTGGATAGAAGAATCTGACCCATACTCATAAATAGTATTACTCATAAATAGTATTATTTGTGGACAGAAGAATCTGACCCATACTCATAAATAGTATTACTCATAAATAGTATTATTTGTGGACAGAAGAATCTGACCCATACTCATAAATAGTATTATTTGTGGACAGAAGAATCTGACCCATACCCATAAATAGTATTATTTGTGGACAGAAGAATCTGATCCATACTCATAAATAGTATTATTTGTGGAGAGAAGAATCTGACCCATACTCAAAAATAGTATTACTCATAAATAGTATTATTTGTGGACAGAAGAATCTGACCCATACTCATAAATAGTATTACTCATAAATAGTATTATTTGTGGACAGAAGAATCTGACCCATACTCATAAATAGTATTATTTGTGGACAGAAGAATCTGACCCATACTCATAAATAGTATTACTCATAAATAGTATTATTTGTGGACAGAAGAATCTGACCCATACTCATAAATAGTATTACTCATAAATAGTATTATTTGTGGAGAGAAGAATCTGATCCATACTCATAAATAGTATTATTTGTGGACAGAAGAATCTGATCCATACTCATAAATAGTATTACTCATAAATAGTATTATTTGTGGACAGAAAAACCTGACCCATACTCATAAATAGTATTATTTGTGGATAGAAGAATCTGACCCATACTCATAAATAGTATTATTTGTGGACAGAAGAATCTGACCCATACCCATAAATAGTATTATTTGTGGACAGAAGAATCTGATCCATACTCATAAATAGTATTATTTGTGGAGAGAAGAATCTGACCCATACTCAAAAATAGTATTACTCATAAATAGTATTATTTGTGGATAGAAGAATCTGACCCATACTCATAAATAGTATTACTCATAAATAGTATTATTTGTGGACAGAAGAATCTGACCCATACTCATAAATAGTATTACTCATAAATAGTATTATTTGTGGACAGAAGAATCTGACCCATACTCATAAATAGTATTATTTGTGGACAGAAGAATCTGACCCATACCCATAAATAGTATTATTTGTGGACAGAAGAATCTGATCCATACTCATAAATAGTATTATTTGTGGAGAGAAGAATCTGACCCATACTCAAAAATAGTATTACTCATAAATAGTATTATTTGTGGACAGAAGAATCTGACCCATACTCATAAATAGTATTACTCATAAATAGTATTATTTGTGGACAGAAGAATCTGACCCATACTCATAAATAGTATTATTTGTGGACAGAAGAATCTGACCCATACTCATAAATAGTATTACTCATAAATAGTATTATTTGTGGACAGAAGAATCTGACCCATACTCATAAATAGTATTACTCATAAATAGTATTATTTGTGGAGAGAAGAATCTGATCCATACTCATAAATAGTATTATTTGTGGACAGAAGAATCTGATCCATACTCATAAATAGTATTACTCATAAATAGTATTATTTGTGGACAGAAAAACCTGACCCATACTCATAAATAGTATTATTTGTGGATAGAAGAATCTGACCCATACTCATAAATAGTATTATTTGTGGACAGAAGAATCTGACCCATACCCATAAATAGTATTATTTGTGGACAGAAGAATCTGATCCATACTCATAAATAGTATTATTTGTGGAGAGAAGAATCTGACCCATACTCATAAATAGTATTACTCATAAATAGTATTATTTGTGGATAGAAGAATCTGACCCATACTCATAAATAGTATTACTCATAAATAGTATTATTTGTGGACAGAAGAATCTGACCCATACTCATAAATAGTATTACTCATAAATAGTATTATTTGTGGACAGAAGAATCTGACCCATACTCATAAATAGTATTATTTGTGGACAGAAGAATCTGACCCATACCCATAAATAGTATTATTTGTGGACAGAAGAATCTGATCCATACTCATAAATAGTATTATTTGTGGAGAGAAGAATCTGACCCATACTCAAAAATAGTATTACTCATAAATAGTATTATTTGTGGACAGAAGAATCTGACCCATACTCATAAATAGTATTACTCATAAATAGTATTATTTGTGGACAGAAGAATCTGACCCATACTCATAAATAGTATTATTTGTGGACAGAAGAATCTGACCCATACTCATAAATAGTATTACTCATAAATAGTATTATTTGTGGACAGAAGAATCTGACCCATACTCATAAATAGTATTACTCATAAATAGTATTATTTGTGGAGAGAAGAATCTGATCCATACTCATAAATAGTATTATTTGTGGACAGAAGAATCTGATCCATACTCATAAATAGTATTACTCATAAATAGTATTATTTGTGGACAGAAAAACCTGACCCATACTCATAAATAGTATTATTTGTGGATAGAAGAATCTGACCCATACTCATAAATAGTATTATTTGTGGATAGAAGAATCTGACCCATACTCATAAATAGTATTACTCATAAATAGTATTATTTGTGGACAGAAGAATCTGATTCATACTCATAAATAGTATTACTCATAAATAGTATTATTTGTGGAGAGAAGAATCTGACCCATACTCATAAATAGTATTATTTGTGGACAGAAGAATCTGACCCATACTCATAAATAGTATTATTTGTGGACAGAAGAATCTGATCCATACTCATAAATAGTATTATTTGTGGACAGAAGAATCTGACCCATACTCATAAATAGTATTACTCATAAATAGTATTATTTGTGGACAGAAGAATCTGACCCATACTCATAAATAGTATTACTTGTGGACAGAAGAATCTGATCCATACTCATAAATAGTATTACTCATAAATAGTATTATTTGTGGACAGAAGAATCTGACCCATACTCATAAATAGTATTATTTGTGGATAGAAGAATCTGACCCATACTCATAAATAGTATTATTTGTGGACAGAAGAATCTGACCCATACTCATAAATAGTATTACTCATAAATAGTATTATTTGTGGAGAGAAGAATCTGACCCATACCCATAAATAGTATTACTCATAAATAGTATTATTTGTGGACAGAAGAATCTGATCCATACTCATAAATAGTATTACTCATAAATAGTATTATTTGTGGAGAGAAGAATCTGACCCATACCCATAAATAGTATTATTTGTGGACAGAAGAATCTGACCCATACTCATAAATAGTATTATTTGTGGACAGAAGAATCTGATCCATACTCATAAATAGTATTACTCATAAATAGTATTATTTGTGGACAGAAAAACCTGACCCATACTCATAAATAGTATTATTTGTGGATAGAAGAATCTGACCCATACTCATAAATAGTATTATTTGTGGATAGAAGAATCTGACCCATACTCATAAATAGTATTACTCATAAATAGTATTATTTGTGGACAGAAGAATCTGATTCATACTCATAAATAGTATTACTCATAAATAGTATTATTTGTGGAGAGAAGAATCTGACCCATACTCATAAATAGTATTATTTGTGGACAGAAGAATCTGAGCCATACTCATAAATAGTATTATTTGTGGACAGAAGAATCTGATCCATACTCATAAATAGTATTATTTGTGGACAGAAGAATCTGACCCATACTCATAAATAGTATTACTCATAAATAGTATTATTTGTGGACAGAAGAATCTGACCCATACTCATAAATAGTATTATTTGTGGACAGAAGAATCTGATCCATACTCATAAATAGTATTACTCATAAATAGTATTATTTGTGGACAGAAGAATCTGACCCATACTCATAAATAGTATTATTTGTGGATAGAAGAATCTGACCCATACTCATAAATAGTATTATTTGTGGACAGAAGAATCTGACCCATACTCATAAATAGTATTACTCATAAATAGTATTATTTGTGGAGAGAAGAATCTGACCCATACCCATAAATAGTATTACTCATAAATAGTATTATTTGTGGACAGAAGAATCTGACCCATGCTCATAAATAGTATTATTTGTGGACAGAAGAATCTGACCCATACTCATAAATAGTATTATTTGTGGACAGAAGAATCTGATCCATACTCATAAATAGTATTACTCATAAATAGTATTATTTGTGGATAGAAGAATCTGACCCATACTCATAAATAGTATTATTTGTGGACAGAAGAATCTGATCCATACTCATAAATAGTATTACTCATAAATAGTTTTATTTGTGGACAGAAGAATCTGACCCATACCCATAAATAGTATTATTTGTGGACAGAAGAATCTGACCCATACTCATAAATAGTATTACTCATAAATAGTATTATTTGTGGACAGAAGAATCTGACCCATACTCATAAATAGTATTATTTGTGGACAGAAGAATCTGATCCATACTCATAAATAGTATTACTCATAAATAGTATTATTTGTGGACAGAAGAATCTGACCCATACTCATAAATAGTATTACTCATAAATAGTATTATTTGTGGACAGAAGAATCTGACCCATACCCATAAATAGTATTACTCATAAATAGTATTATTTGTGGACAGAAGAATCTGACCCATACCCATAAATAGTATTATTTGTGGACAGAAGAATCTGACCCATACTCATAAATAGTATTACTCATAAATAGTATTATTTGTGGACAGAAGAATCTGACCCATATTCATAAATAGTATTATTTGTGGATAGAAGAATCTGACTCATACTCATAAATAGTATTATTTGTGGAGAGAAGAATCTGACCCATACTCATAAATAGTATTATTTGTGGACAGAAGAATCTGACCCATACTCATAAATAGTATTACTCATAAATAGTATTATTTGTGGACAGAAGAATCTGATCCATACTCATAAATAGTATTACTCATAAATAGTATTATTTGTGGACAGAAGAATCTGACCCATACCCATAAATAGTATTATTTGTGGAGAGAAGAATCTGACCCATACTCATAAATAGTATTACTCATAAATAGTATTATTTGTGGACAGAAGAATCTGACTCATACTCATAAATAGTATTATTTGTGGAGAGAAGAATCTGACCCATACTCATAAATAGTATTACTCATAAATAGTATTATTTGTGGACAGAAGAATCTGATCCATACTCATAAATAGTATTACTCATAAATAGTATTATTTGTGGACAGAAGAATCTGACCCATACTCATAAATAGTATTACTCATAAATAGTATTATTTGTGGACAGAAGAATCTGATCCATATTCATAAATAGTATTACTCATAAATAGTATTATTTGTGGACAGAAGAATCTGACCCATACTCATAAATAGTATTATTTGTGGACAGAAGAATCTGACCCATACTCATAAATAGTATTATTTGTGGACAGAAGAATCTGATCCATACTCATAAATAGTATTATTTGTGGAGAGAAGAATCTGACCCATACTCATAAATAGTATTACTCATAAATAGTATTATTTGTGGACAGAAGAATCTGACCCATACCCATAAATAGTATTATTTGTGGACAGAAGAATCTGACCCATACTCATAAATAGTATTACTCATAAATAGTATTATTTGTGGACAGAAGAATCTGACCCATACTCATAAATAGTATTATTTGTGGACAGAAGAATCTGATCCATACTCATAAATAGTATTACTCATAAATAGTATTATTTGTGGACAGAAGAATCTGACCCATACTCATAAATAGTATTACTCATAAATAGTATTATTTGTGGACAGAAGAATCTGACCCATACCCATAAATAGTATTACTCATAAATAGTATTATTTGTGGACAGAAGAATCTGACCCATACCCATAAATAGTATTATTTGTGGACAGAAGAATCTGACCCATACTCATAAATAGTATTACTCATAAATAGTATTATTTGTGGACAGAAGAATCTGACCCATATTCATAAATAGTATTATTTGTGGATAGAAGAATCTGACTCATACTCATAAATAGTATTATTTGTGGAGAGAAGAATCTGACCCATGCTCATAAATAGTATTATTTGTGGACAGAAGAATCTGACCCATACTCATAAATAGTATTACTCATAAATAGTATTATTTGTGGACAGAAGAATCTGATCCATACTCATGAATAGTATTACTCATAAATAGTATTATTTGTGGACAGAAGAATCTGACCCATACCCATAAATAGTATTATTTGTGGAGAGAAGAATCTGACCCATACTCATAAATAGTATTACTCATAAATAGTATTATTTGTGGACAGAAGAATCTGACTCATACTCATAAATAGTATTATTTGTGGAGAGAAGAATCTGACCCATACTCATAATTAGTATTACTCATAAATAGTATTATTTGTGGACAGAAGAATCTGATCCATACTCATAAATAGTATTACTCATAAATAGTATTATTTGTGGACAGAAGAATCTGACCCATACTCATAAATAGTATTACTCATAAATAGTATTATTTGTGGACAGAAGAATCTGACCCATACTCATAAATAGTATTATTTGTGGACAGAAGAATCTGACCCATACTCATAAATAGTATTACTCATAAATAGTATTATTTGTGGACAGAAGAATCTGATCCATACTCATAAATAGTATTACTCATAAATAGTATTATTTGTGGACAGAAGAATCTGACCCATACCCATAAATAGTATTATTTGTGGAGAGAAGAATCTGACCCATACTCATAAATAGTATTACTCATAAATAGTATTATTTGTGGACAGAAGAATCTGACTCATACTCATAAATAGTATTATTTGTGGAGAGAAGAATCTGACCCATACTCATAAATAGTATTACTCATAAATAGTATTATTTGTGGACAGAAGAATCTGATCCATACTCAAAAATAGTATTACTCATAAATAGTATTATTTGTGGACAGAAGAATCTGACCCATACCCATAAATAGTATTACTCATAAATAGTATTATTTGTGGACAGAAGAATCTGACCCATACTCATAAATAGTATTATTTGTGGAGAGAAGAATCTGACCCATACTCATAAATAGTATTATTTGTGGACAGAAGAATCTGACCCATACTCATAAATAGTATTATTTGTGGACAGAAGAATCTGACCCATACTCATAAATAGTATTACTCATAAATAGTATTATTTGTGGACAGAAGAATCTGATCCATACTCATAAATAGTATTACTCATAAATAGTATTATTTGTGGACAGAAGAATCTGACCCATACCCATAAATAGTATTATTTGTAAACAGAAGAATCTGATCCATACTCATAAATAGTATTATTTGTGGACAGAAGAATCTGACCCATACTCATAAATAGTATTACTCATAAATAGTATTATTTGTGGACAGAAGAATCTGACCCATACTCATAAATAGTATTATTTGTGGACAGAAGAATCTGACCCATACTCATAAATAGTATTATTTGTGGACAGAAGAATCTGATCCATACTCATAAATAGTATTACTCATAAATAGTATTATTTGTGGACAGAAGAATCTGACCCATACTCATAAATAGTATTACTCATAAATAGTATTATTTGTGGACAGAAGAATCTGACCCATACCCATAAATAGTATTACTCATAAATAGTATTATTTGTGGACAGAAGAATCTGACCCATACCCATAAATAGTATTATTTGTGGACAGAAGAATCTGACCCATACTCATAAATAGTATTACTCATAAATAGTATTATTTGTGGACAGAAGAATCTGACCCATATTCATAAATAGTATTATTTGTGGATAGAAGAATCTGACTCATACTCATAAATAGTATTATTTGTGGAGAGAAGAATCTGACCCATACTCATAAATAGTATTATTTGTGGACAGAAGAATCTGCCCCATACTCATAAATAGTATTACTCATAAATAGTATTATTTGTGGACAGAAGAATCTGATCCATACTCATAAATAGTATTACTCATAAATAGTATTATTTGTGGACAGAAGAATCTGACCCATACCCATAAATAGTATTATTTGTGGAGAGAAGAATCTGACCCATACTCATAAATAGTATTACTCATAAATAGTATTATTTGTGGACAGAAGAATCTGACTCATACTCATAAATAGTATTATTTGTGGAGAGAAGAATCTGACCCATACTTATAAATAGTATTACTCATAAATAGTATTATTTGTGGACAGAAGAATCTGATCCATACTCATAAATAGTATTACTCATAAATAGTATTATTTGTGGACAGAAGAATCTGACCCATACTCATAAATAGTATTACTCATAAATAGTATTATTTGTGGACAGAAGAATCTGACCCATACTCATAAATAGTATTATTTGTGGACAGAAGAATCTGACCCATACTCATAAATAGTATTACTCATAAATAGTATTATTTGTGGACAGAAGAATCTGATCCATACTCATAAATAGTATTACTCATAAATAGTATTATTTGTGGACAGAAGAATCTGACCCATACCCATAAATAGTATTATTTGTGGAGAGAAGAATCTGACCCATACTCATAAATAGTATTACTCATAAATAGTATTATTTGTGGACAGAAGAATCTGACTCATACTCATAAATAGTATTATTTGTGGAGAGAAGAATCTGACCCATACTCATAAATAGTATTACTCATAAATAGTATTATTTGTGGACAGAAGAATCTGATCCATACTCATAAATAGTATTACTCATAAATAGTATTATTTGTGGACAGAAGAATCTGACCCATACCCATAAATAGTATTACTCATAAATAGTATTATTTGTGGACAGAAGAATCTGACCCATACTCATAAATAGTATTATTTGTGGACAGAAGAATCTGACCCATACTCATAAATAGTATTATTTGTGGAGAGAAGAATCTGACCCATACTCATAAATAGTATTATTTGTGGACAGAAAAATCTGACCCATACTCATAAATAGTATTACTCATAAATAGTATTATTTGTGGACAGAAGAATCTGATCCATACTCATAAATAGTATTACTCATAAATAGTATTATTTGTGGACAGAAGAATCTGACCCATACCCATAAATAGTATTATTTGTAGACAGAAGAATCTGATCCATACTCATAAATAGTATTATTTGTGGACAGAAGAATCTGACCCATACTCATAAATAGTATTACTCATAAATAGTATTATTTGTGGACAGAAGAATCTGACCCATACTCATAAATAGTATTATTTGTGGACAGAAGAATCTGACCCATACTCATAAATAGTATTATTTGTGGACAGAAGAATCTGACCCATACTCATAAATAGTATTATTTGTGGACAGAAGAATCTGACCCATACTCATAAATAGTATTACTCATAAATAGTATTATTTGTGGACAGAAGAATCTGATCCATACTCATAAATAGTATTACTCATAAATAGTATTATTTGTGGACAGAAGAATCTGACCCATACCCATAAATAGTATTATTTGTGGACAGAAGAATCTGACCCATACTCATAAATAGTATTATTTGTGGACAGAAGAATCTGATCCATACTCATAAATAGTATTATTTGTGGACAGAAGAATCTGACCCATACCCATAAATAGTATTATTTGTGGACAGAAGAATCTGACCCATACTCATAAATAGTATTACTCATAAATAGTATTATTTGTGGACAGAAGAATCTGACCCATACTCATAAATAGTATTACTCATAAATAGTATTATTTGTGGATAGAAGAATCTGACCCATACTCATAAATAGTATTTTGTTTTGACAGAAAAACCTGACCCATACTCAATGAAATGTTTGTTTTTTTTACAGAAAACCTGACCAGTATTTTCATAAATAGTAATATTTTTTGACAGAAGGTATAGGTACATTCTGTATCCACTTGACCTGTATAATGACTTTTTATAGGTACATTCTGTATCCATTTGACCTGTATAATGACTTTTTATAGGTACATTCTGTATCCACTTGACCTGTACAATGCCTTTCTATAGGTACATTCTGTATCCACTTGTACAATGCTTTTTCATAGGTACATTTTGTATCCACTTGACCTGTACAATGACTTTTTATAGGTACATTCTGTATCCACTTGACCTGTACAATGACTCTGCACACTATGCTCTCAGAAAATTCCGACAACAGTTCCTGTATGATGAAGTGGAAGCAGAGGTTAGATTTTCTTTGTGTAAGAGTAAATGAATCACACTTTTGTTTTTTATTTAATCCAAAGATATTACATAATAAATGTAAATATGTCTTGATCAGTCTTATTTGTGCATGTTATTGGATTTCTGGGCAATTTTCATTACACATAATCTTTCTCCCCTAGTTTTAAAATTTATGGAAAAAAGTCTTGCATTGAACTAAAAAAATTCAACATCTTACAGGGCAATACAGATAATCCCAATCAAGACCCTACAGGGCAATACAGATAATCCCAATCAAGACCCTACAGGGCAATACAAATAATCCCAATCAAGACCCTACAGGGCAATACAGATCATCCCAATCAAGACCCTACAGGGCAATACAAATAATCCCAATCAAGACCCTACAGGGCAATACAGATAATCCCAATCAAGACCCTACAGGGCAATACAAATAATCCCAATCAAGACCCTACAGGGCAATACAGATAATCCCAATCAAGACCCTACAGGGCAATACAAATAATCCCAATCAAGACCCTACAGGGCAATACAGATAATTCCAATCAAGACCCTACAGGGCAATACAAATAATTCCAATCAAGACCCTACAGGGCAATACAAATAATTCCAATCAAGACCCTACAGGGCAATACAAACAATTCCAATCAAGACCCTACAGGGCAATACAGATAATTCCAATCAAGACCCTACAGGGCAATACAAATAATTCCAATCAAGACCCTACAGGGCAATACAAATAATTCCAATCAAGACCCTACAGGGCAATACAAATAATTCCAATCAAGACCCTACAGGGCAATACAAATAATTCCAATCAAGACCCTACAGGGCAATACAAATAATTCCAATCAAGACCCTACAGGGCAATACAAATAATTCCAATCAAGACCCTACAGGGCAATACAAATAATCCCAATCAAGACCCTACAGGGCAATACAAATAATTCCAATCAAGACCCTACAGGGCAATACAAATAATTCCAATCAAGACCCTACAGGGCAATACAAATAATTCCAATCAAGACCCTACAGGGCAATACAAATAATCCCAATCAAGACCCTACAGGGCAATACAAATAATTCCAATCAAGACCCTACAGGGCAATACAAATAATCCCAATCAAGACCCTACAGGGCAATACAAATAATCCCAATCAAGACCCTACAGGGCAATACAAATAATCCCAATCAAGACCCTACAGGGCAATACAGATAATTCCAATCAAGACCCTACAGGGCAATACAGATAATTCCAATCAAGACCCTACAGGGCAATACAGATAATTCCAATCAAGACCCTACAGGGCAATACAGATAATCCCAATCAAGACCCTACAGGGCAATACAGATAATCCCAATCAAGACCCTACAGGGCAATACAGATAATCCCAATCAAGACCCTACAGGGCAATACAAATAATCCCAATCAAGACCCTACAGGGCAATACAGATAATCCCAATCAAGACCCTACAGGGCAATACAGATAATCCCAATTAAGACCCTACAGGGCAATACAGATAATCCCAATCAAGACCCTACAAGGCAATACAGATAATCCAATCAAGACCCTACAGGGCAATACAGATAATCCCAATCAAGACCCTACAGGGCAATACAGATAATCCCAATCAAGACCCTACAGGGCAATACAGATAATCCCAATCAAGACCCTACAGGGCAATACAGATAATCCCAATCAAGACCCTACAGGGCAATACAAATAATCCCAATCAAGACCCTACAGGGCAATACAAATAATCCCAATCAAGACCCTACAGGGCAATACAAATAATCCCAATCAAGACCCTACAGGGCAATACAAATAATCCCAATCAAGACCCTACAGGGCAATACAAATAATCCCAATCAAGACCCTACAGGGCAATACAAATAATTCCAATCAAGACCCTACAGGGCAATACAAATAATTCCAATCAAGACCCTACAGGGCAATACAGATAATCCCAATCAAGACCCTACAGGGCAATACAGATAATCCCAATCAAGACCCTACAGGGCAATACAGATAATCCCAATCAAGACCCTACAGGGCAATACAGATAATCCCAATCAAGACCCTACAGGGCAATACAGATAATCCCAATCAAGACCCTACAGGGCAATACAAATAATCCCAATCAAGACCCTACAGGGCAATACAAATAATTCCAATCAAGACCCTACAGGGCAATACAAATAATCCCAATCAAGACCCTACAGGGCAATACAAATAATCCCAATCAAGACCCTACAGGGCAATACAAATAATCCCAATCAAGACCCTACAGGGCAATACAAATAATCCCAATCAAGACCCTACAGGGCAATACAAATAATTCCAATCAAGACCCTACAGGGCAATACAAATAATCCCAATCAAGACCCTACAGGGCAATACAAATAATTCCAATCAAGACCCTACAGGGCAATACAAATAAAACCAATCAAGACCCTACAGGGCATTACAAATAATTCCAATCAAGACCCTACAGGGCAATACAGATAATCCCAATCAAGACCCTACAGGGCAATACAAATAATCCCAATCAAGACCCTACAGGGCAATACAAATAATCCCAATCATTCATCAAATACTGTGGCAGTTAATGGAAAGAACTTCTTGAATATAATATCTTATCTAGTAAATGCTTCCCCATTGTGCTCCATATTGAAAGAGATCATTCAGGCAACAAAGCTTTAGAATTTGTACATTTCATGCAAATCTGACATAAAATAGGTTGACCATCACTAATTAAATTAGTAGTATTGATTACCAGTCTTAACTTAATTCAGCAAAAGCCACCATTGCATCATGGTGATGCAGATCTTCCATCATACATGGTTACCTTTTTAGCAAGCAGAAATAAATATGCACAATATAGATAAGAACAGCCAGAGGAATTTTGCCTAAATTTGACTACAAAGCATCTTGGCATCAAGGTCTTCCATTTTAGACACTCATGCAAATCTGCCAACAAATTGAAATAATTTGTGATTATTTTATCAATAACCATCTAATATCAAACTATATTGATTATATGTCACTATCATAGCATCTTGGTTTTCAAGTTTGTACAATAAGATAATGCAATCTAATACTGTCACAGTTACTGAAAGGAACAATAACTTACGATATGTTAAATTAGAAAAACTATTTATGCCAACTTTAAAGAAGAGCATCCTGTTACAGTAGACTTCATTAATATGAACATTTAGCATCCGCTGTGCAGGAATAAAAGCATGACACATGCCCATTTGGGCACATGCAATGTAAATCCAAGTAATCAATCAATCGATTGTGTGGAACAATCTTTCTCAATCTTTTCACACCTGTGGCCCACTGCTTTGTATTCTATGTATGGCTAATATTTCACCTGAATCAAGTCTCTGTCCAACTTGTTTTTAGAACTTGTTGTGTACACCAATATTTTATTCAGCTAACTTAATGCTGCAGAATGTGTGCATATCACTCAGCCATACGCTGTGCATTTCTGCAGTGATGATATTGCACTACAGTCGCACATTATACATTGTAAAGGGAGATAAAATGTGTTCATGTTAGAATAAATCATCAGCAAATTCTTAAATCAGAAAACATGTTCTTCAAATCAGCCCATTGGCCTGCCATTTTCAATAACTTTATCATATGTGCTGCTAGATTATTACTGTAATGTATTGGTACAACATTATGTCTGACATAATGTGAGATAACGCTCAAAATTATCACATTGCAATGTCATAAAGTCCTTATCATTATCTAATTGGTAGGATCTCACATTTTTCTTCATTTCACATACAATTTAGGAAACTAACTGAATAATACAATATGCTGATTTCTGTAACAGTTTGTGTCATCTAATATTCAATTTATTTAATATTTTTTATCAGAAATAGTCGATCAAAATCCTTTATTTTTGTTTCAGGTGAATCTTTGTTTTGATCAGTTTGTGTTTAAACTGAGTGACCAGCTGTTTACCTGCTTCAAGCAGATGGCATCATGGTGAGTTAATGAAAGCAGTGTACAGTAGAACCGGTCTTGAAAGACCACCCTTTCTGCCATAAAATTATGGTCTCTCAAGACAGGTGGTCTCACATATTAGTGGTCTTTCAAGACAGGTTTCACTGTACTCATGTCTTTAGTACAAAATATTTTTAATCTTTAATTAGGACATCACAGTATTTTCCTGATCTGTCCATTAGTACAAATTGTTCCATGACTACATTTATAATTTGTTACTTTCATTATTTTCTTTTCTTTGGTAAGCAATTAAGTGTTGAAATATCATCTTTGTAATATAGCAGACCTATATATCGTATGAAATGAAACAAGGATACAGACTTTCTGATACAAACCTTCTTGGCGGGAATATTATCAAAGGACTGAGTCAAATGCAGATAATTTGCCTCCATAAGTCATGTCTTATGACATGCAGGTGTTTGATTCCATAAGTCATGTCTTATGACATGCAGGTGTTTGCCTCCATTAGTCATGTCTTATGATATACAGGAGTTTGCATCTATTAGTCATGTCTAATGACATGCTGAATTTTGCCTCAATTAGTCATGTCTTATGGAATACAGGTGTTTGTCTCCATTAGCCATGCATGAAGAGTTCACAGGGCCTTCTATATTTAAAACCAGTGTTTTTCTGTCACTTCATGATTTGTATTTACCTATCAAGTTACCTTTGTTTGATTATATGTATGTCTCATTAATTTGTGTGCTTAGGTAAGTGCCACAGACATTGTGGTGGGACATGCACCCTTGCCTTACCATATCTGTGTTTCATTGCCATTGTGGTGGGACATGCAACCGTGTCTGACCATATGTGTTTTTCATTAACATTGTGGTGGGACAAGCAACCTTGTCTAATCATATGTATGGCTAATTTATTCTTAGGCATATTTCATAGTTACTGGTGGGATATTCATGCTGCATGAAACACATTTCTAGTTTTCTCATAATGTATTTCAAATGTAATGCCCTTTATATATATATATATATATATATATATATATATATATATATATATATATATATATATATATATATATATATATATATATATATATATATATATATATGATAAAAAGTTTACATTTAAGATTTTTCATCAAAATATCATTTGCAGATTATGAGACTGTATAGAATATTCCATAAAAATTCAAATGTAAAATGATTTCATTTATATCTGAAACCAGGAAGAAATAGAGACATGTTGTTTAACATTCATATGAATGAGGAAATAGACATGTAATATTTGTTTAATTTTATTCAGCATATAAGTTAGACAAGAAATTTACATGTAATATTTGTTATTTTATTTCAGCTTTAAGTTAGACAAGAAGTTTCTATATAATTGTGTTAATTTATTTCAGCCTAAAGTTAGACAAGAAATTTACCTATAATATATTTGTCCTTATTTGTAAATAAAAGTTTGTCATTTTATTTCAGCATTATGTTAGACAAGAAATTGTGCAGTGCCTGTAACCAGGCAGGAATTAAGGTCACTCTTCCACCAGTGAATCGATATGAGACACTCATGCAGCAGACAAATGTCCAGGTAGAGAAAACTATTGAAATTCTAAATTAACAGGTATAATACAGTTATGAGATTGAACAAGATTACTGTATTAACTTGTGTTATATTATGGACCACATTATATGGAGCTGATTTGTAGTGAGATCCATGATATACCTGTGTTATATCAGGGACAGTGTTTTATGGAGATGGTTTGTAGTGAGATCCATGACTATACCTGTGTTATATCAGGGACAGTGTTATATGGAGATGGTTTGTAGTGAGATCCATGACTATATTTGTGTTATATCAGGAACTGTGTTATATATAGGTACTTTACAGTGAGATCCAAAAATCTGGATCAGATGTGAAGACAAAATATGGCAGCCATCACAGACTGGCAGTATTTGATTACTACTGCTGTCATGCCATCTTAAGGGTGTTTGGAGATATGAGGCAAAACACCTGTAGACAGATGGACACTTGGCTGATGACATCTATGGAAAACACTTTCACCAACTGTATATCTCTACACTAAATGATCTCAATAACTAAGTCATAGTGAAAAAATATTAATTCACCTGCTTGCACTTTTCTTTGTAAGTTTGTAAAGATTGGATTGCTTTGACACTTAGCTATATAATATAACATTGTAAACTGATTTGTTGGATTGCTTTGACACTTAGCTATATAATATAACATTGTAAACTGATTTGTTGGATTGATTTGACACTTAGCTATATAATATAACATTGTATAATATAACATTGTAAACTGATTTGTTGGATTGATTTGACACTTAGCTATATAATATAACATTGTAAACTGATTTGTTGGATTGCTTTGACACTTAGCTATATAATATAACATTGTAAACTGATTTGTTGGATTGCTTTGACACTTAGCTATATAATATAACATTGTAAACTGATTTGTTGGATTGCTTTGACACTTAGCAATATAATATAACATTGTAAACTGATTTGTTGGATTGCTTTGACACTTAGATATATAATATAACATTGTAAACTGATTTGTTGGATTGATTGGGCTTTTAGCCAAGTAATACTGTAGACATTTTTAAGTCATTTTGGATTTACGGACCTAGCTATAGAATATCCAATCATTGTAAATTATTTTTTGGATTGATTGGGCTTTTAGCCAAATATTACTGTAGACATTTTTAATTCATTTTGGATTGTTTGGACAGTCAGCCATATAACATAAATTTTTAACTCATTTTGGATTACCTGAATACTTTAACTATATAAAATACATTTTTACTTGATTTGGAATTGCTTGGACACTTAGCTATATAATATTCATTTAAAATAATTTGGAATTGCTTGGACACTTAGCTATATAATATTCATTTTAAGTAATTTAGAATTGCTTGGACACTTAGCTATATAATATTCATTTAAAATAATTTGGAATTGCTTGGACACTTAGCTATATAATATTCATTTAAAATAATTTGGAATTGCTTGGACACTTAGCTATATAATATTCATTTAAAATAATTTGGAATTGCTTGGACACTTAGCTATATAATATTCATTTCAAGTAATTTAGAATTGCTTGGACACTTAGCTATATAATATTCATTTAAAATAATTTGGAATTGCTTGGACACTTAGCTATATAATATTCATTTAAAATAATTTGGAATTGCTTGGACACTTAGCTATATAATATTCATTTTAAGTAATTTGGAATTGCTTGGACACTTAGCTATATAATATTCATTTTAAATAATTTGGAATCGCTTGGACACTTAGCTATATAATATTCATTTTAAGTAATTTAGAATTGCTTGGACATTTAGCTATATAATATTCATTTTAAGTCATTTGGGATTGCTTGGACTTTTTACTGTACATTGTACATTTTTCAGAGAGTTAAATACTTTGGTACTTCACAATTGACCATCCTTAAATATGTTCAGATAAAAGCATTACAAACATTTTACACTTTCTTTTAAAAACAGATATTGGGCCGGTCAGTAAACTTGAGGAGTTTGCTGAGTCAGCGGGTTAATGCAGCCCTGAAGAATTCATTAGATATTGCCATTTCTAGATTTGAAACAGGAGATCTGACTCATGTTATTGTGAGTACAGCTTGAATTTTCATCATCCTTTATGTTCTGTATCACATGTGTGATATGGAGGAGGTCTGACTCATGTTATTGTGAGTACAGCTTAAATTTTCATCATCCTTTATGTTCTGTATCACATGTGTGATATGGAGGAGGAGGATTGCAAGAATTTAACATTACTTATGTTTATAACATTACATTGTTTTAACAGATGCTAGGCATTAACATTACATTGTTTTACAGATGAGTTTTTATGGGATTATTATTTCTGTGTGTGCTTTGGGCATATTGTAACACTTGTACAATTATAATATCCTTGCTTTAGTGGGGATGTTGTACTATTTGTGGGATTATTATTTCTTTGCTTTAGTGGGGGTATATTGTACTGATTGTACAATTATTATTTCCATGCTTTAGTGGGGGTATAAATTGTACCGATTGTAGGATTTTTATTTCCACACTTTAGTGGTGAGTATATTGTAATATTTGTAAGATTATTATTTCCATGTTTTACTGGGGATATCGTACTTATTGTGGGATTCTTATTCGCACAATCAAGTGGGCAGTATATTGCAATATTTGTAAGATTATTATTTACATGCTTTAGTGGAGGTATTGTAATATTTCTAGGATAATTATTCTTATGCTTTAGTTGGGGGTATATTGTTGTTATCACTGGAATGGATGTGGGAGATGAGCACCTACTTCCCTGGAAAACTCCCAATGTCTTGCATCTGATACAGCCTCCAACAAACTAGTCATGCTCCAGGGCTTCACGAGTGGCTTAACTAAGCCAGGTGGAAGCTGTTTAAACAGACTGGAGAAGGGATGACAGGTGAGTTTCTGGTTTCTGGGAAGGTGAGATTCTGGTGCCTCAAAACCAGATGCTTTGGGCAGATGGGGCTCGTTGACCTTGGTTTTTCACCAATACAGAAGACTCTGACTTCAAACCTTCGCTACCTTGCAACTATGCCCTCTCATTGGAATGGCTAAGGGAGTAAACCCTAATACAAACTCTGGAGATGGAGTCCCTAAGGTGACTTGACATTGTTCATAGTGTCATCTTGGCAAATCATGTGATGCTGCTGGTGCCATGACGTATCGGCATGTTCTTTCCCATGGAGAGGGGGAATCAGCTGCATGGGCAAAAGCAAAAACTGATTCTCCACATCACCCTGACCAGGCTTGTGCCCCTGAGAGGACACTCCAGCTTCGCTTCACAGCGTCGAGATAACACAGTTTACTGGTTATAAGTCATGCTCAACTGGCAGAGAGTCAGACGCCAGAGGTTGCTTCCAGCAGTGGGAGAGACCAACAGGTCTCACTATAAAGCTAACACTCACCTCAGACTGGATAGCCCCAGACAATAAGGTGCCATCCTGCCCCAGTTCATCTGCCTTACTTGGTGTGTATGGCTTAAGGTATGCAAGTACCTGACAAAGTGGACTGCAACTACTGCACCAAGAAATAACTAATGAAAACCAACAAGGAAATCTCCAATCCTCAGGCTAGGTACCTGGAATATCCATACCATGCTGACTGGACTCTCAGGATATCTCCAGGCAATCTGCAATGTTCGAAAGACTTCAGTCATGAATGATGAACTTGCAAGATTCCAGGTCCACATTGCCACATTACAGGATACCAAATTCCAGTTCTCTCAGAGAAGAGAACTACATGTTCTTCTGGCAAGAAAAGAGCACTGATAAAGCCAGAGAGTTTGGTGTTGGATTCACTGTCAGGAACTCTTAAACCTGCCAACAAACAAATGGAAGACCTTTTATCCCTCTGCTTCCAGTCACCACAACTGGGCCTGTCAACCTGATCAGTATTTATGCTCCCACACTAAGCACCATGGATGAGTTCTATGATGAATTAAACTCGTTAATTGACACAATTCCCGAGGAAGAGAATTTGATATTACTGGGTTACTTCAACCTTAGGGTGGGTGTTGACCATGACTCTTGGCCTTCATATCTTAGCAAGTTTGGCATTGGGAAGATGAATGAGAATGGGCAGCCAAGGGTTACTTCCAATGGTGAGAGAGACCAACAGGTCTCACTAGACAGCTACCACTCATCTCAGACTAGAGATGTGCTCGTACCATGACCTCAGCATCACCAATTCATTCTTTCAGACAAAGCCACAGCATAAAGTGTCTTGAAGGCATCTCCAGTCCAAACATTGTCACCAACTGGACTTGATCATTGTGAAACCATCTGCCATGAAGGATGTGCTTCTTACTTGAACCTTCCACAGTGCTGATTGCAACACTGACCAGTTACTGATGTGCTGAAAAATGAAGCATCAGACAAAGAAGATGCAACACTCATGGCAAGAGGACAAACCATGCATTGATCCCTGTGCCAGAAAACTCTGCAGGAATGCATGTCTACCAGATGAATAATGGCTTTAGCTGCCAGAGCATCTAGTCATTAGCAGATTTCAGAAACATTAGAGGCATGTACAACAGCATAAACTAAAGCAATGGGTCCCACACAGAAAGTGATAGCACCACTGAAGTCTGCTACTGGCAATACTATACATGATAAGGGCAAGCAGATGGAGCATTGGATGGAGCACTATTCTGAACAGTACTCCAGAGAGAACCACATATCCAACAATGCCCTCAACGGCATTAAAAACCTCCAGCTCAGGGATGAACTGGACAAAAAACCTACTGTTCCAGAACTAAAGAAGGCCTTAGAGAAACTGTCCTTTACGTAAAGCCCCAGGGAAAGATGGCATCCCAGCAGAAGTCATCAAATGCAGCTGTAATGTGCTGCTCACACACATACATGACCTCCTCTGCCAGTGCTGGGATGATGGTGCAGTGCCTCAGGACATGAGAGATGCCAACATCATAAACCTGTACAAGAACAAAGACAAATGAAGTGACTCCAACAAATACAGGGGCATATCCCATCTCAGGATCATGGGTAAAGTCTTCACATGTGCCATCCTGAGCAGAGTGTTGTACAACAGATCAATATCTGATTCCTTTTACAGGGTTGCAACCTAGCTCCCATGTTCCTTTGCATCTTCTTTGCTGTCCTGCTCAAACATGCCTTTAAAGCCCGAGATTGATCTACCTGCACATGTGATCAGAAGGTAAACTGTTCCATCTAACATGACCAAAGGCAAAGAGCAAAGTGTGTGAAGCAACAATCAGGACATTATCTTTGCAGACGATGCTGCCCTATCACTCACACAGAAGCAGATTTACAGCATTTGATGGACTGCTTTGCTAAAGAATGCAATGAGTTTGGGCTAGCCATGTCTAACCATCAGCCTAAAGAAAACATACATGATGGCTGATCCCCCTAAGCATTATCATCAACTATGAACTTGAGGTAGTCAGTTCATGTACCTTGGCTCTACCATGACCAACAGCTATCGTTCGATGCTGAGTGCAACAAGCAGATTGGAAAGGCATCAACAACTCTCTCCTGGTTGTCATAATGAGTGTATAAAAACAGTATGCTGATTCTGAACACTAAGATCTCCATGTACCATGCCTGCATGCTAAGCACTCTCCTGTATGCCAATGAAACCTGCACTCTGTACACCTCAAAAGAGTAAAGACTGAGCGCTTTTCACATGTGATGTCTCTTACACATACTCTGGATTACTTGGAGTGATCGAGTAACAAACAATGAGGTGCTTGAATGGGCCAAGATTCCCAGCATTGTCACACTCTTCTGCATCATATGAAGAGACCATGTATGTCCGATGGATGATGGATGGATCCCCAAAGACCTTCTTTATTTGGAACTTGCCTCTGGCAAAAGGTGATCAGATAGCCACATCTCTGCTTCAAGGATGTATGCAAACACAAAAGCCCTTGACATCAATGTCAATACCTGGGAAGAGCCAGGCCTGGCTGGCAATATGCTCTTATCACTGGTTTGAAAGCCGGCGAGGACAAGCTATGCTTGCTAGCTAATGAAAAGCGATCTTGGAAGAAGAAGCAGCTCAAGCACACACCAGATTCAACTTTAAAGTGCAGCAAGGACTGTCACTTCTGAGTTGGGCCACATAGCCATTAGAGATGCTGCACAACCACCAACCAGGATATCTCTCATGGGTGCATTTGTAATATTTGTAGGAATACTATTTCCATGCTTTAGTGGGGGTACATTGTAATATTTGTGGGATTATTATTTCAATCTTTTATTGTGGGTATATTGTAATTTTGTAGGATTATTATTTACCTATTTTAGTATGGGTGTATAATGATATTTGTGAGATTATTATTTCCATGCTTTAGTGGAGGGGGTATCAAAATATTTGTGGCATTATTATTATGCTTTAGTTGGGGTAGCATAGTATGTGTGGGATTATTATTCCATGCTTTAGTGGGTTTAAGTTGTAATATTTGTAATATTATTAGTCTCATGCTTTAATGGGGGTGGGGGGTATTGTAATATCTGTGGGATTATTATTCCCATTATGTGGTTCTTCTGTGGAAACAATAGGAACCAATCTGTGGAAATATATGAATTTTTTTGCCATGAGCCACGTACAATTTTATTTCTAATACCGGAGAAGGTAGAAAATTAAAATTTAAATAACTCTGAGCCGCCCAGTCAGCAATGCCAACAGTCTAGGTGTATAAATAACTCAAGGTGAAAGGTATAACAATTAATTAAAATATATAAAATATATTAAATAATTTCATCAACAAATTTCGCAGTCACAATTTCTTTCAGACAAATCAATGACCTATTCACAGTTGTCTATTGCTATTTTATCATATGGAAGTAAAGGTCTTAAGTTAGAGTGTTTACAGTATGGTCACTGTTACTCATCTGTCAATCACAATCTGCCTCTTGTTTCTCTTTTGGCACTTCCAGATCCATCCTTCTGACACTCTATCATGTGCTATTTCTGACACTGCACCTCCACACAAACTGCTAACATCACAATAAATGCCTACCCTTGTTGCCAATCCTTTAATGTTGACTATCAGAAAGTTTCCTGTGGAATTAGAAGGGATGTTTATACTTGTCTCATTGCTCTAGTCTCAGGAGAATTAATTGCACTCTCACTGACTTTTGGTGAATAAATTAACAGGTCAACTCACACACTCACAACATCTAAATATCCAATACATGCTTTGTTCTATAACAATTGTGCTTTAATAATAATGATATTATCAGCAAGTTCTAATACATGCATAAACATCTCTAAAAATAAACTTCTCAATATAGTAAACTATCGTCATCAATGGCAATCATGTACAGTCGCTACTCTACGAATTGTAAAATACACAATCAGATATACAAATACATATGTTTGGATACGTCCAACAATGACTCACTCTGCATAATTTACAATCTATGTATTTATATACTGATAAAGCTAGAACATCATAATTACAATCTATGTATTTATAGCTAGAACATCATAATTTACAATCTATGTATTTATAGCTAGAACATCATAATTTACAATCTATGTATTTATATACTGATAAAGCTAGAACATCATAATTTACAATCTATGTATTTATATACTAATAAAGCTAGAAGATCATAATTTACAATCTATGTATTTATATACTAATAAAGCTAGAAGATCATAATTTACAATCTATGTATTTATAGTTAGAACATCATAATTTACAATCTATGTATCTATAGCTAGAACATCATAATTTACAATCTATGTATTTATATACTGATAAAGCTAGAAGATCATAATTTACAATCTATGTATTTATATACTAATAAAGCTAGAACATCATAATTTACAATCTATGTATTTATATACTAATAAAGCTAGAAGATCATAATTTACAATCTATGTATTTATATACTAATAAAGCTAGAAGATCATAATTTACAATCTATGTATTTATAGTTAGAACATCATAATTTACAATCTATGTATTTATAGCTAGAACATCATAATTTACAATCTATGTATTTATAGCTAGAACATCATAATTTACAATCTATGTATTTATATACTGATAAAGCTAGAACATCATAATTTACAATCTATGTATTTATAGCTAGAACATCATAATTTACAATCTATGTATTTATAGCTAGAACATCATAATTTACAATCTATGTATTTATATACTGATAAAGCTAGAACATCATAATTTACAATCTATGTATTTATAGCTAGAACATCATAATTTACAATCTATGTATTTATATACTGATAAAGCTAGAACATCATAATTTACAATCTATGTATTTATAGCTAGAACATCATAATTTACAATCTATGTATTTATAGCTAGAACATCATAATTTACAATCTATGTATTTATAGCTAGAACATCATAATTTACAATCTATGTATTTATATACTGATAAAGCTAGAACATCATAATTTACAATCTATGTATTTATAGCTAGAACATCATAATTTACAATCTATGTATTTATAGCTAGAACATCATAATTTACAATCTATGTATTTATAGCTAGAACATCATAATTTACAATATATGTATTTATATACTGATAAAGCTATTTCTAACACCTCACTAATAAATTCAGCTATTCATTATGATGCACCATGGTAAATAACAAAGTCCACTTTGATTCCAGTCTAACAATCTATATGTTAATCTTGCATGTTAATAATTTGCTAAATGCTATGTTATGATTATTCAGCTATACATGGAAGATTCCATTTCTAATAAATTAAATGTACATAATAAGGTATCAATCATACAACACCTAGTTATAAAAGTATGACAAATTCAGGCAAAGATATGTCACCTCTAGAAGCCTTTGTTTGCATAATCCAAACCTAGAATTTCTCTAGAATTCTTTCCTTCTTTTTAATGAGTGCACAATTTAGAGTACAATGCCTCTCTATGATCCAACCCTGGTCTCAGGCTCACTCTTGTACTGATTGAAAAACGGATTTATTTGAGAAGTTACTTAATGAGATTCCCTTAGATTTGAATTTCCAGATTTGATTGGATATGATCTGGTCTCTTTGAAAACTGCCCTGGGGTAATATAGGACTTACTTGTTACTCTCAGGTTTTGGTCAACGAATGGCTGAAAATGGTTCAAAGCTGGTAGTGACATTACTAACTGAATGTAAAAAAAAAACAAACATTGGAGTCTCTACCTGGTCAGCCTGGTGGTAGTATTCTCTTTGACTTTATTTAAGAATGGTCATTGCTTAATGGTTAAACAACAGAATTGGATCTATAGTCATAATCTTACATAATTTATATTGAGATTATCCCAGGTGCTCTTAACTACAAATTAACTATAAGAAGTATACATGAAGCAACAGACAAATTTTCCCCTGCAATGTGACACCTATCTGTGGAAACAATAGGACCCCTTCTGTGCAAATGCTAGAACCCTTCCTCAAATCCAGTTTGAGATCTAATATAATTATATGTTTTGCCAAAACTTGAAAATTGATGCCCACAAAATCAAAAAAATTTACATTATGCTGAATGCACAAGAGTGGTAAAAACTTTTTGCAGGATTAAAAAGGTATAATTCAGTCTTATTTTACAGGAGTTAAGTTAGTGTGGTGAAATTGACTGTCCGATATTTTACAGGAATTAGAAGGTCTAATTCAGTGTGGTAAAAATGTTTATTATCAGGAGTTAGTCTCAGGGTCTAATTCAGTGTGGTGAAAATTTACCGTCTTATTTTACAGGAGTTAGAGGGTCTAATTCAGTGCAACCGGCTGGCTCACAAATTACTTAGCAAACACCTGGTACTTGATGATTTTGATGCTATGCTCAAAGAAGCAGACACTAATGTAAATATTCCATGTGGACGGATAACTCTGCATATCCTCTCAGAGATTAAAGGAGATTTTCTGCCTATGTACTGTTTCAATGGAACAACAAATCGGTAAGATCAGCATGCAAGCATACAACTTAAAAAGCAGACACAGTTGAAAGTGCGGTGAGGGTAGCTTAATTGTTTCTTTTCTTCTATTAGTGCCAAAGATTGGTAACTACAGTTTGTTAATCAGCATTGTCCAAAGAGGGTTCGCCAACAGAGAATTGGATAATAAACCATTTACAAGACAGTATTGTTTCATATCATTGGTGAAAGAAAGAAGGATTTAAGCGATAAGTAAATAGACTGTTTGCACATTTATTCTTTATTCATTTATTTGTACATTCATCCATGCTATGTTTAGGCCATAGTTCCTATATTGCTACACTTTTGGAGATTTAACTTCCACAGCTTGTACATCTTGGAATTATTGTGTACAGCTAGTGCAGCAATATTAGGTCATTGTGAATTATATGACATGGTTTTATCTAAATTTGCTCAAAAGTAATGTTTTAAACCTAAGTCCAATTTATTTTCAACTATGGCCACAAAACTTGTGTACATCATAGGATTAATTGTGTCAAGTATTGAAAAAAAAACTAGGCTAATGTGACCAGTTTTCCTTATTTTATTGACATTTCTTAAAATCATGCCCCCCACTATTTTGTATCTGCTATATAGATAAGTACTTTCCTTGTGTCTGCTATATAGATAAGTACTTTCCTTGTGTCTTCTATATAGATAAGTACTTTCCTTGTGTCTTCTATATAGATAAGTACTTTCCTTGTGTCTGCTATATAGATAAGTACTTTCCTTGTGTCTGCTATATAGATAAGTACTTTCATTGTGTCTTCTATATAGATAAGTACTTTCCTTGTGTCTTCTATATAGATAAGTACTTTCCTTGTGTCTTCTATATAGATAAGTACTTTCCTTGTGTCTTCTATATAGATAAGTACTTTCCTTGTGTCTTCTATATAGGTAAGTACTCTCCTTGTGTCTGCTATATAGATAAGTACTTTCCTTGTGTCTTCTATATAGATAAGTACTTTCCTTGTGTCTTCTATATAGATAAGTACTTTCCTTGTGTCTGCTATATAGATAAGTACTTTCCTTGTGTCTGCTATATAGATAAGTACTTTCATTGTGTCTGCTATATAGATAAGTACTTTCCTTGTGTCTGCTATATAGATAAGTACTTTCCTTGTGTCTGCTATATAGATAAGTACTTTCCTTGTGTCTGCTATATAGATAAGTACTTTCATTGTGTCTGCTATATAGATAAGTACTTTCCTTGTGTCTTCTATATAGATAAGTACTTTCCTTGTGTCTTCTATATAGATAAGTACTTTCATTGTGTCTTCTATATAGATAAGTACTTTCCTTGTGTCTTCTATATAGATAAGTACTTTCCTTGTGTCTTCTATATAGATAAGTACTTTCCTTGTGTCTTCTATATAGATAAGTACTTTCCTTGTGTCTGCTATATAGATAAGTACTTTCCTTGTGTCTTCTATATAGATAAGTACTTTCCTTGTGTCTGCTATATAGATAAGTACTTTCCTTGTGTCTTCTATATAGATAAGTACTTTCCTTGTTTCCGCTATATCTTTTAATGAACTTGTTCTGTTCGTTAATAATTTGTAATATAGAAAACTAAGTAGACTTTAATACCATTTACTGATAGTTTAAGAAATGCATAATAAAATTTGCTTTTTTTTCTTCAGGTTTGTGCGGACAGTATTACTGGACTTTAGTGAAGAATATACAATGAGTAGAGATAAGCTGCACAGCGTATCAGCACATTATATTTGGGGATCAAAGGTTATAATTCATGATTTCTCAATTTGTTTTAGTATTATTTAGACTTAATCATTCCAAATTTATAGATTAATGTAAATTGAAGGAATAATTACCTTGTATTCAAGGCTTTTAGGAAATTATTAGTAATTCTACACAACAGCAAATTAACATTATGTCACGTCACCATCTTAGTAAAAGGGTAGTTAATTTATTTGATTTAGCTGGCATTATCTAAGGGATGCCCTCCCTTGATTTTATGGCCCAGTGTGAGTGGAAAGACAGAACATCAACAGAGAACTGAGCAAGACTTTTGGGAAGAAATAATGCCATACAAGCCCCCACATTGTATTATTGACTTCTTAGTAAGAGGGGTGGTTAATTGGATTTGGCTGGCATTATCTAAAGGATGGCTTCCCTTGATTTTATGGCCCGGTTTGAATAGATAGATAGAACATCAACAGAGAAATGAGAATGACTATTAGGAAGAAATAATGCAATACACGCCCTTAGACAAGAAACAAAAATCAAAATTTAATCAAAAACAAATTATTAGTGGCAACACATATTCAACCTAAGTTATGTCAACATAAATAGCAGCATCTAATTTGGATTTATTTCATCATAATAATGAGTGGTGAAAAGAGCCCAATGTCCATGACTGATTGCAACACCCTCATCTCTGGATTTCCTAGTCCTTTATTCTGAACATGTCATCTCATTCTGGACATATGTCTTTGGACTGTCCCATGTCTCCCAGAAAGCTGTTTCATTAAAGGACAAACTTACCCCATAATCTCTATATGTATCACTTTCTATGCATACATACATGAAATTCCCTCACTAACATTACTCAGAAGTATAACTATCCAAACACTTCATAAATACTGACTTTTTTGATAAAATATCACCCGTGCTTCACAGTGACCAGTGATAAATTACCATGTGAGTAGTGTATATAACATTATCATATCTCTCTACTTATGCTATCTCATGCTCAATTACTATCTCATTCAGCCCCAGCACTGTTATCAGTATCACTGCTGTCCTAATCAGACACATTAACTCATGCTCAATTACTATCTCATTCAACTCCAGCACTGTTATCAGTATCACTGCTGTCCTAATCAGACACATTAACTCATGCTCAATTACTATCTCATTCAACCCCAGCACTGTTATCAGTATCACTGCTGTCCTAATCAGACACATTAACTCATGCTCAATTACTATCTCATTCAACTCCAGCACTGTTATCAGTATCACTGCTGCTCTCATGCTCAATTACTATCTCATTCAACTCCAGCACTGTTATCAGTATCACTGCTGTCCTAATCAGACACATTAACTCATGCTCAATTACTATCTCATTCAACTCCAGCACTGTTATCAGTATCACTGCTGTCCTAATCAGACACATTAACTCATGCTCAATTACTATCTCATTCAGCCCCAGCACTGTTATCAGTATCACTGTTGTCCTAATCAGACACATTAACTCATGCTCAATTACTATCTCATTCAGCCCTAGCACTGTTAATAGTTTCACTGCTGCTCTGCCCCATCAGCACTATGCTGTGTCTAGCTGCTTGTGCCCCATATAGTTTTACCTGTTTAAAGGCTTGTTATACAAAGGCTGTGATTTATATTAATCTACTGTTAAAGGCTTCTTATACAAAGGCTATGTTTCATATTAATTTAATTAAGCCCATGTTATGCAAAAGTACTTTTATTTTTATACGAATCCCATTTTAAGGGCTTGTTACACAAAGGCTTTGTTTTACATAAATCTGAAACAAAGGTTGCATTTTACACCAATCTCCTATTATGACCTTGTTATATAAAGTCTGTGTTTTACATCAATGTCTATAAAGGCCTTGTCATTCAAAGGCTTTGTTTTACACTAATCTCATGACAAGGGTCTGTTATACAAAGGCTGTTATTTCCACAATCATATTTTAAGGACTTTTTATACAAAGGCTGTGTGTTCACATCACTCTCATATTAAGGTTTTGGTCTACAGGGCTGTGTTTTACACTAATCTCATAATAAGGGTCTGTTATATAAAGGCTGTGTTTTACACTAATCTCATAATAAGGGTCTGTTATACAAAGGCTGTGTTTTACACTAATCGTCTGTTAAGGGATTGTTTTACAATGGCTGTGTGATCACATCTCTCTCCTATTAAGGGTTTGTATTTATAGCAATCACATATTTGGGCCTCATTATACATTTTTGTGTTTTATATCAATCTCACATTAAGGCCTTGTCATAAAAAAGGCTGTTTACACCAAGGAACATAAGAAGATCAACAATAACAACATATACTACTATTATACATAAGTACCATATCTCTACAAAATAAGAATATAATTATTAGCTATTTTGGATTTACACTTACACACAAATCCTTGTAACAATTCAATTTTCAATCTGCTGCAAAGGAACAGGTGAAAATAAATTGCATAACCAATCTCATGAGGTAGGAGAGATAAGATGATAAAAATCCATTGTGTTACAAATTCCCTGAAATACTTGTTTCATAATAATATATTGCAGTTCCAATTTATAGAGGTGGGAGCTCTAAATTGTTCTAATTGGAATCATCAGTCAGTGGAAACAGTATTGTCATGATTATGTGTTGATAGGAAGCATTTATGGTAATGCCATTATCACATGTCAGTGGGAAACATTCATAGCATTGCCATGATAGTGTTAATAGGAAGCATTTATGGTAATGCCATTATCACATGTCAGTGGGAAACATTCATAGCATTGCCATGATAGTGTTAATAGGAAGCATTTATGGTAATGCCATTATCACATGTCAGTGGGAAATATTCATAGTATTGCCATGATAGTGCAGTGATGGGTAACGATGATGATATTGCCATGATATTAAATAATGACATTCCCATTTTGCATGACAAGGGGATGGCATTTTTGGCACATCTATCTATGCATCCCCATAAGATGGCATTCCCATTTTGCATGACAAGGGGTTGGCATCTTTGGTACATCTATTCACGCATCTCGATAAGAAGGTATTCCCATTTTGCATGACAAGAGGTTGGCATATCTGATATATCTATCCATGCATGCCCATAAGATGGCATTCCTAGTTCACATAATAAGGGGTTGGCATGTGTTTCATTTGTCCATGTGTCCCAATAAGATAGAATTCTTATTTCACATCAGGAAAGGGATGGCATCTTTGGTCCATTCCATTCATCTCAATTAGATGTCATTCCCATTTTTTAAGAGAAGGCATTGCATCTTTGGTCATTTTGTCCATATGTTCGAGAAAAATAAGACAGTAAAATGAAATGCAGTGGCATATTTGGTCCATCTGTCAATACATCTCAATAAATTATCTTTCCAATTTCACATCAAGAAGGGTTAGCATCTCTTTTACATCTGTCCTTGCATCTCAGTAAGCTGGTATTCCTGTTTCTAATCACAGGGGGTTGGCATCTCTGCTCGATCTATCCATGCATCAAAAAAAAACTGACACTGCTGTTTTACATCAAAAGGAGTTTGAATCTTGGCTTTATCTGTCCATTCATCTCAGAAAGATCACAACATTGAACAGTTTTAAAATCAAAGTCAATACTGATCTTACATGGACAGTCACTACATCTTTAACAAGACCTTGGAATCAAGTTTATTACCATGCATTATTAGGTTGTTACAATGCTCATGCATTATTAGGTTGTTACAATGCTCATGCAGTATTAGGTTGTTACAATGCTCATGCAGTATTAGGTTGATTGTCTGCATACTTTGTACACTTAGGACCATGGAACTTATGTTTCCAAAATGGTTTCCAAATTGAATAATGAGCATGTACTATATGTTGGTAAATTGTGAAATTTCTACATCACCAACATGCCTTATTGCTAACAGTGATAAAATACAGTCTTTAATATAGATTATTCTTTTTTAGGCTTTGGGAAGTATATACAGCTCACTTTACAGTCCATATGCAGGATTTATTGGCATGCCTCACTTCCAGACCATCTCTCATCTAATTGGCTATCAGGGGGTTGCCATCATTTTTTCAGAGCTACTGAAATTTGTTGAAAGACTGGTAAGCTTCTTCTGTAACCCATCTTACTTTATTAACATAGATTTGATAGTTGTTTTTAGCATCTATTATGGTTTAAAATCAATTGTCACATGACCTTGATGTCACAATCATTTGACCCATTTGAAATCTTTGATATATCAGGTAAGGAAGTACATGTATTGCATTTAACATCAAGCTAGGTAGATGCATTGAATTACATCACAACAGGTAAATGTCAGTGTTACACATACCTAAGTGAGTTTTTGGTTCAACAGATGCAATTGTTAGGTGAATGTTTCAAGCAAAATTTGCCTCTTCTATCATGTGATAATATGATTTTACATTTATATCCATTTCAAATGAAATGTATTACATTTATGCCAATATCAGTTAAACTTTTATGATAATGTTAAATGGTGTTTATTACATTTGTGTTCTTGTCAGAAGAAATGTGTTACATGTACACTCATTTCCATTCATATTTATTCCAAGAAAAGCTAACAATGTTCTTACCTCCTACAGCAGTTGTGTGTCCTTATTCAGTCGTGTAATATTTAGACTGCTTGTATGGTACAAAATTTACCTGAAGCTATAATAGTATCTGCTATTTTGAAAACAATTTTATGTATCAAGCCATTTTCATACCAAGTTGATGTATAAACATTACCATAACCCTACAATTAATCATCCATTTATGCTACAGTTACATAAAACAACCACCTAGGTTTTGTACTGACTGTGTGAATTTAATGTTGGTGTTGCTGATATTTATTGTTTGAGGTAAAGGATGTGAATGAGAAAGTCTTTGTGTTGTGATCAGAATGGCCTCAGTTTTATCATCATGCATCTGCAGCTTGTTACATGTCATCCATGATTTCATATGAGAAATGCACCTCTCTACTCCTTGGATGGTATCATCAACTTCAGTTGGGTGGCTAGACTTGTATATTTGGGTGTCATCAGTGTACAATTTTTGAGAAACTGGATGATGATCTATGACACTTGAAAGTGGTCGAGTGTATAGAATGAAGAGAACAGGTCCAACACAACAGACCCCTGTGGAACACCGCAACATAGATCAACTGAGCTGAAGTGTATTCCATTTGCAGATACAATTTGGGTCCTGTTGACTAAATAGGACTTGAACCACAGTAAGTCTGTATTGTGAATGCTAAATACATGCTGGAGACAGTGAAGTAATATATCATGGGCTGTTGTGTCAAATGCTGCAGACAAATCAAGAAGGATGAGGACTGTAATCTTTCTGCTATCTCACGGATGATATGCAGACTTTACATTGCTATAAAGACTGTTTTAATTCAATAGATTACTTCATTAAGTTTGAGAATACCATTGTCATGTCTACTGACATGGGCTGTTTTCAAATTCTCTGTTAAGTTTGGGTATACAATTGTCATGTCTATTGACATGGGCTGTTATCAAATTCTCTGTTAATTTCAGGCATACCATTTGTATGCACCTCATTCACTAGTTCAGATAAACCATTTATATATGCCTGACATAGTATTTTCCATTATCATGTTCCATTTACATATGCCTGACATAGTATTTTCCATTATCATGTTCCATTTACATATGCCTGACATAGCATTTTCCATTATCATGTTCCATTTACATATGCCTGACAGTAGTTTCCATTATCATGTTCCATTTACATATGCCTGACATAGTATTTTCCATTATCATGTTCCATTTGCATATGCCTGACATAGTATTTTCCTTTATCATATTCCATTTACATATGCCTGACTTAGTATTTTCCATTATCATGTTCCATTTACATATGCCTGACTTAGTATTTTCAATTATCATGTTCCATTTACATATGCCTGACAGTATTTTCCATTATCAAGTTCCATTTACATATGCCTGACAGTATTTTCCATTATCATGTTCCATTTACATATGCCTGACATAGTATTTTCCATTATCATGTTCAGTGAAGAGTGTGGATAAACCATTTTCACATATCTTGCTCATAAATTCAGATGAATTATTTGCATTTACTTACAACTTTGAATAATAAAACCTGTAATTTATAAGTAGTAAAGTCACATATTCAAATTAGTCATGTTGTCTTGCAGCTGAAGATTACAATACAAGACCACTTGAAACCAATCAAAGATGCAATGCCCTCAAAATGTGGTTTGACTCTATTTTCTTATGGATCAGTAGGTAGGAAAGTTTATGTAAATTTATAAATTTTATATTTTACATACCCAAGACATTTTACATAACCATAGTAATGCATCAGGTACACAAAGTTCTAATCACCAAAACATTTTACATACCTAAACAAAAGCATCAGGCATTCAAAGTTCTAATCACCAAAACAACATTTTACATACTTATAATACTACATTATAAACATTTTACATACTTATAATACATTATAAACATTTTACATACTTATAATACTACATTATAAACATTTTACATACTTATAATACATTATAAACATTTTACATACTTATAATATTACATTATAAACATTTTACATACTTATAATATTACATTATAAACATTTTACATACTTATAATATTACATTATAAACATTTTACATACTTATAATATTACATTATAAACATTTTACATACTTATAATACTTACATTATAAACATTTTACATACTTATAATACTACATTATAAACATTTTACATACTTATAATACATTATAAACATTTTACATACTTATAATACATTATAAACATTTTACATACTTATAATACTACATTATAAACATTTTAATACTTATAATATTACATTATAAACATTTTACATACTTATAATATTACATTATAAACATTTTACATACTTATAATATTACATTATAAACATTTTACATACTTATAATACTTACATTATAAACATTTTACATACTTATAATACTACATTATAAACATTTTACATACTTATAATATTACATTATAAACATTTTACATACTTATAATACATTATAAACATTTTACATACTTATAATACTACATTATAAACATTTTACATACTTATAATATTACATTATAAACATTTTACATACTTATAATATTACATTATAAACATTTTACATACTTATAATACTACATTATAAACATTTTACATACTTATAATATTACATTATAAACATTTTACATACTTATAATACTACATTATAAACATTTTACATACTTATTTCTGTTGTGACATGAGGTATTGTGAAATATGTCAAATAGGAGATATTGTAACATATAAGGAAACTAAAAAGATGTAGAGCGTTATGTAGTATATAGGGACAAAGAAGTAGACAACTAATTAATTCACATTTCCTATATTCTTGTTTTAAGATAAGTCTGCATATATACTTAATGTTGTGTTTAGATTTAATTAGAGAGGACACATTTATTTAAATGATCTATTGGAAAAGCAAAGTGCTTGATTCTGGACTAAAGCAACATTTACTGATTATTGTGAATTCATTCAAAGGAGTTTTGGACAATGACTTTGTGATACATCAAGACTGTTGGCACTTCAGTATATTCAAGAATAATTTGCGCATTCAAGACCTGGAATTTATTCAGAACACTATTTTTTGGGACCTTGGATTGAACATTTTAGGATTTTTAAAATTTAGTTCACAACACTGCAAGCTCCTCCTAAATCTTCATTTTATGACAGGAATTCAATTTTGTTTTAAGTTTTACAATCTTTGTTGGTTTCGCTTCTTTTTGTTTGTTTGTTTAAGACCATAAGAGTTGTAACAATTTTAATTATAAATTGTACCAAATTTAATGAACATTTCTTTGGAGGTGACAGCAGAAATTTTCCATAAAATATTTAAGTAATGGTAAATGTCACCACTTTTATTGAAAAAGTTTTATAATATGAAGAACTCTGGCCTCTCCAATAAGTTGTTTATTATGAATTTCAAGCTTTTAACTATTTTAGGGCTACATCACATTTTCAAGAATATACAAGATCTTACAGTTAATTATAAAATAAAGCAGCAAAAATGCAATCTTCCTACAATTTTCATTTTAATACAGTGATTTCAGTTTCATGTGTATAAATTTTTATAATTGTGTGATAAATGATGCATAAATTCATGGATTTGGGAAGTAGTTGTTTCAGCTGAAGAATTACGATTTGTTTGGATCTTTATGTTCTTTTTGTAGCAACCATAAAAATAGTGGTTTGACAGTATTTCCATTTTGTATATGCTACATGGTATTATTATGTTTATTTTGTTTTCCATTTGTACATCTGCTCTTTCTATGGCAATACAATTTTAAATCTTTTTTAATATTTAATGTACCAGGTGTGCCTATAGTAACATGCCAAGTTTATATATTTATCTTTCATGTGACTGTTTGTCTTTCTTTCCATCTGGTTCCATTAAATTGTTGGATACTTTTACAAGAAGTTTTGCTCACAGGTTTACTGGTGAATTACATTAATCCTTCATTATAACATTGCTCAAGCAAGGCATTAATGTTGACTGGGTTTTTGGGGAGATGGCTTTATACTGGCTAATTACCGGGATATAGAAGGGATTACTTTATACTGGGTAAATTACCATGATATAAGAGGGATTGCTTTATACTGGGTAAATTACCATGATATAGGATATATTGCTTTATACTGGGTAAATTACCATGATATAGCAGGAATTGCTTTATACTGGGTAATTACCATGATATAGGAGAGATTGCTTTATACTGGGTAAATTACCATAAAATAGGCGGGATTCCTTTATATTGGGTAAATAACCATGACATAGGAGGGATTGTGATATAGTAGAGATCACTTCATATTAGGTAAATTACCATGGGATGGGAGATGCTGACTTATACTGTGAAATTACTGTGATATAGTAGAGATTACCTTATATTGGGTAAATTACCATGGGACAGGAGATGCTGACTTATACTGTGAAATTACTGTGATATAGTAGAGATCACTTTTATATTGGGTAAATTACCATGGGACAGGAGATGCTGACTTATACTGTGAAATTACTGTGATATAGTAGAGATCACCTTATATTGGGTAAATTACCATGGGACAGGAGATGCTGACTTATACTGTGAAATTACTGTGATATAGTAGAGATCACCTTTATATTGGGTAAATTACCATGGGACAGGAGATGCTGACTTATACTGTGAAATTACTGTGATATAGTAGAGATCACCTTTATATTGGGTAAATTACCATGGGACAGGAGATGCTGACTTATACTGTGAAATTACTGTGATATAGTAGAGATCACCTTATATTGGGTAAATTACCATGGGACAAGATGCTGACTTATACTGTGAAATTACTGTGATATAGTAGAGATCACCTTATATTAGGTAAATTACCATGGGACAGGAGATGCTGACTTATACTGTGAAATTACTGAGATATAGTAGATATCACCTTTTATTGGGTAAATTACTACAATATTGATATAATTGCTTGATACTGAGTAAATTAGAAACAAAAATAAAGTTTTCTCTGTATGAATGGTTTTATGACTATGCCCATGTTATATCAAGTACTATGTTATAGCAAAGCATATAATACCACTATACAAAGCATATAATACCACTGTACAATGCATATAATACAAAAACCCTGTTTAATATCCACTCCAAAGTCCATCTCTTTGCCTTTCCTTCCTTTCTTTTACATTACATTCTTTGAATGTGAAATTTGCTTTTATTCAATAGGAGCTCTGTCCAAATATTATGCCCAGTTGGTAGACATTGTCCAACATCCAGACCTTCGGACAGAAACATTCCATTGGTTTAGAGTCCTTGGCAATGCTATAATCTTCTTCTTACTCATGGAACAAGCCCTTGTAAGTATAATCTAGAATTATAATTTTCTTTGTATATTAGACTCCTTAATTTCTCTGTCTACCTTTCTATCTATCACACTCTAATCAAACTTGCCATGAAAACTCAATAAATATTATGGTCATCATCAGAATAATTGGACCTATCAACAAATCATTTTACATCTGCAGTTTGTTGAAGTTTTTTGCCCGTTTTACTTGCACCTGAATACATTGTAAATAACAGAATCATTTGTAAGTAAAACTCGTCTCAAATTATGTAATGGATCATTATTGGTAAATTTTATCCTTGTCATCAGAAGGTTGAACAAATACATTTGCTCCAAAGTTTATTTGAATGGTTTCCCTTTATGTCGTACAACTGAAATGTGGCACAATAAATTTAACTCAACCTGTAATTTGTTATGGATTACCATTAAAATTTGGTTATTATTAGGGTCATCATTTGAAGATGTGCCAGTCAACAATTACCATGCTCCAGCAACTTTGTAAGAGTTATTGCCCTTTTTATTACTTCCAACTGAATTGTATTGTATGACATCACAAATTTCAATTGGTCAACAAAATTTTTTAAAACTGTAATGATCATAGAAGAAATGTATATTGTATTATCATTTTGCTCCTGCTATTTTGTTTCAGTTCTTATTGTTTTGAGTGGAGTCAGATGTAGTATATGAGAGAATCTTGTGAGCACATGTCTCAATTTTCAGCGAATTCCCATGAAGCTGTGCAATTGTTATGGTCATTGTTTGAAGAAGTGTATATAAAAAAAATGATTGTCCTTCCTCTACTTTTGTTATAGTTATTGCCCTTTTTGTCTTACAGTTGAATGATGTGTAGGCTGAATCTGGTGAATACAATTAGTCTGACAGTTTCTGATATATCACTGTCAGTATTGTGAATACAATTTGTCTGACAGTTTCTGATATATCACTGTCAGTATTGTGAATACAATTAGTCTGACAGTTTCTGATAGATCACTGTCAGTCTTGTGAATACAATTAGTCTGACAGTTTCTGATAGATCACTGTCAGTCTTGTGAATACAATTAGTCTGACAGTTTCTGATAGATCACTGTCAGTCTTATTATGTTATAGTTATAATCTAAAGCTTGTACACTATGCCTATGGTTAGCTTTTATTAAACATGTATTACATTTTTTGTACTTTGAATTGGATGTTGTGCATTATGTAAGGTTGTGTATAATAGAGTGTTGTGAACACAACTGTCTCACAGTTTTAATTGGATCAGAATGCTAGATCTACACATACTAACAAATCACTCTTTTCACTCAGTTTCTTGTTAGAGTTATTGCTCTTTTATCAGGCTGCAGACTGTAGTACATTTTGTGAATGTAATTTGTCTATAGTTTGCTGTGAAATTCGATACATATTATAGCTATCATCTAAAGATGCGCATGTTGATAAATCATATGTGTTCCTTTACTTTTGTAAGATTTCTTATCCTTACTGATACATACCGGGTACATGAGAAAATTGTGCGATGGAATACATGAGACAGCTAATGAATGAAATACATGTGAAAATTGTGTGAATGTAATACATGAAAGAAACATGTGAATCTAATATGTGAGAGAGAACTGTGTGAATGAAATGAACAAAAGAACTGTATGAATGGAATACATGAGAGAACTATTTGAATGAAATACATGAGAAACTTGTGTGAATGTAATGCATGAGAGAGCTATGTGAATGAAATACATGCGAGAACCATGTAAATGAAATACATGCGAGAAGCAAATTGTGAATGAAATATATGAGAGAACCATGTGAATAAAATACACAAAAGAACCATGTGAATAAAATACACAAGATAACCATGTGAATGGAATACATCAGAGAACCATGTGAATGGAATACATCACAGAACCATGTGAATGAAATACATGAAAAAACCATGTGAATGGAATACATCAGAGAACCATGAGAATGGAATATATCATAGAACCATGTGAATGGAATACATGAAAAAACCGTGTGAATGGAATACATCATAGAACCATGTGAATGGAATACATCAGAGAACCATGAGAATGGAATACATCAGAGAACCATGTGAATGGAATACATCAGAGAACCATGAGAATGGAATACATCATAGAACCATGAGAATGGAATACATCACAGAACCATGTGAATGAAGTACATCATAGAACCATTTGAATGGAATACATGAACAATTACTCTAGAAATTTGTACTGAATTATTATGAAAGCAGGAAGATAAGGTAGATATTAAGGTAAGATAAGGTAGATATTAAGGTAAGATAAGGTAGATATTAAGGTAAGATAAGGTAGATATTAAGGTAAGATAAGGTAGATATTAAGGTAAGATAAGGTAGATATTAAGGTAAGATAAGGTAGATATTAAGGTAAGATAAGGTAGATATTAAGGTAAGATAAGGTAGATATTAAGGTAAGATAAGGTAGATATTAAGGTAAGATAAGGTAGATATTAAGGTAAGATAAGGTAGATATTAAGGTGTTCATGATAAGAGTCAATCATCATGCTCAGTTTATTCATGAATTATTTGCTCTTATTGACTCTTAATTCATTTAAATTAGAGGTAGGGGTATAAGTAGGTGATTGATGATATATTTGATATGTAACAAATTGCTCATCATTAATTATTCAAACTTGTCCCTTTTTTTTCTTCCAAGATTTGGGTGGTGAGGCATGTAAGACACTTCATTAATTGTGTAAATATTTTCTTAAATTCTAATTCTCTTTTCTTTTTAATTGTACCATGTGATATCATTGGTATGACATATCGTAATCCTGTTCATACTTTAGTTATTACACACCAGTAATATATGACATCAATCTGAGTCATAAAAGAAAATATTTTGAAAGAATTTACATTGAATTCTTTTTTGTTATGATATGATAACAGCATTATGTAAAAATGTACTTTTGTGCTTTTGTCATATGAAAACAATCAAACCCACCAAGTAAAGTAAACGTTTGCAGGTAACAAATATGAAAAATTATTCAACGTATCAAGCAAATTGCATAATAAATGTAACATATATATATAAGATCCTTTACAGGTTACAAGAACTTTGTATTAGACAATTAACAATGCATGGTACAAATTGTACTAATTATGCAATTTTGTTGACCCCAAATATGGACAGTGGCTAGGAAATACCTGATTTGACTTCCTCAAATATGGACAGCGGCTATCATACCCAAGTTGACTTCGCCAAATATGGACAGTGGCCAGATAATACATGAGCTGACTTCCCCAAATATGGACAATGGTTAGATAATACCTGATTTGACTTTCCCAAATATGGACAGTGGCTATCATACCCAAGATGACTTCCCCAAATATGGACAGTGGCCAGATAATACATGAGCTGACTTCCCCAAATATGGACAGTGGTTAGATAATATCTGATTTGACTTCCCCAAATACAGACTGGCCAGGTAATACCTGAGTTGACTGCTCCAGGTGTTGACAGTGGTTAGGTAAGACCTCAGATTTCTGCTCTAAATATAGGCATTAGCTATATTGGGACCTTTTAGCCAAATAGAAAAGAAACAAGGATACAGATTAATAAATATAAGCTTGATTTTTCATTGATGCTAGCACTCTGTAACACAACAACATTTTATCAATATGCAAATTGATATAAGTGTCAGGGTCTACATTGAGATAAAGATGCATGTTATTGGAGAGAGCTAGAGAGAGAGAGCTAGAGAGAGAGCGAGAGAGAGAGAGAGAGAGAGAGAGAGAGAGAGAGAGAGAGAGAGAGAGAGAGAGAGAGAGAGAGAGAGAGTATACTAAACATTTCATTCATGAAATAAGTTTCAAAACCTGATGACTTATTGTTGAATAGGTCCTATTTAAGAATGATGATTTTTCTTTTCTTTAAAGATACCATATTTTATGTTTGTTAAAGATTTAATAGTTTTTTTTCTATTTTTCATTCTGTTTTTTTTTTCTCTATCAAACCTGCAATCAATAGTTTCACTCTGTTAAATGGCTAGTGACACACCAGTCTGTATGGTAATTGTCATGAATGACTTTTGGCTGTGTTTACCAAGTGTATACATTGACCTAAATTAAACATGATCAATCATAAATTGTTTTTAATCTCCTTCATAATTTTCAGGAATAATTTTTTTGTTTTTCCTAGAAACTACTGATCATTGAGCTTAGATGATTGGCATTTTTTTATATTACAAGTATTAATAAACTACATTAATTATTTTAAAAAAATGAAATAGGAGAATCCTTACCATTCATACTCACTTTATGTCTAGCTGCAAACAGCACTAATCCTACTCTGTCATCACATAATATGCCAGCAGATCAGGGTCTATGCTGTTTAACAGATTAGCTCTAATAGTTAATTGCTTCTTTAATTGATTATAAACTGCATATAACCAGATCTGATGATGCATTATGCAATTGCAGATCTGAATTTGTGCAGTTTAAATGCATTTATGTTTGTACTTTTTCTAATTTTTGGGAGGGATTATGTCCCAAATACTGAAAACTTTTCTTCATTAGTTCTTTATTTGGTTTTGGGATACGAAGGTGGTTAGCTGAAATTGATTTTAAATTGGGAGAGTTGCCTTGTTTTCTAATATGAAATAGATCATTGAGATATTATTTGGAGATATTGTTTGAACCTTTGTGCAAAAACCGATTCTTTCTCAAAAGTATTCATTCACTTACTGTTAACATTTTAATGTTATTTATTGTGCATGGGATATTTTGAGCATTATATAAGATTTGTCTGCAAGCATGATAATTTGTATGTATTCTTGTCAGACGTGATTCCCCAGATAACATTACAGTAGTCTGGGTATGGTTGTATAAATGAAAATGTCATTCCCTCATGTCAGTGTCATCATCTACCATATCAGAAACATAGCATGACATTGGTATCACTCTCTGCTGTCAATGTCATTGTCATCATCTACCATGTCAAAAACATTGCATGACATTAGTATCACTCTCTGATGTCAATGTCATTATCATCATCTGCTATGCTATGATTTAATTGTCTTTAACATACAATCAACAAAGTTACTGCTTAGTGTATTTGTGATCTTTTCAGACAGGCAGTCTTACTATTTAGGAGAAAATCATATAAGTGAATTTGTAAGAAATGATAAGCAAAAAAGGTAGATATGTTAAAAGCCAGACACATGGGCAGAAAAAATAAAAAAGATTACATCTTATAAATTGGGTGATTAATTTATGTCAAGAAAAGAATGGACAATCTTCTGACAAAATTACCAGTGATTATTTACAATACATTAAGGTCCATTAAAACAAAAGTTTGTGGTTACTGGTTGCATTGAGCAGGTGGTTGCTTTCTGTAGTTACACTATATAGGAAATTTTGATGGAACTGAAAAATGGTGGTGACTTATATGCAAATGGTTGCTTAATCCATCCTTTCCATCATAAAAAGTACTCAACTCTAGATGTTCCACAAAAGAATTCTAACTAATCAAAAGGCTCCAAATTCAATTTTGAGTAAAATTTCCAAGTCTTGAGTAATGTTTATTACCCAGAATGCAATAGAAAGGCCACCACACTAGCTTACAGGTCTATTGCATGATATCCTTGTTTTAGATGGAATATGATATGTTTGGATTATTTATGCATGGGTATATACAGTATTTGATTCAGTGTTTGATCAGGAGAAAGTATTTACTTAGCACTTGGCACTGACTGTTGACTTGCATTCTAGTCTGATGTGTGTAATTGATGTACTAGGATGTGAATGTGTATGGTTAATTAGTCAATGTTAACATAGCCTGAAGTATTTACCCTTGTTCTTAACCATGCTGGAATGATCCTGCTTTCTGTTTGCTTTCCTTATTGATAGTTGATTTACACCTTTACATTAAGAACAGTACATGTCCTGTTATTAAACAAGTTATGTTGTACTTTATGACTCCAATAGATGGAGGTGCAAAAGCCATTATCCTTGCAGAGAGACAAAATGCTGACATACTTTACAAAACCCTGTATGAAATACAGAGGACCATTAACCCTTCCAGGCATTGTATAACATGGTCACCTGACTCATTCAGATCCAACCCTGAGTGGATGGATTACATAAACTCATTGTGAAAAAGGGATTCAAGTGCTTACATTTATCAAAACCTACAAAATTGTCAGATTCACTCATGGTTTGAAATAATTTTGAAACATTATTTTTTTTATAAAATATACATGATGTGTGAAACGTTTGCTCAGACTGATTACTAAAATGTGTAAGGTGTAAGACACATATGAAGACTTATTACTTAATGTAAAAGACAGGTATGTAGAGTTATTACTAAATGTAGGGGACAGATATATAGACTTATTACTAAATGTGTGGGACAGATATGTTGACTTATTACTAAATGTGTGGGACAGATGTGTAGAATTATTACTAAATGTGTGGGACAGATGTGTAGAATTATTACTAAATGTGTGGGACAGATATTTTGACTTATAACTAAATATGTAGGACAGATATGTTGACTTATTACTAAATGTGTGGGACAGATATGTTGACTTATAACTAAATGTGTGGGACAGATATGTTGACTTATTACTAAATGTGTGGGACAGATATGTTGACTTATTACTAAATGTGTAGGACAGATATGTTGACTTTATTACTAAATGTGTGGGACAGATATGTTGACTTATTACTAAATGTGTGGGTCAGATATGTAGAGTTATTACTAAATGTGTGGGACAGATATGTTGACTTATTACTAAATGTGTAAGACAGATATGTTGACTTATTACTAAATGTGTGGGACAGATATGTTGACTTATTACTAAATGTGTGGGACCGATATGTAAAATTATAACTAAATGTGTGGGACAGATGTGTAGAATTATTACTAATTAAATATGTAAGACATACATGTAGACTTATTACTAAAAATGTGAGACAGTAAACTTATTACTCAATGTGTGGGACAGATCTATGTTTTTTTCAGTTCGCTTTGTATCCAATCTCATTTGTATAACATGTTATCTTTTATTATTTAGAAAGAACTGATTGTCAAGTTATACAGTACACACAATATTCAAGTTATACAGTACACACAATATTCAAGCTCCCTATAATTAATAATAATAATAATAATAATAATAATAATAATAATAATAATAATAACAATAATAATAATAATAATAGTCTTATTACTATTGTCATTATTTTGAAAGAAGTCAGTATATTAACACACAGAATTAATAGAAACAATGGACAGATTACAAAAGTTAAGGTAAAATTACCCACTTGTCCCAATATAGTATTATCAAATGATTGCTGTGACTTGATTTATTTTTTTATGGGTATCAATTCTAGTGGCTTTGCAAACAACAAGCCTTTCTCATTATTTATTAAATTATTTATTTTGGGAGGAAGTCTTATGTTTTCCATGGAAGATTTGTTGTCCATTGAGTTTTTAAATTGTAGCATAAATACTAGCGTTAAGTATTGGTTACTTAACATGACTGCCACTGGATGTCAGCCTAATGTTGCCTGTAAACTATATAAATTTGAAAGGATATTACTGACTCTAAGTTTGATAAAAGACCTTATGAAGGTCCTTAATGGACAGGTGGCCTTTATTTAAATGTACCTGTTAAGATAAATTCAATCTATTCTGCAAAATGACCTACCTATCATTGAATTATTCTTGAAGTAAAATAAACTGGAATATAAATAATATGAATTGATACAATTTTGATTCCTGGTTCTTTTTTTGTGTCTATTTAAACTAGTACAGTGATCTACACTTTAATGCTATTCAGTGGAGTCTGTAATTGCACCATGTTGTAAAGATGACTTTTACAACATGACTTTTAGTTGATACCACAAAACTAGCAATGTGCAAACAGAAGTTCACTGTTGAAAAGTAAAATTTATTTGCTTGAAGATTATAATGTAATATTTGAGATTATTATCATTTTATTTTTTACATTATATATAGACAATTGTACAGTCTTCATTGGTTGAAGTTGGTATTAAATAGTTTATCAAATTTCTAGAGAAAATATTTGTGTGGACATGTTTTAATATGGAGATTTGCTGACTCATCAAACACTGCCAAAACAATTTATCCACCTGAATATTTTTCAGTATTTTTCAGTATCAGTTTAAGAATTTACTTTGACAAAGTTGTGTTTTAGAGATTGAGTGATGTAGATCAAACAACATTTTGCCTTCCCATTGTTCTGACATAGTTGTAATTTAGAAATGGCATGCTGTAGAATAAACATTTTGCCTTTCTCAGAAAAAAATGTGTGTATACTTTTTGTTAACATTCAAAAAATTGAATTCTAACACTCATGATGATCATTTACATATTTTACCTTCTTACTTACACACTACATTTTATTAATCTTAATATACTGAATCCTTCTGTACAACATAAATTTATAGCATAAACATTCATTTCAACAGAACTTAGTAAATAAAGATTTAAAAATACAAATTATTACTGCTTAATAATTACCAATTCTATTCAATTCTATTCAATTCTATTCAATTCTATTCAATTTAAGACAAGTTTGGTATCTATAAGAAGCATCATTCCAATAGTACTTAGTAAATAAAGATTCAAAAATACAAATTATTACTGCTTAATAACTACCAATTCTATTCAATTCTATTCAATTCTATTCAATTTAAGACAAGTTTGGTATCTATAAGAAGCATCATTCCAATAGTACTTAGTAAATAAAGATTTAAAAATACACATTATTACTGCTTAATAATTACCAATTCTATTCAATTCTATTCAATTCAATTCAATTTAAGACAAGTTCTATAAGAAGCACAACCAGTTTTCAAATTCTTGATTTACAGCTGAATAACATTTTTATACTTTTTCTAATATCAGCATTTCGAATACCATAAATGATAGGATTCAGTATCGAGTTGATTTGGGTCACAGTAGCTAAATAGTACACAGTTAGGTTGACATAGTGGTCCTTGAAAGTCAACAGGTAGATTAGAAATGGCATCCAACATACATAGAATGCTCCAAGCACTAGTAATGTTGTTCTCACTGGCTTTGAACACACTAATTTTAGGTTATGACTGTGTGATTGTCTTTCAGCTCTTTCATCATTCTCCAACTCATCTCCAGAATGACTTCTTTCATTTTTATCTGAGTCTACATCCAAGTTGTCTATTGGTATATTCTCCTTCAAGTTTATTTGCTGTACAGATATTCTACTAGATGTTTGCATATTCTCCTTCAAGTTTATTTGAGGTACAGAGATTCCACCAGATGCATTTTGATTTTCATCAAATCTTGTGCAAAAAGTCTTACTTACTTTGTGAATTGGTTTCTTTTCCAATTCATGATTGATGCCAATTTGGATTTTCAAGCACTTTTTGTCATTCTTATCATGATTATGGTTCCTAGAGTTTTGTTCCATCTTGAAATCCACAATTCTTTGTTGATTCTTCTTTGAATTATTTGGGATATCCATATTGTGTGTATTGTTTACATCTGTAGTAGACACAATAACATGGTATGTCTGGTCAGATTCTAATGACATCATTCTATCATGTTCAATGACATTTATCTGTGATTGTCTTTCATTATTGTGAGATTTTTGGCCCAAATTATATGCCTTGATACTCATATTGTCCACAGAAATCTTTTCCTGGCCATCTGCAATGTAATCATGATTTTCTTCTATGTTGTTTGATAAGAGTTCTTCTGTTGAGTTGGAACTTTGAGCTGATGGTCTTCGATCATTGCTTTCATTGTTTGAGTCTGTGATATATGTACCTGTGCTTGTTAATGTGTGGTCTCTAACTGCTTTTGTGGCAATGCTAGCAAGTTGTTGTGCATGAATTAGTTGATTATGTTGCCAGGCAACAGAAAATATTCGGATATACGCCAGAAGAATTAGAAGTGCACACAGTATGCAGATTATGCTCATTACGAGAAAGTATTCATATAACAAAATTTTAGTCAATTGACAGGTTCCAGAAAAATTATTCCAGCCAGAAACTGGAAGAATGGCAACAATTACTGATACCAGCCAAATTGAACTGACTGCAAACAAGAGTCGTCTTTTGGTGACCAAACCAACATATTTATAACTATGAAATATAGCAATGTATCTCTCTATAGCAATTAGTGTAATGCTGAGCACAGATGACATCATGCATGCAAATAGAAGCCCTGCACCATCCAGAATCAGACAAAGGTATTGATTGTTCCGAATATTCACATATCTAACCACCTTGTCGGCATCAAACTCAAATCCAGCCCCAAGTAGTAAAAAATCCCATGTAGTTGAGTAAAGGAATGTAATTCCTAACAGAAGATCTGAGAAAGCCAGGCTTAGAATGCTGATGATGTTGTTGACTCGGAACAATTTCCTTTTGACAATAGCCAAAATGAGAATTACATTTAGAATGATAATCAAGACACTGAGAATTATGCTGATGCAATAGGCTGTAAGCTCTCTTCGACTTGTGCAATCAGCATATGAGGCATGTTCTAGTAGTAATGAAGCATATGAGAGCATGGACAGTATGTCGTCTGCTTTACAGTGGTCAACATACAGCACTTTACAAAGGTGTATCCATCTGGAGATCACCTCAGTAGTTTTGTTCACAGAGAGAAAATCTATGTAATCTACATCAAAGTCACATTTATCCTCCATTGTTCTTCAGATATATCTGAAACAGAAAATACATAAAATTGTTTGCTTGCTGTGCATGCACATTGATTTCAATGTCAGTTATTTGGTAAAGAAATCACTTATATTGCCTGACAATTGACTGTTATTTTGTTATGTGGTGGACATACATGTTTTACAAATGACTGTCATTTTGTGTTTTGGTGGACAGAAGTGTTAAATAAGTACATGTATAACAGAAGTGTTAAATAAGTACATGTATAACAGAAGTGTTAAATAAGTAAAATCAACAAGTGATTTCATTTAAATGTGGCCAAACTGTCTCTTTTAGGCACTTTTTATTGACTGACATTTATTTTTTTGGTATTTTAAATTGATTCACTTGTATTTGGCATTTTATATGGACTGCCTTTTATTTGGCTTTCTATATGGACTGCCTTTAATTTAGCTTTTTATATGGACTGCCTTTAATTTAGCTTTTTATATGGACTGCCTTTAATTTAGCTTTTTATATGGACTGCCTTTAATTTATCTTTTTATATGGAGTGCTTTTATTCAGCTTTTTATATGGACTGCTTTTTATTTAGCTTTTGATATGGACTGTCTTTAATCTAGCTTTTATATGGACTGCCTTTTATTTAGCTTTTATATGGACTGCCTTTTGTTTAGCTTTTATATGGACTGTCTTTAATTTAGCTTTTTATATAGACTTCCTTTTATTTAGCTTTTGATATGGACTGTCTTTAATCTAGCTTTTATATGGACTGCTTTTTATTTAGCTTTTGATATGGACTGTCTTTAATTTAGCTTTTTATATGGACTGCCTTTAATTTAGCTTTTTATATGGACTGCCTTTAATTTAGCTTTTTATATGGAGTGCTTTTTATTCAGCTTTTTATATGGACTGCTTTTTATTTAGCTTTTGATATGGACTGTCTTTAATCTAGCCTTTATATGGACTGCCTTTTATTTAGCTTTTATATGGACTGCCTTTTGTTTAGCTTTTATATGGACTGCCTTTAATTTATCTTTTTATATGGTGTGCTTTTTATTCAGCTTTTTATATGGACTGCTTTTTATTTAGCTTTTGATATGGACTGTCTTTAATCTAGCTTTTATATAGACTTCCTTTTATTTAGCTTTTATATGGACTGCCTTTTGTTTAGCTTTTCTTTTCAACATGCCCTTAATTTAGCTGGAAAAATCTTCAACAGTGAGTTTGATATAAAAACAATTAATATTGACCATATTTCCAGAGTGTTAATTGATATACAGAAACAGACATATAACCCCAAAATATTTCAAACATCAATCAGACAGAGACTTGGCATCAAGAAACAACTCACTTAGTCCTGTATTAAGCTTTCTCTGGTCTGTGATGGCAGATCAAATAAACATTTGAGCCAATCACTTCAACAATTTATAAAAAGAATCAGTTTGTCTATCTATCTGTCTGTCTGTTGTGTTTGAATTAGTATAAAGTATTTTATATTTTATGCTCAGCATTAAGAAGTTAGTGTTGGGAATGGTTTGCCTGGTGTCAGGACAATGTGACTGGGTGGGACTTTATGCTACATGTTTTGGCATGATGCCCCATTGCTAGACATCAGTATAAACTGTTGTACTGCAGACATCAAAGTGATATGACTGAAAAATTGTTAAAGTTACATTAAGAATCCAAATCACACACATATAAATTATTTTATATTTAATGGCAGTATTATACCTTCTTTTATCACTTTTTAAAAGATGTACCTGGTGTTATTGATAATAATTATTATTGATATCAATTTTAATGAATGACAATTACAGTATTCAAGTGAAAGAAAAAAACAGTAATAGCTAAAAAGTTATTTTCTTTAACTTTTGCATGTAATCACCCTCATTAAAAAATATTTTGGCAAAGGAAGAAATTAAAAAGTTTAAAATCAGTTGGAAAAGATTAAATTTTTTATAATATTAAAAACTTACCTTCAAAATTGTCAGCCTTCCATGAAATTTCCAGGGTATATATCTTCAGAGCATTTAGAAATCTTCAAGTCCATACACTTTAGTAAATCTCGTAAATATTTTTCAAAGATGTTTTTCGATCAGCAACATACTTTTGATGGTCAAAATAATCCTTAACCCCTATGATTTCAAGTGGTCAACCTCAGCTTGCTAGTATATTTTCTCTAAGGACTGACCTGTGTTCTAGTTATCTTGGAGATAATAAGCTTACTTTGCTAAGGCAAACAAAGGCTTATGGTACAAGCCTCCATAGTTAGATTCGTGGAGAGTAAAAATGAGTCTCTATATATAGATGGCATTATCCAGAAATTGAGCTGTTTGTGATTGGTCAGTGCAAGTGTTTTGGAGCATGATTTTTTTAGGGTTATTTTTACCTCCAAAACAGAAGAGAATGCAATTGATTTCAGTGTCAGATTTCATGTTAGCTTAAGATACCAAGAACCACCATTACTTATTGACTCAAACTTTAAATTAAAAACTTGTTTTAGGAAACATATATTTTGTATATGCAAGGAGTGGCTGTTTATTTGTTTCCTTGTTTTAAAACAAAGGAATAAAATTAATTTAGAACCTGTTTTCATAAGTCTATTAGGAAAAATATTTGTAAATTTATAAAAATAAATTTGCTCTCCTCAGATTTTCAGTTTGTACAGTGTGACTTGACTGTTGTAAACCAAAAACAAAACTTTAAAAAAAAGAAATGGGAAAGAAAGACAGAAAAGTAAAATATATTGAATCCATCTTGTCCTGTGGCACTAACATGGTTAGTATGAAAATTTGTAATACACACTGTACCAGTAACGTGTTGGCATCATTGTTTGGGTTTCCAAGCAACCTAATTGATTAAGTGCGTAATCCATCAGTATTTGTTTACTTCCTCTATAGTCAAAATTCAACAACAGTTATTGACTTCCTATGAGCCTTGTTTTCTCCATCAGAACTAAATTATGACAATTGTTAGAAAATTGTGTGATGTATTAGAAAACTGTACAAAATATGTTTGGATTTTGCATCAGAACATTTTAAGAAATATGTTTGGATTTTGCATTAGAAAACTGTACAAAATATGTTTGGATTTTGCATCAGAACATTTTAAGAAATATGTTTGGATTTTGCATTAGAAAACTACAAAATATGTTTGGATTTTGCATTAGAAAACTGTACAAAATATGTTTGGATTTTGCATTAGAACATTTTAAGAAATATGTTTGGATTTTGCATTAGAAAACTGTACAAAATATGTTTGGATTTTGCATTAGAACATTTTAAGAAATATGTTTGGATTTTGCATTAGAAAACTGTACAAAATATGTTTGGATTTTGCATTAGAACATTTTAAGAAATATGTTTGGATTTTGCATTAAAAAACTGTACAAAATATGTTTGGATTTTGCATCAGAACATTTTAAGAAATATGTTTGGATTTTGCATTAGAAAACTGTACAAAATATGTTTGGATTTTGCATTAGAAAACTGTACAAAATATGTTTGGATTTTGCATTAGAAAACTGTACAAAATATGTTTGGATTTTGCATTAGAACATTTTAAGAAATATGTTTGGATTTTGCATTAGAAAACTACAAAATATGTTTGGATTTTGCATTAGAACATTTTAAGAAATATGTTTGGATTTTGCATTAGAAAACTGTACAAAATGTGTTTGGATTTTGCATTAGAAAATTGTAAGAAATATGTATGTATTTTATACTAAATGATTATTTGGTATTTTGTTTTTGTTCCCTGTGCTTGCATACTTTTCTTCCTTCATCTGTTCTCATATCTATTTCAAAAAGCTCGTATGCATGACTAATCAATCACCACTAAATACAGAAACATTACATTTTGCATGCTTGTATGCATAATTAGTCAAACACCACTAAATACAGAGACATTACATTTTCCATGCTTGTATGCAAGATTAGTCAAACACCAATAAATACAGAGACATCACATTTCCCATGCTTGTATGCATGATTAGTCAAACACCAATAAATACAGAGACATCACATTTCCCATGCTTGTATGCATGATTAGTTAAACACCAATAAATAGAGACATCACATTTTTTACGCTTGTATGCATAATTAGTCAAACACCACTAAATACAGAGACATTACATTTTTTATGCTTGTATGCATGATTAGTCAAACACCACTAAATACAGAGACATTATATTTTTTATGCTTGTATGCATGATTAGTCAAACACCAATAAATAATAATATGCTACTGGATTATAGAAGATGAATATTTGAGGAAAACTGTTACATGTATACAATTGCTAGAAGTGATGAAGTCAACAAAAGTTTGTCTATAGATAATACTATAGCTTTACTAGTACACTACAAAGGGTAACACATGGAGCCCAGCATTCTGTATTCCATCATGAATATTTAAACCATCAAGAACACACTAACAGGAAGTACAATCTGAATCAATTATTTCAGATTATTTATACAAGTCCAGTTAACTCCTCCCACACCATTAAGGAGTGGAATGAATATTACCAGATGATAGTTCTTTATGACCTATAACCCTGGACTGGCAACATGACTCAACAGACATTTGCAAACTTGTACTAAACTGATTAAGAAATTTGTTTATGTTTATTTACCAGTCTATAAGGGATTATTCAGTGGACTATAACGAATGGCTAGATATTTCCCTACAGTGTCCCTATAGATAGACTTCCTACAGTTTCCTATAGAAAGACTTTCCTACAGTGTCCTTAAAGACAGACTTCCCTACAGTGTCCCTATGGACAGACTTTCCTACAGTGTCCCTATAGACAGACTTCCCTACAGTGTTCCTATAGACAGACTTCTCTACAATGTTCCTATAGACAGACTTCCGTACAGTGTCCTTAAAGACAGACTTCCTTACAGTGTCCTTTAAGACAGACTTCCCTACAGTGTCCCTATAGACACACTTCCCTACATTGTCCCTATAGACAGACTTCCCTACAGTGTTCCTATAGACAGACTTCCCTACAGTGTCCTTAAAGACAGACTTCCCAACAGTGTTCTTAAAGACAGACTTCTCTACAGTGTCCCTATAGACAGACTTCCCTACATTGTCCCTATAGACAGACTTCCCTACATTGTCCCTATAGACAGACTTCCCTACAGTGTTCCTATAGACAGACTTCTCTACAGTGTCCTTAAAGACAGACTTCTCTACAGTTTCCTTTAAGACAGACTTCCCTACAGTGTCCTTAAAGACAGACTTCCCTACAGTGTCCCTATAGACAGACATCCCTACAGTGTCCTTATAGACAGACTTTGCAACAGTATCTCTAGAGACAGACTTCCCTAAAGTAACTCTATAGATAGACTTCCCAACAGTGTTCTTAATATACAAACTTTCCTACAGTGTCCTTAATATACAAATTTCCCAATGTCAAACTAATTGATAATTCTGGATAAATTTAACATAACCTGTCTTAAAAGGGATTTGGACCACAACAATATTTTCTTTATGGACAGATATCGTTTAGTCAGCAGTGTTAAAAAACTAAAATAAAAGTGAGAGAAGGGACTTGTTGTATTTACTAGCATATGTCTTGGACAAGGAGGAGTCCTGTAAGGCATGTTTCTTGTTCATATGTATTCATACTGGCTAAATAATAAATGGTACAAATCTTAGATCCAGAATTTTCATTTAGTAAAATATATGGGAATCTGTATTCTAAGGACACTGTATGGAAGTCTGTATATAAAGACACTGTAGGGATGTCTGTCTTAAAGGACACTGTAGGGAAGTCTGTCTATAGGGACACTGTAGGGAAGTCTGTATATAAGGACACTGTAGGGAAGTCTGTATATAAAGACACTGTATGGAAGTCTGTATATAAAGACACTGTAGGGAAGTCTGTCTTAAAAGACACTGTAGGGATGTCTGTCTATAGGGACACTGTAGGGAAGTCTGTATATAAGGACACTGTAGGGAAGTCTGTATATAAAGGACACAGTAGGGAAGACTGTATATAAAAGACATAGTAGGGATGTCTGTTGTTAAAGACACTGTAGGGAAGTCTGTTCATAAAGGACACTGTAGGGAAGTCTGCCTATAAGGACACTGCAAAGAAGTCTGTTTATAAAGGACACTAGGAAAATCTGTCTATAAAAACACTGTAGAGTAGTCTGTCTTTAAATATGTCTTCTCCATAAAATGCATGGATATTAATGACATAATAATCTTCTGTAGCGGCTTTTTTTAAATAGAGATATACATATACGCGCTCAATATTTTATCATGATTTGATTTTTGTATTTCAATATGCCTTTAAAAAAACATGAAATTTGTTATGCCTACTAATTTAAATTGATTTACAGTATATATATATATAATCAAAATTGATTGTTTATGAGTACCATTGATCTTGTCACACTTGTCAAATGGATAATGATAAGAATTGCAAATAAATAAAATTAACTGTAACATAATGTCTTTTGTATTTATTTCCACTTTTAGAGACAGAAGTTGTAAGGGATGTAAACAGGCTGTTTTTTTTAATAAATACATTGAATTTCATAGTTTCAAGGTTGAGGCTCTGTATATGAACAAATTAAGTATTAAAAAAATTGTACACTAAATCTGATACTTTTAATCACAAGTAAACATTGTTATCATAATACAAACATGATTTTCCACATTTTGATTATTTCGGCTTTTGCTACAAAATATATTCCAAAATGAAGATTTGATAAGAATAAGAAAACCTTTGGGAATTCTTAATCCCTTTTTATTTTACCTATCATTTGCCATACAACAAACTGCATAATTAATTCAGTAGTTGGCTGCATCAATGAAGAATAAAAAATTCATGACTAGAATTAGGAATAATGCACTTATAAGCAGCCATTGACAATAATGCAGAAGAAAAGTAGCATTTGCAATGAAGAATACATGGATAGAATTATGAATCCAGAATTTGCAATCAGCCATTTACAATAATGCATTAAGGATAATGAGAAAATATACACATATAATTATGGCAGTAATGTGACAGATATCTGATTATTCCCATTGGATTAGCATTGTGACATGAAGACACATATGTGACAGATATCTGATTATTCCCATTGGATTAGCATTGTGACATGAAGACACATATGTGACAGATATCTGATTATTCCCATTGGATTAGCATTGTGACATGAAGACACATATGTGACAGATATCTGATTATTCCCATTGGATTAGCATTGTGACATGAAGACACATATGTGACAGATTTCTACTTATGACCTCTGGTTTAGAATGGTAACAGGAAGACACATATGTGACAGATTTCTACTTTTGACCACTCTGGTTTCGAATGGTAAGATGAAGAAACATGTGACAGATTTCTACTTATGACCTCTGGTTTAGAATGGTAACATGAAGACACATGTATGACAGATTTCTTACTATGACACCTGGATTAGAATGGTGATATAAAGACACATATGTGATAGATTTCTCATTATGACACCTGGATTAGAATGGTGACATAAAGACACATATGTGACAGATTTCTCATTGTGATACCTTGATTAGAATGGTGACATATGTGACAGATTTCTCATTGTGATACATGGGTTAGAATGGTGACATAAAGACACATATGTGACAGATTTATCATTGTGATACCTGGATTAGAATGGTGATGTAAGAAAAGCAAAAGGATTTGCAATGGCATACCATCAAATTTGCAGTCTAGCTTCAGTTAAAAATAAAAGCTTACTTGTGTAGGTCAGCTACCAGCTGGTCACAAGGTTATTGCAGGTAAGAATGCATGCCACCAAATTCTTCTTAGATTTATACCCTTTGAAAAAGCCAGCTTTTTGATTTCCTTCATTGACTTTACATCTCTAGAAATTAAGTTTGGTATTTAAATTTTCTTTCAGAACCAGGAAGAGTCCTGTGATTTGAGGCAAGCTGCAGCATTCAATAACATCATACCCCCACCACATATTGCTCGAAAAGGTTTGTTTAATGTGTTTAGCAGTTATAAAAAGCACCAAAGGTAAAGATACATGTCATACATAGGTAGTCTTAGTGAGGTAAAGATGATTGATTGATTGATTGATTGGTTGATTGATTGATTGATTGATTGATTGATTGCATTTGATTGTTTCTTGAAAATAATGATGTCCACTCCTGTTAGCTTATTAAGTATGAAAAACAGAAAACAAATTTAGTGTTTTACATTTTTCATACAACCAGTAAAAAAAATTGAACCTTCATTGAATTATTTCAAAATTGCATCATAAAAAAACTCTTGATTGAAAAGTCCAAAATACAGTGAAACCCTGAGCCAGATACTTTTGGCGCAAAGAATTTTGACTTGATAGAAGTGGCCAGATACAGAGATTTGATAACAGGTGGAATTGCCTTTTTGTGACCAAATTATCAAGCTAGTTTTCAGGGAGATTTGGTTCAAGATAGACTTGTTTGATAGCTATCAGAATGACCTTATTAAAACAAAATTACTAAGCTTGACTACAGGGCAGACTGGATTACAGACAAGCTGGTTCAGGGAATTTTCACTATAATAAATTAATATTAATCTCTTTTGTAATACTACTCATACCAGAGAGAGAGACAATGACAGACAAACAGAGAGAGAGAGAGAGAGAGAGAGAGAGAGAGAGAGAGAGAGAGAGAGAGAGAGAGAGAGAGAGAGATATTAGTTTTTTCATTCATAAAAAATATTAAAGGTAAGGATTTTTCATCAAGGCAGAGATTTTAGAGTCAATATAATAAATGTGATGCAACACTTAAGCAGTGTTAAATAAACTTCTATTAAATTTGGTGCTCAGTTTTAGTTACCATTGTGAAATACACAGGATCTCATATAATTTACATTATCTGCATTATACATCATACTTTTTTTATGGTAAAGGCCCCTAATTGTTTGAGACACACTTGTCAGTTATGAAAATTGACTTTGTTACAATTGACTTTAAGTTCAATTTAATGAGTACCTCTGTATTTTCATTTGATGTCTTATTACCATACTATGTCATCATTTGGTGGAGTTATGGCCCCTTGAATGTATCATGCCTTCTGAGCTTCAAAATAGTAATTATGTTTCTCAGTTTATTCATCATCATCGTCAGTCTCTTGACTTAGTGTGGTCATCGAGGCACTGTGCTGCTGAACATCTGACCAGTTCCCTCCACTTGTCTCAATCAAGCATCAATGCCTCTGTCTCTGCAAACCTTTTCCTGATCACTTCTGTGATGTTGTCAGTCCACTTTTTTCTCTGTCAACCTCTCCTTCTGCCTCCTTGGATGCTGCCCTGCAGAACTGTTGTGGATAGACAGATGACTCTAGTGACATGGTCATACCATTTCAGCTTTCTCTTTTTGATGGTGGTGAAGAGGTCTTTTTATTGGGGAACTTTGCACCTGATGGTGGTGTGCACTTCTTCATTGGTGATGTGGTCCATGTAAAAGATGCCAAGGTTGGTTCTGTAACATCTCATTTCAAGTGCCTGGATTCTTCGTTGTAATTCTGCTGTCAGGGTCCAAGTCTCACATGAATGCAAAAAGATTGAGATGACTAGTGCTATCAATAGACTGATTTTAGTTTTCAGACAGATATTCTTGTCTCTCAAAATGGGTCTTAACTTTGACTTAGCTGCTGTTGTTTTTGCTGCTCATGACAGACTTTCTGCTCTGGATACCTGTTCAGTTATTATGGAACCAAGATATTTGAACTAACTGTTTTCAGTTCCTTTCCTCTGACTTTAATTTGTTTGCCACTATTTGTCATCAGCTTTGTCTTCTCAATGCTTATCTCCATGTAAAATCTGGAAGATGTTTCATCTAGGTTCTTCACTAAGGTGGCAAGCTCATCTTCACTGCCTGCCAGCCCATCGATGTTGTCTGCAAAGTGGAGGTTGGTGTTGTTACGCCCTCTAGTGCTGTGGTTTTCCAAGGCTTCGCTCATGATGCACTCTGAGTAGATGTTGAAAAGCATGAGTGATAGGAGACAGCCTTGACATACTCCCACTGTTTGAAGCAAGACCCTCACAGAACCTTAAGCAATTACTGCACTGGAAGCCGTGGCATACATCTTGATGGTATTGGTTGTACTTCTTCATTGTGACCCAGAATGCCTCATGCCATACTCTATCAAAGGCCTTTTTGAAATCTATGAACACATGATAGACGTCTTTTATGTGTTGTGAGTACTTTTTCTGAGATGTTGATGTTGTGAGTACTTTTCACACAGAACCCTGAAATTGAATATTTGTTCTATTGTGCTTCTTCCACTCTGGAACCCTTCCTGTTCTTCAGCGTTAATCTTCTCTGCTTGTGGTTTAAGTCTGTTCAAGATGATCTTCAGCATCATCTTACTAGCATGGCTGATCAAACTGGTATAGCTTTCAACATGTTTGATATATAGCTGAATATGCTTGAGCTTTTGGATAAATTCATTTATATGTTCTGAGCCATCATTTAGCAGAGTTATGGCCCATGTTTGTCAGACACCACCCACTTCTGTTTCTGAGCAGTAATTCCCTTAATAATTATAGCATATCAACAAAATTTAGCATGATGCTTGAAGTTAATGGAGGTGTTAAGTCGTCTGCATTTAGCCAAGTTACAGCTCCTAATAATCAGACCCTTCCACATTATCTCCTGCACAATAATTCCTTTTATTACTTTTATTACTTTTATTACTTTTATTGAGTGCTCTTTTCCACGATTTGGAGTTGAATTTAAGATAAACTTGAGTACTCACTACACTACTAACTGACAAACTCAACCATGTTTGTTTCCATATATGCTCAGTTTATTGCATGTATTGTTATTTGATTTCAACAAATTTTATTTCACCATGATATCTATCAATGTTTAACAGCAAAAAATTGGGTTCATCAATTTCTGGAATTTATGTTTCATTTTTATTGGTACTGTTGTTATTATTAATGTCATTGTCATAATTATTACTACTGCTACTAATAGAATTCATACTCTAATTATTAGATAACGAAAGCAAGGAGGACAGGAGAGTAAGGGCCAAGAAAGCTATGGACCGTTTAGTGACCAAATATTCTGCACTGCACATCACTAAAGTTATCTCTGAACATGGCACCCAACAGGTATACCAATCATTTGGAACATCCTTGCATTTTTCAATACAAGATAAATATACTTGTCTTTCAGAAAGAGAAATGGTAGTAATCAAAGTTATACTTGCAAAACTGAGCACTTGGGAAGACAAAAGTAATGTTTTTGGTCTTGGGGAAATGCTAAAATTTAGATTTAGCTGTTATCATTTTTACACCACTTCTGTTCTAATTAACTTTTCCAACCTGTTGACATTTTATGTTTTTTTTTTATTTTATGCTCAAGAAAGCAAAACTCTTTAAAGGAACTATTTAAATGAAGTTTTCCAGTGATTCCATGGTGTTTTCCAGTGATTCCATGATGTTTTCTAGTGATTCCATGATGTTTTCCAGTGATCCCATTATGATGTTTTCCAGTGATTAAATGATGTTTTCCAGTGATTCATTTCAGTTAAATATTTAAACTCTTTAAGGGAACTATTTGAATGGTGTTTTTCAGTGATTCCATGATGTTTTCCAGTGATTAAATGATGTTTTCCAATGATTAAATGATGTTTTCCAGTGATTAAATGATGTTTTCCAGTGATCCCATGATGTTTTCCAGTGATTCATTTCAGTTAAATATTTAAACTCTTTAAAGGAACTATTTAAATGAAGTTTTCCAGTGATTCCATGATGTTTTCCAGTGATTCCATAATGTTTTCCAGTGATTAAATGATGTTTTCCAGTGATTAAATGATGTTTTTCAGTGATTCATTTCATTTAAATATTTAAACTCTTTAAAGGAACTAATTAAATGAAGTTTTCCACTGCTTCCATGATGTTTTCCAGTGATTCATTTCAGTTAAATATTTTATTTAGTCAGCAGAGTAATTCATTTTCTTTTTTTTCTTCTATCAATACTGCAAGAAGTGGCAGTTCTTTATTTCACTTACTAGCCCAGCAAGAGTGATGCAGAGTAGTTGGTATCAAAAATGTTTTCTATGCAAATGTTTAGTTATCTAGAGCTACTTCCTAACCCAACACAGATTCTTTCTTTGTTATTTTATGCTGTTTTATTTCTCCATTAATTTTACACTGTCAGAATCATTCAGTATTTTATGATATTGCACTCATGTGCACTTCATATTGCACTCATGTGTACTTCATATTGCATTCATGTGTACATCATATTGCACTCATGTGTACTGCACTCATGTGTACTTCATATTGCACTCATGTGTACTGCACTCATGTGTACTTCATATTGCACTCATGTGTACTTCATATTGCACTCATGTGCACTTCATATTGCACTCATGTGTGCCCAATAGTGTATTAGACACTACTTTGTAGGCAATACATATTGCACTCATGTGTACTTCATATTGCACTCATGTGTGCCCAATAGTGTATTAGACACTACTTTGTGGGCAATACATGTACACTCACATTCTATCTACTTTACGTTTTGGTTGATACAAATTTGTTTCTGAATGAACTAAAACATGTTTTGTGGACTGCCATATACCAGCTGCTTTGCTACATTCCACATTAACTTTCTTGATACAATGTTTCAGATTTAGGCTAGCAATAGATTTCATAAAATTGCTGGGTACCTACAAATAACATGCAAGTGACAAGGCATAAACTATCTTCTTTAGCTGGTAATAAGAATGACAAAAAATTTACTTACTTTTTAACATCCTGAAATTCAAAATGTACTTTTCTTAGTTCTGCAAATCTGAATTGCATGAGCAATGCCATAGGTTCTCAAGCTTTATTACACATTTCAAAATTGTAATGTAATTTTAACTACATGTATATTCCAAATGCAATTATTTCTGCATTTAAAATGAAAACATGCATTATATGCCATAGCATCCTTATGATAATTGCAAATGAAAGACTTCATACTTTCCCCATATTATGATTTCAAATATTCATTGACAGAACAGAAACACACTTGCAGATGTCAACACACTAGCTGAAATCAGATGTACTTCATGTTAAATTGGCCAAGATAAATCCAGTCCATAATCATGAAATTTCATAGAATCAACAAAAATACAAAATCTATTTATTCCAGATCAAATGGAAAAGTTGTTGCAATGGGCATTCATTCACAATATGACTCTAAATTTCAATTTTAAGTAGATGAAAATGCCATTTTCTTTTGAAAGTTATGTCTTCCATGACCTAGTCTAAGTTAATCTGGGTGGAGTTATGTGCACATTAATATTGGTGTTGTACTGATGAATCTGCACTTGTGTATTAGTTTGGAATATGGCATACATTCAGTTACTTTGTTTAAATAATTAAGTCTTAGTAAGAATAAGAAAATGAGAATATAATAAAAAGGTTACTGTATTTGTATATGAAAATATGAACTCTTTTTGTTGGATGGATATACTGCACTCCCAAGGTTGTGCGATATTTCCATCCAAAAAAAAACTATTTCATATTTTCCAATACAAATGCAGTAACCAATAAGTATCTCATCCGGTTATGGTAAGGGAATTATCATCCTTGCATTATTATATTATTCATCAACTACAATATCATCCATTCAATTCAGTTTGTTGTTGAGGAACTTTGGATGGGTGGTCTAGTCAGATTTGTCACCCTTGGAATATCAAACATTTGTTTAGCCAACCTTCCATGTCAGTTTGTTATGGATTTAATTAGCAATTAATTGCATATTATACAAAATGAATAATATTTTTAAAGTGTATCTGGCATAGATCTTTGGTAACATATTAACAATAAGTATGTTCCAAGATATTCGAGGCTTGTAGAATTTGTTTAATTTTCCAGTTTATACAGTTCTCATATTTTTATGATTCATGACATGCCAGACATTGTTATTAATGTGTCAAGAATATCATTTTTTTGACTTTGTATTAAAACCTGTATCTATAACTAAATAACTAAATGTCTGTGTTCTGCTGATTGCAGCAAGCTGACACGGCAAAGGCTGCACAGCTTCTGACACAAGAAAAACTTTGCTGTGGTCTATCCATGTTCCAAGCTATCTTATACCAAATCCAAACATTCCTGGATGATGAGATTTGGCGAGGAAAACCTCCAGAAAATGGTGTAATAAATGTAAATGAGTGCCAGGAATTTCACAGACTATGGAGTGCCATGCAGTTTGTTTTCTGCATGCCAGTAGGACAAAATCTAAGTATCGAGTAAGTTTGTGTGGTGGTTCCATATTTTTCCCATGTTTAACACATCATATCACACATTTTCTATTAATCATCTATTTTATCTTCACTTGATAAATGTTTTCTGAAGAAGTTATTAAGTTGAAACTAAATTTGATATGAGGATTTATACTTTAAATACCTAGCTATCAGTACAATGCTCAACATTATTAAATTTGATTGAGAGTTATGGGCCCTGCTTGACGTTTCACTCAACCTCTGCATATTTAATAATTTTTTTAATTGCTTCATATTGGTGGTGGCATCCATATCACATAAATGCTTATTTGCTTGCAGTTGAGACTTAATCAAACTCTATGGTGTTAATATTGAATGCAAAATAAAGTTGATAATTTATAAATAGCACATAATTATTCCCTTGTTATGTCGGTGTTATGGCACCATTCATTTTGACATAATTATTCCCTTGTTATGTCGGTGTTATGGCCCCATTCATGTCACACAGACATTTGGTAATATGTGAGATATAAAACTATTGGCAAAACATTTTATTCAAAAGATAGCAGTCAAGTCAAAACTTAGAAAAAATTATCCAGATTTCATGACTTGCCAATAATTGACTCCACAAACTTTGATTTCATACCGTTATTGCAGTTTTTCTTAAAGCTGAATTTTTCTTTCATCTACAAACATTACTCAATGGTAAGAGGAAATTATAATCTTCAAATGTCAAAACATTATATATTTATATAATGATTCATTTAATATTAATGTAGAATTTTTTCCCAAAATACAACAAGGAATAATTTTTTTTATTTTTTTATCACATCAGATACAGTTTTACAATAATGAAGAGATTTCAAGTTAATGAAAGTTTTCATGTGGATTAAATTGCTATTTCTATATGTTTTGATCATCATGATTAATTTGTTTTCAATTTTGATTGATCATCAGGATTAAATTTCTATGTGTCAATTTGCATTGATCATCAGGATTAAATTGCTATCTGTCAATTTCCATTGATCATCATAATTAAATTTCTAATGTCAATTTCTTTGATTATCAGGATTAAATTTCTAATGTCAATTTCCATTGATCATCAGAATTAAAGTTCTATTTGTCAATTTGCATTGATCATCACAATTACATTGCTATCTGTCAATTTCCATTGATCATTAGGATTAAATTTCTATTGTCAATTTCTAGTGATCATCAGGATTATAGTTCTATTTGTCAATTTGCATGGATCATCCATTATGATTTCCACTGAACATTTTAATTAAATTGCTGTTTGTCAATCTGCATTGACCATCATGATTAAATATCTGTCTGTCAATCTCCATTGACCATCATGATTAAATTTCTATCTGTCAATCTCCATTGACCATCATGATTAAATTGCTATCTGTCAATCTCCATTGATCATCATAATTAAATTTCTATCTGTCAATCTCCATTGATCATCATGATTAAATTTCTATCTGTCAATCTCCACTGACCATCATGATTAAATTGCTATCTGTCAATCTCCATTGATCATCATAATTAAATTTCTATCTGTCAATCTCCATTGATCATCATGATTAAATTTCTATCTGTCAATCTCCATTGACCATCATGATTAAATTGCTATCTGTCAATCTCCATTGACCATCATGATTAAATTGCTATCTGTCAATCTCCATTGACCATCATGATTAAATTTCTATCTGTCAATCTCCATTGACCATCATGATTAAATTGCTATCTGTTAATCTCCATTGACCATCATGATTAAATTGCTATCTGTCAATCTCCATTGATCATCATGATTAAATTGCTATCTGTCAATTTGTATTGGTCATCATATTTCATAAGCTTGTCTTGATGTGTATTTCTCACAACAATAAATGCACCATTTACTTTCTTGGTTGGTGGTGAAGGAATGGGGACAATCTGCATTACACACATAAACTGCAGAAATGAGTACATTGTGAATAATAATGAATTCACAATAATTACCAGTCACTAAATAGTGTGTAGTTTTAAATATGGATTCTAGGGCTTACTGTGTTCACTTCTAGGTACAGTACAAGTTTGTATAATCCTTTTTTCTGCATATGTATTTAACTTAGCCTCGAGTTAAAAAAAATACACATGGATATATGGATTTGCATATACAATAACATTGCTTTGATCCTGCAAAATGTAAAAATATCATTTGGCAACTTATTTTGAAGTTTACTGAGTGCTGTGGCAATCATGTTTGAAGACTGGAAAGCTATGGTAAACATGTTTGAAGATGGTGGAGTGCTATGGTAATAAATCTTGAAGACTTTAGTGCTATGGTAATGATTTTTGAAAACTGGAGTGCTATGTTTATCATGTTTGAAGACTGTTTAGTGCATGGTAATCATGTTAATAGAGTGTAGAGTGCTATGGCAATCATGTTATTAGACTGTGGAGTGCTATGGTAATCATGTTATTAGACTGTGGAGTGCTATGGTCATCATGTTATTAGAGTGTGGAGTGATATGGTAATCATGTTATTAGACTGTGGAATGCTATGGTAATCATGTTATTAGAGTGTGGAGTGCTATGGCAATCATGTTATTAGAGTGTGGAGTGCTATGGCAATCATGTTTGAAGACTATGTAGTGCTATGGTAATCATGTTTGAAGACTATGGAGTGATATGGTAATTATGTTTGAAGACTTTGTAGTGCTACGGTAATCATGTTATTAGAGTGTGGAGTGCTATGGTAATCATGTTATTAGAGTGTGGAGTGCTAAGGTAATCATGTTATTAGAGTGTGGAGTGCTATTGCAATCATGTTTGAAGACTATAGAGTGCTATGGTAATCATGTTATTAGAGTGTGGAGTGCTATGGCAATCATGTTTGAAGACTATAGAGTGCTATGGTAATCATGTTATTAGAGTGTGGAGTGATATGGTAATTATGTTATTAGAGTATGGAGTGCTATGGCAATCATGTTTGAAGACTATGGAGTGCTATGGTGATGATTTTTGAAGACTATGGAGTGCTATGGTAATCATGTTTGAAGACTATGGAGTGCTATGGTAATCATGTTATTAGAGTGTGGAGTTCTATGGCAATCATGTTCGAAGATTATGTAGTACTATGGTAATCATGTTATTAGAGTGTGGAATGCAATGGTAATCATGTTATTAGAGTGTGGAGTGCTATGGTAATCATGTTATTAGAGTGTGGATTGATATGGTAATCATGTTATTAGATTGTGGAGTGATATGGTAATCATGTTTTTAGAGTGTGGAGTGCAATGGCAGTCATGTCTGAAGACTATGTAGTGCTATGGTAATCATGTTTGAAGACTATGTAGTGCTATGGTAATCATGCTTTTAGAGTGTCGAATGCTATGATAATCATGTTATTAGAGTATGGAGTGCTATGGTAATTATGTTATTAGAGTGTGGAGTGCTATTGTAATCATGTTTGAAGACTATGTAGTGCTATGGTAATCATGTTATTAGAGTGTGGAGTGCTATGGCAATCATGTTTGAAGACTATAGAGTGCTATGGTAATGATTTATGAAGACTATGGAGTACTATGGTAATCATGTTTGAAGACTATGTAGTGCTATGGTAATCATGTTATTAGAGTGTGGAGTGCTATGGTAATCATGTTTAAAGACTTTGTAGTGCTATGGTAATCATTTTTGAAGACTATAGAGTGCTATGGAAATCATGTTTGAAGACTATAGAGTTCTATGGTGATGATTTTTGAAGACTATGGAGTTCTATGGCAATCATGTTCGAAGACTATGTAGTACTATGGTAATCATGTTATTAGAGTGTGGAGTAATATGGTAATTATGTTATTAGAGTGTGGAGTGCTATGGCAATCATGTTTGAAGACTATGGAGTGCTATGGTAATGATTTTTGAAGACTTTGGAGTGCTATGGTGATCTTGTTTGAAGACTATGTAGTGCTATAGTAATCATGTTATTAGAGTGTGGAGTGCTATGGTAATTATGTCTGAAGACTGTGTAGTGCTATGGTAATAAAGTTATTAGAGTGTGGAGTGCTATGGTAATTATGTTTGAAGACTGAAGTGCTATGGTAATCAAGTTATTGGAGTGTGGAGTGCTATGGTAATCAAGTTATTAGAGTGTGGAGTGCTATGGTAATTATGTTTGAAGACAGTGGAGTGCTGGTAATCGTGTTTAAAGACTGTAGTGCTATGGTAATTATCTTGAAGACTGGAGTGCTATGGTAATCCAGTTTGAAGACTGTTGAGTGCCTTGGTAATCCAGTTTGAAGACTATGGTGTGCTATGGTAATCATGTTGAAGACTGTGGAGTGCTATGGTAATCCAGTTTGATGACTATAGAGTGCTAGGGTAATCATGTTTGAAGACTATGGAGTGTTATGGTAATCATGTTTGAAGACTATGGAGTGCTATGCTAATTATGTTTGCCCCTGCTTGTTGAGGTCTGTGCAGTGATGTACTAATGACATTTATCATGTGTTCATCAGTCAATCAATCCATCTGCCCATCATTAATTTGGGTTTTAGATAACGACTTTACATGATATTATTGGAATTGAACCAAAATTGGTATGCAGCTTGACATTGATGAGCTCTCAAAAGTTTGATTGTCAGCCTTCTGAATCATCAAGTAATGGAGTTTTAGTCTACAAGTACCTGACCGCTTGACTTTCCATTCACCAGTTTAACATTGTCAAGGATGTTCAGGTTTCAGCTTTTTTTGGCATGCAGTTTAACTTTGATGAGACCTTGAAGGAAGTGTTTCACTATATTATTTATATGTACTAGAGATGTGTCCCCTGATTGGCCATCTGCCTGACTGATTTATTTCATGCTAATTTACCAATGATTATTGTATTTTGATCAATTGCAGCTTTTTAGTCCCTAAGTGAGTTAGAAATCCAGCATTCATTATTTGCAGGAATTGTGCCCTCTGTCTGCTGATTTTAGCTTCAGCGGTATAACACTAACAAGATTTGTTGGATTTATCATCAAGTTCTGCATTGATGAGAATTTGAACATTGTCTTCAGGAGTTATGCCCCTTGATTGTCTATTGCTCGGCTTTGGTTTATGTAGCAATACTTCGCTTGTAATTGTTGGATAATTTCAACAAATGCAGTTTCATGTTGATAAAATCTTTGTTGCACTGGATTCAAACAAATGCAATTTCACATTAAAGATATCTTGTTTGAGCTAGATTTTAACCAATGCAATTTCACATTAATGATATCTTGTTTGAGCTAGATTTCAACCAATGCAGTTTCATATTGATGTGATCTGAACTAGATTTCAACCAATGCAATTTCATATTGATGTGATCTGAACTAGATTTCAACCAATGCAATTTCATATTGATGTGATCTGAACTAGATTTCAACCAATGCAATTTCATATTGATGTGATCTGAACTAGATTTCAACCAATGAAATTTCATATTGATGTGATCTGAACTAGATTTCAACCAATGAAATTTCATATTGATGTGATCTGAACTAGATTTCAACCAATGCAATTTCATATTGATGTGATCTGAACTAGATTTCAACCAATGCAATTTCATATTGATGTGATCTGAACTAGATTTCAACCAATGAAATTTCATATTGTTGTGATCTGAACTAGATTTCAACCAATGCAATTTCATATTGATGTGATCTGAACTAGATTTCAACCAATGAAATTTCATATTGATGTGATCTGAACTAGATTTCAACCAATGAAATTTCATATTGATGTGATCTGAACTAGATTTCAACCAATGAAATTTCATATTGATGTGATCTGAACTAGATTTCAACCAATGAAATTTCATATTGATGTGATCTGAACTAGATTTCAACCAATGCAATTTCATATTGATGTGATCTGAACTAGATTTCAACCAATGAAATTTCATATTGATGTGATCTGAACTAGATTTCAACCAATGAAATTTCATATTGATGTGATCTGAACTAGATTTCAAGATTGTGCAATATTGTTTACAGTATTTATTGCACTGTACTCTCCATCTTCCTGACTTCACTTTCCACAGTGCTACTTTGACAAGGGTTGTTTGATTTCAGCTAATTTTAGCTTGCAGCTTTTCACAGGAAACACCTTATTTGATTTTGATTTTAAACATCTGATTCCATTATATGGAAGTGTTATGGTTGCTGATTACCTGTCCATTGAACTTGGGTTTCTCAAGCATAACTCTACTACAGAATATTCATTTCAACCAGATTTATGATACACCGTTGACTTGGTTTTTTCAGCATTTCAGTGTCATTTAGTTATGTCCATGAATGCTCATTTTCATAATTTTGGTTTCTCAACTATGGTACCTGTTTAAAGCCTGCTAGGCATATTGCTATGAGTGGGTCCTTGTTGATGCATCCATCATTTACAATTCTACTTTATTGAGGGCCAAATATTGTATATTTTACAGTCCAAGATTGGTTATAGTGTATACCTGTTGCATTATTGTATCATGTAAAACAGTCCCAATGATGGCATGTATATACATTAAAGAACCGATAAACTGAATTCACATTTCATTCAAATATTTAGAAAATATTTCTTTCATTTCCATCATAATACAGACAGCTATTTGGTGAGGGTCTAAACTGGGCAGGCTGCACACTAATGGTTCTACTGCAGCAACACAGACGTTTTGAGGTTTTGGACTTCTGCTACCACATCGTGAAGGTCAACAGGGTTGATATGAAGAATGATACTTTGGAGGGAATTGTAAGCATTTTCCACTGCAGTAAAATAATATCACTGTACTTCTTTAACTGTACTTCTTTAACTGTACTTCTTTAACTGGATCTAGTATGATAGCAACTCTGTTTATAGTTCACATTTATTCAAGTCTATAGGGTTTTATGGTTTTTTAAATATTGATTGATTGATTGATTGATTGATTGATTGATTCATTGATTCATTCATTCATTCATTCATTCATTCATTCATTCATTCATTCATTCATTGAAATTATTGGCACTATATTTTTAAAATATTTTCTCACCATCCTTAAATCATATTTTTCTCCATCTTTAATGTGACCTGACCTGGTTGGCAAAAGTGTTCTAAGAATGACATGTACTTGTGTAATTTATTAAATTTTTTTAAAATTATTTATTAATTTATTAAGTGTTCTAAGAATGACATGTACTTGTGTAATTTATTAATTTTTTTTTAAAATTATTTATTAATTTATTAAGTGTTCTAAGAATGAAATCTACTTGTGTAATTTATTAAATTTTTTAAAAATTATTTATTAAATTATTAAGTGTTCTAAGAATGACATGTACTTGTGTAATTTATTACCTGCTTTCATATTATAACCATTAAAATTGCCTTGAATGATTTCACATAATAAAAATATTTTACTTGCTTACTACCCTTAGATATGACATAATAAAAATATTTTACTTGCTTATTACCCTTACAAGTGACATAATAAAAATATTTTACTTGCTTACTACCCTTAGATGTGACATAATAAAAATATTTTACTTGCTTACTACCCTTAGATGTGACATAATATAAATATTTTACTTGCTTACTACCCTTAGATGTGACATAATATAAATATTTTACTTGCTTACTACCCATAGATGTGACATACATAATAAAAATATTTTACTTGCCTACTATCCTTAGATGTGACATAATAAAAATATTTTACTTGCTTACTACCCTTAGATGTGAAATCTCTGGAGTGATGTCTGGATGTAGTGGCTTACATTATACTGATACTGTATATACTCGCTTATAAGTCAAACTAAAAACAACAAAGATCCTGATCTGCTGTAGCATAATGCATCTACAGATCAGGGTCTATGCTTTTTGTTGTACTGATTACTCCTTACACACTTCACAGACCCAGATCTGACAACACATTATGTGATGGCAGATTTGAGGGATTTGTATCAAACCCAAAGTAAAAATTAAAAATTCATTCATATCCTTCCTGCATAAGAACTACTGAAATTCAGCTGCTTTCAGTTGACCATCTAAACAATGCTATACGTATTATTATTTAACATAATTAATGTATCCAACATTAATCAGAAGAATTATGCTATTCATTAACAAATGTGATCAAAGATAGATGTTGCAAGGGAACCATGCACAAAGCATACTTACATGTGATAAAAGATAGCAAGGCAATCAAGCACAAGGCATACTTACATGTGATAAAAGATAGCAAGGCAATCAAGCACAAGGCATACTTACATGTGATAAAAGATAGCAAGGCAATCAAGCACAAGGCATACTTACATGTGATCAAAGATAGCAAGGCAATCAAGCACAAGGCATACTTACATGTGATCAAAGATAGCAAGGCAATCAAGCACAAGGCATACTTACATGTGATAAAAGATAGCAAGGCAATCAAGCACAAGGCATACTTACATGTGATCAAAGATAGCAAGGCAATCAAGCACAAGGCATACTTACATGTGATCAAAGATAGCAAGGCAATCAAGCACAAGGCATACTCACATGTGATCAAAGATAGCAAGGCAATCAAACAAGGCTTTCTTACATGTGATCAAAGACAGAAGGAAACCAAGTACATGGAAACCAAGCACAAGGCATACTTACATATGATCAAAGATAGAAAAGAAACCAAGCACAAGGAAATCAATCACAAGGCATACCTACATGTGATCATGTGTTGCAAGGGAATCAAACACATGGCATGCTTACATGTGATCAAAAGATAGAAAGGAAACCAAGCACAAGGCTTTCTTACATGTGATCAAAGACAGAAGGACACCAAGCACAATGAAACCAAGCACAAGGCATACTTACATGTGATCAATAGATAAAAAAGGAAACCAAGCACAAGGCATACTTATATGTGGTCAAGGATAGCAAGGGTACCAAAGTAGAAGGTATTATTACATGTGATCAAAGACAGCAATGGAACCAATCAAAAGGCATATTTATATGTGATCAAAGACAGCAATGGAACCAATCAAAGGGCATATTTATATGTGATCAAAGACAGCAATGGAACCAATCAAAAGGCATATTTTTATGTGATCAAAGACAGCAATGGAACCAATCAAAAGGCATATTTTTATGTGATCAAAGACAGCAATGGAACCAATCAAAAGGCATATTTTTATGTGATCAAAGACAGCAATGGAACCAATCAAAAGGCATATTTATATGTGGTCAAAGATGGAAAAGGAACCAATCAACAATAACACAAAAATGTATCTTCAAAGTAGTGATGTAATAATGCACAATGTCTTTGCTTGCACACATGATGCTTTACCTCTTGTAGAACTGCTTTCAAAGATTTCTTGATAAAGGCAATTTATAGAGAAAGTTATATTGTTTCAAAAGTTAAAAAGTATTTATTGATAATTATTGCAGACAATATTATAAAGATGAAAATTCAATGATTTAAGTCTGTCCCACCAACTCTTTATCTTCTCACTGCTGATGTCCATTCGTATTTGAATTTTTCAGAAGTGCCTCAGTAGCTCATGCCTTTCTCTAGTGATCCAGTCTATTTGGATCCCTTTTATTTGGACCCATTTTATTTGGACCTTTTGTATTTGGACCCATTTTATTTGGACCTTTTGTATTTGGACCCATTTTATTTGGACCTTTTGTATTTGGACCCATTTTATTTGGACCTGTTGTATTTGGACCTAAGGACCCAGCGTCTGTGACTTATCAAGGAGAGGTGTTAATATAGATCCAATCTATATATTTGGACCCTTTGTATGTGACTTGCCAAGGAGAGATGTTAAAGGTTCCATCTTTTCAGTCCAAATTTAGACAGATTTCCCATCTGATGTCAGTATTACATCTCCATACAGCAGATTCTGATAATTAGTATAGCTAAGGAACCATTCAACATATTTTGTTGCAGTTTGGAGAGTGCATTGTCTTAAGCAATTTATAGAGACCAGGGCCCACTGTCATGAACCTGCCACTACTAGGTGTATTCATTTCTGTTCCCAGCATATTCCTATTAACAACAGTCTCCTGTCTCCCAGCATATTCCTATTAACAACAGTCTCCTGTCTCCCAGCATATTCCTATTAACAACAGTCTCCTGTCTCCCAGCATATTCCTATTAACAACAGTCTCCTGTCTCCCATCATATTCCTATTAACAACAGTCTCCTGTCTCCCAGCATATTCCTATTAACAACAGTCTCCTGTCTCCCAGCATATTCCTATTAACAACAGTCTCCTGTCTCCCAGCATATTCCTATTAACAACAGTCTCCTGTCTCCCAGCATATTCCTATTAACAACAGTCTCCTGTCTCCCATCCCATAACTTGTACTGTAATGAGAATTTGGTTCTAGGTGCTTTGACCACAGGTGCTTTGACCATAGGTGGTTTGACCATAGGTGGTTTGTCCACAACGGGGGTTTGATCATAGGTGGTTTGTCCATAGGTGGTTTGTCCACATGTGGTTTTTATAATAATAATAAACTGTTATTTAGAGTTTAAAATTATGGTTCAATTAATGAAATTTTATGTGACAAGTTTCCTTTGAGTTGCCAATAAGCGAATGTTAATTAGTAATTAACATGTAATAAATAAAAGTCAATAACAGCTTGTTTTCAGTCCACATAAAGGCTGGTGCCATGCCTACTCGATTTATTATTAAACAGAAAATGAACACAAATTAGCCAACAAGTCCAACGTTTCACAAATTAAGGCTGTAGATCTACTAGAGATTGTTGCTACCTCTATTACCATATGTTCAGACATATGATCAAACAGATGTACTGACATATTTGCACGCTATTGCACATCTGTCATTTAGTTAAATAAATAATTATGGACTAAGTGCCGCAACTTAAGATATAATTACGCAACTTACTGTATAATCCCTTGATAAAGTTAAGATATACATTACGCAACTTATAATCCCTGAAGATATGCTTTAATCCCTCACTTTAATCCCCAAATATACTTACATCTAATGCTCCAACAACTAATCATAGTCTTTTCATATTATGATCAAACCCCCGCTGTGGACAAACCACCTATGGTCAAACCACCTATGGTCAAAGCACCTGTGGTCAAACCTACGCGTACCAAGAATTTGTACTTACCTTACCTTACCTATTTGCTTAAAATATGCTATAGTCTGTTGCTTGGACCCCATCACTAGCAAGACATATAAATGTAAAAATCTGATAATTACAATTATTACAGATAGATGTAAATGTAAAAATCTGATAATTACTGTTATTACAGATAGATGTAAATATATAAATCTGATAATTACAGTTATTACAGATAAATGTAAATGTAAAATTCTGATAATTACAGTTATTGCAGATAGATATAAATGTAAAAATCTGATAATTACTGTTATTACAGATAAATCTAAATGCAACAATCTGATAATTACTGTTATTGTTGATAGATATAAATGTTAAAATCTGATAATTACAGTTATTATTGATAGATATAATGTAAATATCTGATAATTACAGTTATTGTTGAAAATGAAAATGTAAAAATTTGATAATTCCAGTTATTGTTGAAAGATGTAAATGTAAAAACCTCACAATATTGATAGATGTTGAATTCAAGTTTATCAAAATTGCCTCTTAGAGAAATTTCAACTTTAATCCCAATCAAAACATGGCATGTGCATCATTGTCTTTTGTGCATATAAGATGTCTATTTCTTATTACTAGTATGCTTAAAGTGAGACAAGTATAAACTGAATATTAATAAGTTTAATGAAATGAACTGTTTCTACTTTACAGACTTCATACTTATGGATATAGTGTATAGAGTAGTCCTCATACTTATGGATATAGTGTATAGAGTAGTCCTCATACTTATGGATATAGTGTATAGAATAGTCCTCATACTTATGGATATAGTGTATAGAGTAGTCCTCATACTTATGGATATAGTGTATAGAGTAGTCCTCATACTTATGGATATAGTGTATAGAGTAGTCCTCATACTTATGGATATAGTGTATAGGGTAGTCCTCATACTTATGGATATAGTGTATAGAGTAGTCCTCATACTTATGGATATAGTGTATAGAGTAGTCCTCATACTTATGGATATAGTGTATAGAGTAGTCCTCATACTTATGGATATAGTGTATAGAGTAGTCCTCATACTTATGGATATAGTGTATAGGGTAGTCCTCATACTTATGGATATAAAGTAGTGGGTAGTCCAAATACCTGTGGGTATAGGGTAGTTCTCATACTTAATGATATAGTGTATAGGGTAGTCCTCATACTCATGGATATAGTGTATAGGGTAGTCTAAATACCTGTGGTTATAGGGTAGTCCTCATGCTTACAGATATAATGTATCGGATAGTCCAAATACCTGTGGGTATAGGATAGTCCTGATAATTATGGTTAATGCAGGCATTGGCATGGTAGTTATATTTTTTGTATAGGTCATGCATCACCAACTGTTTAGAACTGCTGAACCAGGTCTGCTCAGTTGTAAAGTGCTGTGTGTTATGTGCTATGTGCAAAGTCACATTTGTTCTTTTAATATAATTATGATTTTAAGTGCATACAAAGCAAAAGCTCATACTGCATGCCTTTACAAGAGTGGGCATTTGTACCATAGGTTGCTGACAACTGATATAGGGTATACGGTACACATGGTCCATACTGATAGGTCATTTATTTTTAATTTTACAGGAATTGCAAAAGATGGTGTCACGGATCCGCAAGTTTCAGCTTCTTAATTCCCAGATCTTTTCACAACTACTCAATCATTTGCACAGAGAGGAGAATAAAGGCATGGAAAATGACATGGATCCAAACACCCAAGACATGAAAAAGAAGGGAGAACATATTATGGACCCAAAAATCATTAATTTTTCGCCACCAGTGTATGAATCTGTGGCCATCATATGAAGTGTTTCAATATAGTTCAGTTGGAGATGAGTCATATTTTATGTGTGATTTCTGATAGGGCACTTTGTCAAATTCAAGACTCAGTTATTAGTTATGTTATACAACACCAGAATTCAGATGAATTGAAATCTAAAGTTTTTTAGAAAGCATACAGGAAATGGTGGAAAATGACCAAAATCCTATGTAATTCAGTAGCTTTGTCTACACTTGATGATGGAAAATGACCAAAATCCTATGTAATTTAGTACCATTGTCTACACTTGATGATGGAAAATGACCAAAATCCTATATAATTTAGTACCATTGTCTACACTTGATGATGGAAAATGACCAAAATCCTATGTAATTCAGTAGCTTTGTCTACACTTGATGATGGAAATTGACCAAAATCCTATGTAATTCAGTAGCTTTGTCTACACTTGATGATGGAAATTGACCAAAATCCTATGTAATTCAGTAGCTTTGTCTACACTTGATGATGGAAATTGACCAAAATCCTATGTAATTCAGTAGCTTTGTCTACACTTGATGATGGAAAATGACCAAAATCCTATGTAATTCAGTAGCTTTGTCTACACTTGATGATGGAAAATGACCAAAATCCTATGTAATTCAGTAGCTTTGTCTACACTTGATGATGGAAATTGACCAAAATCCTATGTAATTCAGTAGCTTTGTCTACACTTGATGATGGAAAATGACCAAAATCCTATATAATTTAGTACCATTGTCTACACTTGATGATGGAAAATGACCAAAATCCTATATAATTAAGTACCATTGTCTACACTTGATGATGGAAAATGACCAAAATCCTATGTAATTCAGTAGCTTTGTCTACACTTGATGATGGAAATTGACCAAAATCCTATATAATTTAGTACCATTGTCTACACTTGATGATGGAAAATGACCAAAATCCTATGTAATTCAGTAGCTTTGTCTACACTTGATGGAAATTGACCAAAATCCTATGTAATTCAGTAGCTTTGTCTACACTTGATGATGGAAATTGACCAAAATCCTATGTAATTCAGTAGCTTTGTCTACACTTGATGATGGAAATTGACCAAAATACTATGTAATTCAGTAGCTTTGTCTACACTTGATGATGGAAATTGACCAAAATCCTATGTAATTCAGTAGCTTTGTCTACACTTGATGATGGAAAATGACCAAAATCCTATGTAATTCAGTAGCTTTGTCTACACTTGATGATGGAAAATGACCAAAATCCTATGTAATTCAGTAGCTTTGTCTACACTTGATGATGGAAAATGACCAAAATCCTATGTAATTCAGTAGCTTTGTCTACACTTGATGATGGAAATTGACTGAAAATCCTATATAATTAAGTACCATTGTCTACACCTTTTCATAGGTTCCTCTTTTGACTATGGACGGTCACTTGACAGTTGTTGATTAAAATTGTTGAATGTTTTTAAAATAGCAGTGCAATAGTCATAGCTATCCATCTGTAGTAGTAAAACAGAATAAATACTAATAAACTTCGTCTTAATATTTTACACACCTTATGATGATATACATTGCCAGTTTTGATTTTCACAATTTTTCATTTTTTCAACATTTGTGAATTATCTGGGCTTTGACTTCTTTTGACAAAAGACTTGTCAGTACATTTGAGCAAAATAAGCTGCACCCCCCACCCCCCAGTTAAGTAAGAAAAATGAAGGGTGCTAAGCCAGATCATCTTTGCTTCCATATGCAGATGACATAATTATTTAGCAGACAACCTAATTATGCAGCACAATTATTGCTATTTTTCTGCATAGTTTATGCAAACATTAATATAGTTGGATTTTATGTAGAATAGATTATTTAAGTGTATTTAATTTCAATAGAATGCCTGATGTCTTAATATGATTTGCTGGTAATTAATTATTATGGATAGTCTAGTAGAATTTGCTGGTAATTATTTATTATGGATGTTATAGTAGTATTATAAGTACCTTCAAAATTGTTATGGATTGTAAGTACCTTCATAATTGTTACAGATTGTAAGTAACTTCATAATTGTTACAGATTCTAAGTACCTTCATAATTGTTACAGACTGTAAGTACCTTCATAATTGTTACAGACTGTAAGTACCTTCATAATTGTTACAGACTGTAAGTACCTTCATAATTGTTACAGACTGTAAGTACCTTCATAATTGTTACAGACTGTGAGTACCTTCATAATTGTTACAGATTCTAAGTAACTTCATAATTGTTACAGATTGTAAGTAATTTCATAATTGTTACAGATTGTAAGTAACTTCATAATTGTTACAGACTGTAAGTACCTTCATAATTGTTACAGACTGTGAGTACCTTCATAAATGTTACAGACTGTGAGTACCTTCATAATTGTTACAGACTGTAAGTACCTTCATAATTGTTACAGACTGTGAGTACCTTCATAAATGTTACAGACTGTGAGTACCTTCATAATTGTTACAGATTGTAAGTAACTTCATAATTGTTACAGATTGTAAGTAACTTCATAATTGTTACAGACTGTAAGTACCTTCATAATTGTTACAGACTGTAAGTACCTTCATAATTGTTACAGACTGTAAGTACCTTCATAATTGTTACAGACTGTGAGTACCTTCATAAATGTTACAGACTGTGAGTACCTTCATAATTGTTACAGATTGTAAGTAACTTCATAATTGTTACAGATTGTAAGTAACTTCATAAATGTTACAGACTGTGAGTACCTTCATAAATGTTACAGACTGTGAGTACCTTCATAATTGTTACAGACTGTGAGTACCTTCATAATTGTTACAGACTGTAAGTACCTTCATAATTGTTACAGACTGTGAGTACCTTCATAATTGTTACAGATTCTAAGTACCTTCATAATTGTTACAGATTGTAAGTACCTTCATAATTGTTACAGATTCTAAGTAACTTCATAATTGTTACAGATTGTAAGTAACTTCATAAATGTTACAGATTGTAAGTACCTTCATAATTGTTACAGACTGTAAGTAACTTCATAATTGTTACAGATTCTAAGTAACTTCATAATTGTTACAGATTCTAAGTAACTTCATAATTGTTACAGATTCTAAGTAACTTCATAATTGTTACAGATTGTAAATACCTTCATAATTGTTACAGACAAAAAATACTTTATTATTGTTACAAATTATACGTGTTTTATTATTTTGACATACCATAATATTTCTAATGTATCAAATGCTTCACGTTTTGCTTTGTTCTACCAACACATTCATTAAAATGTTTGATATTTACTCCCACTTGAAAATTGCACCATGTCACTGCACATCGATTCAGCTGTCTGTCAATCTGTTTGATTTTCACAAAATATTTTGAGGCCATAAAACATGGGTTACTTGCACTTGTCATAAGAAAGAACACATTGACTCCAGGAAAAACTTGGTATGAAAATGACCAAAATGTAAGACCTAACTTAAAAGCGTGATGGATGAACAGTCATGGGATAAAATATGTGCCCAATGTGGCCTGGCATAAAATTGATTTTACAAGACAATCTTTGTCCTAGATAAAATATAGGAATCCAAAGAAGATAAGATGGCTTCTGGGTGGTGTCTGCCCATCTTCTTGCAACTGTCTCCATGAATCGTGTGATCTTTAACCAACAAAGGAACCTATTGCTTTTCAGGTTCAAAGGTCAAGGATCACTTTGTTCCAGAGATGAAATTTATCGACTTCACAAATCTTCTGCAACTTAATGATATAGACTTAGAGGGGAAAAAGTAAGCTATTTATATAAGGGTTATGATGTCAAAGGTCAAGGTTACAGATATGCACAAGATGGAAATTATATGTACATGCAAGTGCCTATCTAAGTACTATTTAGCAAAGGCATGGCCTATAATATAGCTGTATGATTCTTTTATTACTCTTTTTTTTCTACATATGTATCAAAGACATTTTGTGTGGTGGCCAAATGGAAAAGTAGACTTTAAGTCAGTGAAGGATAAACAAATTAATTTTTCTAAGTTCTATAATTTGTTATACTTTAAAAGAGATTTCCCACTGTGAGGCTCATGCATTCAAAACATATTTCCTAGTGAGAGGGAATCATGAATCTTGTAATCTACAACAATTAATGTCACATAGGGTGTGTGTGTGTGTTTAACATTTTAAGTTTCCAATGAAATCAATTTTGCAAACATTTAAACACACATATAAGACATTTAAATAATTGAAACCTTATATAGTTCTTTGTTTTCATGTAATCAAGTTAATAGTTATACTTTTGCAATTAACTACTTTAATACTCATTGCTGATTGTGTTAGTGAAATAAAACATTGTTTAAGGATACTAGGTCTATATTTTTTATATTAAATTTCTTTGAATGATATCAACTGAATAATATAATTCAATACACTTAGAGATTGCTTTCACCATATTCAATAAGTGCTTTAAATATTTTGTCAAAAAAACACTTTAAACTCTTTTTATCACATTACTGCACATGGTCTCAGTGGTTGCTATTTAATGTAACTATGTCACACTGTGTCATACATTATTTATGATGCTGATAACAAAAATATGTTCAAAACATGGAACATGAAATAGTAGTGGTTATCTTAGGTTTCAAAGTGGTACAAAAAATCTGGTAAAGGGTATCTTAGATTTCAAAGAGATACAAACACAGTCTGGTAAAGGGTATCTTAGATTTCAAAGAGATACAAACACAGTCTGGTAAAGGGTATCTTAGTTTTCAAAGAGATACAAACACAGTCTGTTAAAGGGTATATTAGGTTGTAAAGTGGTACAAAATGTCTGGTAAAGGGTATCTAAGGTTGTAAAGTGGTACAAAATGTCTGGTAAAGGGTATCTTAGGTTGTAAAGTGGTACAAAATGTCTGGTAAAGGGTATCTTAGGTTGTAAAGTGGTACAAAACGTCTGGTAAAGGGTATCCGAAACAGTCTGGTTATCATCAGTTTGTGTATCACAGTATTCAGTCATACTTTGGAATGTTTCATTTGAAGATACATAACAAAATATGGTACAATGTACAGTAATTAATCGAGAGTTCATATGAAAATAATTCAGAATTCTAAATTGAATCCATAGGTTAAGTGTCATCCCTGGATCTGAGGTATATTTTACTGGAACAGTCCTTATGATGCCATCATTACACAAAAAATAATTGTTTTTCATTTTTATAGACCAGAATAGTTTATAGGATGGTCTGTGGTCCATCATCTGTTGTCTGTACATCTGTTAGCATGAGTTTGTTTGATTAGGATTTTTTATGTAGCTTTTAACAAATTTTCAGTCATATCGCTATAATGTATGCAGTGAGGCAGTTTATAGTGATGTCTAACACTGGGGCATCATGCCGCAGACATGTAGCATGATGTCCAACCCAGTCACATTATCCTGACACCAGGCCAACCAGTCCTAACACTAACTTCCTAATGTTGAGCGCCAAGTGAGGCAGCTGTTAGTACCATTTTTGTAAGTCTTTGGTATGACTCAGCTAAGGATCGAACCCACGGCCTCCCGCTTCCGTGGCGGGAGTTTATTAAGACTGTTGGTCCTAAATAAACAAATATGCTGCTCTAATGGCAGCCATCTTGGAAGTCTTGTTATTGCTGCTTCTGGATGAGCAGGTGATTTCCACCACTGTGGTTATCTTGAAAGTCTTGGTATTGGGTTATTCACTAACAGAAATGTTATGATATTTAGTTCAACCCAAAAGCTTTGGCAGCCATCTTGAAAATATTTTTTATTGTTACTACTTCCAAACAGATTGTTGTACTTACATTATGTTTCACCAGAAGCCTTCTTTCATGCTGGCCTTGAATGAAAATGGTTCTACATAGATATCCAAATTTTATGTCTAGCTGGCCTTCAATAAAAATGGTTCTACATGGATATCCAAATTTATGTCTAGCTGGCCTTAAATGAAATGGTTCTTTATGGATATCCAAATTTTGTCTAGCTGGCCTTGAATGAAAATGGTTCTTTATGGATATCCAAATTTTGTCTAGCTGACCTTCAATGAAAATGGTTCTACATGGATATCCAAATTTTATGTCTAGCTGGCGTTGAATGAAAATGGTTCTGTATGGATATCCAAATTTGATGTCTAACTGGCCTTGAATGAAAATGGTTCTACTTGAATATCCAAATTTTATGTCCAGCTGACCTTGACTGGAAATGGTTCTACATGGATATCCAAATTTTATGTCTAGCTGAATGAAAATGGTTCTACATGGATATCCAAATTTTATGTTTAGCTGGCTTTGAATGAAAATGGTTCTATATGGATCTTCAAGTTTTATGTTATTGTTACTCCTGAATGGATAGTCATATCAACACTAAAGGACTTCTTATGATACCTGGCTAAAGGACTTCTTATGATACCTGGCTAAAGGACTTCTTATGATACCTGGCTAAAGGACTTCTTATGATACCTGGCTAAAGGACTTCTTATGATATCTGGCTGGTCCTAAATGAAATTTTTGCAAATCTGACTCCCGGTATGCTACCACAGCAGCCATGTTGAAAATGTTGTTATTGCTACCCCATATGAATTGTTATAGCAGCATTGGTTTTTCACTAAATGACTTATGGTGTTTGACTGGTCCAGAATACAAATAGTGTCAGATATCCAATATAGTCACCAAATGGTGTCAGATATCCAATATAGTCACCAACTGTCTTGAAAATATTGTTATTCCTACTCATCCAGAATGGAAAGTTACAAGGTTGTCACTGGATCACTTCTCATGGTGTCTGCTTGGTCCTAAAACAAAACTGTGAATCTGATATCTAATATGGCCACCACTACAGCCATAATGAAACTCTTAGGACCAGATTGAATGTCATATCAACATTGGGATTTCATAATAAAATATTTATGATGTCTAGTTGATACTCAGTGAAAATCATTTCAATCTGACATCCATTATAGCTGTCACAGTAGCCATCTTGAAAATATTAATATTGCTATGCCTTCTAAACTTTATACCTAATTCTCCTCAATGAATCATAAACAAGGGTTTCCACCGCAAAGGTCTTCTTATGGTGTCCAATTTGTCCTGAATTAAAACAGTGTCAGTCTCACATCCAGTAATGCTGTTACATGACTAAGTCAAGGGTTAGGAAACTATAACAGAATGCAGAACATTGGCTTCCAGTTGAAAATATTACTTCTACATCACAGCTTTATGGATGATTTGGCACTTTTCATAAGCGAAAGAAGAAAAATGATTTCCACACATCATTAGTTGTATATCACAGACCTATACTAAACTGTATGGATGGCATGTGCTTGGAGAAAGGCAGAAGCCAATTTATTTGGGGGTCAAAGGTCACAATTACTGTCTCTGAAAAGTGAACAATGGTTTCGGCATAAATGTCTGTTTTCAACTATGTAACTTTACCAAAGTTTGTGGATAACTTAAGCTTTGGGTAAAAAAAAACCATATTGGTTTTGGTATTTAAAAAAATTAAATGGTTAAGGTCACTGACTAAAAAAACCATATTGGTTTTGGTATTTAAAAAAATTAAATGGTTAAGGTCACTGACTAAAAAAACCATATTGGTTTTGGTATTTAAAAAAATTAAATGGTTAAGGTCACTGACTAACAAAACCATATTGGTTTTGGTATTTAAAAAAATTAAATGGTTAAGGTCACTGACTAAAAAAACCATATTGGTTTTGGTATTTAAAAAAATTAAATGGTTAAGGTCACTGACTAAAAAAACCATATTGGTTTTGTATTTAAAAAAAATTAAATGGTTAAGGTCACTGACTAACAAAACCATATTGGTTTGGTATTTAAAAAAAATTAAATGGTTAAGGTCACTGACTAAAAAAACCATATTGGTTTTGTATTTAAAAAAAATTAAATGGTTAAGGTCACTGACTAACAAAACCATATTGGTTTGGTATTTAAAAAAAATTAAATGGTTAAGGTCACTGACTAACAAAACCATATTGGTTTGGTATTTAAAAAAAATTAAATGGTTAAGGTCACTGACTAAAAAAACCATATTGGTTTGGTATTTAAAAAAATTAAATGGTTAAGGTCACTGACTAAAAAACCATATTGGTTTGGTATTTAAAAAAATTAAATTGTTAAGGTCACTGACTAAAAAAAGAAACATGGCTTTGGCATAATAAAATTAGCTGTAGGCCACATACCATGACCAAAGTTTGTGGAAGGGGCTTATGGTGTTTAAGAGGACAGTTGATTAAGGCTCCAAAAGTCAAAGTCATTGTGATTCCAGGAATATGGAGTTTTGCAGAAAAAAAACTTTTTTATACATTAAGTTTGTGGATGGCTCGCACTAAGCGTGATAAAGAAAGTTTCATATTTGGGGGTCCATTGGGAAAGGTCACAGTCATGGTAAGTCAGAAAAAAAAGATGCTGATTTTGGCATATTAAATTTAGTCCAAGACTCTAACCATGACCGGTATGGATAACTGACACACGTTGATTAGTAATCTCCAGAGTCAATCATCCTTACTGAACTCTAATCCATGACCAATATGGATTACTGAGATCCACTGATCAGTAATCTCCAGAGTCAATCATCCCTACTGGACTCTAATTATCCTTGACCAGTATGGATAACTGAGATCCATTGATCAGTAATCTCCAGAGTCAATCATCCCTACTGGACTCTAATTATCCTTGACCAGTATGGATAACTGAGATCCATTGATCAGTAATCTCCAGAGTCAATCATCCCTACTGGACTCTAATTATCCTTGACCAGTATGGATAACTGAGATCCATTGATCAGTAATCTCCAGAGTCAATCATCCCTACTGGACTCTAATTATCCTTGACCAGTATGGATAACTGAGATCCATTGATTAGTAATCTCCAGAGTCAATCATCCCTACTGGACTCCAATCCATGACCAGTATGATCCATTGATCAGTAATCTCCAGAGTCAATCATCCCTACTGGACTCTAATTATCCTTGACCAGTATGGATAACTGAGATCCATTGATCAGTAATCTCCAGAGTCAATCATCCCTACTGGACTCTAATTATCCTTGACCAGTATGGATAACTGAGATCCATTGATCAGTAATCTCCAGAGTCAATCATCCCTACTGGACTCTAATTATCCTTGACCAGTATGGATAACTGAGATCCATTGATTAGTAATCTCCAGAGTCAATCATCCCTACTGGACTCCAATCCATGACCAGTATGATCCATTGATCAGTAATCTCCAGAGTCAATCATCCCTACTGGACTCTAATCTTTTGACCAGTATGGATAACTGAGACCTGTTGATTAGTAATCTCCAGAGTCAATCATCCACCCAGGTGCCTGTTTATATAACTATTAAACATAACATATTGAGATAAAAAGTGCAGTCAGGTACAGTATTTTTTGTTTAAAAAGAATAAACACAAGAGACAGACTTTTTTTAAAATCCAAATAAGATGAAGATAATAAAGATATTGCATTTCCAGACAGTTTTGGCAACTTTTATAAAGTTGTAGTCATTTCCAGATAGTTTGGGTCATTTCTATAAAGTGTTAATCATTTTTAGATAGTTTGGGTCATTTCTAGGTAATATTGGTCAGTTCTAAATAGTTTTGGTCATTTTGAGGTAATATTGGTCAGTTCTAAATGGTTATGGTCATTTCTAGGTAATATTGGTCAGTTCTAAATGGTTATGGTCATTTCTAGGTAATATTGGTCAGTTCTAAATGGGTTTGGTCATTTCTAGGTAATATTGGTCAGTTCTAAATGGTTTTGGTCATTTCTAGGTAATATTGGTCAGTTCTAAATGGTTATGGTCATTTCTAGGTAATATTGGTCAGTTCTAAATGGTTTTGGTCATTTCTAGGTAATATTGGTCAGTTCTAAATGGTTTTGATCATTTCTAGGTAATATTGGTCAGTTCTAAATGGTTTTGGTCATTCTATAAACATAATTTCCACACTTTTGCTATACAAGTTTTAAAAACTGATCAGACTGTCAGTTATTTTGTGTTGTGCACTTTCAAGATATGGCAAATACAAAAGAGTACACTAAATTTTTATTGAATATATTTTTGAATTCATATCACAGTATAAAGTCTAGTCTTACTAATTTTGTGCAATCCATTAAATATAAAATTATTACAGCTTTCTAATAAAATGTAACATTTTAAATTAAAAGTAATAAACCAATTCCATTACAATGCATTTGTGTTTGCTATGTACTGTTTATTATCTTTCTACTTGTATGGTTATTTGTTAGAATTAATATACATTATGTAGTGAAATTTATTTTAGTTAAGAAATCTGCATTTCAATCTAAACTTATGTTTCTTATTGCTTCTTGAAATCTTCATTGTAGTTTGCAATTTTGATTCAAAAAGATCTTGATATAATCTTGGCTATGATGAACTGCTCATCATAAATCAACCTCACTTTATGTCTCTTGAAACATAATTGAAAACAGCAGACGACAAGTCCAAGTAGTAATGATTTTATCAAATTAATGTATCAATACATACATATCAACAAAATAATGGGACAGTCAATCTAGCTTAACTCATTAGCATCTATAATAAATTGTATATATATATATATATATATATATATATATATATATATATATATATATATATATATATATATATATATATATATGCTGTGCATAAAGAACTGTTACAGACCAAGACAACCTGTACATACTAAAATAATATAATTGGAAACATCTGTAAGTCTATATTTAATGATAACTAGCAACAGTTAAAAATATATCGCATACAAAATAACATCCTATAGCATTTTTAAAGTTCATAGTGTTCATTTGGGTCGTCAAGTTAAGATACCTCTGTCTCTCTGTCTGTCTGTCTGTCTCTCTCTCTCTCTCCACCACATTTTCCTTCAGTTTTTTTAATAAAAAGAAACAAAAAAAAAATTGTTCTGATTCATTTTACAAATTTTGTTTTAAATTTTGCAAGTCAAAGGGAGATAAATCAAAATGGAGTGAATTACAACTTGGTCATGTGATTCTCTTCTTAAATACAATGAAGCAAACCAAGATAAATGTCTTTTGGTGTATAAAATCCAATTTTAATGGGAATGAAGCATCAAAGTCTAAAATATAATTAACACCAAATAATAAATGTAATTTGAATAATAACAATAACAAGTAATAAATAATAAATGTTCTTTGAATAATAACAAAAAAACAAATGATAAATGTACTTTGAAAAATAACAACAATTTAAGATTTAAAAATTTACAAGGCCATATGATATGCTCTTCTCTCACATCAAAACTTGGCATGGCTATTTGATAAATTGCTTTTGCGAGATTAATTTACACATTAACTCTGGCAATTCTCAAGAACCCTGCCTAACAATTGACACATTAACTTTGGCTATTCTAATGAAAGTTGTTACCCAGAAATACTGAAAACAGTGAAGAGATAAATATTATGATGGTGTAATTGTGGGAGAACAAAATTTATATGATAGACAAAATCTGAATCAATCAGCTTTCAAGATGTCTGCCATAGATATGCCATGTACAGCAATAAATTTTGTGACATATCAAACTAAGAGTCTGTAAGAACAGTTTCTTGTTTCTTGTATGGTAAATTTCACTGTATTTTTATTCCCATGCATTATTTTTGCATTTTCCTCCCAGTTTCAAGTCTTTATGCTATATGTGATCATTCTTGTGGGTCCATCTGCTTTTGCCGAGTTTTCCTGAGTTTGGCAGACATTAATGACAATATTAACATGCACATGTTGTTCTATTGCTATGGTCTGATGTGTTTACCTAGAGTTCTTCCCCCTTTATATATATATATACATATATATATATATATATATATATATATATATATATATATATATATATATATATATATATATATATATATATATACACACACACAGTGGAACCTGTCAAAATATAATGGTCTCTCATGACAGGTGGTCTCTCATAACAGGTTAAAACACTATATAATCAATACATCTGTACATGTTGAACTTGATTTCTCAAGATAGGTGGTCTCTCATAGCAGTGGCCTCTCAAGACAGGTTTTGTGCACACACACACACACACACACACACACATATCCCATATGCATATTTGATAATTCTTGTGTGCAACGTGTGTGTTACAATAACCTTTGGATGAAGTTTTTCTAGCATTATGGCCAAAATTTATTGTTCTCTATTTGAATAAATTGTAGATACATGCATACATTCTAGCAGCATTATTGCTATTTTCTTCTTATGCCACTGATTCAAATCAAGCTTAAGATAGGACAAGGTTATTTAAGTTCTCTGGACACATTTCTATTTTTCTTTCTTACACAAATAATTGAAAAATTGATTTTATTCATTATCTCTGCATGAAAATTTACAAGTTTTATTCCTTGGTGCTGCTGGCAACCATGTCACAATAACAAACTTCTTATCTGATGAGCAATGCCCAAATGTACATCATCATCCACTGCCTGACTAAAATGATTACATAACATAATACTGATTTATTTGTTTTCCCACAAACTAATTAGAAACAAATAATATCTTTAGCTTTGATAAATCATAAAGTATATAGCTCCAATATTTAACTTAGTTTATTCATGATTAAAATATGTTCATAAAACTTAACAATGTATGTTTCATTAGAAAATATTTTTCTATGTAACTTGGGATGGTGCATGAGTGTTCAAGCAATCAGTGGACCTGTCAATCATAAGTGCTAGGTCGTTTGTCAATCAGTGTTGATTAGTCCATAAATTTATGTCTGGTATGGCCAAATTGGGTGTTATATTTTTTGAACAAGTATGGTTCCACAAAGAAAATCTCTATAGTAATTTTTTTAAAATTCTTTTTAAGACACAGCTGTCTGTTGAAACAGATGAGACATAAATCTGCAGTATATCTGTGTACAAAATTTAGGTATATAGCAATAGCAATATCAGGGTACATATTTTGGGTATATAGCAATATCAGAGTACATATTTTGGGTATATAGCAATATCAGGGTACATATTTTGGGTATATAGCAATATCAGGGTACATAATTTGGGTATATAGCAATATCAGGGTACAAAGTCTGGGTATATAGCAATATCAGGGTACAAAGTCTGGGTATATAGCAATATCAGGGTACAAAGTTTGGGTATATAGCGACATCAGGGTACAAAGTCTGGGTATATAGTAATATCAGGGTACATAATTTGGATATATAGCGATATCAGGGTACATATTTTGGGTATATAGCAATATCAGGGTACAAAATTTGGGTATGCATGTACACTGTATAGTGATATTACACAAAAGTTTAATATAGCATCTATAGAAGAAGAATAACATCTTCTCTGTAAAAACATTAAAGAATATTAATGTTAACACTGCCATGGCCATAATTTCAGGCTGAAAAAGAAATTCTAGCTTTCTAGTGTGGAATCTTTAGGGTATATGGAAATATATCAAACTTTCATTTGAATACAGAAACTAATGCAGATGTATGACTTTCAACAACTTAAACATGTAATTCTAATGTTGATGAAGATGCTGCCATCACCATTGAACTATTAATAACTATATCTTGCCATTCATATTTGAAATAATAATGCCAGTTGCACATTGTGAAGAAGGGTTCATATAAATAATAATGCCAATTTCACATTGTGAAGAAGGGTTCATAGGAATACTATTGCCGATTTCACATTGTGAAGAAGGGTTCATAGAAATAATAATGCCAATTTCACATTATGAAGAAGTGTTCAGAGAAGCACCATCTCAGTTGCAAGCCTTGATACAATATATACTTTTCCGAGTACATGACCTTGAAGAAAAAAGGTTAAACCTAAAAAGTTAATGTTGATGACACCGGTAATCTAATACCTATATTTCACCATTGCTTCACAAGCTATGCAATTCTCAGTTTTGCATATTCATGTATATCAATGTGAATGTAATTTGTAACAAGCAAACAAATTCAGCCAGCATCCTAATGAAATTACTCAGTTTAAAACAATGAAATAGCCATACTGAGAGATTTCTATCACAAACAAGTCCATGACTTTTGTTTGAATTGAAAGCATTTTTAAACCCAACAATCATGGTTATGCTGCATACAGTACAGTACAGTACAGTACAGTACAGCACAGCACAGCACAGCACAGTACAGTACAGTACAGTACAGTACAAATAAGGCAGAGTTATTCATCTTCTGAATTAGCTATGCATCTATTAACAACAATGAACAATGCTAATGTCATCGAGCAGAAATGAGAACATAATAGTGTGATCTCTTTCGGCTTTTATATCTTTTTCGTTTAGTTATTATAAAAAACACACAAGAGTAGAACTCTATTCTAACACCGTTAGTTTTCTAGAAAGGAACCAACATTCCATTGGCTCATTCTTTCCTTTCATCTTCACTGGACCACGGTATGTGAAATGGAATTCAGGATCTGAGCATTTCTTACTGGTCAGATATCTGCAAAGAAAGAAAAAACAATTATTTTCCTGTTTAACATAAATGTGCATTGTGAAAAGAAAGCGAAATTGAGTAAAATAGCCAAACTGTCTTTTCCATCAAGAATTTTCTCAGGTATGACAATATGATTTAATTTAGTACTTTAACCGAGTGTGGTATTGTAGCATCAGCAATATATCACATTTCAATGAATCATTCTAATTAATAAGCTGTCTTAAATACCATTAATTATTAAACTTTTCTGCCTAAAATTTATGAAAATTTAATTTTACAATTTATTTTTCAAAAGTTTTAATAGATTGTTTTTTATCATAGGCTATAAATACTTTTTTAACAAATGTTAAGATAGAAATTATCTTGTATTACATTTCAGTTTTGATCACATGATTAATAGGACAATTAAGTTTTGATCACATGGTTAATAGTACAATTAAGTTTTGATCACATGATTAATAATACAATTAAGTTTTGATCACATGATTAATAGTACAATTAAGTTTTGACTGCATTGATCACATGATTAGGGAAGATATAGTAGTTTAGCACTTGGCCCAAAACTTACACCCTGTGCAATACCACCACCACCACACATTTTTCTGACAGCTGTCACATGCCTTGTTTGCCATGAAATTCAAAAAGACTTAATGAGTAATGTTGAAATAGATGTGGAATGAGAGTTTGACAAAAATTAGCAATAAAAAAGTTGTCCTGATAAGATTCGGGTCAGATTTATTACTTCCAGCTATCCACAAATGCAGTCCCAGCTTATTTTTTTTAGAGCATTGTGTAGGACCATCTGGTGGTGATAAAAGAGGTAGAATTCCTGGTATTGACTTAAGGTAAATATTTATTCTTCAGACTTTGATGTTATATTTTAGTGACAGTGTACCGTCAATACCGAAGCAATAATACTGATCTAAACTGAAAACTGTGGTCACTGATATATTGCACTCCAAAACAAATGCCAGATAACTTGTGAAAATAACTTCACTCTGAGCTAATTCTTTGAAGGTACTTTAGATTAACAAATGATTCATTATGATTTGGACAAAGTGAAAAGTTAATTACTGAGAAACAAATGTAGAGACTAAAAATAATTGTGATCTGTATGCTGATAGCTGTCACTATGACAACCTCAGCTATTTAGGATGCACGGTTTGACAGAAGTTCCAAATGTATCAAACTATTTGCTTCGGTTGCAACTTTTTCTGTCAGTCCTGATAATTATAAACCACGTGATTTAAGTACCCAAAGTGGTCTTGATAAATTGCAGGCTTTTTAAACGAGGAAATTTTTGGTGAAAAAATGCATGATTTTCTGTAAATTACTGCACAATAAAAAGCAGAGGCATGCATATGCATCACAGAAACTAGCCAAATAGAAAAATTAAACTTTTCCCACAATAACCGTCGCATGGTTTCAATCAAGATTACACCAATTGTGGCTTCCTGTTCGGATTTCTAAGCCTAGAATAGATATCTTTGTTGCTACCACGGGATGTCTGCATCGCAGATACTGACATATCAGGCGCAACACTCCGTTCATTGTTGCCAGATCATTGCCCCTTACTTTGGTTTTCTTTTTCCGCAAGGTGTCTCTACTTGAAAAAAGCATTGCCTACATGGGGCTATAGAAAGGGCGTCAGCGTTACGATACAGTATTCCCGGGCGATGCTGAATCTCAACTGATAGTATTGATACTGTGAGAGGACTTCGATCCAGCTTGCGAATTATCATTTCAGTGTTCTTGAAATGCAGTAACCATCTCAGGGAGTTGTGGTCTGTCCTGATCAACAAACGCCTTCCATACGTGCGATGCTTAACATATTTCACAAAGAATACGACCGCCAATAGGTCTTTTCTTGTAACGCAGTATCTTCTTTCGGCGTTCGCTAGCATAGGCTAGGCAAAGACCCTCTCACGTCCGTTGTTTATTTGGGACAGGACGGGCCCATGTACACTTTCGCTCGCGTCTGTGTCAAGAATGAAGGGCTTTGCATGGTCTGGGAACGTTAACACCTGGACCGTAGCCAATCGCCTATTAAACTCGTCGAAAGAAAACTAACAATTCTCAGTCAAGACAGAAGGGTCTCCCATTTTCTGTCAGTCAGTGTAGGCTAGCTGAAATATCGTCAAACTCCTGCATGAATCGGCAATAATACGAGCTTCGTCCATCGAAGGTCCGAAGTTCTGTATGCGATGTAAGGAATTCTCAACGACAGCGGATACTTTCTCTGGATCTACACGTATCCCTTTCTACGACACAATATGTCCAAAGTATTTGATCTCTTTTGTAAACAAACGCCATTTCTTAGTCTTGATCTTCAGACCAGCTTATAGCAATATATCCGTAGGTGCATTCATATATGCACTGTCAAATTCCCTTCTCCGGCTGTGATCAGCTTCCTTGAGATTAATATGTATTCGCGCTCTCCAAATTTCTGATGCTTCTCTACTGTTCCAATTTCAGGCACAACGGAAGACAATAGCTTGTCAAATGTTCCTGGAGCAATCAATTTGTGCATCTCTGGGCATCCTATTTATCCTTTAAACATACAAGGTAACGTCTCCTTGAGGACAGAAAGGTAATCCATTTTAATATCGAGTCGACACGAGTTAATCGTAAGAAAATTCAGCCAAAGTATTCTCTATGCTGAGATGTCTACAACTATCAGTTTATGTTGTCCATGAACACCATGTAGGCTTTTTTCAAAGAGTCACTTCCCATCGATCAACGTAGGTCTAGCATCTGAGAGACTGACAGTTATCTGTACCGCATCGTTAATCGCTGCGGATCTCTCTGTGGTACCTTTTTTAAAAGCACGTTAGAATCGTCCAGAGCACGAATAAACTGCTCCCTTGCGAGCATGGTTACCACTGTATGATGCATTTCTGTGTAGGCTAAAGTTGCGAGCATGGTTACCACTGTATGATGCATTTCTGTGTAGGCTAAAGTTGCAAGCATGGTTACCACTGTATGATGCATTTCTGTGTAGGCTAAAGTTGCAAGCAGTTCAGCGTATCAGGTAGTGTTAGCAATTGCTATGCTTGACATCCCAGAGCAAGCAGTGCCAGATTAAGCTAGTGGGGCCTGTAGCATGTTATAAAGAGACCATACATTAAAAACAAAAAAAAACACATACATAGTAAAACATAATTTTTTTAACTTGCATGACGGAGTAATTGTATTTTTGTATATTTGCTATACAGCCAGATAATACGAAAGATATGTCCGATATTTCAGTAATATTATTATTTACATGCGGGACCCTTGAAAGTGCGGAGCCGGGATTATATACTATGCTTGCTACTAGGATAATCCGGCACTGAGTGCAAAAACTAACTACAGTGTGTTTTCTGATTCTGTCAAGGACTTCTAGGGCTGAACGCATCTCGAAGTAACGAGGAAAAAATCTATCAAGGGTGTAGTCCTATCGTACATCAGAGTTGTGACCTGCCTCTAAAAGGTTCTCCGCAGAAGAGCAGTCGCCAAACTGATTTCTTCTGTGACTACTCCCTTACTTTCAGACCGATATCTGTCTCTGATTGCTACCAGCACTTCATTCCTTGTCGATGTGGTATCAGGCGTCTTCTTGATCTTCGGCGAATCCGAGGGTGTCGACATATCCAGTTCGCTAAAGTTAAAGTTACATCTGGGGGAGATTCCATCTCTCGACGACGCCCTTGTCTCCCTGCTGTTACTGCGCTCCTATCCATAGTCCCCTTCCTTGCAGTTAGCCTTTTCTCCAAGTCTGGTATATATATATATATATATATATATATATATATATATATATATATATATATATATATATATATATATATATATATATATATATATATATATATATATATATATTACGGTATGCGTACATTAACATAAATGACAAAGTAGTCATGTGATCACTTTGTTCCCATACAATGTTTCATAATAGTACTCTAAAAATACTGGCGTAATAATTTACACGAGAACTTAGGTAAAACGAAAAAATGACACGTTACACGTTTCACCTAAGTGCACTAAAGTTCATTGTAAATCTGAAAAGTTACCGCGCAAGAAAATGTAACAATAATTAAATTTAACATAGAGAAACTCTTAAGTTTGACAAAGCATCTGTCAAAAAAGGGAATGGACTGATGAACTACTAAACGAAATAATTTCCCAGAAGTTTAATATATAAAATCATTACTTCCTTTAGACTATTGAATGTTCACATCACCTCTAATATTCATCAACGACAACAATATTTTCAAAATAGCTGTTGTGGTACATACACAGGATGTCACGTTGGCATCGTTTTAGTCTAGCATAAAGCAGATATCTTTTACGTCTTTTGGTGGAAACCCCATATTGATATGACCACCCATAAAGACGCAGTAGACACTATCAAAAGTATTTTAATGAAAACCCGATGTTGATATGAACATTCTAGCAGGGAAAATACCGATAACAATGATCTTCAAACTGACAGCAGCTATGAAGGCCATTTTGTATGCCTGAGCAGTACAGCACCGATCTTCTTTTAGACCCAACAAGATCATGCCATGAATGTTTATGAAACGTTTCATGGCATTCTTCAAGAAGATCATGAGTAAAGATAGCAAACATTTGCTAACGGAAGACTACAGACGAAGAATTACGGACAACAGTTCATCTCCTACGCTCTTCTGGTCTGTGACCAGTGCAGCTACATTTTTTTCTTAAATAAAAAATATGAAAGATAACCAATACCAAAATTAACGGAAGATCACAGATATGATGTCTGGTGAACAACAAAGCTCTTATTCAAAAGTCATTCGCGTTACTTACATCTGAAAATTGTATTTTAAATGTGTGAACATTATTGGTTCTCACGTTTTAACTCCTGTTTGTTTAGAAAAAAATAATTATTATTTTCTACTTCTTTTTTTTCCTAGAAGAAAATTAAAATACTAAGTGAATAACATTGAAGTCAGTGTTATGCAAAACAATCTCCTTGACTGGTCTTCAGCCAGTGGCATACAAACCAATATCCTTGACTGGTCTGCAGGCAGTCGTATACAAGCCAATCTTCTGAAGTTCCAAGCCATTGCTTTTTGTCCATTATGGTGACAATTGTTATCAATGAAGAGAACGAAATACTTTGTGAGGACTGTATGATACTGCATAGATTAGATATTGATTATAAACTACATTTTAACAACCACATATATAAGATCTGTAGAGAGATGTAGACAATACAACGTATTGCCATGTCACAATAATTATGTCTCGGTTAATACTAAATTAACGCTCTACGAGTAAGCACAAATTAAATTATTGATCATTATTTCTCATTTCTGTATAAAACAAAATTCTAGTAAAAAAAAAAAATGAAGACATAATTACAGTGTAAAGCTCTGTAATAGGACTTTGATGATATTAATATCTATGATTCATTTTCTGTTAAGGAAATCTCTCTCTCTCTCTCTCTCTCTCTCTCTCTCTCTCTCTCTCTCTCTCTCTCTCTCTCTGATTGTAACGTAGGTTTCACAATTTTTCAGTCATATCGCTACGATGTCGGCAGTGTGGCAGTTTATAGTGATGTCTAGCACTGGGGCATAATGCCGCAGCCATGTAGCATTATGTCCCACCCAGTTACATTATTCTGACACAAAGCCGACCAGTCCTAACACTAACCTCTTAATGCTGAGCGCCAAGCGAGGCAGCTGTTAGCACATTCTTTATAAGTCTTTGGTATGACTAGACCTGGGTTCGAACCCATACCCTCCTGCATCCGAGGCGGACGGTCTAACCAATTACGCCACCGGAACGGTCTACTAATCTTCTAACCTTACATATTTGCAGATTAGGATAACATGGCAGTCGAAGACAATAATACACTACATAAAAGAGATCTAAATACTTGAAATTATCTGGCCACATTTTCAAAAGAATGCAACTATAATTTCATACGCCTAAATCTGACGACAGTTTCAAGGGTACCGTAAGCTTTCTTATAAATACCGCGCCTCCAGAGTATATAACAAAGTGCACAGCGAGTTAAGAATAATGCAGTATTTTGAAGAATACACCTGGCTAAGGACTCAAATAAAAAGACACAAAGAACATTTGTACTATCATTACGTTTATCATGTTTGACCTCTTTTCTTTTGTTTTAAATCATTTTTAGTTACAGTTTATTTATTTGATTTTTAGCACCCACATTTCTTGCTGTCTTCATGATGAATAAAGCATTCCTGTGTTGATTTTTTTGCAAAATTTTGTCATTTCTAGTCTAAATTTTCATACACCTGATGTCTTGTAATTGTTATATATATATATATATATATATATATATATATATATATATATATATATATATATATATATATATATATATATATATATATATATATAGTCTGTCTGTGAATATGTTGTAGAGGGCAGTCAGAAATAACAGTGACCGTCACAGCATTGTGAAATCAACCGTAATATGCCATTTACATCAGATACGTCTGGAGCATGTACAAGACAAAATATCGTAGACCGGAATGCTGACAGGAACATTTATTGATATCTCACTGGCAATGGCATAATAACGGCTGCCATTACTCATGGATGCATACCGATCTAAGATAATTTGTCTAAGACTCTCTAGAACGGTATGAGATGTTTATTACTTTAGATTAGACCATGCATAACACAACCTTTCTTTTCCCAGTCCGACATTTTTTTGCAATATTTATTTTCGGTCTGCTTCTGCTGCCGACGGTTCCGTTGGATTCTAACAGTATTCCACAACCCTACCCCTCCCCCGGTTAGTTCGTACTCCCCAAGCGATTTTAAACAAGAGTCCTAAGAAAAGATTGACTTATACCGAGCAAAGTTAATTTCCCAGGAATATAAAATAAGGTTATTTCTACTGGCGAGTGTTTAAACCATCTCAGATATTCTTCAGTGATAACAAGATTTTTAAATTAGCCGCTGAAGCATATCATTAAGCCTATTTGCTGGGGGGAAAAAAACTATCGTAATGTTCATCCATTCAGTGGGAGTAGTGACAACAAGATTTTGAAGATAGTCGTCTTGGCAGCCATTTTTGCTGTACGCGTGTTATTATTTTCATTTAGGGCCAATTATGTCACATAATTAGACTATGATTTAAAAACAAACATGTGGTTATATAGCAAACCATTTCGAGAGGAGTAGAGATAGAAATATTTTCAAGATATGACTTTCCATTAAAGAGAGAATACCAATAACTAGACTTTCAAGATAACTACTGTGGCGGCCATACTGGACGTCAGATCAGGAAATGGGCATAATAAAACCGCTTCTGGTGTAATCCCCAGGTCAAAAAATCAAAATGTCATCCTGTTCCAGCAGAGTGCTGATAACAATTTTAAGATGGCTGCCATGCGGCCATATTGGATGACAGATCGGTACCATTTTATTTAGGATCATCTAGACATTATGGGAAGTCGTTCAGAGAAAACTCCTTGTTGATATGACTATCAATGTAGAAGGATGTAGTGCTAACAATTTTCAAGATGACTGTCATGGTGACCATATTAGACATCTAATCGGTACCAATTTCATTCCGAACCAACTAGACACCATAAGAAGTCTTTTAGTGGAAGCATCGTGTTGATATACCATCCATTCAGGAGGAGTAGCAATTACAATAATTTCAGAATTTCGCCTGTAGCGACCATACTGGATGTGCAAACTGGACCATTGGATGAACGTGCGAGCAATGTTTCAAGACAATTATCCAAGTAGCTTGGGAGGAGTAGCGATAATCAACCTGTGCTAACAGACGGACAGATTGACGGAGACCATCCCAAAAGTTTGTTCTGGTTCATAATCAAAGGAGCTAATAACACAAAGCAGAGTATTAAAACAAAAACACAAAACGGTCATTTCATTCATTAATTTATTATTTCTAACCCAAGAGTTCCCAATGGGGTCATAACAACGCAGTTTACAGGGTAAACAACGAGGCTGATTGTTGTAGTTTTCCGAGTCCTGTAAAACATCCATTTTCTGATAAATACACTGCAGAGTATTTGCTACGTCTAGTTTATATTTATTAAATATGTGGAAATAAATAAAGAAGTATACAGGTGCAACTGTGATGTACATTGATTCAGCTTAGAGATAAAACTCTCCAAGTTATGAAAGTATAGTGAATTATTCACCGGAGACGAGGAACTACATCACTCTTGCTGTCTAAATAATAGACTCGCACATCCCCATAGTAAAGGAACTCTCTTTAGTTTGAATTGTGAATAATATGGCATTTTTAGGGACCCTAAGATGACAGTCATGTTAGAAATAATATGCCAATGGTGTGTGCTATTTATTGTATATCCTTGAGACCTTCCTTAATTTAAACCTCTGAGGACTACACAGTGATCAGTGGGTTCGAGGTTGGCGAAATCCTATTGGTTTTTATAGAAATATCCAAAGTTAGATACTGTCAATAGAAATATCAAAGGTTAGATACAGGGGTGGGATGGGGATTTGTACAAAACGCGAGAAACGAGAGCCCCGCAATTATTGTGAAATTATTTCACCGGTAATTTACTCATATCCCTTCCTGGTAGTAAATCGGTTATCTGAGTTAAAACATGATCTATTGGATATTGACAAAATACAATATTCAAATATTTGTAGCAAATTATTTCCAAGTCATTATCCAGCGACTTTTAAACTAATTAATTCTAACTATACCACCGGCCTTATTTATAACTCAAAATTATGAAACGTTAGTTCCCTTCAGAGAACGAGGACGGATATTAGGTGTGTGTATGAAGCAGTGCTGTCAAATCAGAGGATTTATAATCTTGTAATATCAGGGCTAAATCGTGATTTTTAAGTCATGCATATAACTGGAATTGCACAAAATGATACAAAGGCATGGAAGGATGATGTTATCTGGTCTTAAAAATAAAGGAACAATAAAATAAAAAGGAACAATTCAAATAGCCTAATTTGGAGATAAGAGTTATGTTTTGATAATTCTTTGTCTTGAAAATCGAACATTATAAATAAGCAAAGCGAAATTCCAATCTGGTATTTGTATATCACCGTTTGGATCTTCTAAAATGTTGTATAACAGTCTCACGCATAAAACAATATGCAATTGACTATATTTAAAAAAAACAAATAATCCGACTTTCAACTGTCTGTTTTCTTCCAAGCCATCTCCTTGTCTCCAATGTCTGGTATAGGATTTTATAATCATGTGTTGGAACCACTTCGCCACAAAATTATTTATTGCCAATGTTAAAATAGTCTAAAGAATCAATGTCTGATGTTGCCATATTGTCGAGTAGCAATCAACACCAATTCTGAAGGCGTAATAATGCTATCATGTCGACATCAAACTGTTACGGACAGACATCAAACTGTTACGGACAGACATCAAACTGTTACGGATACTAAATCCAAGTTTTATTCAAAAGACACGCTCAGCTCTCATTCATGAAGGTTTAAGAGAACGGTGTTAAATAATCACAATTAAAACAGAAATCTTCGTTTTTCACAATTATCAATCTGCATCAAGAACAGTAATTAGTACGTGTGTAGCAGGAGTCATATTTTATGATTTTATATAATTATGTTTTAATTAGGCAGAAGTGGGCATTTTATTATTTTATGTACTCAAAGTTCATTGATGAGTGAAATAAACTCATCGATGCAATTATTGTTATTCTCATTTTACACATATCAAGCCAATTACGCAACCTTGAACCAGGATTATTTGTTCGAGGTTTGTTCATTCTGATTACGGTTCGTGCTGAGTTGTTCTATTGAATAACAAGTGATACGTAACTTTGGTTGGTTTGCTACTTGTCTGTATAAACAACATAGCCTGGTCATTCCACTGGAGCTTCTAAATGGTGTTGTTCATGGGATTGCAGTTAGAATAGTGCCTGATGATTATTTTGCTTCAAGGAAAATACGAATTGACCTTGGTCTCGTATGATAAGGTTTTTTAAAAAACGAGAAGAAATATATTTATCTCTATTTACCAACCTCGTGCACAATAACCCCAATTATTCATAACAACAACTATTGGACTTGTATTTTCTATTCGGTGAGTAGAGGGCGGCAAGTGCTGTAACACGTGCATTATAATAGACCGATTATCAAGCGCGTCTATTCTTCGAAACAGGCGGCGATATCGGCCAAACACTTTTAGAATAAATACTTTCTACTGATTGCGTAATACGACGGTTCTTTGATCATTTTACCTTCAGTGAATTACAAATTTTGTAGAGATCTGCTAAATTCTGACTTAATTTTTAGTTCAATCTTGTTTAAAATTCCATTTATAAGAGATTATAAGATGCCTGTTCAATTTAGATCAATGGGAATTTCTATCCACGGAATTTAATCATACAATACATTTTGGGGGAGAGACAGATTTAGAAGCTATTGAGATATTACTAAAATTCTGGGAGTGATGATGACTTATTTTGTGAGATTGAATGGTTAATAAGTGTTCCTTAATTTCTCAAGAGCACGGATTCGGAAAAGAGAAGTATTCTTAGACTGACTGGTTTGTTCTGATACAAAATATAAAATTAAAGAAAAATTATTAGTTTTTCTGCTATAATTAAGTTGATTACGCTTGTAAATCCAGCGTATCAAGTGCTTAATCCATTTAATGAAGCACCATACCAGCGTCATCAGCTTGTTCATGGGAGCCAAGGATCCAGTAAATCTGCCACCATAATTACAGAGGTACGAAGTATAAAAAAGAGAAAGGTACCCATGGACCATGCATGTTCCACCACAGTGCCTTGAATGACCTAAACTCCTAAGCTAGCCAGGGTTCGTCAGACAAAAGGACGTGCAAAAGGAAAATATAACACTAAGTCACGTTACTGTCGCGCTGTGACACAGATCATGCAGATACATTTTATATAATTATGCTTGGTTTGTTTCAGGACTATCTTATGCCCGATAAAGCGTATGACAGTTTGACTCCAGAGAGAACACTGACATGCATAGTTTGACACCAGAGAGAACATTGACATGCATAGTTTGACACCAGAGAGAACACTGACATGCATAGTTTGACACCAGAGAGAACACTGACATGCATAGTTTGACACCAGAGAGAACACTGACATGCATAGTTTGACACCAGAGAGAACACTAACATGCATTTGACACAAGAACATTGAGAAACAATTTCAGTTTTGTGTTCAACTGACTTAGTCACAAATCGATTGAAATACCTGTAAGAGCAAGTTATCCAATGTCTTATCGATTTGTCACAAAACCATTTCTGTACCAAAATATAATATGACAATGCCAAAGGGTAACATGACATTGCCAAAAGATAAATATATGACATGCCAAAAGATAATATAACAATGATAAATAAACAAAATATATATTCTAAACCTAGGCAAAACGAATGCTACAAATAATTACATGAAGGATTGCTTACTTGTAAGCAAACTGCGACACATTAATTCTGCCTTTGACCCCGGTAGTTTCGGCCCGACTGGTGAGATTCACGGTATTGCCGAACAGACAGTATCGGGGCATCCTTTTTCCTATCACCCCCGTCACCACCTCTCCTGAATGAATGCCTATCGTGATCTGAAGCAAAATATTGGAAGCAAGCGTTAGTCGCGACATCGATAGTAAAAATGATATGTCGATATATACAACAATGAACGTGTGTGTGTGTGTGTGTGTGTGTGTGTGTGTGTGTGTGTGTGTGTGTGATTTGGAGTATTAACATAGCTTAAAAACAGTTATGTCATATCACTACGATGTCTTGCACTGTTTATAGTGTGGCAGTTTATAACGATGTCTAGAACTGTGGAATTATGCCACATACATATATCATCATGCCCCACCCAGTCACATTATTCTTAAACCAGGCTGACCAGTTCTAACACTAACTTCTTAATGCTCAACGCCAAGCGAGGCAGCTGCAAGTATCATTTTAAGTCTTAGGTATGACTCGGCCAAAAGATAATATGTCAATGCCAAAAAGATAATTACGACAATGCCAAAATATAGTTTTCTTTCCTTCACATTTAGTTGCATTTTGCTGTCTTAAAACCTTTTGATTTTCATATTGGCTGTTATCTCTTTGCTTAAGTTACTAAATTTACCACTAAATTAAATGCAGTTTATATTTTGATAAGTTTGTTGGAATTTATTATGCAAAGCTCTCTTCAACTGCTAAATTAGAGCTTCGTAACTATTACAGTCTTCCATAGATTTGAAAATATAATCATGTCCCTTTCCAAAGTAATACTATCACTAGGTCTGGCTATGAATGTATCATATGATATGCATCTAATGATGGTAATATTTTGATATCTTTAAAAGTATGCTTCACTAACATTTTGCATATTTGTTTCAATACAACTTCCCTATACAAACCGGCTGGTGTATGTATCCTTTAATTTAACAGGAGTAGGCAAGATTCAGTCGCTGCTATGTTTTGTGTTGGACTTTCTTCATGCACTGCAGTTCATCTATAACTGGTTTCAACAGAAAACGATACGTCTGCTCTCCAGTAGCAAAGCTCTTGGTTCAGACTCCTTCCCAGCTAAAGTCTAAAAGGAAGGGGGCACAGCCTAGATAGAAAGGCTCCCCCAACTCTTTCTTTTGATGTGGCAACAAGAGAAGATCCACCAGGAAGGAATTCAAAGACGCTGGTTCCGTATTCCACCTGTGTAAGCTCAAAGTGAATCTTCAGAACTGCAACAACTACTGGGATATATTCTTGCTGTTAATCGCAGGAACGATACTCGTCTGAATCCTGCTGAACCACCCCACTACGCACCTTGACCAGGGACTCCTGCCAGAAAGCCAGTGTGGATTACTGAAAGAACGTGGGACCATCGACATGGTGTTTGAAGTGAGGCAGCTATAAGTGACTTTTTTCCATCAACGTAGACTTGACAAATGCATTTGATACTGTCAGAAGAGAAGGCTTGTGGAAGGTAATGGCTAAGTACGGATGTCCGAAAATGTTTATATCCATGGTGCAGCATTTCCAAGACGGCATGCAGGCAGGAATCCAGGACAATGGAGGGACAACTCAACCATTCCCAGTAACCCATGGCGTCAAGCAAGGTTGTGTTCTGGTACCGACACCGTTAAGTATATTGTTCTTCGCCATGTTGACTAATGCTTTCAGAGACCGAGATGTTGGAGTTGGCATCAGGTACCGTACGGATGGAAAACTATTCAATCCAAGGTGGCTTCAAATGTAAACCTAGGTTATACACAATCAGGGAAGTAGTATTTGCTGATGACTGCGACCTCTACGCTTACTCAGAAGCCGACATGCAAAGTAGCGTTGATAAGCTCTCCAGCTCCTGCACACACTTTGGTCTCACTATCAGTACCAAGAAGACTGAAGTCCTGCCAACCCCTGGAAGGCCCTATGTTAAGCCAAACAGCACCGCCAACGGCCAAAAATCAACGTAGTGAATTGATTCGCCTATCTTGGCAGCACACTGTAACAGAGCACCACTATTGACGGCGAGGTAAACTTCCGCACTGCCAGAGCCAGCGCTACGTTCGGCAGACTATATGCCAATGTCTGGAATAGATTCAGGCATCAGCACCCAGACCAAACTAAAAGTATACAGGACAGTTGTGCTCCCACACTACTGAACGCATTTGAAACGTAGACGGTGTGCCAACGCCACGCCAGGAAGCTGAACCAGTATCATACAAGTCTCAGGAAAGTTATCAACATCATGTGCCAGGATAAAGTTCCAGACACTGAGATACTAACCCTAGCAGGTTTATCCAGCACCCACAGCATCCTGATGCAGTCCCACCTAAGCTGGGCGGGACATGGTGTACGCATGCCGGGCCACCGGCTGCCTAAAAGACTCTTCTATGGCAAACTACAGTAAAGACAGCGATCCAACGGATGTCAGAAGAAACGCTTCAAAGACATTCTGAAAGCTGCATTGAAAACGTTCAACATAAACCCTGATTTCTGGGAGCAAACAACAAGCGATCGATTCACTTGGCGTTCCTCCGTGCACAAAATTTCTAATTTATGCGAATCTAGCAGGACAGCAGCTAAAGAACTGAAGAGACAAGCCAAAAAAGCGTGTCTTATCAACCCGCTAGAGATGTTCCACTTATCCATTGTCCCTTATGCAACCGAAGATTACGTGCAAGGATAGACCTCAGCACTCACCTGCGCACGCACAAATAAAACCCCAGACCGTCCAACCCTTGTTTGACTAGAGTGGTTCTCATTGACTCGACGGACGAAGGAACAAACTGTTGGTTCTCCAAACATTCAATATATCGTCTGTTTTGCTTTTTATTTTAATTTTTAACTTGCATGCCATCTTGTTTGTCGACTACATTTAACTAGTATTCTTACCAATGCCATCGCACTGCCCTCTACCTACCAATACAACAGTTAACAAATGCATAGATCACCTAAAATTACTTGCCTTATGTTATATGCATCTCTGTAATGTTAGGAAGAGAATCCTTAAAAAAAAATGTTTTTCATTTTGAAGTTACCACTGTTCCAGTATTTTAAAATTTAAGTGATCCAGAGGTGTCAAATGGCAAGTAATATCCCTCCTTTTTATCTGATTTCATTGTTGCTTTTTGGGGGAAATTATATGTCTTTTGATCGGTAACTAGTGCTAGTATAACCATAAATTAGTTTTACTTTTCAAACCTTTAACTTTTCTGCTATCTAACAACACCGTGTAATTCATATTTACTGTATGTTTTCACCGTTCGAGCCAAAGCGTATTTTGAGAAAATGTATATAATAGTCAAAATATTTTCGTATCAAGAATCGTTGTTTTGTATATGGCTGTATATCAACCAATCACATGCTAGGGGTGAAGAATAAATACAGCTATCCATTCTTTAAATTCTGTGAAATTATGTTGTTTATTTTTAATCGCGTTTAATTTCTTCTTATAACTAATTATTATTTTTGTATTGACTGGGTTTTAAGTATGATACTAATGATGTTTCAAAAACTTTATAAAAAAAAACAGAGGATTACGAATGCTTAATAAATTGTCTTAAGGTATTGTAAAAAAAACGACTACTACTACTTTTATTTCCAACTTTTCTCGTATCTTTTCTAACTTATGAATGATTTCACATTTATGGCAAATTACGGCATTATTATGGTTTACTTTATGAAAAAAGTCCTTATGTGCTGAGCAGCAGAGAGGGTGAACAGACCACCCTTTTCGAGCAAAAATAAGGCTTACAGATCATGTTTTCGAGCAAAATATGGCCTATAGACTACGTTTTCAGACAAAAAATAAGGCTTCCAACAAAATCTCATTTAACCAAAAAAAAAGTCTCCATTTTTGCAAAAACGGAGATTTTACGATTTTTTAATCAATTTTGCTCGCAACGATGTGGTCATCCACCCTCTCTGCTGCTAAAGTTAACAAAAAATAAGAAATGATTTTAACCGAATATTTGATCCAGTCTTTAGGACGAAAATCATTTATGATTTCACAAACTTATCGCTAACACCTCACTTTGTAGATCAATCAGATTATTTGACTGGTCGGTGAGTTTGAAATTAATTCTCGTTAGCGAATTATTATGGCATCGCATGTAGACAGGATTAATTGGGTTTTCAATAATTAGGAATCCCGGAGGAGCTGTTGGTGCAAACGAATAAAGAATATATCCCTGCTGAGCTTGATTTGATTGCTCTAGATTAATCTGATAGCTTCCTTCGATAACATCACATACTAAATTGAGCGCAATCACTGAGGATATATTCACGTTGAACGGAGCGATATGCCTACCGCCACCATCTGGATCATTATTATATTTGAGGAGGATAGTTGAATCTGATTTTTGTAGCGCTTTGATATCGGTTTTAACAATTCTTGCTAATTCATCAGCGTTGTATTTCGGAAACTTGAAATTACGCAGATTGTCTTCTGTGATATTGTAATTGGTTAGGAATCGTTGTTTATTGTCGCTGTTGTCATTAATTATTGTTTGAATAATTAGTTAATAGATATATTCCATGTCCGATATAAGCTGATTTATTATTTCAACGTGTTTTTGCGATCTTGTTTTCCGTAGTTGTTCTAGTTGTGTGTCATATAATTGTTTAATCTCATTAAAATAACCACGGACGTCAGTTAGCGTAAATGAAATAGTAACAGTTGACTCGGCTGTTCTTTTAATGATAAAATCCCATTGCAATGTGTCTTTGTTGGTAAATATAAATCTATCGCTGATTCTTCCTTTTCTTATATCAGATAAATTATCTCGATAACTGGGATTGATTTCATGATATGATTGTACATCCGTGGTTAAGTCGGTGGTGGATTTTTCCGGTGGTTTTTCAGGCCATCCTAGTACGGTTCTAATAGAACTCTGATAGATATCTACGACGTATCCTTCTGTGCTTATCTCAATTGCGGATGATAGCGTCGGCTCATGAACTGTTATAGCGATTTTCGATTCTGTTCCAGTAATCGATTTTATTCTACGCGCGAATTCATTATTGATTTGTTCGATTTGGTATGATCCGGTTGGTATCGAAACGACGTTCCAGTCTGGGGTTCCGTCGGGTTTATTCTTATTTGCAAACACTAAAGAATTATTGGGTTGTTGACCACCAAATGATTTTGATCTGATATTAGGCCAACTGTGATACACTCGTAGTTTTGCTAGCGCTATCTCCTTCACGGGGACTGGGCTAGGGAAATTCACACTAAACTCGGGTTCCGTTGATGTTATTGATATCATGCTTGTTTGTACTGGGTTCGTGTTCTCCACTATTTGTTGAAGTAATTCCATCGGTGTCGTCATTGTTATTATACTCATGATTTATTTCTAATTTTGGTATCGAGGAATCATAAATACTGACCATCACTGAGAACTCACAATCTGGTATGGTTGAGATTATTGAGATCATTTTGGTTTTTGGGTTTGTTTTTGGGTTCGTGTTTTCTGATTCCATCGGTGTTGTCATTGTTATTATATTCATGTTGTTGCTCTAATTTTGATATCGCTGAATCAAAAATACTGACCATCGCTGAGAATTCACTATCTGATATAATTGTATTATCGAGTGACGACGATATCATCAGGGATAACTGCGAATATGCGGTTGATGCAATATGAAATTGAATTAAGTAATTCTGCAGTTTACTCTGGCTGCATGATGATATCTTTTTTGCTATCCCGGTTGATATACCCCCGATTGTAGCCACCGCAGAAATGCAAATTGGAACTACGACCGGGGCAATCATTGTAACCGATGCAAGTATTATTCCGGCGCCAGCGAGAACGCTTGACACCGAGTGCATAGTAATATCAATTGCGGTGATTCTTCGTCGGTATTTTTTTATTTTTATTTGATACTCCTCAGTGAGGGTTTTGAGTCTAGTCTGAAATTCTCTGACTTGATCATAGCGACATTGAGTTGATGAAATCATTGTTATTTTAAAAACGCTAGCGTTTTCAATTATTTGTCATCGTTAGCGGGAATTGCTAGTACTTCAGCCGGAAAAATCATGTACAAGTTCTAAACACCAAATTATTTTTGTTCTAATGGTGGAGCTATTAACCGCGACGACATTAAAGTCTAGTTTGCGACCATTAAAAATAAACGTCGCGGTGCCACCAGAGTAGGTTTTACCGTCCGCGATCATATTAAATTGATCTACAGAGATCCACGTTAGCCTGTAGATACCATCGATCCACGTCATCAAGGCGATATCATCGAAACTCGATCCGCCCAAGGGACCGATAGACAGCGTAGTATAAACGTCTCTTGTCCAATCCATGGTTCCATGCTCGACCGTATACGCGATATTTTTAACTTCAGTGTCTAGATGCGGAATCTTTATCTTTTCAAAATTTTCTTTTAGTTTAAGAAGATCGTCGGAAATATCGAGATAATTTACCCTGATTTTGGCAGGATCTATTGTTTTTCCACTCTCCTCCTTGTTAGAAAAGAATGAAACCAGAAGTTCGTTGATTCTAATCCGTGCTTGGGTTTTAATATGGTTGTCGATGTTAGAAAATTTCGTCGTGATATCTTGGAGGCTACTGCCCTCAAAGAACTTATTAACAATATCGCTGGTGTGCTTTTGTTTGTCAATAGCGCTTTTAATTTCCGCGAGAGTCATGCCTGTCAACGATGTGGTTTCAGACACAGGTGTTCTCCCCAAAAATCTATCAACGATGGTATTAAGTGTTGTTTGTCTCACCATAAACATGTTAATATCTTTGAGAGTCATCGTAGATGTAGCCGGGACACCAAAGAAACTATTAGCGATGTAGGCATTGTGAGTGTGCTTGCCGATAAACTCACTGATTTCAGCGAGAGTCATTCCTGCCACAAGCGGGTTTCCAAAGAACCTACCAACAATGTCATTAGTGGGTTTTTGATCTTCTATTAGTTTAGAAATCTCGAGATAATTTGCCTTGATTTCTGAAGCAGTCATCATCCTTCCAGCTTCCTTGTTAGCGAAGAATGAATTCAACAAGTCTTTAATTTCAGCGAGTGTCATGCCAACCACAAGCGGGGTTCCAAAGAATTTATGTACGACATTTTTGCGAAAATTATTATAACCTCGTATAAGATCATTCAGCTCACGTTCGTTGGTAGCAATCGCGTCGGTGATCGTAGACACAAGTGCGCCTGGTTTAAGCTGTCCACCGTTGGAATATAGCGCAATAGAGTTTTCAGCGGCGTCGCGCTGCCGTATCAAAATGTCATTCAATGACACATCACTGGATTTCAATTTACCCTGTTTGTCCTGAAATACAACTATTTCGTTCGGGTCAACATTTACTAAATTTAACGTCTCAGCTATTTCATCTTTGATTAGTTTTTTTACATCACCGGTTGCAGTGCCATCGGGTTTGGGTTTCAAAGATCTCCCCCAAATATCAATCATGTTATTGTAAAACTCTTTCTCTCTCTAAAATCGTTTTTGACGACTTCGTTGAAAAATCTTCGATTTTCTCCAGCGATTACTAGTGTATTCATTCACAATAACATGTGGTGGTTTTCCGCTTGGGTTACTCAAGGAGTTAGAAATAGCATCAAGGACATTTAATACTTCGCTGCCACATATCGGTGGGTCATTCATTTGTTGTGTTGGTAGCGTAGAATACCAAGTCTTCATTGGAAGGGTTTTTATATAACGCATAAACTCTTTTGGTGGGGCTAATCCATATGAATCGAAATAAACAATCCCACGTGGATCAATAGCGTATGCAACCCAGTGAGTTCCAGGTCCGGTACTGTTATCTAAATTAATAATACCGGTTTCAACGCTGTTTGGTTGATGTGGTAATTGATCTTTCATAAAGACACCTCTGAAGTTTTTAATCGCGAGTTTTTTAGCAGCATCGAGTAAATCAAAATTGGACATGGGAACCATCATAGACTCTCCAATTAATAAACCGGTCCTAGTCTTAGACCTTTTCCGCTGTACCACGAATACGGGGTTCCTGGTAGTCTTAGACCCTTTCCCTTTTTTTTATATCCTTTCCCAGTTGCCTTCTTTAGTGCCATTCCTGCTGCAGTACCAACGGCTCCTAACGCTGCCGCTTTAGCCACCGCTGGGGCTGCTGCTGCAATCAATGCTGGAATAGCAGCTAACAACGGGAATATACCGCCTGTTTTAATCATATTTTTGATAGCAGCCGCAGAAAGAGTAATCTGAACACCCTTTTTTGCTACTAGTGCATCATTGAAATGTTTCACCTGACGAGTTGTCAGCGATAGTTTATTTGCACCACCAGTCATTTGGTTGGGTTTCAACGTGATTGTGGTTCCACATTTTTTAGCTGATTCCGATTGCAATTTTTTTAATTGACCGGGAGTTAACGCAACACTAATAACACTATATGACATTATACATAATAGATTGATTCTAATGGAAAAATCCTTCGGATTTTCAATCAAAGATTTTCCACTGGTGCATCTACCACTCTCATTCTTCCACCAACACCTTCAAGTAGCATTGATTTATCACTGAGAATGACAGCAACTGCTCTATAATTAGCAATAGCACCACGAGTCACATTAGCTCTAAAATGTATATCAACAACAGATTGTCTCATCAAATCAAGATGTTCCAGTGAGAAGTAATAGATCGGATACAGATTTTTAAAATCATACTGTGATATTTGTAGACCGGTATCGACATTTTGATCACGTGCCATAAATGACAACAATCTATGATAAACTCGTGCAATATGATTTTCTGTGTAATTAAGTTGTATATCCTCGGATGGTTCCTGTTGGCCGTTTATTCTCAGTGAGACGTCTTTCACACCTAACTGATCAAATATCATATGGCTGAAGAGTTGATTGCCAACTCGTGCGTTATCCTGTAACGCAATAAATATATGACGTGGCGCAGCAACACCTTGTTTTGATGCTAGGTTCCACGTGAATAACCCGTTCAGATCTGATTGTTTAACATCTGTACTCACTGATAACCAACTCAACAACGACTTTCCTCCTTGGTCCATAAATGATAGTAATCGTTCTTCTGCGGTGATTGCTGGAGTCAACACTGGCATCCACAATGATATTTTTGTTAATTTGACTTTACCGGCATCAGCATTTGGATTTGCAACATCTGCTGGAATCCTCCAAATTGCGTCATTATCATCACTCTTTCGTACAAGCGATACTGTATGCTTAGCTCCATAAATAACTTTTCTGACGTTTCTACAGAATCTAAATATATGATGCAGTGGAATCGCGCATGAAAATGATTTACGCGCTCCTTGCAACATTGAAATACGTGTTGCAGCTCCTAGATTGAAATTAACATCGTTGTTTATAATCATATCTTCGGCATCAATATTAGCGGTGCCAGCATTATTCTTTGGTCGTCTTACAACAAATTGTTTTCCTCCAGCGGTATTTGTAGCATCTTTTGCAAACATCATAGAAGGTCCTGCTGATCTTGTATAATCATCGGAATATCTCGCTAACCCGATTATTGTTGTAGCCACATCAACATCGCGATCTATCGCCTCAATTTCTTTTCCATCAATGAGATATTTTGCACTCTCAAATAACGCCATGATACCATTATTGACAAAACCGACTTGAGTACCAGCTGGATACGGTGCTGGTACAGCAGGAGTATCAGCAGCTGTTACAATTTCTCCTTCTACTTCAATAAACGCTTCACAGGGCAAAAAGTATTTACTGGTATCATGGACTTGAAGATCGATTCTTGCTCGACTATTTGGGTCTATTGCATGATAGGCGTAATATTGATAATCGCGTACAGAATCATCCTTGCCAACTGGGGCGTCTATATCAAACGCTGGATCATGTGACTTTTTGAACATTTTATTCTATTTATCAGAGTCTAAATCGCGATTTTCCATTTTCATCGTCGTAGTTTTTTAAAGCCACTTCCTGCTATCATATTTGCAATATTGCTTTGGTCGGGGGTTAAAACCATCGACGCTAATTTTTCATCTACTGCGTTATTTATAATTCTACTAACACTTGCAGGCATTTCCGCTGTAGACGGTAACGGTTTTGAAAATCCTTTGGATTTCATCCGTGATTTCACTAATGATGTTAATTTATTCTTCGCAGTTGAAAACGCTTTTCCAGCAAGATCTCCAACAGCACCAATACCCTTATCACGAATAACATCAATTGCTTTCATTCCTAATTGTTTAGCCAACGGCATCACTTTTGGAGCCATTCTCGCAAATAACCCTAAAATGGTATTACCTAAACCATCTCCGTAGTATGCTCTATAAACCGGAAACCGTGAATTAACTACGTAGACGGGGGTTGGTTTATCATGATTGTAGTGTATGATCATTATTTGAAATCAGAAACAATTTTTCAATTGACTTTTCAATTCAGTCACTATGATACCCACTTTCCACTAACTCGCCAATGAAATCTCGATATGTGCTGATATCCATGATACCACCCTGAAATAATCGTCTACAGATATCAGCTGCTTCATTAATTATTTCCGGTGAGTTATTTCCGGCTCGGAACCCTCCTACAAGAACCTCTAATCGTGATATATCACTGAGAACACTACCAGGACATGAAACGCTAGCGTTTCCAACTAGACCACTCCCCAGAAATTTCTTCTCATCGTATGGCTGTCTTATTTGGAGTTGAAATTTTCTCTTGAAGTCTCTGTATTCCTTCATCCTTCTATCTAAACTCCCAGTATTTATTTCATACACTATATCAGCCCATTCATTATGTGACATTCTATAATCCGAATAATTGTCCGTGAAAAACTTCTCTTGTGAATCATAGCTGTTAGCAGCGAATTCACCTAAATTGTCTATATCCTCGTTGAGAATTTGTTGTTTAGCGCTCTCGGTAAATATAATTGATTTAGGTAGTCCACTAACTAGTTCTTCCTGAAATCCTTTAAATTTTCGTTCTGAAGCGGTTGATATATCCTGAGGAAGTGATTGCAAGGATTTTTTTGTTTGTTTAGTTCTTTTTGCTATTTTTTCTAACACAGGAATAAGACCCTCTTCTTTTCTTTTACCGTCAGGATCATCTCCCAGTATAGCACGCTCTATCTCCTTCGTTGCTGTGGTTACTGGTTTAAACAATTCTTCAGATCCCGCAGCAAAATCAGTCTGAAGACTCTGTCGTTGTTGTAGTTTATTCCGTACAGAGTCACGAATTGGTACAAATCTCTTAATTGCATCCAGTCGTTCACGAGCCAATCGGGTTGTTAATGCTTCATTGACCATTATTTGAAATCAGAAACAATGTTTCAATTGTAAAACACTTTTCCCACTTTTTTGACATATCATAGATGATTTTTAACACCATCATGGAGGTGTTTTAACAGCTCTATCAGGTTTGAGGAAAGTCACATAATTGCTATAAAAATAAATAATACTGTGACTTTCCTCACTTTTTTGACATCAATGACATATCATAGATGATTTTTGATACGGTCATGGAAGTGTTATTTCATCGTGAGACACCTTCTATCAATGATGAGGAAAGTCACATAATTGCTATAAAAATAAATAATACTGTGACTTTCCTCATTCTAGTTTTGATCAATCTGAACCGTCCATCAATTTTTATTCAGTGTGAAATATTTTCACTGTTTTTGACATTATCAATCAAAAAATGCTAAAAAAAATTAAAATCTCTATGAGGGACGGTCACAATCAAATAATGATAAATGGTCAATCAAAATTGTTCATTTTCTTCAATTAACGCCCGTAGGTTTCTAACTTTAGAATTAACCTCCTTTTTCAATTCGTATTCGTACCCCAATTCTTTTCGTATTCGTTCTACGATGGTATACAACGGAGCGAACACACTTACGTCACTGGAAAATGCGAGAGAGTCCCGAATAGAATTCTGAATTCTCTTGATGAGCGCATACTTCTTTGGTAGCATATACTTGTTAGTGCTAACTCCGTATTCAATATCCTGAAAATCAGACATGATTTGATCAGGATTTAACCCATCTGATAGTTCAATATCCCAACTTTTCAATTTTGAAATCTCGGATAAAATGCTATTCATGTTTTCAGAATTCATTATTCTATAATAATGATATATTTCTAAATGAAAAATATGACGCATTAGACGTAACTAAATCGAATTTTCTGTCCTGTCTTTTTTGAAATAGCCGATCGACAAATCCCCTCTGCAACATATCGTACAGAAGGCGGACAAATATCGAAGTGCCTACCGGCGCTGGTTATTGATTGAAATATTTTTTCTTCGTTAGTTATCGTATTCAAAGATTTCACAGGTCTCTTCCCAACCGTTTTGCATTTTCCAGTCTTCTCTCGTTTGGTATTCTCACCTTGTGTGATAGCCTGCAGATTTGATAAAGAATTATTCTTTGGATTAGAATCCTTGTGATCAATGACAGAATCATCCTCGATCAATCCAAAAAAGCATTCAAATGCGAAACGATGATTGAGATAAGTTTTCTTCCCGCCAACAGTAAACATCAAGTACCCTTGATTATTCACAGCACCAACTGGTTTCTTCAGTTTACAGTGCCTTACAACACCATCACTAGATGCTTCATAATTTGTGATCACAGGGTGTTGTCTGAATTCTTGGTTCATTCGTATACTAAATACTATTTGTCTAATTCATTGTTTGGTTTAATGATTACATCACTGGAGAATCTTTCGATGTAGTCTTGAGGAGTTCTTATGATTTTATCCTTGATGTTGTCAGGGTCAAGGACCTTTTCAGGGTCAAAATTTCTGATTGATTGTCCATTTTTTTATTCTTTTATCATAATAACGCTTCAATTCCCTGTATCGCTTACCACCGCAATTTAGACACAACTGAGATTTTCCCCTGACCCCAACCCCACATAGAATACAGGGTAACGGACCAAGGCTTCCACGTCAAAAGCTTTGCATATGATACCCACAGAAATCATTTCTGCATGATTTGTTACACGGGGTTATTGATCCAATCATAAGCCACTTACAGTGATTCATTATACATAAATCTTTCATTTAAATGCTTGTTTTAATTATAGCATGAGGGAATTAAGGAGAACGCCTTCGAAAAATGCTGAATTCAATGCTGATAAGGAGTTTAAAAGATTATTAAAAATTAGTCCTAAATTTAATATCGATAGACCCAAAAAACGTCCAAGAGACGGAAACATGAAAGAGTTTAAGAGATTATTAAAAATTAGTCCTAAATTTAATCTCGATAAACCAAAAAAACGTAACAAAATTAATCTCAAACGTCCAAGAGACGGAAACATGAAAGAGTTTAAGAGATTATTCAAAATTAGCCCTAAATTTAATCTCGATAAACCAAAAAAACGTAACAAAATTAATCTCAAACGTCCAAGAGACGGAAACATGAAAGAGTTTAAGAGATTATTAAAAATTAGTCCTAAATTTAATCTCGATAAACCAAAAAAACGTAACAAAATTAATCTCAAATTTAATCTCGATAAACCAAAAAAACGTCCAAGAGACGGAAACATGAAAGAGTTTAAGAGATTATTAAAAATTAGTCCTAAATTTAATCTCGATAAACCAAAAAAAACGTCCAAGAGATTACCCTGGAAAGATGCTCAATTCAATCTCGATATAGTTTCTAATACACCAAAGAATACAATTCTTGATAAAGCCATGATTAGTAAAATCAGAGACTGTTTTAATGAATTCAAGCGTGATGGAGCATCTTATTGTTGGTCAACATTTCGAATTGATGGTGTTGTTGATGCTACCATGAATGATGAAAAAGCAGCAGTGATAATTTCACGTGTTGGGGAAAAACGGTATTTTTTCCGAATCAAATTCATTATTGAAGTCGATGGCAAATGGATTATTAGGGATAAATTTGAACCAATTCTCAAGAATAAAAAAGCTGTCATTGTGAGTAGAGATTCCAAACCAGGAATTCTAACCGGAATCGATAAGCCATACTACGAAAGATCTTATCCCGTAACAGCAATGGTTTATGGGATATATCCGTTAAATGATAAACCCGATATCGCAAAACTAGCTCCTATGAAATATTCGTCAGGGCTTAATTGTGTAGCAGAACGAATAATAGAACATTTCACAAATGCGTCCCGGGGAAATAAACTAACTGATCTGCGACGTAGGAAAATAACCGAGTGGGAACTGACAGTGAAACAGCATGGTGCAAAGATTTCTGATATAGCTAAATTAGAAGCATCATTAAAATTCCCAATATCAGTAACAACAATAACCGGAGAAGTATTATACGAACCGAAATATCAATCGCGAGGAGCCCAATACAGATTATTGATCATAACAAACACGCGTGGACACCTGCGGTAACAGTATTTCCACGAGAACGAACCGTGAAATATATCCCTAAGGAGTTCGTCGGGGATGTTTTCTATGAAGAGAGATTATTTGATGCTATTCATGCGTTGTGTAAAGATGATCCTGTGTCAGTGTGGTTACTTAGAAGTGATGAAGATCCCGAAATAGGATTCGATCAATTTGTAAAACCAAATGGTGAATTATATCGCGTTGAAGAATTAGATAATAGAATGAGAAAAATCGCTAGTGATTTTTCACCGGAGAATTCCCATGAAAAACTACTCACGGATAGTTTTACTATTCCATCAGTGGTAGCTCACTTCGCAAGAGAAAAAAACTCATGGCGTCCAACACGAAGTGATTTTCTCGAGGATGTTAAATTGAGTTGCGTCGAATTTGGTCATGGAGGACTGTGGAATACGAAATACTCACGTGATGGTATGATTTCAATTGATATATCCGCGTGTTATCCCGGAAGTTTTCTCGGATATGGGGAATGTGCTGAGTACTTCAAACGATTTGGACACCCCACGCATGAAATGACTCGTGTTGCGATTAATGGACCATTACCTGATTTTGATTTAACCGGATTCGCTCGTGTGATATCATTTGAATTAGCGTCAGGATTACATCCGTGTAGTTATGTTTGGCTCGGTAGACACCTATCTGAAAAACACTGGATGCCAATAGTGCTATTGAGATATATGATTGATTGTGGTATGCTAATATCGTTGATTGTTTCCGAGGCTATTATATGCTATCGAGCTCAGAAAGAAGTTTGGCTACCACAACCCGATCTAGATCGTATAATCAGCGAACTACGAAAACAGTGTCCAGATTTCAGTGAAGAAGAAATCATAAATTGGTCTAAGAAGTTATTTGAAAGTAAAAAAGAACAAGCAAAGAATCTCGGACGAAGAATAATCGGTAAATTTACCCAGGGTGGACGATACGACAATGCAAAATATTCTTCGCGGTTGATCATAGATATCGCTCAATACGATTTTATTGTAGCGGATTTAATGAAACAGGGAAAACTTGTATCCCGTAAGGATGCTTTTCTATCCAATGGTGAGAAATTAGGTACGGTTGTTACCTACTGTGATGGACATAATTCCCAGTATACACATTTGAGAAGTTCAATGCTAGCCTATGCTTCTATTAATCTATTTTCGATGATAAATAGATTTCCTAATACCGCGGTTAGAGTGGCCACTGATTCGATGTATATACACAATAAATACAAATCACAGATCCCGAAGAAAATTGGGGGGGTTGGCGATTTAAAAAGGAGATGCTACATGAGTATTGTGAATCCGCAGACGTTGCCATGGATGATAAATATCTTTGTTGTAACCGTATTGAAATTCAATCAGAATTTTCTAATGCACCACCGGTATCTGATCCAGTATGTAGATACAAGACAATTTATTTAAACGGTTGTGGTGGGTCAGGAAAGACAACTCGTGCAATTGAATTATTTCGTCGGTCAACCATGATTGTGCTAACACCGACTCACAGACTCGCCAGAGAGATGATACAGCGAGGGGTAAATGCCTGTACTTACCATAGTTTCTTTCGATGGAAGGGTGACAAATGGACTCCTGAGCGTATGGGTGATAAATTCATTCCTGAAATCATAATTTGGGATGAAATATGCACAATGTCATTAGATGTATTACAAACATTTCTTGAGTGGTTGTTAAACAAAAACACAAAAGTCGTCATGTGCGGTGATCACGGCCAACCACCACCATTTGTCGGTGCATCCCCACATGAATGGCTAAAGGGTTTTGTAGACTATTATGAAGAAATTACCACTGATTATAGATCAATTGATGAACGATTACGAGAATTCAAAGCGCTAATTAGATTACAACCGGATAGAATCCAATGCGAAATAGCGCGTGAAGTGATTTCAGAAACTCCAATGAATGATTTCTGGGAAACATGGAGACCAAATGATTTGATAATTGCAAGTAGAAAAATAGTCAGGGACACACTTCAAATGAAGTTATTTGAATTGCATAAAGAAAAATTTGCAACGCTTCCAGTACCCCTTTGTTATAGGCCATCGGATACACGAAAACAGAATATTGAAGTTGATATTCCAGGACAGAGTGAAAAACAAATTCTCGTATTAAATGATATTGTGCTGGTTGATATCAATGTCGTTGAAGATGCATTGCGTGCTAATAAATCCCCGTGGACGCTAGGATACGCAGCAACAATACATTCTTCACAGGGATTGACTATATCGGATACAATTGTTTGGATGGTGGATAATCACATCGAATGGTCGAATTTAGTCTATCTCGCAGTATCCAGAGTACGAAAAATAAATCAGCTTCGAAGAATTGTTTTCGATGATAATGACACAACAATGGATGATATTGATGTTAAAATTATTGATAAAAAACTCTCCGGTTACAAACAACAGGACAAAAAAAAACAACGAGAATTTGATATTGATGCTGAATTAATAATTACGCTGAAGAAACAACAGAATAATCACTGCGCGAGTTGCAATTGTATAATGCGTTGGCAGTATTCGGATAAGGATCCTCGCCAATTCACCGTAGACAGAAAAAATAACAATCTCGGTCATGTCAGAAACAATGTGATGTTGACTTGTCTTGAGTGCAATAGACGCAACGGCGCTAGTTAAGACCATGCGGTGGCAATTGAGTATCCTCGGGAATTACCTGTAGTTGTTGTCGAGTAAATCCTCGTTGAGGGGCAGTTGAATCCAGTTTATAGACTGGAGGTCTACCCGTAGATCGTGTTATACTAGATATCTTGTGTGCAGTAACACTCCAAATAGGATCAGTAGCCCTTTTTTTACCACCCTCAAGCTCTCCTGGTTCGTATAAGTATCTAACAATGACATTACTACCAAGAATTGGTTCTTTGAAATCTTTTTGTGGTTGTACGGGTATTGACTTCTTTTTAATCGCGTTGATAGGTTTCATGTTGATTGTTCTAGTAATCTCGTTATTCAGTGCAGTAATCACAGATGGTAATCTTTTAACCCATTCACGGGATCTTTTTTCTTGGATGAATTCTTTTGCGTATTGATATCCAAATAACCGCTCAGCAATCGTCCGATTAAATCGTTCTACAATGGCCTGATCGCGATGTAGCGCAGTATGCCCTCGTCGTATGGTGACATTATGATGTTTCATTGTAGATAACACTGCACCCTGAAATTCCTTGCCAGGATCAACCTGCAATAGATTTGGCCAGTGCAGAGGACCTCGTCGATAAATCCTTTCAAATGCAGAAGCGACTTCAGTGGCTGATTTTGTTTTTAACGGTTCTGCTTCTTTGTATCGACTTGCAATATCAACTACGGTTAAAGCGTATTTGTAACCACGATCATGTGGCAGAAATAATATATCAGCCTGATGAACTTCATTAGGAGCGGTCACATCAAAATGCGAGAATTGAATTTGTTTAGGCGGTGGTAGATAAATTTGCCATAGTGCCTGTTTGGATAACCAATTAGCCGCAGTGGTTTTTTTCACTTTTGCAGCGCTAGCGAGTTTATGGACTGCTGATTTACCCCTCCAGTATCCTCTTGGGGAATAATAAATTGATTCCATATTATTAATTACCGGCACCTAACATCAATTTACTTTTCATAGCCGATTTTATCAAAAATGAAGCCAATTTTTCTTTGAAGGATTTATCAGGAATAGCATTTAACGCATGAATTAATTTCACATCAGCGAGATGCCTGTTTTGCAGATTGCTGCTTTTATAAGCAACATCATGAAGGTGACAGGCCTTATCAATGGCGTTTATTGGTTCTTCACCGGGTCGGGACTGATTTTGATCATTGAGTCTGATATCAAGTCTGGTTCCCGGTCCACAGTAGCTATATCCTGGAAGGTGCTTTTCTCCGGGGTACTTTGCCCATGGGGTTCCAGGGAGCTTTGCCAATTTGGCTGCGATATCACCTCCTCGTTTTTTTTAAAAACATCTCCGGATTGTAAAATCTTTGATTTTGTAGAAACAAATCTGAACTTTTTAATACCACATGTTGCACATCTACCAGTAAGTGCTGATCTGTTATTTTTAGTTGTAACCGTCGTCACATCATTTGTGCTAGTACGCGTTTTACACTTCATACAATATAGATCCATAATTTATGTATAGAAATATGGATATAATTGATTTTTCAGCGACTAAAACAAGAGAACCAATTAAGCATCATGCAGCGCTACCAAACTCTATCCGGATGATTATAATCGGGCCATCTGGATCCGGTAAAACGCAATTGTTACTCAATTTAATAATGAGATGGATGAAGTGGGATAAGTTGTATTTAATTGCCCCTAGCGTAGATGATCAACGATGTTATGAAGTGCTAAAAGATTTTAACGACAGCGCGGTAGAAAAATCCGGAGAGGGTATTATTGAGTTTATAACCGATATCGATGAAGCACCGAGCATTGATGATATTGATGGAGATATTAACAATTTAGTCGTATACGACGATATAATGTTAGATAAACAAAAAAATCCTGCTAGGATCTTTTCCCGGGGGCGTCACAAAAACACTGACGTGATATATGTCACTCAACGCTACACTCAGGTTCCAAAAGTCATCAGAGATAACTGCAATATTCTTGCTGTATTCAACGGAGTTGATACTCATACTCTTAGAAATATATGGCAGACATGGTGTTCTGATATGGACTTCAATCAATTTCGAGATTTCTTTAGTCATGCTCAGTCAACCCCGTACGGATTCGCAACAATAAATTTGCATGATCCTCGGACACGATATCGTATCGGACTGGATCAAATATTCGGTTAAAATCATTTCTTATTTTTTGTTAACTTTAGCAGCAGAGAGTGTGGATGACCACATCGTTGCGAGCAAAATTGATTAAAAAATCGTAAAATCTCCGTTTTTGCAAAAATGGAGACTTTTTTTTTGGTTAAATGAGATTTTGTTGGAAGCCTTATTTTTTGTCTGAAAACGTAGTCTATTGGCCATATTTTGCTCGAAAACATGATCTGTAAGCCTTATTTTTGCTCGAAAAGGGTGGTCTGTTCACCCTCTCTGCTGCTTGCTGTTTTAGTATGATTTGTTCTCAAAACATTAGATAAATGCTTTTGTAAAATCCTTGTAATCTGAACTAATAAAATGTGAACAACTTTCTATTTATACTGTCAACTAGAGTTACTAATCTATGGTCATACACACGTAATAGAAGAATCAAAACAAACAGGTTTTGTCAAACTTAACAAATAATGTATTTATCAAGATATAAAAGAAATTGTGAGAGGAATTTAAAGTATCATGAATTGAATCCAAAAAAATCCAGATAAGGTTCTATCCAAGTCCAAACGAATGAAAAGTTCAGGATACATTTCGAGATCGGAAATGTATTTGTCCGCCAAGAATCGCGATGACAGATCACTATTTACTGACACAGTTGCTTTCTTATAAAACTCATTAAAGATTTTTATCATCTACATGAATAGAGTACGATGTAGCATTGACCTTAGGTCATTATTTATGACCATGCGTAAAAACGTAAATTCATTTTATGTTCGCTTGTTTTAATAATAATAATTCAAGCTTGACTGTTTAAACAAGCGTCTGAATAGCTGTGTCATTGGCAGAACAGGGGCGTTAATTTCTGTGAATTTCCCTATAAAATACAACATGGTCCCGAATTGTCCATATTTAAACCCTGTACCTGGTTCTGCACCAGCGACCTAAAAAAGCCAATCCAGTTCCTACCTTTCCAATAGATTTGGGTCAGTAAAGAATATTGTGGTCAGAAAATAAATATTGTATAAAAAAGAACGAAATAACATGTAAGTAAACTATTCCTTTTCTTTTATTACACCCGCCCCACCCCTTTTATATCATATAGTAAGAAAGTGACATTTGGGTCACTTGATTTGGTAATCGATTTATGAATGTTTCAGAATCTGATTTGCAGAACGACATATTGGCGGTCGAGCTACCTCTATTAAATGTCCGTTCGGATTGCGTAGATCTTTTGAAATGTCCATCATGTCCAGTGCTAGCCTTGCGATGCATCGCGCATGATCATCACAAACTTCCGGCAAGCCACTTACAGCCATGTACTTGTCGCCGACCGTTTCAACCTAAAACATAATATATTATGTTGTAATAGTTTTGCTTGTAACTTTCATTAGCGATCTCACCTACATATTAGAAACGCAGTATCTTGAACTGGTTTAAATGCTGACGATACTGCTTTCTCGAATAAACACAGCTACAAAACTAAACTCGAAAATAATATTAAGGCGACATTAACAAAAAGTTTTAAAATGATGTAAAGAGAATTTCGTGGTTACAAACACAGATAAACTAAACGTTTCAGTAACAACAACATATCAAAAAGAGCAAAATAAAAAACAGATGACCTGAGACTTTTCTGTCCTAATGAAAAACGGAAAGTAGTTTCCAAGAACAAAATTCTTGGTATTCGAGTTGACAGTACTTTACTGGTCTTACCAAATGAAGTTCTGATACAAAGAAAACATACTCCTATCTTGGATATTACGAAACATAGTATTACATTCCAAAACAGTACAGTGTCAGTTATATTTAGACTCATTTTGACTGGTCTAATACTGTGAGGAAATATGTTTGATGTTAAGAAGAATAGTTCGGTTCCCAAAAAGAGTAGCTAACATAGTATTAGAAAGGCCTGCAAAATAATGCCGGATGTGAGTGTAAATTATTACTAGAAAGGCGTGTACATTAATAGTAGATGGGTGTAAATTAATACTAGTAGGATAGTGTAAATTAATACTAGACAGGCGTGTAAATGACTACTAGATGGGCGTCTAACATAATTCTAGATGGGTGTAAAAAAAAATACTAGATAGGCCTGGAAAATAATACGGATGGGCCTGTAAATTAATACTAGATAGGCCTGTCAATTAATACTAGAATGGCCTGTCAGTTAATACTAGATGGGTGTAAATTAATATAAGATGGGCCTGTTACATAATACTGGATGGGCCTGTAAATTAATACTAGATTGGCTTGTACAATAATATTGGATGGGCATGTAAATGTACCCTAGATGTGGCTGAACGTTAATACTAGATGATCCTGTAAAATAATACTAGTTGGGCCTGTAAATTAATGGGCCTGTAAAACATATTGGATGTGCTTATAAAATAAAATACTAGATGGGCTTGTACAATAATACTAGATGGGCCTGTAAACTAATAGTAGATGGGCCTGTAAAATACTATTAGAAGGGCCTCAAAATAATGCTAGATGGACTTGTACAATAATACTAGATGGGCCTGTACAATAATACTAGATGAGCCTGTAAACTAATAACAGATGGGCCTGTAAAATACTATTAGAAGGGCCTCAAAATATTGCTAGATGGACTTGTACAATAATACTAGATGGTCCTGTACAATAATTTTAGATGGCACTGTAAAATAATACTATATGTGTGAAAAATAATACAAGAAGGGCTTGTTAATTAATACTATATGGGCCTGTAAAATAGTATTAAACGGCCTGTAAAATAACATTAGATGGGTCTTTAAATTCATACTAGATAGGCACGTAAAATGAGAATGGATGGACCTGTTAAATAATACTGGATGGGCCTGTAAAATAATAATAGATAGACCTATAAAATAGCACCAGATTCGACTGTAAAATAATATCGGATGGTCCTTTAAAATAATAATAGATGGACCTGTAAAGTATTACTAGATGGGCATGTAAATTAATACTAGATGAGTTTCTGAAATAGTATTAGACTGGACTGTAAATAAATATTAGATGGGCCTGTAAAATAATATTGGATTTGCCTGTAAAATAATACTAGATGGGCCTGTAAAATATTACTAGAAGGGCATGTAAAATATTACTAGATGAGGCTGTAAAATAATACTAGATGAGCCTGTAAAATAATACTAGATGGGCCTGTAAAATATTACTAGATGGGCCTGTACAATATTACTAGATGGGCCTGTACAATATTATTAGATGAGGCTGTAAAATGTTACTAGATGGGTCTGTAAATATACTAGATGGGCCTGTAAAATAATACTAGATGGGCCTGTAAAATATTACTAGATGGGCCTGTAAAATAATACCAGATGGGCCTGTAAAATATTACTAGATGAGGCTGTAAAATAATACTAGATGAGCCTGTAAAATAATACCAGATGGGCCTGTAAAATATTAATAGATGGCCTGTAAAATAATACTAGATGGGCCTGTAAAATCTTACTGAATGAGCCTGTAAAATAATACTAGATGAGCCTGTAACATAATACTAGATGGGCCTGTAAAATAATACTAGATAGGCCTGTAAAATAATACTAGATGGGCCTGTAAAATATTACTAGATGGGCCTGTACAATATTACTAGATGAGGCTGTAAAATGTTACTAGATGGGTCTGTAAATATACTAGATGGGCCTGTAAAATAATACTAGATGGGCCTGTAAAATATTACTAGATGGGCCTGTAAAATAATACCAGATGGGCCTGTAAAATATTACTAGATGAGGCTGTAAAATAATACTAGATGAGCCTGTAAAATAATACCAGATGGTCCTGTAAAATATTAATAGATGGGCCTGTAAAATAATACCAGATGGGCCTGTAAAAACTTACTGAATGAGCCTGTAAAATAATACTAGATGAGCCTGTAACATAATACTAGATGGGCCTGTAAAATATTACCAGATGGGCCTGAAAATAATACTAGATGAGCTTCTAAATAGTATTAGACGGGGCTGTAAATTAAAGTAAAATTCAATGGGTCTATAAAAAAAGTATCAAATAGGTCTGTAAAATAGTATATGGACCTGTACAAAATACTAGTTAGGCTTGTAAAATAATACTAGATGGGCCTCTAAAATAGTATCAGACAGAACTGTAAATTAGTATTAGATAAGGGATGAACCTGTAAACTAGTACTAGATGGGCCTGTTAACTAGTACTAGATGGGCCTGTAAACTAGTACTAGATGGGCCTGTAAAATAGTACTATATGGGCCAGTAAAATAGTACTAGATGGGCCTGTAAAATAGTACTAGATGGGCCTGTACAATAATACTAAATGGGCCTGTAAAATAGTACTAGATGGGCCTGTACAATAATACTAAATGGGCCTGTAAAATAGTACTAGATGGGCCTGTAAAATAGTACTAGATGGGCCTGTAAATATACTACATGGGCCTGTAAATATACTAGATGGGCCTGTAAAATATTACTAAATGGGCCTGTAAAATATTACTAGATGGGTCTCTAAATATATTAGATGGGCCTGTAAAATATTACTAGATGGGCCTGTAAAATATTACTAGATAGACCAGTAAAATATTACTAGATGGGTCTGCAAAAAATATTTGAAGGGCATGTAAAATAATATTGGATGTGCCTGTAAAATAATACTAGATGGGCCTGTAAAATAATACCAGATGGGCCTGTAAAATATTAATAGATGGGCCTGTAAAATAATACCAGATGGGCCTGTAAAAACTTACTGAATGAGCCTGTAAAATAATACTAGATGAGCCTGTAAAATAATATTAGATGGGACTGTAAAATATTACCAGATGGGCCTGAAAATAATACTAGATGAGCTTCTAAATAGTATTAGACGGGGCTGTAAATTAAAGTAAAATTCAATGGGTCTATAAAAATAGTATCAAATAGGTCTGTAAAATAGTATATGGACCTGTACAAAATACTAGTTAGGCTTGTAAAATAATACTAGATGGGCCTCTAAAATAGTATCAGACAGAACTGTAAATTAGTATTAGATAAGGGATGAGCCTGTAAACTAGTAGTAGATGGGCCTGTTAACTAGTACTAAATGGGCCTGTAAACTAGTACTAGATGGGCCTGTAAAATAGTACTAGATGGGCCTGTAAATATACTAGATGGGCCTGTAAAATAATACTAGATGGGCCTGTAAACTAGTACTAGATGGGCCTGTAAATATACTAGATGGGCCTGTAAACTAGTACTAGATGGGCCTGTAAATATACTAGATGGGCCTGTAAACTAGTACTAGATGGGCCTGTAAAATATTACTAGATGGGCCTGTAAATATACTAGATGGGCCTGTAAACTAGTACTAGATGGGCCTGTAAACTAGTACTAGATGGGCCTGTAAACTAGTACTAGATGGGCCTGTAAAATAGTACTAGATGGGCCAATAAAATAGTACTAGATGGGCCTGTTAACTAGTACTAGATGGGCCTGTACAATAATACTAAATGGGCCTGTAAACTAGTACTAGATGGGCCTGTACAATAATACTAAATGGGCCTGTAAAATAGTACAAGATGGACTTGTAAATATACTATATGGGCCTGTAAATATACTAGATGGGCATGTAAATATACTAGATGGGCCTGTAATATATTACTAGATGGGCCTGTAAATATATTAGATGGGTCTGTAAAATATTACTAAATGGGCCTGTAAAATGTTACTAGATGGGTCTGTAAATATATTAGATGGGCCTGTAAAATATTACTAGATGGGTCTGTAAAATATTACTAGCTAGGCCTGTAAAATATTACTAGATGGGCCAGTAAAATATTACTAGATGGGTCTGCAAAAAATATTTGAAGGTCATGTAAAATAATATTGGATTTGCCTGTAAAATAATACTAGATGGGCCTATAAAATAATACTAGATGAACTTCTAAAATAGTATTAGACGGGACTGTAACAATATTCAATGGGTCTATACAATATCATTAGATAGGCCTGTACAATAATACTAGATGGGCCTCTAAAATAATATTAGACGGGCCTGTACATGTTCGGCCCTAGGAGTTGAGGGGTTCTAAGCAGCAAAAGCGACAAGCAGGCCCTAAGCCAAAACAAAATTGCATTGCGGAGTTGATTTAATAAAAGCGCGGGGCACAATGCGGTTGCTTCGTTCGCCTTGGCCAGGGACTGTAAAATAGCATTAGATGGGCCTGTAGAATAGCACCAGACGAGCCTGTACAACTGTATCAGATGGGCTTGTAAAATAGACGGGCCTGTAAAATAATATTAGATGGGTCTATACAAAAAGTATTAGATGGGCCTGTAGAATAGAACCAGACGGGCCTGTACAATTGTATCAGATGGGCTTGTAAAATAGACGGGCCTGTAAAATAATATTAGATGGGCCTATACAAAAAATATTAGATGGGCCTTTAGAATAGACAGGCTTGTAAAATAAATGGGCCTGTAAAATAATAATAGATGGTCAAACTGGAAAATATACTGGATAATCAAAGTAGAAACATCCTAGTGGCAATGAATACTTTCAAAATTCGGTTTTTTGACGAACGACTATACGTTCGAAAAACCAAAATACAGTAAAGGGTTTTTATTAAGTCTACCCACGTTTACTTGAGAAATCCTTGTCAATGACAGAAACCAAACAAAACTCAATGACAGCTAAAAGCATTCTAATTCCAAAACAAAAGATACACTGTATCATTTAAACATTGTAGTCAATAATCAGAGACCATTCTTTGGAATAATATCCTAAAAGATATCAAGGAATTTTCTAGAGCTTTTTACGATAGATTTATACAATGGATTAGATTAAGGTGTTGATACCACCAGACGTGTCCTCTACACGATTACAAGGGTATGAATGTGTGCATGTATCTGTGTGATTAGTCTTTATTATTATTATTATTATTATTATTATTATTATTATTATTATTATTATTGGTAGTAGTAATAATAGTAGTTGTAAAAGAACTATAGTTATTGAGTGTATTTATCTTCGTTTTTCAAATTTACTCATTTTCATTATTTTAAAAAGTTCAGTTCAAACTATAACCAACTTATTTCACAATCTTTTCTTCTTTTTCGCTGATCGTGTAAATTTCAAAATCTGAGAGAGAGAGAGAGAGAGAGAGAGAGAGAGAGAGAGAGAGAGAGAGAATAGAGTTTGTCAAGAATAAATAAAGTTAGTTTTAATAAAACTCAGAAATCGTACCTTGAATACTTTGGGATGTTTTACCAAGTTGTCATCAAATTTGGTGCAGATTGTATTTAGTAGTTCCACGATCTTCATTGCGCCATTACTGTCCGAATTATTTGCACAAAATTTGCTAAATCCAACGATTCCACTGAATAAGATGGTGACATCCTCATACTTCCGGGCAGGGACTGCGCGGTCGTGACGTAACTCGTTGGCTACCGATGTAGGTAGAACGGAATACATTAACCTGCAAAACAAACGATACTGTAATATCGTGGCTTTCAAGAATTTTTAAATTCATCTTAAAGTTTGACCACAAATTCCTGAAAAATGGATAATCCCACCACGGGCAGATAATAAAGTCGGCTTTGTCCTATAGTTACCTTGTTGACGATTAATTCTATGTTCGAATAAATATTTAAAAGTATTTTTTGTTTAGATCAAACACCATTTAGACAGATGAAAATGAGTTACCTGTCTGTTTTCTTTTTTTCATCTTCCAGTTCCCTTAATTTTTGCCCCAGCTTGTCTGTCAGGACCTCAAGTCTTTGTGTGAGCTTGTACTCCGCATCAAATTGTTCTGATAAAAGCACCAGTTCTCGGGTAGCATCGTGAAGCGGGATGTCACTTAGATACAGCCCCCTTCTCTGCAGCTCATCTAGACTTGTCAAGTTTGGAGAGCACATGAACAAAATACAGTCAGTTTCTTCGACGTAAATCATTTGACCTTTAAGGCGCATGCTCGTTGTCTCATGAAAGTCTTCGTGTAATTTAGAATCGCTTTTTAGGACCATCATGTGCATGCGTAGGACAAACACTGTATTGATATGAGACAAAATATTCGAAAATTCAAAATCCATATGGGGACGGATCATTTCAAAGATTTCATCAACCCGTGTGTTCTCGTCTGCAGTTTCCGGAATCACTCGCATGATGGACGTGCCAGCTTGTATAATAGTCATATTCCTGTCAAACAAGATGTGGAAAGGAAAAGCTCGGCAGAAAGTTGCAGGACTAATCTTTTGCTCAGGAGAAAGAATGTGCTCACATGTTTCGGTCTCCTTTGAAAGGTTATCTGTTGGTTTTGTGCTCGTTTCCGTAATAACCAACTGAACGTGGTCATGTGCTTCGTTGTTCTTGAATGGAAGAACTTCAACCTCTACTTCAGATCTGTGAACTATACGAGCAACCGCTTTCACGATGCCTATGACTATATTTTCTAGACCAGGTCTCTCTGAATAGTAATGGAGTATCAATGCACCATCCTCTTCTCTTTGTGTGCACCGGAAGGAGGGAGCCCGCATGCCTGGATATATTGTTGCCAAATGATCATGAAGAGCGTCAAGATTCTGAAGAAAGTCACGTGTCGTACCACCAAGGACATTCAAGATAGTTCCATAACCAGAGACCTGACAGAATTCAAAGAAATAGACTCCGAACATTTCAAGGATTTGGGATGCTGGTTTCCCTGCAATTAGAAAAGAAATGGCGATTACGTAAAAATTTATTTTTGGGGATTAACTATGGGTACAACACACATGTGTTGTTGGCGGTCACTGATTATTATGACGAGAATATATTCTGCTTTTGTTGGTACAGTGTGAAAAATGGCTGCTTTTAATTTTATGCAACTTATGCGGTTCTTAAGCTTGTATGAAAATATAGAAAAAGTGCTAGTTTGGGGTCACAAGGCAAATATAACTGAGAATCTTGATCACACCAGGTTTTTTTTACGGATACCAGTAATCAATAGAAACAAAAATAGTTTCGATACAAACAAAAATACACCAAACGTTTTAACTACGACTTATATATGCATCGAAAAGAAATAATTCGTTGTTAAAATAGCAACGGGTTCTTACATATCGGCTTGTTTACATTGCGGCATAATTTTTTTTTTGAAAATCTTGAGACTGTTGTAGTTTGCCCTGTTGTTTAAACTGCATTAGCATAATTCATAAAATAGTTATCTTCAGAGTGGATCTTTTAATTAATTTGAATTAATTAATTTTAATTGTTTGAAGAATTAAAAAATCCAGTTCCATATTGAATGTCAGTGAAATCCCTCATCCCAAACCCCATTCAACATTTCTACGTTTTAACGAACGTTTTTTTTTCAGTAGCAAGTTACTCTACTTTGCTAACACTTAGCATAGTCTCCGTCATCTTTCTTTTAGAAAACTCCTTTGCAATGGCTTTACGTGTATTAACGCTTAATTGATATTGATATCCATAGGGCCGCCGTTGTATTGAACCCACGAGCGATAACTCGATGTGTTGGTATAGTGTGACGTCACACCATCGTTTATGATAATGTGTTTTAAATGCATTCATGGAACACGAATGCCCCCCCCCCTCCCCTTTCACAAATGAACGTACAAATGGAATAAAAAGGTTTACATCTCCTTTCATATTAATGGAGTACATACGAATACAAACATGGGATGGATATATTTTAAACTATAAACTCGGAACCTATTGCTACGAAGCGTTTGGGTTCATCTAGCAAGATTGGATAGATACTTGACAATTCCAATTTCTATTTTACTCCAACCCCTTCCAACTCATTCAATTCAGCCGAATGGCGTGTATATTTTCCTACTTGCACTTAAAAAGCAGTGTAAAACTGGTTTGAAACCAACCCGATTGCTTGTCAACTTAACTTTAATATTGGCCTAATTGTATATACCAGAACAATACGAGTGGTGAATAGCCTACAAAAGCAACATAAAGGAAAAACAGGAATAAAAGGAAAAGGTTTATGGAGTGATATTAAGTTGTGTCTTACGTGGGAGCTTGCGAAGCGGGCATGACTTAGATGACTTAGATGCAAATGCTATGAAAGGAAAGGCATAGAGATAGTCAGATAGTAATTAACTGTCAGGCAAACTCTACGAAAGGAAAGACAGAGGTGGTCAGATAGTAATTAATTGTCAGGTTAACTCTATGAAAGAAAAGGTATAAAGGTGGTCAGATAGTAAACTGTCAGGCAAACTATGAAAGGAAAGGCATATAGGTGGTCAGAGTATTTAACATTCAGGCAAACTATGAAAGGAAAGGCAAAGAGGTGGTCACATAGTAATTAACGGTCAGGCAAACTATGAAAGAAAAGGCATAGGGGTGGTAACATAATAATTAACTGACAGACAAGCTGTACAAGGAAAGGCATAGAGGTAGTCAAAAGTAATTAATTGTCAGGAAAACTATGAAAGAAAAAGCATAGATGTGATCACAGTAATTAACTGTCAGGCACACTCAAAGAAAGGGAAGGCATAGAGGTGGTCACAGTAATTAACTGTCAGGTAAACTTTATGAAAAGAAAGGCATAGTGGTGGTCACAGAAAATAACTCGCAAACATCAAGGATAGGTTGCAACATAATAAGGTCGCGTCCATGCACAGAACAGGAAATGAAGAAAGATGTGATCAGTGTATGCAGTATATCATGATAATGGATTTTATTTGGAGTAATTACAAAATGTCTTACCCAGAACTTCAGAGGCGGCACCGACTAGGTCATATGTCATTTCATCATCATAGATTAACCGTGCAAGGAAATTCCCATCCATCTGAAGCCTGGCCCGTTGCCTAGGAAACATGAGTTGTGCAATTTATGTAATAATTCACCTTTTTAAAATTTTCAGAAGATTTACTACACTTCACACACTATCTACAGAAGACGTCTTATTGAAAAGAGTGATTTACTGGGAAAAGTAAAACTAACAATTCTTGTAAATTCACACCTTAATCTCCAACTGTTGAGAAAAATGTTAAAGTGGTCACATTCTGCGCTCGAATAGAAAATATAACTCAGTCAGAACTGTACTTCCTAGGAGATACTAATTTGTTTGTAAATTTTCAATCTCGCTCTGAAATACTTTAAATAAATCATTCATATACTGGTTCATCGAAACTTAGTTACAACTTGTTTTAAATTAACGCGTACAAATGGAAGCATTAAGTCGCCATCGATAATATGATGTATTTATATCGCACATGTGATCAGGATAACCTCCATCAATAAAACAATTTACTGATTGCAGCGTGTAGACATGACAATAAATTTACAAACTAACGTGTTCCAAATGATGCCAGCACATTGCAATTGGTAACTCGTCGTCATTACATAAAATACGTCGTCTTATCCAACATGGTATCACAAAGGCCTCTTAATTGACACAGAAAATTGATACGTCTATGTTTACCTTTTTTTATCTTTCTTAAATCTTAAATGCGATAAATGTAAATCACACTTCAGAAAGTATGGCTTCTCTTTCACTGCTTAACACTGAGACATAGGTCGTACACACCTTGAAAGGTTGGAATTGTTTCTTTGCTTGTTTGCTTGTTTTTTTTTTTCCCAAGAGTGGTTGGGCTCGTAAACACGCAGATGATGAGTCTGCAGGATGAAACCCCCTGGACCCTTGGAAGCTGATGCATTTTTAGCTTTTCTAGGACATACTTTTTACCATCTAAATGTGAAAATAAAATTACTCTGGGATACTTTTCAGTTTTATAAAAAGTGTTTTGTTGGAAACTCCGTGTTAATATCACTTTCCAGTTTGGAGGAGAAGAGATAACACGATTTTCAAGATGGATGCATTGTGGCCATATTCGATATCAGATTGGCACAAATTATGTTTAGTAGCAAATAGACATCAAAAGAAGAATTTGGCGAAATTATAATTATAGTCGTCTGTGAGAAACAGTGATACCAAGATTTTCAAGATGTCTATTGGGGCAGTCAGATTAGAAGTTAGATAGGCGCCATTTTCATGTTTGACTAAAAAGAAACCATAAGTCTTCTTGTGAAATACCGTGGCAATATTACTTTTTCTTTTAGGAGAAACATAACGATACCAGAGTTCTCATGTTACTCACAAAGGTGGCTATTTTAGATATAAAATCGGCAGCATTTGATTTAGGACCAACGAGACATCAAAACCAAGTCGTTCAGTGAAAACCCATTTTTAATATGTCCATCCGTTAGGAGTAGCAATAAATTCTTTTGCAATATATCCATTGTGTAGGCCATATTGGCCATCTGATCATTTCAGACCAAATAAACATCATAACAAGTCTGCGCCATATTGGAAATAAAATTGCCCTGTTTTCATTTAGGAATTACTAGGCATTATAAGAAATATTTCAGTGAAAAACCCAGGTTTATATTCAGGAGGAGTAGCGACAACAAAATTTGTAATGTTAGATGTTCGAGTGGAACCATTTTCATTTAGGAACTGTTTGACCATACGATGCTTGGGTATGCAAAATATTATGGCAATCCTGAAATAAATTTAAAGCTGTAAACAAACGACAGACATCATACCACCTCGTAGACTATTTTGCTTTATGACGAATAGAGATTACAGCACTAGCAAGAACTTCCTGGAAGGGAGTCCAAAATAGTCATTTCAAATAAACTGTTTTCATATTAACATAACTATAATGAAATCAATATTGATATGCTTTTGATTGCAGCTGGACTGTTGACCATTTGATGATGCAGAGTCGACAACGAATAATGTAAACCTTACTCATTAATGCGTACGTTTTACTACCTTCTTGAATATCTAAAATTATTGGCGTGACATGGTTCTTTACGATCGAGGAAACAAAACAAATCCTAAGGGTAGTCAAACCTATCAAATAGAAATGTATCGAATCACACAAACAGATCTCAACATTTTGTATGGTTCAATACTGTCCTCACATTCTTTAGCTGAAAAGTGAAAGGAACGAAGACTCGACACTTATATTTGTCATATGCGCGTACAGGGATTTAAACCTTATCTGATTCTGATTTTAGAAACTCTGTCAAAAGCCAATATCACTCTATTCTTGAGATTTAAGAAAACATCACATACTTGGCCCATCCATGGTCAAAAGTCAAAACTCTGGTTATTGCTTTTATGTTTTCTTCATATTTAAGAGAGGTATGAGGTTCGAGTCCTGCTACATCCATTTCGAATCAAGTAAAACCCGCCTTTTATTATTTTATTTTTTTATTAATAGAAACGAGGCGTTCGCGAGAGAAAAAATTCATTTAAAAATATGAAGCTGTTACTCGTTGAATATTATAGAATTTAAGCATGTTAGCGAGCAACGGATTGAGTTTATGTTGCTAATGTTCGTATATAAAATAAAACAAAAACTTGCTGATATACTAATCGCATTACACTTTATATTATTTAGTAAATGTCTCAAAGAGTCAAGATTTTTTATATTCGAACATCTCGACGCTATGCTTTTATCATTCCTAATGTCAAGACACGTGCGCGAACAATAAAATCATGAGTTTGGTATAGGGAATGTAAAAGAAACGTGATTTAATCTAGTGAATGTCGTAAAAGAAACGTTATTTAATCTAGTGAATGTCGTAAAAGAAACGTGATTTAATCTATGGAATGTCGTAAGGAAACGTGATTTCATAAGAGCGTATATCCCTTAACTAAGCAAACGTTTGGTCCTAGATCAAAACATAGCCTTAAATCAGCAATACATGATGCATTGTCTGGTTCTGTCTAGGTCCTTGCTCGGTTCAAATTCAAACCAACCTCGATTTTTGTCTGTCTTCTCCTTGGCAGTAATGCTAATTAATTTGATTTGCGAAAACGATATCTAAAAGTCATGGTTTCTGAAGTTATTGAGCAATAGAACATTTACCAAGTATCAACTAATTGAACAATTATCCACAAGATTGACATCTTAGGACATGTTAAGAGGACAAAAACAATTAATTTGCTTCTTGACATGGCACGTACGATGTTAATTAAAGCAAGAGCCCATCACTCTACTGGACAAAAATAACTGCCAGCAATTCAAGAAAAGACGATTTTTTGGCTTTAATTGCAAAGTGAAATAATCTCCGATTTTCTGCAGACATAACAAGACTTTCAAATTATCTGGTGCTTATATTGGGTGTCAGCTTGACACCATTCTTATTTGGGACATCATCCTTTCCTGCGGACGTAGTGACGCAAAAATTGTTAAGACAGCAGTCGTGGTAGCCATAACGGGTGTATGCCTGGCACCATTTCCATTTAGGATTATTTATTTAACAGATGAAGTCTATTGGCGAAACCCTGTGTTGACAGAACCATCCATTTGGGAGGAGTAGAAATAACAGCATTTTCAACATAGTCATCATGGTCGCCATTTTAAGGATTATGTTTATTTATTAAGGACCAATTCGACACCACATAACTCTTCTGATGCAAACAACAGATCAAAACGTTTTTTCCATTTCAGATTCTCGAAAATAAGAGTTTTATGAAGCACAAACATTATATGTCAGATCAGTGCTATTTGGAATTAGGATCTACAAAATATGAGACGTCTTTTAGTAAGAATCCTAAGCTGATAACAATATTCATTCAGGAAACGTAGCGATCATAAGATTTTCAAGATGGCGATTGTGACAGTCATATTAGGCTTTTGATTGGTACCGCTTTCACTTAGGATTAACTAGAGATAATAAGTTGTTTTCTGGAAAATTCACAATGTCAATATGACTCAGGAATAATATGAGAATATTCTCAAGATGGATCTTCTGGTAGCCATATTAGATATTAAATTGGCACTATTTTCATTTGGAACAACTCTTCATCATAGGACACTAGGACATCGTTAAGTGAATATCTCACAATGATATTTCAATCCATTTAAAAGAAGTAGCGATAACAAAGATTTCAAGCTGGTGCATTGGCAAACATATTGGATGTTGGAACAGGACCATTTTAATTTCGAACCAACTATACAGTGTGTGTGTGTGTGTGTGTGTGTGTGTGTGTGTGTGTGTGTGTGTGTGTGTGTGTGTGTGTGTGTGTGTGTGCAAAACGTTTCCTAGCAATCATCCAAGCAGTTTAGGGAGAGTATCACTAATAAACTTGTGCAAAAATACATACGGACGACGAACGAAAAACCATCTCGTAAGCCCTTCTACTGCACAACCCGTAGCGATAAAAAGCCTCTCGTTTGGAATATCAGTTGGTAATGGTAGATTCTACAGCTTCATATGAAGGTGATTCGCTGAAATGCTAATGTCATTTACGTGACATAGGAACGAAAAAAAGCGATCTGTCCTGCCGAACGGGACATAACTTTAGATATATTGTTCGTCGGACACGCAACGTACCAGCAAACCATCCACCGAGCTCATTACAACAAAAAAAAACGCAGTTTAATTTTTTTCAATTTTTCTATTAAATTCCTGTTTTGTCTTTCGAAAGACCTTGGGCTGAAACGAAGAAGAAAAATGGTGCATGGGTTTAAAGGATGCATATAAGTGCTGCCGTTAATTGCATCGTCCAAGCATGGTACGGTAGTTTGTCGCAGCATTTTGTTTTTATTACACCGAATCTCTTGGAAGATTTTATTGAATCGGGACATAATAAAGCAACACAAATTTTAATTAATGTGCACCATTATTATTACCCGATTTCAGAGGATATGATTGGTTTAACCAAACTGGTTATAGATTCTGTATGAATTGGTTGAAGACATTAAACCGAGGATCAATGAATCAGTCATGGCAGTTCCATTCATATTCTATTTATCTGCGTATATGGTGAAACTTTATTAAAGACCCGAATGTCGATTTCAATAGAACTACTTTTTTTTCTCATGCGAACTATTTAATGGAGATTTCCTTGACACAACACACAACCAGTAAAGTCAGTATTCAGTTGCACTGCTATTTTTACTATATCTAAATTCTATTTCAGTCTGTTTACGTTCCAGATGTCTAAAATTCAGCATGTCTTCATATCAAAGGCGTAGCGATATTTTGCGCCCGGGGACGAACTATAAAATTGGCGCCCCAGCGATCTTGTGACCGATTTATTACCCTTGTTTTCTTATTATAATGTAACGTTGTAAGCCTCATTTTGGCGCCCCTGTACCTTAGCGCCCGGGGATATATGTACCCGCTGCCCCTCCCCCCCCCCCATAGCTACGCCTCTGCTTCATATGTAAGTTGTCTGAACGGAGTTTATACTGCGACAACTGCCCAATGCAAGGCCTTTTACATCCAAAATTCATTTCTATGTCATGCTTGTCAGGGCCGGACCTGCTATAGGGGCCCAGGGGGCCCGGGCCCAGCCCCCTTATAGAAAAAAAGGTGTGTGTGTGTGTGTGTGTGTGTAGGAAGAGAGAACGAAAGACAGACAGTCAGAAACAAACAAACAAACAAAATCAACAAGCGAACAAACAAAGAATAATATTAGAAGCTCGTGTTTAATTTTATGCGTATCCTATTTTACGGTCTCTGTAGTGTACTAGCTTATAGTAATAGTACTGTTACACGCACAGGGGTATTCACTTGACCGAGCGGTGTCAAAACCCTGGCGCGAGTCACGCTGGAAGTCATATGTTTTCCCCAAATTTCCAAAGACTTCCATACAACTTGAGTTGTAAAATGGAAAGAAAGACCTGTCTGCTATATTTAATAACCTTTGCTCTAATCAATTGGCGACTCAGATGAGACAACTTGCCCAAAAGTCCATTAACTGCACCTTTGCATGGTTTATCTTCATTATCATCCGTTTTCCGTACCAACAGCTTGTCATGCCATAGAAATTACACTAGTATTCCCTTACTAACTGGGAAATATTTAACTGCGCGACCCTAGGCCAGTCAATCCTCATAATTTCCGGCGTATCACGCTCATATACATACGCCCATTTTCCACTATGGACACATAAACGGTACCTACCAAGTTCCAACTTATTGATTCCATTCTATAATTTACTGATTTCCAACCATAAATACTGCCTTTTCAATCACAATACTTTTATACACCGCGGAATTTTAATATGGACTATGTTACAAAAAGGGACAGTCATTCGGCTTGTACCCAAATTCACTACTAACGACCCCAGCATGGTTCAAATTCACTAACACTCGGCTCTGTGATGTTTGCTCCTACTAACTGGCTAACTATTTCGGGCTAGTAATGTTTCCATGGCACCGAAGACCAAATACTCGCACAAATTAAAAACGGGATGCTGTCAAATACACATACTCCAAATTTATTACAGTACGTATACTATGTTAGGCCTACCGAGATTTCGTTTGCAAAACGGTCGAAAGACGCTGGCTGACCCGCTGTGACGTAATCTCACTCCCGACTTTGGAAGCTTTTTTGCAAAGGGGTTCCGAATTTTTTAAATTTTTTAAAATTTATTTATTTATTAAAATTTTTTTTACTGTTTTTAAAACATTGCAGTTTTTAGTCACTTTTGTTAGATCCCTTTTTTAAGGTTCGGATAGCACCAGATTGCACCATTTTGCATCCTTGAAGAAAAATTTCTGAGGGGGCATGCCTCCGGACCCCCCTAGAAGACTCGGCGCATCGCGCCTTCGCTTAACCCAATAACAAGTTTGACCCCCTCCCCCCTGAAAAACTTAGGTCCGGCCCTGCTTGTTTATGCCTATGCTTATGTCGTACCTCTAGGTCGGAATTATTTTGCACCTCTTTAAATTCAGCTTGTGAACTAGCAAACATACTTCAACAAGAGACCATCGAAGGTACTAACGCACTGCTGGCTGAAAATAATTTCTAGGAATTTAAAATAAGACTATTTCATCATTTTAACTGCTGAGTGTTGAAACCATCTTTGATGTTTATTAACGATATTTATACGTTACTGCATTTGTATGGTAAAATATAAAGGAGAGATGTTTTTTTTTAAAAGAAAGTAATACTACACGAACTTAGGAGTACAATATTAGTATGAAAATAATGAATTAATATTTCATATACAAATGCAGTAACCTTTTTTTATATTCTCATTTTGTTTTCCTACCTAAGGTTTAATAATACAGTAATAGTTTCAAGAAACAAAGTAATAGATTTCAAAACACATACACAACCGTAGATTCATCAATACACAGTAACAATATTAATGCGCACATAGCACCTCCCAGTGGCCTTTGAACTTCGTCGCGCGCTCGACATTAGTTTTTTTTTTTCTTTTTTTTTTTTTAAATTTTCGTTTTGGTCACATAAAATTGAAATTTTGAGTTATATTTTAAATGAACGCGCATTGTTAAGAAACACTTTTGCTGATAGACGGATCCCAGCTACGACATGTACATAAGAGTGTCTTATATCTCTAGCCTATCAAAATAGGTACACGGAACATTTAAAAAGCAGCTATTGTGTGACACTCCATTTACCTAGTGGAAATACTTTTTCATCGTCTTGGTTTATTGCATTTGAGGCTCTTAGTTTTCTACCAACACTTTCGGCAGCATGTGTTATTTCCCCTGGAATTTAGTGTTGTGACTGACTAGTAAAATGGTACGCCTCTGACAGATATGCGATAGCTCTTGGCTTCAATATACTTTTTATGATAGATATGCGATATCTCTTAACTTCAATGTGCTTTTTATGATAGATATGCGATAGCTCTTGGCTTCAATATGCTTTTTATGATAGATATGCGATAGCCCTTGACTTCAATGTGCTTTTCGATGATAAATATGCGATAGCCCTTGGCTTCAATAAGCTTTTAGATGATAGATATGCGATAGCCCATGGCTTCAATATGCTTTTCGATGATAAATATGCGATAGCCCTTGGCTTCAATATACTTTTCGATGTTATTTCCCTAGACCCTTGAGAGTACTGGGCAAACTTGGAACCTCTGTATTTGCGAAAAGTGACATTGCAAATATCACGTTCATTCGTTTTTTTTATTTGAAAGTTTATTTGTGACTTAATGAACTCTTACATATTGTTAACTTTATCTCTCCTTTCAAATAAGGAAACAACTTGTCACATTTATTCATAAACAAATGTAATAAATCGGAAGCTAAAGTGTCTGGTACATGAACGTACATGTTAGTTTACAAAGTAGTTCCTAATAATACTAAATACTATTTGCTAGACATACGTACAAATATGAAGAAACTGAACTATTTTGACTATGTAAAGGTTAATAGAGAGAAAAATGAGGATATAATAACACGAGTTTAAAGTCAGCAACTGTAATGGACATATATACTCCCCGCTTGGCATATTTTCATCTACGACCAATAAGTGTTATCTGGAATCCCCAGGATGATAGGACTTTAGCTAAGGAGGAGTAAGGGTGTTAGAGATGGATGTCATTGTGGCCATATTTGATATCGGATTGGCACCAGTTATATTTACTACCATTAGTACCATCTAGATATCACTAGGTATCTTTTGGTGAAAGTGTAATGTGACATCTAAGAGAAATAGTGATGACAAGATTGTCATAAGATTGTCATAATAAATCTGTCAGTGAAATCCCAGCTATCTATAAGAAATCGTGATGGAAAAAAATTGTCATAATAAATCTGTCATTAAAAATTCCAGGCATCTAAGTGAAATCGTGATGGCGAGATTATCATAATAAATCTGTCAGTCAAATCCCATCCATCTAAGATAAATAGTGCTGGCAAGACTGTCATATTAAATCTGTCAGTGAAATCCCAGCTATATATAAGAAATCGTGATGAAAAAAATTGTCATAATAAATCTGTCATTACAATTCCAGGCATCTAAGTGAAATCGTGATGGCGAGATTGTCATAATAAATCTGTCAGTGAAATCCAAGCCATCTAAAAGAAATAGCGATGGCAAGATTGTCATTATAAATATGTCAGTCAAAAACCCCATGTATAAATAGGAGAAAAAGTGATGGCAAGTTTTTGTTATCTGAATGACACAGGAGCAACAAGACATCTTATGAAATTGTTTAGTAAATACCCCATATTCATAGGTTAATCCATTCAAGTGGAGTAGTGATAATATTTTCAAGTTTGCCACTGTGGCGGCCATATTGGATGTCAGAGTGGTACCATTTTCATTTATGGCCAACTAGACCTTGGAATAAATATGTTTAAAAAATGTCATGGCAACCCTCCAAGCAGCTTAAGTAGAGTCGCGATAATAAACTCGTGCTAACGGACCGACGGACAACAAACCTTCGTGTAAGTTGTTTTGGTCTGAATAGAAGAGCTTAAATTTGGTCTTTTTGCTCCATCCCTGTTCTGACAGATTTATTTTGCGTCAAATTACCTGCTTCACATTTTAATTTCATCGCAAATATTTTACACACTTGACTTGGTTATAAAGCTAGACAGTCCTCAATGAGTGCGTGATTAACGACAATACCTGATACATATTTGATGCTTAAATATAAATTGATCGAGCCAAAATAAACATTCATGGATTCGACTCTAGACAAGAGACCTTTAAATGAACTGATGAAAATAAAATACAATAATCTAAGACCGCTTCTTTTTCAATCGATGAATGTTGGAACAACATTTTATAAGGGCGAGCTATAATACGATTTGTAAATTGGCCGCTGTGATGGCCATATTGGCTGTCTGTTCGCTATGATTTTTCAGGAATAACCAGCTGACTTTATTAGAAACCTATTGGCTAAAACCACATGTCAACATGGCCATACATTCTGGAAAAGTATTGACAATAATATTTCTACCATGGCCGTCGTACAAGATAGATGTAAGCTTAGCATCGTTTACTTTTAGGACCAACAAGACTTTTAGACGAATATGTGTGCAAAGTTGAATTTCAATCATCTAAGTAATTTAGGATATAGTAACAAGGGGCAGACGGAACAAAATCCATCCCATAAGATATTCTGATATTTGACCAGTTGAGCTAATAACACATGATCTCATTGGTCAAGTGTCGGGAATAGCTTCTGAATTCGACCACGTGCAAAACACGAAAGTGTGGAGTTGAATCTCGTCGGCATTTGCTGAAAATGACCTAAATGTTGCGCTGAATATAAGATTTACTCTTTCAAGACTGGAATAACAATTCTAGACTGGTACTAGAAAATAGTGCGTTATCTGTATTCATAAAACACCGACAAGTTTACCGAACGTGCTGTTAAAGCCACTCAAGACAATGTAAACACATTGTATGTTCTGATGTTGAATGAGAACATTCAGTGCACGCCATCTGTTTGTATTTCCATGCAATACCCTCTTTAATTACTGAATATTTCAAATAAACTTGTCTTCCAGTAATGAAAAGGAAATGTTATTGAAACGAAATGAAGCAATGTTATCTACTTATTTATGAAAGCAGCAACCTAAATTCTAATGCGTATCAGAGTTAAGTTAACGAAATTGACAATGCGAAAAAGTCAAGCACAGTATATGTACAAAGGAAACCGCAAGACAAATTGACCGAGGCAATATTTATGGACGCTGTTTAGCGCAGTTTTAATAGGTGATTTTTTTATATGCTCTTGAACATTTGTGAACATGACAGTCTCAAGCTAGTATCAATCATTTACCTTCTAAGTATCCCGTTTGTTCCTTGGACTATTAGTATGATATGCGGAATAACCTGTGGACAATTCACAAATACGTAATGTTTGTTTGGTTTCATGACGACAATATCAGTGATTTTTAGAAATGTTGACCTTTCAGTTCAAACGTGTTATTTCCAGCATGTTGAATAATATATTAGATTATATTAAATGATAAAATTTAGAGAAAATCTTTTCTTTAGACTGCCAAGTCATTTTCTAATCATAAAATAACTAACATACAAGACATCAGTGCTGTTCTAATATATATTTCCCCAAATCACGAACAGAGTGAGTAACGTATACAAATATAGTGCGCAGTTACTAGAACGGAACGACATTCAGGCGTGTTAATTTGTTTCTGGTCCGGCATTACCACAGTAAGATAAAGGAATATTTGTATGCACTGGTTGCAGTCTTTATCCGTATTTCTGTCTCTTAAAGCCAAATCCGATATCTTTTTTTAATTAAATTTTATTTAATAACATCCTTTGTGAAATCATTATTGAAAAAAAAACAGTTTTAAAAAATCTATAACAAATCTCAGTATTTGTGATTACTATCACTGATCGCTGGAATCGGTACAAGAGTTTCGATCATTGTCCCGCATCTCATCACAAAGCTACGTTAATTCGGTGCTCTACTTTATCATCCATGGTTGCATATGTTGAGATTTCCTCGTTTTCAGGTGTACGCATAAAAAACACCAATATAATGTAGCAACCTCCTACGCATCAAAAAATGCCAGTTTTATAGATAGATAAATGACTGGGCTTGAAAGACAAATAGTGAAAATGTGAGAATAGTCACACTGGGTTATATTGGCGAGAAAATTTACTCGCGTTCGTGGTGATTGATTAATTATGTGTATGTAAATTCACGATGAAATCTTTGCACAGGAGACCACACAGGGGTTTCGCTTCAAGAAAATTAAGATTATCCCTCAATGTGTGTGTGTGTGTGTGTGTGTGTGTGTGTGTGTGTGTGTGTCCATCCCCCAACCTCTATTCGTTGGCGTATACTAATTTACTTGGTTACTATTATGAGGTATGTTAGCAGACAAAAGCTTGTCCAATGAGAAAGTTGGTGTTGAAATTTCGATGTCGTCTGTCGAAAAATTCAATATCACGTGTTTGATCAAATTGTATGTCCTCAATTTCCTTTTCTCGAGATTAGATTTTAGATGCTATATGTTGAATTATACAGGTGATGTTTTGAAAGTATTGTTCCTACGTTGACGTTTTACAGAGTATATTTGGAATTACACAGCGGTGGTTGAAATTTCAATACCATATGTCAACAATCCCTAATTCACACGTTGTATTCAACGGGTTGCGATGAAAGTTTCATTTCATATGGCAAGTATTTAGTTCTCATCTGTTAAATTTCACAGCAACGAGAAACAGCCTTAATGTTTAAAAATAACTTGGTTAATTTACAAGAGCGACCTCTAGCGAAGACATTCATAGTAATTCTCCACCTGTGAGTGGTAACTTTCAAACCGTAAATGCATGAAGTGTAATGGCGCCTTATAATTGAATACACGAATGATGTATCTTAATATTCCATATTATTCTGAATTGTTAAAGTAAACATTGTGTATTGTTACTTTTAACACCAAACACATCATTTCACCATATAAAAGATGACAAGCACAATAAAATGACCAATCACCGCTGTGTACGTCAACAGATACATTTTAAAAGCTCAACACATGAAATGGAACTTTCAGCACAGTGTGATTCAACACGTTAAATAGAAACTTAACATATTGCATTAAAATCTCAACAACCGCCATGTAATTCAGATAATACAATCTAAACATTTGACATTGAACATCGAACGTTTAACAAACGCTGTGTAATTCAACAGATGAAATCTAAAAACTCAACATATGAAATCTAAAAACTCAACAGATGAAATCTAAAAACTCAACATGAAATCTAAACACTCAACATATGAAATCTAAAAACTCATCAGATGAAATCTAAAAACTCAACATATGAAACCTAAATACTCAACATATGAAATCTAAAAACTCAACATATGAAATCTAAAAACTCAACAGATGAAATCTAAAAACTCAACATATGAAACCTAAATACTCAACATATGAAATCTAAAAACTCAACAGATGAAATCTAAATACTCAACATATGAAATCTAAAAACTCAACATATGAAATCTAAATACTCAACATATGAAATCTAAAAACTCAACAGATGAAATCTAAAAACTCAACAGATGAAATCTAAAAACTCAACATATGAAACCTAAATACTTAACATATGAAATCTAAAAACTCAACAGATGAAATCTAAATACTCAACATATGAAATCTAAAAACTCAACAGATGAAATCTAAAAACTCAACAGATGAAATCTAAAACTCAACAGATGAAATCTAAAAACTCAACAGATGAAATCTAAAAACTCAACAGATGAAATCTAAAAACTCAACAAATGAAATCTAAAAACTCAACAGATAAAATGTAAAAACTCAACAGATGAAATCTAAATACTCAACAGATGAAATCTAAAAACTCAACATATGAAATCTAAAAATTCAACAGATGAAATCTAAAAACTCAACATATGAAATCTAAATACTCAACAGATGAAATCTAAAAACTCAACAGATGAAATCTAAAAACTCAACATATGAAATCTAAAAACTAAACAGATGAAAAAATCTAAATACTCAACAGATGAAATTTAAAAACTCAACATATGAAATCTAAAAACTCAACATATGAAATCTAAATACTCAACATATGAAATCTAAAAACTCAACAGATGAAATCTAAATGCTAAACATATGAAATCTAAAATCTCAACAGATGAAATCTAAAAACTCAACATATGAAATCTAAAAACTCAACAGATGAAATCTAAAAACTCAACATATGAAATCTAAAAGCTCAACAGATGAAATTTAAAAACTCAACATGAAATCTAAATACTCAACATATGAAATCTAAAAACTCAACATATGAAATCTAAAAACTCAACATATGAAATCTAAATACTCAACATATGAAATCTAAATACTCAAAATATGAAATGGAGCCTTGAAAATAAACTCTTTAAACCAATACGTTAATTAGGAATTCTCGACGTATGACATTGAAATTTCAACCAACCTCGTGTAATTCAGAAAATACAATCTAAAACTTCGACATTGGATCACAAATTTTCAAAAAGCGTTGTGTAATTCAAACGATACAACCTGTACACAGAAAATATAAATTCAACCACTACTGTTTAATTCAGTTGATACAAGCTAAATTGTTGACTTAGAAAATGGAACTTTAAGAACGTGCATTTTGAATATAGCACGTGAAAATGGAAATCTGGACATATGACATTAAAATTTCAAAGGCAATATTCTGATTGAATCAGCTTTGGTCCTCCACGGCGCCTAATAATCTAGGGCTTGTGGCGGCCATATAACAGGTAATAAACATACGAGTCGGATTGTCACCAGTGGCTTGAGACGTTAATCACACCCATGACTATACACGAGTTAGAGACTAGAATGCTATAAATGTTATCTACTAGTCTTGACACTCTAAGAAATATTTAGTCAGTAATGCTATTAAAATGACACAACAATACTTCCAAAAATGGCCCCAAAAATTCAGGAAGATATTTTTTCTCAATAGCTTTACCCATCCCTTTTTAGTAATCGTGATATTTTTATGTCGAATCGGTCTAATTTGCATATGAAATTTTGAAATCCTTTTAAGGAAGGGTGGAGTTAGAATTTGCTCATAGTCAATTGTTTCGATGCAGTAACTTCTAATATAAACTAAAATATTTTCAGATCTAGTTTAACAAGAATAAAACCTGATGGGATTTAAATCAAATGAAGCGCTGTTGTTTGTTTATTTATTTATGGAAATAAAAACCTATACGCTGGTGCATGCTATGGCATGGATTGGTGCAATGAAATAAACTTTTGAGACATTACGGGTAAGATAAGTTTAATTAGGCAACCGTTATCAAAGGAAGAATAAATATTTATGGACGTCTCTTGCAGTTTTGACAAGTGCATGTTTATAGTGATGTAAGTATATGCAGTTCTTGAAAAAAAAGTTTTGACAACTTTTCTCGCCAAATAAACTTGCACTCAATTATAAGCCTATCCCCTCCACTGCATGAATCGCCTTGTTGTTCTATTACTTGTACATGATTTCGTCTAATTCTTGGAATAAATAGACGGGATATTAACAACGTGTAGCAAGCAATGGTTTCATTTTTACGACGAGAATGGGACTATATAGATATTTGAATTTTAGTTCAAACACATTTTACTACCAATAAATAATAAATACTAAATGATCAGATAGAAAACAAAATTTAGGTCAGACCTAATTTCAAACTTTATTAAATGTTTACTTATTATTTAAGTCAATCTACCGATTTATTTTATAGTTCAGGGCCAAATCGTTTTAAAACATAGCCGATTTCTCAACAGGCACTGAGATCTAACGATGGTTTAGATTAAAGATTTTATTAAAGCATTGAAGATATAATGACTGAGAAAGGCAACTAAACACAAAATAATTAAATATCTTGATCGTGAGTTGATTTTGAAAATAAATTTAAAAACATTTACTTATAAGTTACATAATAATCGCTTATTGTTTCAAGCTCTTACAAACAAGTTCTGGAAATATACATTAGAAGGATGGATAGAATTTACTAACAAGTTGAAAAATGCTTATGTTTTTATTCTCACCAGTAAGGTTTAATTCAATTATGTTGGGATGACAAAATTTTACTATACAAAATTGGCATGGAATGGAAGAGAATCCATAATATCATCGATACAGTTGCACGTGATTGATCCATCTATTCCGATGATGAATTAAAAAACAAGTCGCTAGAGACTGAAACTAATTTGCAGGAGTTCAGGTTTTGACTATTTCATTTTTTTTAACTGCATTGTGCTGAAGTCATCTTTGATATTCTTCAGCGATAACAAGATTTTAAAATTACCTGCTTGGGTAGACATATTGGTTTCAGCTTGGCACCATTTTCATTTAGGACAAAGTCGACATCACTAGAAGCATTTTGGTGCAAAAGCCATGTAATAAGGATCGTCCATAGTGACAGCGAGATCAAACGCCCCAATGTCAACTAATTATGATGTCCCTAGTTTTAGAACATTCCTTTGGTCATAAAAAGAATTTCTGCCAATTTTTTTCTAATTCCAACATTGTTTAGGGGGGCCACCTCAATTAGCAAGATTTGCATTATGAAGCATTATATTGCGATATTCATTTAGCTGAATGTTATTTGCTGTTGACCTCTTTACATATTTAATATATTACAATGGTATTGAATTTGATTAAATAACTATTCTTTGCTTGTTTATTCAAGTTGTTTGTGAAGTCTGCAATCTTTGAAAGTGAGTTTTTACAAAATATTTCAATTTTATCTAATTTTTGTATTAAACTTTTTTATTTTTATTGAACTTATTATATTATACTTTCATGTTCTCCAAATTCTATAGCCTGTTTTACAAATGTTATATGCAAACTGTTATTAGTCATTACAGGGCTGTTAGATTTAGCACATGTTGACTGTAAAGTGTTAATCACTATTGTTATATTCATGTTGTTGCCAGACGCCAGTTGAATAATGGAAGGCAGTGAAGAGAGTACCGTTCCAGGTCTGCAATCAACTCCTATTTCGGCTACCCTGTCCCAGAAAACTCCTCCAACAAGACAGTCATCTACAATATTCGGTCTTGGCAGCAAGATAACGGTAGAAGACTCAACAATTACTGGTTCGAGTCTGCCTACATGTCTGCAAGTCTTGCGGTGTTTGATGCATCATCTAGATGATGGTGCGCATGAAAACTGTACCAGATGGGAAACAGCTAAAATTGTCCTGTCAAAGGTATCTGTGTTTTATGAGAAAGCCCATATTCCGATGATTACAGAACGCAGGGCATGCGAACGATTAATTAAACTGCTTGACGACAATGCTAAAGTGAGAGCAATACCAATCAACCGCCGATCAGCCCCGAACTCCCTGAACAAGCTAAAAAAGATGGAAGAAATGCTAGCTCAGACATTCCCATTGTGGTCTGCAAATGCAGAACAACTCATCAAAAATCCGGAAGATTTCGCTTTCCTGCAGTCAATGAAGACTGACCGTCTGGCAACATTCGGACCACGTGACAAAGTCCTTGCAGCCAAAGTCCAGCGTCGCGAACAAAGGGACAACATGGAAACACGGCGGCGCGAGAGAATGCAGAGTCACCTGAAGTTGATGACTGCACCTAAAATACTCCATAACAGCGACAGTAGCTGCAGTGATGAGGATGTTGTTAGTGATGGAGACGTTGGCTCATTGGCTGCTGGTCCATCCATCATACCAAGAACTTCGAGAAGTCACAAGCGAACTGCTCGCACAGGAACACCTGCTTTCATCCCTCACGACATCATTCAACGACCCAAACTTGTTCAAGTAGCCACACGTCTGAAGATGACTCCAGTGCAACAAGCTGCATACACGGAGGCATTAGTGGCAGAGGCAGGTGGTGATACTTCAAAGATATGCACATCATACTCAACCGCAGACAAGTCCAGGCGTCAGATAGGAAGATTGATAGCAAAGAATTGTAAGGACCAATGGATCCCGCTAAAATTGGTATCCCTGCATAGGGACTCAAAGCTGATGACATCACTGTCAAACCAGAATATCACAGAAGAACGTCTCACTGTCGTCGTCGGAAATGCCACAGAATTTAAGCTTCTGGGAGTCCCATCATATCAACCTGGAACAGACAGAAAGTCCGGAGATATAATTGCTGATCTGACAATGGGTTTGCTCTCATCATGGCAATGTACCGAGTCTGTTGTGAATATGATATTCGATACCACAGCATCGAATACAGGTCACGTAACTGCAGCCTGTGTGACAGTCCAAAAGCAGCTTGGACGAGCTCTCCTTTGGTCAGCCTGTCGTCACCATGTTGGTGAGATTATCCTGTCTCATGTTTTCGATGATCTGAAGATTGAGGCATCCAAGTCTCCAGACGTCACCTTGTTTACACGATTTCTTAAGAGCTTCCAAATGTTGACGGTGCCATCTAAAAGCAATGATGAACAGCTATCTCGATTGAACTTGACATCATTCAACAACGAGGCACTTCAGAATGTAGATACATATCGAACCAGTGTTCTCCAGCTTGCCAAATCAGAGCTTTCACTACGCCGAGATGATTATCAAGAATTTGCTGAGCTGTGCACAGTGTTCCTTGATGGAGAAACTGAAGATCATCATGTCACCTTCAAGCGACCAGGAGCCTTACACAAAGCCAGATGGATGGCTAAACTCATCTATTCGATTATTTAACTATATTTAACATTTTAAACATTGAACAAATCATATAGAAAAATGTTGAAAACAACATATACTGTCTAAATTCATTGCGATGAAACTATTGTCTCCGATGAGTTGAAAAATGTTAAAAGATGTAGTGAATGGTTAATTTGTTATATAACAAATACTTCTAGCACCCGTTGTATAAATTTAGCATCATACTATTGAATATAATCAGATAAAAACTGAGCATGTACTATTGCAATATCTATATACAACTCTGCATGCAATATTATATAACATAATGACATGTTTAAAATGAGTGGAAAAACTGGAAATATGTACCAAATGGCGAGTTTTCGATATTTTGACAAAAAAATTCATTTGAATGGTGGACCACCTAAATGTACTTCAAACTTCACCAAACTTTGTCATAAATTTTCTTTTTTTATATAAAAAAAAAACTAGACAAGGGACAAAATGATCCATTGAAGTTAAAAAAAATATGGGGCGTATGATATATATATATATCAGGAGATATATCAGGAGTAGAAATAATATTTTCAAACTAACCACCATAATAGCAAATTGTTTGAGGTTACTCATTTACCTTTAGGACCAGATAGACACTGTAAGAAATCTGGTGACGAAAAACAACTGTTAAAATAATTTTCCATTTGGGAAATGTAGATAAAACAAAATTTTCTAGATTGTAACGTCAGCTCAGTCCTATTTTAATTTAGGATTAACCAAACATTGTAAGAAGTGTTTCAGTGAAAATCCCGTCCACATATTCATTTAGAAGAAGTGCCACTATGGTAGTCATGCAATACATCAAATGTTTTCTTATTAGACTAACTAAAAGTCATAATAAGTATTCTGGTGTCAAAATGACTTTCAATTTAGGAAAAGCAGTGATCTGATTTTCAATATGGACGCTGTGACATTCACTAGCCGGCACTATTTCATGTAGGCTCAACGTAATATCACAAGATGTCTTTTTGTTGAAAAAACACATGCAAATATACCTTTCCAATGAGGTGGAGTTGTGTGGCTCCATTATTGGATGTCGTATCAGCAATATTGTAATTTGCAACGAACTGGACATGATAAGAAATCATTTGATGAATAACCTACGTCGATATTGACTTTCCTTTCAGGTGTAATTGTGAAAAAAGTTAAAGATTGTTGCCGTAACGGCCATGCTGGATATCAAAACAGTATCCTTTTCTTTGGGGGGGGGGGCAGTTTCAGACGGACAACATAAAAAGTCATTTATATGAAACCCAATAATTATATGACCATAGACGTAAGTTTATTTGTTTGTTTGTTTAGGATTTCTAACGTAGCTTTAACAATTGTTCAGTCACATTGCTACGATGTCTGCAGTGAGGCAGTTTATAGTGATGTCTAGCACTGGGGCATCATGCGGCAGACATGTAGCATGATGTCCCACCCAGTCACATTATCCCGACACCAGGCCGACTAGTCCTAACACTAACCTCTTTATGCTGAGCGCCAAGCGAGGCAGCTGTTAGTACCATTTTTGAAAGTATTTGGTATGACTCAGCCGGGAATCGAACCCATGACCTCCCGCTCCCGCAGCGGACACTCTAACCACTTCGCCACCGGAGCGGTTACCAAAGACGTAAGAGAAGTAGCGATAACAAGATTTTCGTTACGACTCTATCGTGTTAAACTAGGTAACAGTAACAACTTAAACCAGAAGGTTTTGTAAAATTCAACAAATAATTTATTTGCCTAGAATACAAGTGAAATTTTTAAAGGATGTAAAGTATTGTGAATTAAATCCCCAATAGTCGTGAACGTTTTATGACAAGTCCAAATGTATAAATTTTCAACTGAATTCCAGTGGTTATCCAAATCAGTCAAAATATTTAATGGGTTCACGTGCCTTTAGTCTCGAACGTGGTAATGTTACAATAGAATAGAATGGGACGATATGTTAACAGTCTTTATAATGTATTAGAATAATATTATCCAAAAATGTCCTTGTCTGAATTCCCTATAATTCCAAATTAACGTTTCTGTCCAAATAATTTTATCAGTGGGAAATACCAATGTCCTAAACTCAGATTAAGATAAACATGTTTGCATCCATTGATACTGATCCCAATATTTACTCAAGAGATACATAAGCTATGTATTATAATCAGGTGCACAGTGAACTTGATTTGGAACTTAGGTCAAGTACAAGATACACTTATACATAATGTGTAATCATGGATACAAAAATAATACAGATTTAATATACACAAAGGTATTTCCAAACAGTGCAATTTTCATTTAGGACCCATTTCCCTATGGAAAGAATGTGTGTGTCAAGTGTCTTTATAATTATCAAAATAGTTTAAAAGGAGTAGGGAAAAAAAACTCTCGGTAATGTACAGACGGAAAACAGTCGAACGATTATCCATAAGCTGTTCTGAGCCTAAGATGTGTATATTTTGAAAACAGTCGAACGATTATCCATAAGCTGTTCTGAGCCTAAGATGTGTATATTTTGAAAACAACGTTTAAGATCATATGCCAGTTCTAAGGTAAATTCCTCATACTTGGAGAGATTTAATTGGAAATGAAACGAAAGCAGTTAAAATAGAAGAAACATTTTGTAGTAAATTAAAATGTCTATTTATCAAATAAGTTAAAGAAAAACAAAGGATGCATACTTTTTATAAGGTCATTACTGAAGGAGATAAACATGAGTCTGCATGAGAAACGGAAACGGAGGTTGCCATTACACATTCAGATAAAAAATAGTTACCTTTATATCCTTGCTCAGACTGATATTAAAACCTAATGGATTTTGAATTGAAAATAATGCGAAAATGTATGTGTTCAAATTCCTGTTTACGCCAAGCCAGCATAGTATATAATAATTAATTTAGGTTTATTAAATGGATAATGAGTAAAATCTACATTTATTATTTGAATGTAGAAAAGTAAATCAGATGTGGATTAAGTTAACAGTAGATGAAATGAAACGTTATTGACTGTCTTACTATATAGCAAAACAAGTTATCTATCAATAAAAAGTTTCTAAATCACCTTATCTGCTTAAATATCACAATATCGATCTCAAGGTCTTTATATATCGATTAGTCAATTGACTGATGATAGTTTGATGAAAGGATCCAAAAATAACTTACATATAATGACTGTAGACAAACACGGTGATTTTTGGTCGTTTGATATCTTTTGTGTATAACACCAGCTGTGTATTCTGGTAAAATATCGGATATGAGTATTGAAGAGACCCAGTAGGGATAATAGGCCTTGTAATTCTTGTAATTAAAATGATGGTATTCATTGAAGATGATGCCATGCAAAAGGAAAATTAGTTCAGTACAATACTATGCATTTCACTTATACAACAGTTTTACTTCAGAAAGTTCAAATATAATATATTACCAGTGCTGTGTGCCCCACCACGAATGTGGAAGAACAAGATATTAACTGTGTCAGTCCTTGATGCCAGACGCCCATCGGCAAGTCCATCCGTCCGTCACACATTTTGCGTTTATGTCCTCATTATTGGCTTAATGAGCATCCATCTTTTGTGTAGATGCCATCACAAATGCACCACAGTGTGGGTTTTAGGGGCATACAGGTCTTGTGGGAATTCCTTTAGGTGTGCGGCACATTATATTGCCTTTATTAAAGATATAATATTTATACACATTAAACAAAACTATTGGACAAACTTTAAACATCATTTAGAGAGCAATGCAGTGTTTTTAATTACGTATGTGTCACAAGTGTAGAAATGATGCCGATATGCAATCATATGATGGTCATCACTAGAATAAGTAAAAATTAAATATAACTAAGGTTATTCTAAAATTTCTCCCCCATTTAGTGCTTTGTCTAGTTTAACCGACGACGTAAGACCTTGGCGTCACTTTTTCCATTTTTTATTTGTGTCTTTTTTTGTTGCTCTTTTACATTTTTTTTTTGTAAATGGCCTCAGGAAACCAAGAACTAAAGATATTCATCAGAAAGGAAAAAAGCTACAACCAAGTTGATATAACTACCTCATAAAAAATACATGATCAGTTTTAACCACAATGAAATGACTTCGTAAAAACAAATACATGATCACTTTTAACCAAGTTGATACGATGACCTTATAACAAATACATGATCAGTTTTAACCAAGATGATACGATGACCTTATAACAAATACATTTCAGCTTTAACCAAGTTTATATGATTTACTAATAAGAAATACATGATCAGTTTTAACTAGGTTGATATGATTTCATTATAACAAATACATGATGATATTTAACTAAGTTGATATAACGATCTTATAACGAATACATGGTCAGGTTTAGCCACAAGAAAATGACTTCCTTATAACAAATACATGATCAGTTTTATCCACATTGATATGACGACCTTATAACAAATAGATGTTCAGTTGTAACCAAGTTGATGGGGATCCGAGTGGCCGGGTCGTCTAAAGCGCTCTCCGTTACGGATCACTGCCATCTCATCTCTGTCTGCGTCGGTTCGAGTCTAAGATTCTGCTAATGTAGTTATGTGAGAAAGCTTGCCAGTAGCTTCTCGTGGGTCGGTGGTTCTTTTCGAGGGTTTTCCCTGGTTCTTCCTCCACCAATAATACTGGCCACCATGTATGCCATCTATTTTGTGTGCTGAAAAGTGGCGTTAAACCCTTCAAGTTTAATCAAGTTAATATGACTTATAACAAATACATGATCCGTTTAACCAAGTTGACTTGACTTCCTGATAACAAGTACATGATCAGTTTTAGCCACAATGAAAGGACGATCTTATAACAAATAAATGATCAGTTTTAACCAAGTTGTTTTGACTACCGTATAACAAATACACTATCAGATTTTTACGAAATTGATATAGCTTCCAAAAACAAATACATGATAAGTTTTATTCACGTTGATATGACTTCTTTATAACAAATACATGTTCGGTTTTTACCAAGTTCATATGACGACCTTTTAAAAGAAATACAAGATCAGTTTTAACCAAGCTGATATGACTTCCTTCTGAAAAATTCATGATCAGTTTTAACCAAGTTTATATGACGACCTTCTAACAAATACATGATCAGTTTTATCGAAGTTGATATGACGACCTTCTAAAAAAATTCATGATCAGTTTTAACCATGTTTATATGACGACCTTATAACAAATTCATGATCAGTTTTAACCAAGTTTATATGACTTCCTTATAACAAATACATGATTAGTTTTATCGAAGTTGATATGACTAACTTATAACAAATACATGGTCAGTTTTAGCCACAATGAAATGACTTCCTTCTAACAAATACATGATCAGTTTTATCGAAGTTGATATGACGACCTTCTAAAAAATTCATGATCAGTTTCATCGAAGTTGATATGACGACCTTATAAAAATACATGATCAGCTTTATCCTCGTTGATATGACTAACTTATAATAAATACATATCTCCATCTCAAATAATATCCACAAAGATAAGCATAAGTTATGTGGCGTCTGTAAAGTCAGATATACAATCACACGTCATGTGGTGTCAGTTGGACTGAATATATAATCATGTTTTCTGGCGTCAATTGGTCTGGATATATAATTATTAAGTTATGTGTCGTCAGTTAAATTGGATGCAAAATATAACGTTATGTGGCGTTAGATGGGATGGATATAAAATCATTAAGTTATGTGGCGTCAGTCAGCTTGGATTTAAATTCATACGTTACGTGGCGACAGTTGGTTTGGATATAAAGCTATAATGTCGCGTTAGTCGGGATGGAGTTATGTGGCGTCAGTCACCTTGGATTTAAGCTCATGCATTACTTTGTGTCAGTTAGGTTGGATGTAATATCAATACGTTACGTGGCGTCAGTTAGGTTGGATGTAATATCAATACCTTACGTGGCGTCAGTTGGGTTGGATGTAATATCAATACGTTACGTGGCGTCAGTTAGGTTGGATGTAATATCAATACCTTACGTGGCGTCAGCTTGGTTGAATTAATATAATACGTGACGTGACGTCAGTTACTTTGGATGTAATATCAATACGTTACGTAGCGTCAGTTAGGTTGGATGTAATATCAATACGTTACGTGGCGTCAGTTGGGTTGGATGTAATATCAATACGTTACGTGGCGTCAGTTAGGTTGGATGTAATATCAATACCTTACGTGGCGTCAGTTTGGTTGAATTAATATAATACGTTACGCGGCGTCAGTTAGGTTGTATGTAATATCAATACCTTACGTGGCGTCAGTTGGGTTGAATGTAATATCAATACGTTAGTGACGTCAGTTATGTTGGATGTAAAGTCATAATTTGGATGCATGTCCATGTTACAATGAAACTTCAAAAATAAATTGTCTTACATATGGACCTTGAAGTGCACATAATACATGTCTTCTCTAGTTTGAGTCAAGTGAAATTGTGTTTGCATTGGGGAAATTAAAATGTCTCAATGTAATTATTGTATATAAATCTTCACGAAAAGATAAACTGAATAAGGTTGTATTTCTTTATTACTAGATCATCTTAAACGTATCATGTCTATTTCAACAATGTGCATTTCATGAAGACAAGTGTATATATAATTAGATTAGATGAAAAAAGATTAGATATAATAAGATAATACAAGAGGAGGGAAGATGAAGCGGTAGGAAGTTGAAATCGGATGAGATGGGGTCAGATAATCCTTTATTTCAGATTGTTTGGTCCAGAAATAGAATAGAATACAAATAAATCTTCTAAACATTGCACGTGAAGTTCTTTCCGACTGATTTTTATCAATAGCATTTTAGAATTCAAAACCTGGTGAACGATAATACCAGAGCAGACCCATGGTTTTGTCATGTACACGAGATACGGAAACCATGGACACGTTAACATTCACTGGGATCTGTCACTGAACATGTAGCCAAGGTGATTTCCAGTAACGGAACAACATTAATTGTGTCGGCAAGAGTTGTCCATAGTACTTGTTGGAAACATCCAAGACATAAAAAATATAATACATAAATGTATTTATTCTGTATTTCAGCGAACTTGTTCCAAATCACAACGTTTGCGATTCCATATCACCGTTACTATATATTCTTCTTGCGTGGCTTGAAAAGCAAATGTCTCATATAACAAAAACTGATAACACTGGAATGGACAATGAAAGAAAGATGGATGAATAAGGAGAGAGACAGTCTTTAAGAAACTGGATTTTACTTATTATGTATCTTACATGACAATAGTTGACAGTAGATTTTAGCGAAAAATACAGATAATTATAATCAAAACTATTTTTTTAAGACTTCCATTTTATGAGAACTATAGCTAGAGCGTCTTCTGTTTGGAACTGAATTTTGACATTACACCCATCACCGACACACACACACACACACACACACACACACACACACACGCACGCACGCACGCACGCACGCGCGCGCGTTTTTACCTTTTTGATTAATGTTACATTATATATGGACTGCTGCCATGTATCGTTTTGGCGAACGTTATATTTGACAAGGACTGCTATCATGAAAATATTTGCTGACTGTTATATTTTGACATGGACTACTATCATCTAAAAATTAATGTTAAATGTTATAAGTGGCCTGGAATGCTGTAGTATAAAAGTGTATTGCATATTATATTAGACAGGACTGCTGTCGTGTAAAAACTTGCTTCCTTAGGTATCTTACAGTCTTATAATCTTAATGTAATGGTGCAAAGTTTTGTACATATAATTTCACAATATATCGTGTTGTGTTCAGCGTGACACGTACTCATTAAGTTTGACGTATGAACTAGACTATCCATAAATTACTGATTGCGATGGATGGGATCTGCTTTGTTTAGAATATGACTGAATTTTAATTAGAAGTACGTTCAAGAACAGTTAGAGACATATAAAAGGCCAGTGTTAACTTAAGGCCAATTGCAGAAACTGGCAGGACTGGGACAAACCAGAGCCAAACGTTTGGGGGGAAATCTTGGGCCATTTGAAACAGGTGTCATAAATAATGTTGTACTGAGTAGTTATTTTAATAACTGAAGTATATAGAGAGGATTATCTGGCTATCATGGGAATGATACAATATTTGGCGGTTAGGGAAAGTAATCTTGACTAGCTAAGCTATACGGAGGGGGGGGGGGGTCGTGTTCCCATATGGAATTCGGGCTTTTAAGAAATTCCCATTGCGAAATTAGTCCGAGTTTTTTTATAAAGGTAATTCAAAATTTAGCTTAGAGAATTAATAAGAAGTACTTTTGTCATTAAAATGTCAAGAGAACGCTGGTCGGAAAGTGATGGATATAAAATGAGAAAGACTACTTCAATTAAATGTGCAAGTCTTGAATAAAGCGTAAGGTTAGTCTTAGTTGCAGGTCGTTGATGTAAGTTTGTAGTTATTTATTGAATTTATTCAATATAAATTCATACAACAATTTCTCCTTCTGTTCTGAAGTAATTGTGCGCATGCATTTTCCCAAATGTTATATATCTAATTTATCAAATGAATGAGTTCAGATTTACTTGTTTTGAATGTAATAGAAATTATGTATGATAGATATTTTTGAATTTTTACAGATACTAACTGTGAGAAATAAATTATCTGTCTTGATTTATAAAACGTATGCTGTTAATTGATTTTTCTATGTCTTGAAATGCATGTCAATGCAAATAATAATGTAACGGAGTTAGGACAACCAGTGATGTCCATTAATTCATTTGTGTAATTAAGCTTTTCAACCGAGAATCGATGGTGCTAGCTTGAGAAGTGTCTCGACAGGCATAATTCAGATGGTAAATTATAGCCACGCCGGTGTGTGGCGGTTTATTTAAGAGGGCTGTTATGTTACAGTAGGTAGCAAGTAACTGACAGAAAATACACAAATTCACGCTAATAGGGTTGTGAGTTTTTATTACGTCGCGAAATGACCCTAGTTTAGTCCTGCTGAAATTCGATAGACGATATCTGACGAAAAGGAAAGTGGAGATATTATTCGATTCCAATGAGGAAAAACCTGACACGTATTTATATTGGGTATTATATATTTAGTTTCGAAGGAAATATAACTCCATACTATTCTGAACAGTAAAACAGAGCACAGTCTGCAACCAAAATGTGATGACCCGAAGAGAGAGAGAGAGAGAGAGAGAGAGAGAGAGAGAGAGAGAGAGAGAGAGAGAGAGAGAGAGAGAGAGAGAGAAGGAACATGAATAGACAACACCGACCTATCACCAACAGTGATTCAGAAAAGACCGAAAACACTAGGTGATGCTGACATGCCCGCAATTTAGTTCAATCGATTTCATGAAAATTATTCTGAGAGTATAACTGAACGGCTGATCAAATTTCGCATAACATTTTGTTACTATTTCTAAACGAAAGCGAATCGTTCGCAAGTCATGTTCAATTGCATTTTCTTCGTGTAATTGATTCAATGGTTGTATTTTACACATGGCGGGCTCGTTAAAATTCTTTTTCATATATCTGATTAGATCTCTGTTTTTTCATCCATTAATTTCATATTGTATGTTATTATTTACTCGATCCGGGCAATAACACCGTAGTAGATCCGGGCAATAACTCCGTGGTAGATCCGGGCAATAACACCATGGTAAATCCAGGCAAAAACACCGTGGTAGACCATCTCGTTAACGATAATGCAACGTAAGGAACAGATCTCCCACATCCTCTTAAAAACTCCATCGACTGAATTGGCTAGAAGTAAATATAGCATGCATACTTTACAACACAGCAAAACAAATACGTCATTTAGTGCCGGGGCAATTCAAGTAAATTGCCTTGCCCAATGACATGCCACAATGGCTGACCGAGGCTGGTTAGATGGAAGGATTCGAACGCGCACCCTTTCGGTCTTGAGTTCGGCAAGCTAACCACTAAGCTACCGCGACTCACCAGTGATGAAATAAAACTCGTAAACCATTCTATCTTTAAAATTTGTGATAAAAGTGATGAAATAAAACTCGTAAACCATTCTATCTTTAAAATTTGTGATAAAAGTGTTATCGTCATTATATATTTGGAGTGCTACAACAAATTTTAAAAGATATAAATATAAACAAAACATGCTATTAAACAATCAAATATGATTTTCATACATTACCGTTAAGCTTTCTCGTGATAAACAGATCTAAATCAGGTGTTATAGATTCTAGTTTGGTGTATAACAGCACATATAGGTTATTTAGCGCCATGACAATTGTAGTTAAGTGCCTAGCCCAAGGACACGCCAGGGTAGGATATAGGATTCAAATCCCCCACCCTTTAGTTCTTGTCTGCGGCACTATAACCACTGAGCTACTGCAGCTCCCGGATAATTTTGGAGTTAACTTTTTATATTTCTAACGTATCTGTTTCAACACATTGCCACTTTATGTTCTGAAGGAAATTGGTTGTAACTTGCGTGCAAGAATATTTTTATAAATTTATAGTAATAAAATTGGAGAGTTTCGAGACAGGACGAACGATAGGCGCATAGTATATCGAATTATTTCATCAAATGGGAATTTATGGGACACTGGTCCACATATACAAGTAATGGACACGATAGCGTTAAATCCCATCCTTGTCTATCCAAGCATCTCAAGTCCATCTACTTTCAAGGAAATGGGAAAAGCATCGATTGGTGGCATGGTTAGGCCTGATTCGTACTACAACCAGGACAAATCTTGTACATGTAACATACAATGGAAGTATCAGTGAATTTGTATTAAATAAGAATAAACGATGTTCGTGAGCAACATCGATGCTATTCTTATTCATATATACAAAAAGTTTGTTTGTGGTTTTTTTGTATGGCGCGTTTAGCTGCACACCGTTACATGAAAGGTTATATCGTTATATCGCTTAGGTGTGTCGCATAATATGCAACACCGAAACCCGCAAACCTGGGCAAGCCTCAAACCTGTAACTTTCTGGATACGAGTCCAGCACGCACACCACTCTACTATCGCAGCTACTCTTCATATAAGACGATTGGTGTGCGTGCTGGACTCGTATCCAGAAAGTTACAGGTTTGAGTCTTGCCCAGGTTTGCGGGTTTCGGTGTGGCATATTATGCGACACACACTGGAGATTGATGAGTAAAGTATTCAACGGATTGGACTTGATGTCTTGTATTCATATCAGCAGAGTAATATTTTTTTTAAAAAGGTTATAACAATTAATGACGTACAGACAAATAGGCACATTAAGTAAGATGATAAATAAATAGATTAAAAACTAGGTGTAAGAAATATGACTGTAATTATATTTGATAGGACGGTTATCTTGCTGGAATTGTAATTGGGAATTCTTTCTTTCACTAGAGAAAAAGACAGAAACATTTTACATAAATACAAATTGACACATACAACTGCACAAATAGTGAACATGTATGTCAAATTGATAAACAAGGCAATCATGTATGCTATATATAAGGAGATATACAACCTGGCACACACTGACACACACACACACACACATATATATATATATATATATATATATATATATATATATATATATATATATATATATATATATATATATATATATATATATATATATATATATATATATATACTAATAACCTGAACAATACAATTTGTCTCCGTTTGATAGATGCAGGTAATCCTGTATGTTACATATAGGTAGATGTACAACCTGAAACAAGTGACGTATCCAATACAAAAAGGCACTGTATGTAAAACTGGTAAATACCTGCAAACCTATATGCCAGTGTGTGTGTGTGTGGGGGGGGAAGCTATACAATCAATATTTGTGACATATCAGGTACCAAGCGATGAGCGGGGCCCCAAGCAAAACTATTGCGATGTGGAGCTGAGTTTCTGAAAGCGCGGGCCCAAGGCGGTTGTCTCTTTTGCGTCGAATTGTGCAGGGCCTATTTACCAGACCAAGCATTCTGAGATAAAGACTTATCTGACTTCATCTCATCCTATTTCAACTTCTTATCGCTTTATCTTGCCTCCTCTCATCTACTTTTATTCATCTTATTCATCTAATCTAATTTTTATCTAATTTAATTTTATCCAAACTAGTCTTCATGAAATGCACATTGTTGAAATAGACATGATACGTTTAAGATGATCTAGTAATAAAGAAATACAACCTTATCCAGTTTTCCTTTCGTGAAGATTTATATACAATAATTACATTGAGACATTTTAATTTCCCCAAAGCAAACACAATTTCACTTGATTTAAACTAAAGAAGACATATACTATGTGCACTTCAAAATCCATATGTAAGACAATTTATATTTTAAAGTTTTATTGTAACATGGACATGTTATGACTTTACATCCAACTTAACTGACGGCACGTAAAGTATTGATATTACATCCAACCCAACTGCACCACGTAACATATGAGTTTAAATCCAAGTTGATTGACGCCACATAACGTTATGATTTTATATCCATTCCCACTAACGCCACATTATGACTTTACATCCAACCTAACTGACGCCACGTAACGTTATGACTTTACATTCAACCTAACTGACGTCACTAACGTATTGATATTACATCAACCTAACCGACGCCACATAAAACGTATGACTTTACTATCAACTTCACTGGCTCCACATACATTCGAGATTTCATATCAAACTGACTGACGCCACATAAGTTAATGGCTTCAAATCCAATCCATCTGCCGCCACATAACGTAATAATTTTCATATCAGGGCCAACTGATGCCAATTAACCTTACAAAACCCCAACTGATGCCACACACTGTTTTGTTTTATATCCATCCTAATTAACGCAGCATAATGTATGATATATATCCAGCCCCCAACTGACACCATCTAATTTATGTTTCTTAAGATGGATTTCATTTCTGGTGGAGATATGGTTTTTTATCAATGGCACAAAACCGTCGGTGTACACATTGTAAGCGTTGGTTGAAAGTGACTGTTGTGGTTATAAATTCATATCAAGTCTGTTGTTGCTTTTTTTCGTTTTTGACAATTATCTCTATATCAAGGTTTACTGATCGTTTAAAAAAAAAGCAGACAAAAGAGGGAAAGAAATAACAAGTTAAATATTATCGACATAATGTTTAGTCATATATTAAAAATATGACAAACCTTATAAAAGAACATATTTTAGATTTTCCCTTTCTATTTTTTTTGTGTGCCTTATTCGAGTTACAACCATCATATGTCGGCATATCGGCTTAATTTCTGCACATTTCACAAACACACAAGCAAGGAAACAATTAAATGCTCTGTAAAAACAATTGTTGAAAGTTTGTGCAATATTTTTTTATTTATTATATGTGTTAATATCTAATTAAGACGGAATAATGTGGCGCACTCCAAAAGGCAACCACACAAGAGATGTACGCCCTAAACCCAATAAAGTATCATACTTCGGAAAGCATCCTCACATAATACGTTTGCCCCTAGTGCATTCGAAAATTACAAATGCAAATTGTGTGACGGACGAATTGACGGATAGGTTGTCGCCATCAAGGACTGGCAAGGTTATTTTTTTATTCCTTACAAATTAATGACGGGATATACAACACTGTTAATATATCACATTTCAACTTTCTGTTTGAAGTAAAACTGTTGTATAAGTGAAATGCATGCTATTTTACTGAAATGATTTCCTTTTGCATGGCAGCATCTTCAATGAAAATCATCATTTTAATTACAACAATTTCAAGGCATATTATCATTAATGTTTATCTTCAATACTCATATCCGATACTTCACCATAACAAACAACTGGTTTTATACACGAAAGACATCAAGCGGCAAAAAATCACTGTGTTTGTCTGCAAACATTTAATGTAAGTTATTTTTGGATCCTTTCATCAAACTTTCATCAGTCACTTAACTAATCGATATATAAAGACTTTGAAATCGATGTTGTGCGATTTAAGCAGATAACCTTACATACCATGACTGCAGTAAATCAGTTTGTTCGTATTTCAGTCAACACATTTTCTAACCTGAATTTTATTTTAGTAAACACGTATCTCTCATCTTTCGCGTTTTGACCAATGCCTCAAAGTTTTAGTCTCTCGAGCTTACGAATTCGCACAGCAGCAAACGATCATTTGCGCTACGGCATTCGTCATTGAACACAAAAATAATCACATGAGAATTATTATTGTGTCACTATAGCTAAAACTAAGTTCCTATTATGACCAAATACGTGAGACTAGTGAGAGGCCAAACATCACCCAAAAGCCAATCTCATTTGCATAAATAAATTTCTACAAGTATGCCTTCTCATTCCCTTAAGTGGATATTATGATTATCGAGTAGGGATCTCAGATGATGGTCTCATCGGACAGTTTGAAAGCTAGAACCTAGGGACTATGATCGACAAAAATGCTTGTCGGGATAAAGACCCAGGAGTCAACATTATTTGCATGATTAAATTTGTCTATGCTGGGTAGGTGCATGTGTAAATATGTTTAAAAGGCGGCAAAGTAAATAGCTTGTAAGTTATGATCCGGACTATAATTCCAAAAAATGAGGGTTGGGTGGTAAAGGGAAGGAAGGATGGGATACAGGGCCTAAGGCAGTCGCTTCAGAAAATTTGTCTTGCCATGTTTATTCGTGTTAATGTTGCAGGAACAAACTTAGAAACCTAATAATGTTTGTATCTTATATGTTTTCAGCATGTTTTTATGTTTTCCAATTTCGTGGTTTTCGTTACTTGTTTTTCTGTAGTGTAGTCATATCATTATAGATGTTGTAAAGAGCTTAGAGTTTCTAAAGATTAGGAGCTATACAAAGTCCTCATTAATAATAATAATAATAATAATAATAATAATAATAATAATAATAATAATAATATTATATTATTATTATTATTATTATTATTATTATTATTATTATTATTATTATTATTATTATTATTATTATTATTCAAGGGTTAAGTTCTCAGGAGGTACAAGCGTGTTCTATTACAAATAATTTTCATACCAGAAAATGTTTCTGGAATTAATTCAGTTCAGACACGAGTTAGTCTTTAGATATCAGTTTTTACATCTTTTCATCAGGATAATGTAAACATAGAGTTTGCTAATATAAGACAATGAATACATGGGGATCTTAACATAAAAATACATGTGAATTTGATCTCGGACGGAATTAGATTTTCTAAATCTGCACAAATTTAGGAATATGTTACTTCAACTGTTGGTAAAGTACTACATGTTGCATATGTCGTAAGTAAATATTTCAATTTAAGATTTAATGCATATGAGAGAGAGAGAGAGAGAGAGAGAGAGAGAGAGAGAGAGAGAGAGAGAGAGAGAGAGAGAGAGAGAGAGAGAGAGAGAGAGAGAGAGAGAGTATGCTAAACATTTCATTCACAACACAACAGGTAGATAGAAATACAAGGAAGACGATTGTGCAGACAAAAGAAAAGATCAGAGACTAAGCAATTCAATATATACATATATATATATATATATATATATATATATATATATATATATATATATATATATATATATATATATATATATATATATATATATATATATATATATATATATATATATATATATATATATATATATATATATATATTTATATATATATATATGTAAATAGATAGATAGATAGATAGATAGATAGATAGATAGATAGATAGATAGATAGATAGATAGATAGATAGATAGATAGATAGATAGATAGATAGATAGATAGATAGATAACACTGACTTAATTTCATTCCATTTCTCTTCTCCATAAGCTTGAATAACGAGCAACTCGAGGGCGTGGTTAACAAAACCGTACTGAAATTAGAAAGATATTTAACTTATGATTATAGCGTGAGCCATATTAAAACAACACCAGTTTTTATCTTATGTACATGGACTAGAAATACCCACCCCTCACAAAATAAAATAGTTATCATGCTAGCGCTTTCCAAAAATATGTGGCGTTGATTGTGCCGAGCTTTTTTGCAGGAGTGCATACAATCATAATATTATACAAATCCTCTTTTACCATTGAACATAGAAATTTCAAACCGTGGTACATTAGATGCTGTATACTTAAGTTGTACACATCAATATTAGAATTTTGATTCATATATAGAAGACGGTACTCGGGGATTAGAAAATGCTTTGGATAAAGAAAATTAAATAATACTTAAATTGAAATAATTCTTAAATTAAAAATCACACACGATTGTGAATTGGTTAAATCGCAGGTTTACATGACAGAATTGGTATACTTGGCCATATATGAATATCAAGTGTTGAATTTTGAATCAGCATTGAACCATAACGTTGAATGCACTGAGCATTATGATTTTAAAACATTTCGACCGGGGGGGGGGGTCTTTGTAAAGGGTCACATCGACCTTTCTTCCATGTCAGTGTTAAACTTCAAAGGAGCCAGTGTTCCGACTCAATGAAATTGACCGGATGTATTAGCACGGATTTGACAGAGAGAGACAGCTGAACTTCCTATCAATGTCTAATAGTCGTTCTTCAAAGAGAAAGTTATATCATGTAGTTCAGAGATTCTGTTTGACGAAACAAATGATTGTCTAAGGAAATTTGTTTTAGAAACCACTTTTTATGATTGGCCAGAGTTAAATTAAGGTGTACACCTTGCACGTAATGTGAATTTAAAGTGACAACCTTGATTGAAATTCTTTAGTCCGAAATTTTCTGAAAGAGAGAAGTTTGACTCTGAGGAAGCCTATAAAAAGGAATAGTGCTTTCCTCGTTAAACAAGAAAGGGACCAGGTGTCTGTCTTGTGATGCGCAAGTTCTAAAGTTAACAGCATTCAGGTACGCAATTTTAATTTCACGTAATATTCCATTTTTTAAAATATTGTTTGTTTAAGCAAATATGTTTTATATGACTAGTTTCCATATTATTTATCGTTTATTCAGTTTCATGGAAGCGTATTGATGCTAGAGCTGTTATGCAATTTATCTTTTTAATTTTACAATTATTAGTTCATTGATAGAATATATCGCATGCGATTCCAATGTTCAGGTGTTTAGGATTTCATAGGGTTAGGGTTAATTAGAACGATACTGATTATCGTGAGTTAACGATAACTGCCCATTATATTTGCTTTTGTAATGTTTAATTAATCTGGAAGTGAGTTAGGAATTGTGCATTGTATGCAATAGTAATCGAACATGTAGTAGCATACGGTACATTTTTGATAGTTCACGTGGTAATGTATGACCTGTCGCTGTAAAGCAAAGGAAAAGACTACCATAGAAAGTCTTTTTTACTCATTGCGTAGTTAGCTAGTACGTTATGAATAACGCAAGTGAAGGAATTGTATGTACATCTAGATAGTGGTACATATAGAGATTTTGGGACAATTTTATCCTTCATGGAAACAGTTTTCCGAGAGAGAATGAGACTAAACAGTCCGAAGACGGAAGTAAGGGAAAATAAAAGATGGGTTTAGTGAAGTCCCGTATAAAAGAGAAGTGGCGAGTGAAGTCTGAAAAGGGGAAGTGACAAGTTCAGAGTAAAGGACTAGGGAGTCCAAGAGGGATGACGCAGTCGGAATAGGAAGACTCGAGTAAATAGGAAACGTTGGAATAACGGTCGTGCGAGATTGTGATGCAATCAGTCGTGGACAATGCCCTCTTTTCACCGCTCGTTATGATGATAAAATAAATCCAAATTAAACACTGCTATTAAATCATGTTGATATAACTGAGGTTGAAATGAAATTACCGCTAATAATTTGTTTGATTAAATTTGTTATTTTTCTTGTCTAATGGTCTCGTAGTGCATCATTTCTTCCCAATAATCTTGCCCAATTCTCCGTTGATGCTCTATCTTTTCACTCACACCGGGTCATAACATCGAGGGAGGACATTCCCTAGATAAAGTAGCTAAATCCAATTAACTACCCTTATTACTAAGAGGGAGACGTTACAATAAACACGTATTACAAAAGTATTGAAGGAAACCTGGATCATGCTCGATGAATCATCTGCAGACCTGGGTCATAACCTAAAGTTTGAAGGTCGTAAACTAATAACGATATACAAGTATGTAATTATTAAAGAAAAGTTATAGTATGCAGCTGACTGTTTCCATTAAAGGTCAAACAATCTTAAACTAAATGTCTACAACAGTAATGCATTTTATCTTATCTACTCAGAGCAGATTGGACATTCAGATAAATAAATAAAGTATGCATGCAATCAATATATTATTCATCACTGTAACCATGGAATTATTAAGGAATATAACCATGGATACAAATAGTTATCAATGCATGTACTGTAAACGCTGAAATCCGCGGCATTAAAATGAACCAGACACTGTTATTAAGGACTTTGATAATGTACACAAAAGTGCATTCGCACACGCGATCTCATATTTGACATTTTGCGAATTATTGGTAGTAATGATACATACGTATTCAATTATTCAAGTTGATGACAAGAGTCACGTTTTGGTATTCAAGATACACAAGTATTCAATTATTCAAGTTGATGATAAGAATCAAGTTTTGCTATTAAAGATACACCAATGTTCAATTATTCAGGTTGATCAGAGTCACATTTTGGAATTCACGATACACAAGCATTCATTTACATTCAGGTTGATGATGAGTCAATTGCTGGTAGTCAAGATACACGCGTATTCTGTAATATACACGTTGATGATATAGTTAATTGATGGTAGTCGAGATAAACACGTATTCTGTAATATTCAAGTTAATTAGAAGAGTCAATTGCTGGTAGTCAAGATACACAAGTATTCAATTACATTCACGTTGATGATAGAGTTAATTGATGGTAGTCGAGATACACAAGTATTCCATTACATTCAAGTTGATGATAGAGTCAATTGCTGGTAGTCGAGATACACGCGTATTCAATTACATTCAAGTTGATGATAGAATCAATTGCTGGTAGTCAAGATACACAAGCATTCCATTACATTCAAGTTGATGATAGAGTCAATTGCTGGTAGTCAAGATACACGCGTATTCAATTACATTCAAGTTGATGATAGAGTCAATTGCTGGTAGTCAAGATACACAAGTATTCCATTACATTCAAGTTGATGATAGAGTCAATTGCTGGTAGTCGAGATAAACACGTATTCTGTAATATTCAATTTGATGATAGAGTCAATTGCTGGTAGTCAAGATACACACGTATTCCATTACATTCAAGTTGATGATAGAGTCAATTGCTGGTAGTCAAGATACACGCGTATTCAGTTACATTCAAGTTGATGATAGAGTCAATTGCTGGTAGTCAAGATACACAAGTATTCAATTACATTCAAGTTGATGATAGAGTCAATTGCTGGTAGTCAAGATACACAAGTATTCAATTACATTCAAGTTGATGATAGAGTCAATTGCTGGCAGTCAAGATACACGCGTATTCAATTACATTCAAGTTGATGATAGAGTCAATTGCTGGTAGTCAAGATACACAAGTATTCCATTACATTCAAGTTGATGATAGAGTCAATTGCTGGTAGTCGAGATAAACACGTATTCTGTAATATTCAATTTGATGATAGAGTCAATTGATGGTAGTCAAGATACACACGTGTTCTGTAATATACACGTTGATGATAGAGTTAATTGATGGTAGTCGAGATAAACACGTATTCTGTAATATTCAAGTTAATTAGAAGAGTCAATTGCTGGTAGTCAAGATACACAAGTATTCAATTACATTCAAGTTGATGATAGTCAATTGCTGGTAGTCAAGATACACGAGTATTCAATTACATTCAAGTTGATGATAGAATCAATTGCTGTTAGTCAAGATACACAAGTATTCAATTACATCCAAGTTGATGATAGTCAATTGCTGGTAGTCAAGATACACGAGTATTCAATTACATTCAAGTTGATGATAGAATCAATTGCTGTTAGTCAAGATACACAAGTATTGCATTACATTCAAGTTGATGATAGAGTCAATTGCTGGTATTCAAGATACACACGTATTCCATTACATTTAAATTGATGATAGAGTCAATTGCTGGTAGTCAAGATACACAAGAATTCCATTACATTCAAGTTGATGATAGAGTCAATTGCTGGTAGTCGAGATAAACACGTATTCTGTAATATTAAATTTGATGATAGAGTCAATTGCTGGTAGTCGAGATAAACACGTATTCTGTAATATTCAAAGTTAATTAGAAGAGTAAGTTGCTGGTAGTCAAGATACACAAGTATTCAATTACATTCAAGTTGATGATAAGAGTCAATTGCTGGTAGTCAAGATACACAAGTATTCAATTACATTCAAGTTGATGATAGTCAATTGCTGGTAGTCAAGATACACGCGTATTCCATTACATTCAAGTTGATGATAGAGTCAATTGCTGGTAGTCGAGATAAAAACGTATTCTGTAATATTCAATTTGATGATAGAGTCAATTGCTGGTAGTCGACATAAACACGTATTCTGTAATATTCAATTAGATGATAGAGTCAATTGATGGTAGTCGAGATAAACACGTTTTCTGTAATATTCAAGTTAATTAGAAGAGTCAATTGCTGGTAGTCAAGATACACAAGTATTCAATTACATTCAAGTTGATGATAGTCAATTGCTGGTAGTCAAGATACACAAGTATTCCATTACATTCAAGTTGATGATAGAGTCAATTGCTGGTAGTCAAGATACACAAGTATTCCATTACATTCAAGTTGATGATAGTCAATTGCTGGTAGTCAAGATACACGCGTATTCAATTACATTCAAGTTGATGATAGAATCAATTGCTGGTAGTCAAGATACACAAGCATTCCATTACATTCAAGTTGATGATAGAGTCAATTGCTGGTAGTCAAGATACACGCGTATTCAGTTACATTCAAGTTGATGATAGAGTCAATTGCTGGTAGTCAAGATACACAAGTATTCCATTACATTCAAGTTGATGATAGAGTCAATTGCTGGTAGTCGAGATAAACACGTATTCTGTAATATTCAATTTGATGATAGAGTCAATTGCTGGTAGTCAAGATACACAAGTATTCCATTACATTCAAGTTGATGATAGAGTCAATTGCTGGCAGTCAAGATACACGCGTATTCAATTACATTCAAGTTGATGATAGAGTCAATTGCTGATAGTCAAGATACACAAGTATTCCATTACATTCAAGTTGATGATAGAGTCAATTGCTGGTAGTCAAGATACACGCGTATTCAGTTACATTCAAGTTGATGATAGAGTCAATTGCTGGTAGTCAAGATACACGCGTATTCAATTACATTCAAGTTGATGATAGAGTCAATTGCTGGTAGTCAAGATACACAAGTATTCCATTACATTCAAGTTGATGATAGAGTCAATTGCTGGTAGTCAAGATACACAAGTATTCCATTACATTCAAGTTGATGATAGAGTCAATTGCTGGTAGTCGAGATAAACACGTATTCTGTAATATTCAATTTGATGATAGAGTCAATTGATGGTAGTCAAGATACACACGTGTTCTGTAATATACACGTTGATGATAGAGTTAATTGATGGTAGTCGAGATAAACACGTATTCTGTAATATTCAAGTTAATTAGAAGAGTCAATTGCTGGTAGTCAAGATACACGCGTATTCAATTACATTCAAGTTGATGATAGAATCAATTGCTGGTAGTCAAGATACACAAGCATTCCATTACATTCAAGTTGATGATAGAGTCAATTGCTGGTAGTCAAGATACACGCGTATTCAATTACATTCAAGTTGATGATAGAGTCAATTGCTGGTAGTCAAGATACACAAGTATTCCATTACATTCAAGTTGATGATAGAGTCAATTGCTGGTAGTCGAGATAAACACGTATTCTGTAATATTCAATTTGATGATAGAGTCAATTGCTGGTAGTCAAGATACACACGTATTCCATTACAATCAAGTTGATGATAGAGTCAATTGCTGGTAGTCAAGATACACGCGTATTCAGTTACATTCAAGTTGATGATAGAGTCAATTGCTGGTAGTCAAGATACACAAGTATTCAATTACATTCAAGTTGATGATAGAGTCAATTGCTGGTAGTCAAGATACACAAGTATTCAATTACATTCAAGTTGATGATAGAGTCAATTGCTGGCAGTCAAGATACACGCGTATTCTGTAATATTCAATTTGATGATAGAGTCAATTGATGGTAGTCAAGATACACACGTGTTCTGTAATATACACGTTGATGATAGAGTTAATTGATGGTAGTCGAGATAAACACGTATTCTGTAATATTCAAGTTAATTAGAAGAGTCAATTGCTGGTAGTCAAGATACACAAGTATTCAATTACATTCAAGTTGATGATAGTCAATTGCTGGTAGTCAAGATACACGAGTATTCAATTACATTCAAGTTGATGATAGAATCAATTGCTGTTAGTCAAGATACACAAGTATTCAATTACATTCAAGTTGATGATAGTCAATTGCTGGTAGTCAAGATACACGAGTATTCAATTACATTCAAGTTGATGATAGAATCAATTGCTGTTAGTCAAGATACACAAGTATTGCATTACATTCAAGTTGATGATAGAGTCAATTGCTGGTATTCAAGATACACACGTATTCCATTACATTTAAATTGATGATAGAGTCAATTGCTGGTAGTCAAGATACACAAGAATTCCATTACATTCAAGTTGATGATAGAGTCAATTGCTGGTAGTCGAGATAAACACGTATTCTGTAATATTAAATTTGATGATAGAGTCAATTGCTGGTAGTCGAGATAAACACGTATTCTGTAATATTCAATTTGATGATAGAGTCAATTGATGGTAGTCGAGATAAACACGTATTATGTAATATTCAAAGTTAATTAGAAGAGTCAGTTGCTGGTAGTCAAGATACACAAGTATTCAATTACATTCAAGTTGATGATAGAGTCAATTGCTGGTAGTCAAGATACACAAGTATTCAATTACATTCAAGTTGATGATAGTCAATTGCTGGTAGTCAAGATACACGCGTATTCCATTACATTCAAGTTGATGATAGAGTCAATTGCTGGTAGTCGAGATAAAAACGTATTCTGTAATATTCAATTTGATGATAGAGTCAATTGCTGGTAGTCGACATAAACACGTATTCTGTAATATTCAATTAGATGATAGAGTCAATTGATGGTAGTCGAGATAAACACGTTTTCTGTAATATTCAAGTTAATTAGAAGAGTCAATTGCTGGTAGTCAAGATACACAAGTATTCAATTACATTCAAGTTGATGATAGTCAATTGCTGGTAGTCAAGATACACAAGTATTCCATTACATTCAAGTTGATGATAGAGTCAATTGCTGGTAGTCAAGATACACAAGTATTCCATTACATTCAAGTTGATGATAGTCAATTGCTGGTAGTCAAGATACACGCGTATTCAATTACATTCAAGTTGATGATAGAATCAATTGCTGGTAGTCAAGATACACAAGCATTCCATTACATTCAAGTTGATGATAGAGTCAATTGCTGGTAGTCAAGATACACGCGTATTCAGTTACATTCAAGTTGATGATAGAGTCAATTGCTGGTAGTCAAGATACACAAGTATTCCATTACATTCAAGTTGATGATAGAGTCAATTGCTGGTAGTCGAGATAAACACGTATTCTGTAATATTCAATTTGATGATAGAGTCAATTGCTGGTAGTCAAGATACACAAGTATTCCATTACATTCAAGTTGATGATAGAGTCAATTGCTGGCAGTCAAGATACACGCGTATTCAATTACATTCAAGTTGATGATAGAGTCAATTGCTGATAGTCAAGATACACAAGTATTCCATTACATTCAAGTTGATGATAGAGTCAATTGCTGGTAGTCGAGATAAACACGTATTCTGTAATATTCAATTTGATGATAGAGTCAATTGCTGGTAGTCAAGATACACGCGTATTCTGTAATATACACGTTGATGATATAGTTAATTGATGGTAGTCGAGATAAACACGTATTCTGTAATATTCAAGTTAATTAGAAGAGTCAATTGCTGGTAGTCAAGATACACAAGTATTCAATTACATTCAAGTTGATGATAGAGTCAATTGCTGTTAGTCAAGAAACACACGTATTCAATTACATTCAAGTTGATGATAGAGTCAATTGCTGGTAGTCAAGATACACAAGAATTCCATTACATTCAAGTTGATGATAGAGTCAATTGCTGGTAGTCGAGATAAACACGTATTCTGTAATATTCAATTTGATGATAGAATCAATTGCTGTTAGTCAAGATACACACGTATTCAATTACATTCAAGTTGATGATAGAGTCAATTGCTGGTAGTCAAGATACACAAGTATTCAATTACATTCAAGTTGATGATAGAGTCAATTGCTGGTAGTCAAGATACACAAGAATTCCATTACATTCAAGTTGATGATAGAGTCAATTGCTGGTAGTCGAGATAAACACGTATTCTGTAATATTCAATTTGATGATAGAATCAATTGCTGTTAGTCAAGATACACACGTATTCAATTACATTCAAGTTGATGATAGAGTCAATTGCTGGTAGTCAAGATACACAAGTATTCAATTACATTCAATTTGATGATAGAGTCAATTGATGGTAGTCGAGATAAACACGTATTATGTAATATTCAAAGTTAATTAGAAGAGTCAGTTGCTGGTAGTCAAGATACACAAGTATTCAATTACATTCACGTTGATGATAGAGTTAATTGATGGTAGTCGAGATACACAAGTATTCCATTACATTCAAGTTGATGATAAGAGTCAATTGCTGGTAGTCAAGATACACAAGTATTCAATTACATTCAAGTTGATGATAGTCAATTGCTGGTAGTCAAGATACACAAGTATTCAATTACATTCAAGTTGATGATAAGAGTCAATTGCTGGTAGTCAAGATACACAAGTATTCCATTACATTCAAGTTGATGATAGAGTCAATTGCTGGTAGTCGAGATAAACACGTATTCTGTAATATTCAATTTGATGATAGAGTCAATTGCTGGTAGTCGACATAAACACGTATTCTGTAATATTCGATTTGATGATAGAGTCAATTGATGGTAGTCGAGATAAACACGTATTCTGTAATATTCGATTTGATGATAGAGTCAATTGATGGTAGTCGAGATAAACACGTATTCTGTAATATTCAAGTTAATTAGAAGAGTCAATTGCTGGTAGTCAAGATACACAAGTATTCAATTACATTCAAGTTGATGATAGTCAATTGCTGGTAGTCAAGATACACAAGTATTCAATTACATTCAAGTTAATGATAGTCAATTGCTGGTAGTCAAGATACACAAGTATTCCATTACATTCAAGTTGATGATAGAGTCAATTGCTGGTAGTCAAGATACACAAGTATTCCATTACATTCAAGTTGATGATAGAGTCAATTGCTGTTAGTCAAGAAACACACGTATTCAATTACATTCAAGTTGATGATAGAGTCAATTGCTGGTAGTCAAGATACACAAGTATTCAATTGCATTCAAGTTGATGATAGAGTCAATTGCTGGTAGTCAAGACACACACGTATTCAATTGCATTCAAGTTGATAGAGAGTGAATTAATGGTAGTCATGATATGGATAATCTAAAAATAGGTAATGATTTAATATTGAATTTATGAAACTCGTTGAATCAAGGCCAAGACTCTGCAAAGCTGGACATCATTCGACCAGATTCATAAGTTCAATATCAAAGCATTGCTCAGTTCAGATTATGTTTATCAGTTTTTTTATTTTGATGGAAATAGTTTAGAGAGAAGACAAATACTTTTTTTCATATTGGCTTAGACATTGCACCTGTACTTAATTGCGCATACAAATAGTCCTAGATGCTAATTACATTAATAACGCGCAGTTCTAGAACATTAATATTTAAACGCATATTTTGCTTAGAAAGTATAATTCAAAGTGAAAATCAGTAGAAAATTTTACACACAACATTGTTTTTTTTTTTTTAAACTGGATCTCAGATGGAAATTGTTGTTATATCACATAGGTACCTTGGGCCACGCTAGTCAAGCCATATACCTCGATTTCGATGACAATGTATAAACTGTTTCCTCCTAAAGTGTCAATGACACTACTAAGCATTCAAGTTGTTTGGATTCATATGAAGAGATAATTATTGGATGCAGAAAGTACAATTTATTTTAATGTATTTTGACCGAATATTTGCATGAGTTGATTTGAATTTTTTTTTATGTATCCTGCTCCTGTGGGTTAATTAGACATTCCAACAGATTTATACCTTCTTCTAATGACCCTTGGATAATTGATTCGAAATGTGGCAGCCAAAATGTTCATAATAATAGTTAAAGACAAATAAAACGACCCAGAGGGCAGAGTACAGAAAATTCCCACGGGTACATCCATATCACTGTTAAAGAATTGAAATGGGATTATTTGAAATAATCAGATTCATATCAAATGATATGAATATGTTGACATATAAAAATATTCCATTGCAAAGACTATACGTAAAAGTGTATCAACTATTTTATAATTAAAAGATGCTGCATTTGTATGGGGAAAATATGAACCAGTCTTTGTTTTGGACTGATACTGCTCAACCTTTTGGAGTATTATTTTGTAAAAATCCAGTTCATATTTTCCCATACAAATGTGGTAACCTTTTATTATATACTCAGTTTGTTATTCTACCCAAACCTTAATTATAAAAATACACTACATGAAACAAAGTAATTGAATTAATGCTGTGCTACACAAAATCATACATAATAATATTAATGCGCACATAGCACTGTCCAACGACATTTAAAATGGGTCGCGCGCTTGACAATAGTTTCAAAAAGAATTGTCGGTTTGGTCTTCTTAAAATTGAAATTTAGAGTCATATAGTGAATGAATGCGTGTTGCAACAGCTTTTCCAGTTGGTCTGGAATGAATTGATTTTATTGTTCTGTAGATTCAATTCAATTTCGTTGATTATAGACTGGATTTAGCTGTGTCAATCCCACACGAAGTACACGTGATTTCAGCAGGGAGGGACGGATCTTGTGTGTGTTTATGTTCTGTCCCTGAATGTTTGGAGCCATAAAATACGATCTCTTTCAATTGAAACTATTTGTAGTTCAAATTACAGAACAATTTCGACATGTGTAATCAATTTTTAGAACCCATTTCAGCTCTTGTAATTCGGATTTGCAGAACAAACATAGAAAGCGTAATTTGAGCTGCATATGTATTTAAACAGTTAAATTTGATATGTGTATGCGTGTGTGTGTGTGTGTGCTGTTATTGTTGCTTTTCACACTTTCATAAACGTTCATGAATCTTGTGATACCGTCTGTCCGTCTTTACGTACTGTCACAAAAACATAAATGTATAGTTGTGTAATGACCTTCAACTCCTCATACATTAATAATAATACCCACGGTGTAACTTATGTCAACGCTTTTGGAAGACCTATATAGTTAGGTCCCTTGTATAATGTATAGCTATGTCAAAATGCAGTTCTCCATTCGGTGTCGAACCTGAATTGGGCCATTTTGTTTTCATTTAGTTTTTGAGTGATGGCTTGGTACGTGTCACGGATTATTTATAAGGCCATAGTGTTTTATGCGAGAAAAAAACTCCAAGTCTTCCAGTAATATCCGTCTCTAATTTAATACCTTATTTATTATGTCTTCCGCGTTCCTCTTTTATTGGATGAATGAAAAAGACAGCTTTCTATGTCACAGATAATATTTTTTATCTGAGCTAGAACTAGCAGTTTCTAAGATACGGCGTAATGCACATACATTGTGCGAAAACAAAACATAGAAGAATAAAAAAAATCGCCAGTGGATTTTATGGCAGGTGTTTTCAAGAGTTTACCTCAATAAATATTATATACTTTGTTAGCCAGATCACCCATCCCTATTTCCAGACAGTTATCGCTCCAATCAATTTGGAATGTTTTCACCCAAATCGCTTTTTTAATCAATTTTCTACGCCGTCTTCCAGGCTCTCAGACCTCTTTAAATATTGAACCTGCCATTTCCCCCATAGTTCTTACGTCATATTTGGCAACTTACGTCAATTTCACTCAAATCTAGCATTTCTATTATCATTTTTCATTTTAGCCTGGTTTTGAGTTTGGCACTTCAATGAATACTTTTCGTATTAATCTGGTTTTGAGTCTTGCACTTCTGGTTATTAGCTTGTGCTCTTGCAGATATTTCCAACAAACATATTACTTGGTTAGAGCAAAAGAAAAAAGAAATTAAACTATAACAAATTCATAAATTAAGTCGTGTTTGCTTGACCTTGGTTATAAAGGTGAATGAGCTTCGCTGCATGTTGTCAAACGTGCCTTTAAATCTCTGGGCTAAGGGCAAGCACAATATTAAACACAGTGCCTGAAAACTATGACAGTATGGTAGCTGACTACATAATGGAGTATGCAATACAACCTAATCTGCATTAAAAATATAATAGTCTAGCAGTAAATTAAAACCTTAATACAGATCTAGCCTAGGCACATATTCAACCCATGAAGTTTGAATAGAATGATTCGAGCAAGGTGGGACACTAAGAAATTAAGAGCTGAATAATCTAATTACCATACAAGTTTATATAAAAGCACCCCTTCCCCCGCCCAATACACCAAAAGGATAAAAAGGGTAAACCTTATCAACAACATATATCGCCTAAACAATATTGGTAAATTTCTTCAAGCTGTATGCGGGGAATAGAAATGATAGGCTTTGCTACAGTAGGACGGACCCACGCACGAGAATAACGACAATATGCCGCTCTTCACTAAAGGTTAGGGATAACGAGAGTTGGTTAAAATAAATAAGCTATTTAAGGCATATTTGTTATTGCTATTCTCTTTAATCCAATCAATCAAGACACCACGTGATTTTCGTCTAGCCAATCAAACAAGATTCTAAAAAATCTGATATCTGACCAAACCTTTACACCAAAAAGTGGCTATCTGCCTTGTTTTAAGCAAATTGGATAAAAAGGTGCAAAGCAGCTTGTTGGTTTTCGAAACCGTAAGCTCCAACAACGAGGTCTTAAAGCTTTAACACCTTTTGGCATGATTTTTCTAAATCCCAATTGGGAAACGTTAATAGAATGCGTTCGTGTCAGTAAATTAGTATCGTGTTTAGCATACACAATAACAAATTACTGAACAAATTCCCATTGTTTATGTTACTCATGATGCACGTATAATAATGACAAATCATTTCAAACTATGTCATTGGTAATATCAGCATTCATTAGCATGGCCATATATTTAGCCCGAACACTTACTAGTAGGAATTGCAGATAATCTAGTAGGAGAAATACGGCAAATCAATTTTACTTACCATTTTGACTCCTCTTCTATTTCCCCGAAGAAGACGAATTAACAACGATTCTCCGAATGCATATCAAACGATGAGCGGTGATTGGTTGTTATTGATCATTTGGTGCATTCTTTTACCGGTCCCTCATATCTAATTAGTTCACGATAAAGTGCGAAAACATTCAATTTCCGTGCGAGCTTTTAGCAGTAGGCGTCACGCGAATCTTTCAGCCACATTCCTCTTTCTATGGAAATGATTTATTTCCGATTTCCGAATCTGTATAGGCTCTTTGCCGACCTACCCCTCTGACAGCCGGTACAACAGGACGTACCAAATGTAAACAATTTGATATAACGGTCATACAACACGCAGCATATGTCTAAACAATGACTCCGCGCACCTGCTCTTCAAACTGCTGCGGAGAGTATTAAAGCCATATGAAAATCTTGCCCGATGATATTATAACTCAGATCAATGCCTTTCTTATCACGATTTCTCCCTCGCTCTATGGATCGTAAAACAAACCAGGTAATACACCCATGTCTGACCCGGCTTTGTAGCCAGGTTTAATTCGATTTTTAGAGACACCCACCTCTCTCGTTAGTAGCATTTTGTCTTCATTAGAACTTGGTTTATCAATGTTCAAGCTTGCTCTTGATATAATTGGAGTTTGGGCGAGCTTTCCTGACTTGCTGGTACAATCAACATGAATGATTCTCAGTGCTGCGGTAGACATGGTGCTGGTATGTCGTATGTCACCAAGAATGAAAAATTATAGCGAACTTATTAGTAAGCTTAGAAGTAATACCTGGCAAACATAATTAAGAATGAGCTGTTATATCTTATTTGTAGCAATGTAGCTATAATAAATCAGACGATAATAGGTATACAATGTATTTCAAAAAAATAAGTGCAGTTACTACTGGATACATACTACACATGGATAACAGCCAATTATTTGCGCTTTGAACTAAATTTAAAAAAGGACAACAGAAAGCGATAATTTTGATCTTATCCCAAGAAACTGGACAATAGAACATGTATTGTTACAATAGTTATTCTTTTTTATCCGACTGTTTAACCTTTTTTATTCTTATGTCCTGAAACTACTGTTCAATATATGTTTTAGTAATTGTAAGCATATTTCAAAAGCCAGCATTTATACATTCTCCTCGAATGGGAAGCTGCGCCAGATTAAACCCTGTGGGGGCCTTAAGCGGTCGAAATCATGGGCTCCCCCTTGCAAATTATCTCCTATCAATATTATATAGATCCGTTATCGCCGGGCCCCTAAAAGACGTGGGGCCCATAGGCCGGTGTCTGGTCGGCCTATTTTAGTTATCCGGCAATGTGTGGATGATCGAGGGCTGTTCATGTATAATATTCAACCTTTATAATGCATTATGTTTTACCCTATCAATAAATTGTTAATGGCAAATCTTATAGAAAACTTCATATAGACACCTAACTCAGATTTTATCCTATTTCCTGCTAAATGCAACATTCAATTTTTCTGTGAACGAAAACAAGCGAATTAAAAACGGTGGCTCAATCCAGTTAAAGTTGTCCCTTTGCAGGACATAAGCCATTCACTATTAAAGCCACATTCGTAATGCTGGTGCCTTTCTCGCAAACCAATGTCTATGTTTATTTGTTATGTACTCAAGGTTGTTACAGCATGTCCATACATTTATAACATTCAAGAAGGGCCTTTGTCTGTTTTGTTGTTGTTGTTTCTCAAACAAAGAAAATGCCCGAGATGTTGCCATTGATTTTCGACTTCACGTGGTCTCAGCATTTAAATATTCATGCGAAATCTGAAGAAACCAATGTTTACACAATTTAGGATAAATTATCTAGATCATTCCCTGGTGGATATGGCAACTGTTTTCTTAGCCGAAAAATGTACAAGACGGAAACTGTTGATGGAAGTATGTTTCTTTAATACAAAGCATTTGGTACTCTCATAATCAAATCGTGTAATAACTATCTTGTTTCTTGGTTTTCATCCAAAACTTTCTGTAATTTTCAACACTCGCCAAAATTCCACGAATCCATCCTAGTAACGATGTAAATTAACGCCCGGAAGTTTTATAATTTAAAATGAGTTCAATTCAAATATATATGTTGCCTGAGAATGATATATTCTGACGTTTGTTTGTTTTCTGCTAATGTATTTGATTGGTTGGTTGGTTAGTTAGAGTTAGCTGGCTGGCTGTTTAGATGTTTGATTGGTTAATAGGAGGATTCGAGTCATATTTATGTAACATTTTTACTTTGGCCTTAATTAATAACGCATATCAGGCTATCGTAATTAAAACGTATAGACTGAACTAGCTTTTGTTTATTGGTGTTTACAAATATAGACTGGATCATTTAAATTTCGTTCAAAAACTTTTTTTCTTCTTTGATTTCTACACTAAAGAGGTAAAGTTTAATATTAAAGTCGTTCCTGTGGCAAATGGCAGTAATTATTTTGTATTTTTAGATAGTAAACATCATTTATATGCTGCAATATAAAACAATAAGTTGAAAAGATGTCAGCTTGTAAATCGGAAACCTTTTTATTTACATCGAATATTCCTTAGAAACATCCGTGGATGCAGGTAGAGTAAGATAAAACAAATTCAAGTATCGATTGTATAATACGCCATACAATGTCATACTATTTTGCATTTTCTAGAACAGACTTTCGCAGTTTACTAGCTTTGTCAGAAATATGTGTAACATCATCTATTAAAGCAGGCGAGCCCTAATTGCGGCTCGTCGGCCGCATGCGGCCCAAACCTTCACAATGTGCCGGCCAAGGTCACGTAGGCATTATTTCTGAATATACGCTTTTTAATGAATGCCTTCTCCATTTTTTATGTATTGTTTAATGATGTTATTTTATGTATATAACACAATATATGACTATTTTATTTAATAATATTAGTACAACCATGTCATAAGAATGTTATAGTCTCATAAAATAATTGTGTTGGACTTTCATATTAAATTATCAAACTATTCTTGGTGATGCGACCTTGAATATTTTATCTGCTTTGTCTCCCTCACCATTTGATGGACGTCCATGCATTAAATTACAGACGGCTAATCTGTCTTTCAGTTGCAGATGTTCCAAGTAGTACTGACGGTATTTTTATCCTACTTAATGTAAAGAAGCTGTTAAATGGAGTTTTTGGGGTTTGACAGGGCCATATCATTGTTCGTCTGTTATTACCCACTGAAGAAGAAGAGTAAACCCTTTTCTATATGTGATCCTTGGTAAATCTCACATAGTCGGATAAGTGTCCGCACATTAATGAGACTCGGTATCAACACTCTTAATTGTTTAAGACCTTTCTAAATCGTTACCATTTCCTGTAAGTATATAGAAATACATCATTGAACAATAAGTTATTGCCGAAAGTTTAGCAAAGTTAACCTCACTTCGAGAAATTTGGAAAAGAGACTAGCCACGTGTTCATGGACGGACATGTTGGCAAGAGTGGTGGGTCATGCCATTTTTTTAAAATTTAAGCACGAATTCCACCTTTGTGTTCAAACACTTTCTTTACCTGTTACCCATATTTTATCAGTGGTCGCGTCTCGACTAAAAATGGGACTGTTATCATTATACATACGATTTTGCGCCTCGTGACGTATCGAGCATTTCACGCACAAATCGTGAGATAAACTAGCAATTAGGATCGAAATGGAATATATGCAATCTATTAAACAGATCACTTAATAGAGCAGAACAAATTAATACACACAAACGCAGAAGTAAGTTGTGCTGTTGGTTTAACACTTGTCACAATAACCCGATGCTCTTCCTTCAAATAGCTCAAACCACATGATTAATATTTAGTAAAACTTGCATGCATTTGGATGATTTTTAGTTAAGTCATAAGGTATTGATTTCAGATATTTAACTCTTCAGATTTTTCTTTTTCCGTGTTGTTTTTAACGAAATATAATAATTATTCTATCTACTGTATCACATGGTGTCTGTACTATTTATTTTATGTACGTCTAGGCCTATATCTTTCTTATATTCAGTGATTATTTGTTGAGTATGGTGAGTCGGTATTGGGATATGGTGAGTCGATGTTGGGAATATTTCTCAAACCAAGTAATTAGCCAATCTGTTGGAGCAGACGTCATGATGTAAAACATTCGCGAAATGTTATGATAACATAGGTTAGTGTCGTAAATGGACCCTCCCTAATTGACTAAGATAGGGAACCCTTTGGAATATTTTTAGGTACACGTGATTGGTAATCTGACACTAGATTAATTAACTGTGCTAAGTGTTTGAGTCGTGTCTAGCGGTGCTAAGTACCTTTGGATATCCTTACAGATGAGTCATACAAATATGAAACTTAAAAATCATAAAAGTATGAAGTTATAGTTTCGTGATGTCTGGTCATTAGGTGATCATATAAAGATTTTGTGTGGTATTTACGCGTTTAAGAACTTTCAGTTGACAACGACTGTTGTCTTAAGACCCTTGGTTATAGAGGAAACATTGACCTCAATCCAGCCTCACGCAGAGGTTGTTTGATTTGCTCTTTTAATGAGATCACTTGCGTGTAACAATACTGCGTTAGAATACATTCACCAAGTCAGGAAAATGCAATAATAACTGTAGTAATTATACAAAATTATCTTTCTAATTTCATCATATCCATGTGTCGTCCTTCACAAAAAGTTTTTTTTTATTGATTTGTTTAAATTTCAGTCACAAAATTTGTCAGATGTTAAGTGTTGTCCATCAATTTTTTTAAAATTTATCTATTTATTTATTTATTTATTTATTTATTTTAATTTCACTCACGGAGTTTGTCAGATGTCAAGTTTTCATCAAGTTTTGTCCATCAAAAAAGTGTAATTATTTATTTATTGGAATCCCAGTCAGATTACACTTTTTACGCACCTCATCTAGTGCTTGAAAATGTGGTATTCAAGACGAATTTGTCGTATGCATTACTTAGTAAATTTGGTATTCAAGACGAATTTGTCGTATGCATTACTTAATAAATTTGGTATTCAAGACGAATTTGTCGTATGCATTACTTAATAAATTTGGTATTCAAGACGAATTTGTCGTATGTATTACTTAATAAATTTGGTATTCAAGACGAATTTGTCGTATGTATTACTTAATAAATTTGGTATTCAAGACGAATTTATCGTATGTATTACTTAATAAATTTGGTATTCAAGACGAATTTATCGTATGTATTACTTAATAAATTGGGTATTCAAGACGAATTTGTCGTATGCATTACTTAATAAATTTGGTATTCAAGACGAATTTATCGTATGTATTACTTAATAAATTTGGTATTCAAGACGAACTTGTCGTATGCATTACTTAATAAATTTGGTATTCAAGACGAATTTGTCGTATGTATTACTTAATAAATGTGGTATTCAAGACGAATTTATCGTATGTATTACTTAATAAATTTGGTATTCACGACGAATTTGTCGTATGCATTACTTAATAAATTTTGTATTCAAGACGAATTTGTCGTATGTATTACTTAATAAATTTTGTATTCAAGACGAATTTGTCGTATGCATTATTTAATAAATTTGGTATTCAAGACGAATTTGTCGTATGCATTACTTAATAAATTTGGTATTCAAGACGAATTTGTCGTATGCATTACTTAATAAATTTGGTATTCAAGATGAATTTATCGTATGTATTACTTAATACATTTGGTATTCAAGACGAATTTGTCGTATGTATTACTTAATATATTTGGTATTCAAGACGAATTCGTCGTATGCATTACTTAATAACCTGAATCATTATACTTAAGGTCCAGAAAAAAACACCCGCAAAATTGGCAGCAAAACTTTATAATAAAAAAAAAAGATTTATAAAAGACAAACAAAGAAAACACAAAAAATGCGCACAAGTACAAATAAGCGAACAAGTGAATGAGTAATAAATCATTGACTAAGCATTTAATCATTCGTATCAAATGTTTTAAATCTTCCTTTGATTTTTCTATTCATTGATACTTTTTTTAAGCTACTTACAAATAATCCAATGTGAGCTAAAATAAGATATTTGGTTGTTGCCAATACATCGTCTCATTACATATTGTATAAATTAAGAAACAAACAAACAAACAAATACATACATTGATCAGATCTCTTATACTCGTGTCAAATAGGATTATATTGATTTAAATAACTGATGGGACCATACAAAAATTGTCGATAATGACACGTGTTACTCCACAAATTTCCAACATCCTGCATCTTTCAGCGCGATTTGTGCTTAAGCTATTCGGCAATTTATTTTAATCGATATCTCCTTGCACTATTTTTGGTATGTCACAAAAGTCCAAGTTTCTGTTTGTGTCTCGACATATATATTCTATACGACCAGCTCGCGCAACAATATTCCCTTATTGAACTTTCCATTCGCATAAGCATGGATATAATAGATTTTACCGAAGGATCATGCATGATTCCATTTTGATAGAATTAATTGGATGCTTGTCATATGAGGAACTTTGTAATTGTAAGATTTTATCAACTTAAGCAAAGCACGGGTATTTATCTTGACGTATCGTCATTTAGCTGTCAATATTTAGGTGTAAGTCACTCCACCACGTAATAATTTCCGATATCTAATTTGTAATGAAAGATGTCGATTTTACAACGTGACCTCACTTATTAAATTGATATTTCCCAGAATACATGCATGGGTTGCAATTAAACAGTATACTAGGATACGTATAAAAAAAGCGGCTTTCAACGCTTTTCGAATTTAAAAAACAATACTGAAAATACATAATAAATTGTGGACTATGTGATTGAATTTGAGTTGTATGGATTATCACCTCGTTCCTAAACACTTCTAGTGAAGTTACATCATAAACTGGTTTCTGTGACTTGTTCCGCATTTTCTCTAAAAATTAAAACAAACAATGATTTAACAGTGTCGTGATTAACCTATTTAACCTCTCACAATGCTTCGAAATATCAGGTTTTTTTTTTTTACAACGCTGGGAAATATATAACTGTAATTAACCAGCTCATCTTTTGGTTTGGACAATCATACGTAAATTCTGAATGGCTTATATCTTGTCAATTATACTATTTATTTTGTATTTAGAAAATTTTTCCCTATTCAGTTTCAACGTGGCACTAGAGCCTGTCAAGTCAGTTAATTAGAATGCAAATTTTTTTCCTCACGTGCAAGGAAAATTTTAAAAATGAAATATATCATGTCTTGAAATGGAGAAAATCGAACTGATATTATTATTAATTGGGGACTATAGGGAAAAAGACTTACCATTTAGATAATTATGTTTTTACCAGATTTTCTGAGATAACCTGTAGCTCAGATGTGTAATAATATCTTGTCAGAAAGAGACCGGGGCTAAATCGTCATGAGACGTTCAAACTTAAATCTCTTTGCTGGAAGAACAAAACAAAAAGTGCGTTGGCCTCGAATTCCTAATCATATTTGAAAAATAAAAAATCAAATCTCGAAGATTTCCCGTTATATCCAGAGTTATAATTACGTGAGTGTTAAAAATACCAATAACACCGTCTAGTATCTAATACTGTTTCGAATAATCCATTTCACTCAGTGTCTCTTTAGAATGTAAATTAAGACTTATCCAACCTATCCAATACTACTTTTTTCTCCATATTTAAAAATCGCTTCAGATTATCACGCATCCTCCCAGGTATAGCACTTTCCGCTGTTTTATGTACGTATGTAATTCACCAAACTGACCTCTTTACCTTCAATTCTGTCGTAGGAATCCGGAGTGATTTTGTATTTAGATGAGATTTGATTACTGGATCGATATGCAGTTCTTCCAGCTACACATGAACGCCTATATCAGTAAAGTTGGGGGCTTGTTGGGGGACGCGTTCTTGGCTGAGGGAGTATTGAGGATAGTGTGCGAAGGGGTCTGTAACCTGCGGACCTGGGTTCGAATTTTGGTAGAATACGAATTAAGATTCTCTGGTTGGCATCTATATTCTTTCTCTGTATTCACTAATATATCATGTTTACATGTTGATATTTTTTCATATCTAGTTCAATATTTATTGACATTCAGTTTGTAAAGGTTATACAATCTACTCAACGATATCGTAGATTTTGTAATGGACACAGGTGATTACAGTTAATCCGTATCGTCGATTTTGTCATGGATACAGGTGATTACAGTTAATCGTTATCGTAGATTTTGTAATGGACACATGTGATTACAATTAATCGGTATCGTATATTTTGTATGGACATAGGTGGTTATAGTTAATCGTTATCGTAGATTTTGTAATGAACACCGGTGATTATAGTTAATCCGTATCGTCGATTTTATAATGGACTCAGGTGATTACAGTTAATCGGTATCGTATATTTTTAATGGACACAGGTAATTACAGTTAATCGGTATCGTAGATTTTGAAAATGGACACATGAAATTACATTTAATCGGTATCGTAAATTTTTGTAATGGACACAGGTGATTAGTTAATCGTTCTCGTAGATTTTGTAATGGACAAAGGTGATTACAGTTATATGTTATCGTAAATTTTGTAATGGACACAGGTGATTAGTTAATCGTTATCGTAGATTTTGTAATGGGCACATGTGATTACAATTAATCGGTATCGTATATTTTATAATGGACACAGGTGATTACAGTTAATCGTTATCGTAGATTTTGTAATGGATACGGGTGATTACAGTTAATCCGCATCGTCGATTTTATAATGGACACAGGTGATTACAGTTAATCCGTATCGTCGATTTTGTCATGAATACAGGTGATTACAGTTAATCGTTATCGTAGATTTTGTAATGGACACGGGTGAATACAGTTAATTGTTATAGCAGATTTTGTAATGGACACAGGTGTATACAGTTAATCGTTATCGTAGATTTTTGTAATAGACACAGGTAATTACAGTTAATCGTTATCGTAGATTTTGTAATGGACACAAGTGATTACAGTTAATCGGTTTTATAAATTGTTTTACCGGTAATGACTTACTTTTCTCCTGTTGTACATACAAGAGCCACGCATTTAGTGTATGAAGCCCAAAAATCATGCAAACCACAGATCCAGTAACTTTTTATAATGCTACTGATCCTGTTCATAATCAACTGGTCATGTCCATAACCAACTGATCCTTATCCTGTCTATAATCAATTGATCCTGTCCATTATCAATTGATCTTGTCCATAATCAACTGATCCTTTCCATAATCAACTGATCCTGTCTATAACCAATTGATCCTGTCCATTATCAATTGATCCTGTCCATAATCAACTGATCCTTTCCATAATCAACTGATCCTGTCCATAATCAACTGTACCTTTCCATAATCAACTGAACCTTTCCATAATCAACTGATCTTGTCCTTAATCAACTGATCCTTTCCATAATCACTTGATCCTGTCCATAATCAACTGTACCTTTCCATAATCAACTGAACCTTTCCATAATCAACTGATCCTTTCCATAATCAACTGATCCTTTCCATAATCAACTGCTCCTGTCCATAATCAATTGATCCTGTCCATAATCAATTGATCCTTTCATAATAAACTGGTCATGTCCATAATCAAATGATCCTTTCCATAATCAACTGATCCTTTCCATAATCAACTGATCCTGTCTATAATCAATTGATCCTGTCCATTATCAATTGATCCTGTCCATAATCAACTGATCCTTTCCATAATCAACTGATCCTGTCCATAATCAACTGTACCTTTCCACAATCAACTGAACCATTCCATAATCAACTGATCCTGTCCATAATCAACTGAACCTGTCCATAATCAACTGAACCTGTCCATAATCAACTGATCCTGTCCATAATCAACTGAACCTGTCCATAATCAACTGATCCTGTCCATAATCAACTGAACCTTTCCATAATCAACTGATCATTTCCATAATCAACTGATCCTTTCCATAATCAACTGATCCTGTCCCTAATCAATTGATCCTGTCCATAATCAATTGATCCTTTCATAATAAACTGGTCTTGTCCATAATCAAATGATCCTTTCCATAATCAACTGATCCTTTCCATAATCAACTGATCCTGTCTATAATCAATTGATCCTGTCCATTATCAATTGATCCTGTCCATAATCAACTGATCCTTTCCATGATCAACTGATCCTGTCCATAATCAACTGTACCTTTCCACAATCAACTGAACCATTCCATAATCAACTGATCCTGTCCATAATCAACTGAACCTGTCCATAATCAACTGAACCTGTCCATAATCAACTGATCCTGTCCATAATCAACTGAACCTGTCCATAATCAACTGATCCTGTCCATAATCAACTGAACCTTTCCATAATCAACTGATCCTTTCCATAATCAACTGATCCTGTCCATAATCAACTGGTCATGTCCATAATCAACTGAACCTTTCCATAATCAACTGAACCTTTCCATAATCAACTGAACCTGTCCATAATCAACTGATCCTGTCCATAATCAACTGATCCTTTCCATAATCAACTGATCCTGTCCATAATCAACTGATCCTTTCCATAATCAACGGATCCTGTCCATAATCAACTGATCCTTTCCATAATCAACTGATCCTGTCCATAATCAACTGTACCTTTCCATAATCAACTGAACCATTCCATAATCAACTGAACCTTTCCATAATCAACTGATCCTGTCCATAATCAACTGAACCTGTTCATAATCAACTGAACCTTTCCAAAATCAACTGATCCTGTCCATAATCAACTGAACCTTTACATAATCAACTGATCCTGTCCATAATCAACTGAACCTGTTCATAATCAACTGAACCTTTCCAAAATCAACTGAACCTTTCCATGATCAACTGATCCTGTCCATAATCAACTGAAGCTGTCCATAATCAACTGAACCTTTTCATAATTAACTGATCCTTTCCATAATCAACTGATCGTTTCCATAATCAACTGAACCTGTCCATAATCAACTGATGCTGTTCATAATCAACTGAACCTTTTCATAATCAACTGATCCTGTCCATAATCAACTGATCCTTTCCATAATCAACTGATCCTTTCCATAATCAACTGATCCTTTTCATAATCAACTAAACCTGTCCATAATCAACTGATCCTTTCCATAATCAACTGAACCTTTCCATAATCAACTGAACCTTTCCATAATTAACTGATCCTTTCCATAATCAACTGAACCTTTCCATAATCAACTGATCCTGTCCATAATCAACTGAACCTGTCCATAATCAACTAAACCTGTCCATAATCAACTGAACCTTTCCATAATCAACTGATCCTTTCCATGATCAACTGATCCTGTCCATAATCAACTGAACCTGTCCATAATCAACTGAACCTGTCCATAATCAACTGATCCTGTCCATAATCAACTGAACCTTTCCATAATCAACTGATCCTGTCCATAATCAACTGATCCTTTCCATAATCAACTGATCCTTTCCATAATCAACTGATCCTTTCCATAATCAACTAAACCTGTCCATAATCAACTGATCCTTTCCATAATCAACTGAACCTGTCCATAATCAATTGATCCTGTCTATAATCAATTGATCCTTTCCACAATCAACTGAACCTGTCCATAATCAACTGATCCTTTCCATAATCAACTGAACGTGTCCATAATCAACTGATCCTTTCCATAATCAACTGAACCTTTCCATAATTAATTGATCCTGTCTATAATCAATTGATCCTTTCCATAATCAACTGATCCTTTCCATAATCAACTGATCCTTTCCGTAATCAACTGAACCTTTCCATAATCAACTGATCCTGTCTATAATCAATTGATCCTGTCCATAATCAATTGGTCCTATATTGCATGATACAAGAAGAAGAAATAAGTAGTCAATGATTCAGTGGTACACACAGTTATATATGCACGTCAGCGTTTAGATTAACGATTTAGATAATGAAACATGGACAATAAAAAACTCACAAAATAAGATGTGTGTATCACATACTCAAATGCATCAAATTTATTACATTTTGTGTATTGATTGTGAAATGAGGTCTGCAGAAAGACGAATTCAAGTCGTAGATTGCTTGAACTAAATCAAATGCATCCACTTCAGCAGATTGCAGCTGAACAAGTAATGCCATTGCAATGGGCTGTTTCTATATTCGAAAGAAAGTTTGTAGTCCAATTGTTTTATAAAGGATATCTCTCCTTTGATAGTCTCGTGTTCCTGTTTTGAATGGTTCTGTTAACCTCGGCTGTGTTTGGGTTTGGTCTCAGATAACTTCGAGTCATACCAATACCTCAACAGTACAAGGGACAGTTTCTAAACACTGATTAAATACGGCATCTACATACCAAATAGAAACAAAATACTAACAGATAAGGTGCCATAGTGAGGTCAGAAGGGTCCACAGTTTTTGGATAGCTATATTAAAACAAAGCATACAAATATTAGTCACTTGACTAGAGAAGTTAATGGTAGTTCATAGCAGAAGACTTTTATGCACCCAAATCCACATTTATATCGGCATGTTTCATGTCTGGCGTTCATTTGTGACAATAAGTGATGCTTACAGCCCAAATGCAAGTCCATTCCCTGGGTGATCATTTCAAAACGTTGTGTACTAAACGACTAGATGAAATTCAAAATAGTTGCCATTCAGCATTTTTAAATAGATATTCTACTTGCTCTGAACCCACGTGTCCATTGATGTGAAAGCTAGCTCTTCATTCTAGCCGCTATTGGTATATTTCTCTATCTACATACTGTTACGCATGTTTAATTTAATTGTTGCTCTGTTTATTTTATATGTTTATTATTTCATTACATGTTAGTGTAATGTAACAATGTTTGCTGGACTTGACCTTGTCCACAATTGTGTTCATTTCTGCTTGACCTGATTGTTTTTGTTTTAAATTTTTTGTTATTTCATTTATGTAAACAACTAATAATAGCTTCATGATTATTATTCAGGTAAACAAGAAGGAGTGTATATGTTGATCAGGGTCAAGGTTAAAGTGAATGTTATAGGCTATTGTAAATAAACACCTGAAGGTTATTTTCTATTATGTAATGGTTGTTTTTAGACAATGCTAATTGTGACCTGAGGTCAAGCATATAACTATATTATCTTGTGACTGTAAGGATTTTGCCAGTTGTGCTTTAACATCTAGCACTTTATGTTTTATTATGTTGTTATCAGTTTGGGCAGAATTTTGTTTTCCTCAAATTGTTTAATTCAAGCGATTATTTTCTTTGTAAATAGAAGTGTTCTGGCAAAATTATTTAATAAAGACAGCCATTCTAATTTATACCAAAATTAAAACCTGGAATAATGTTTATGAGACAGGTCATCGCCTTCTATTCCTGACTTGAATTGAGTTTTATTCAGGACTTTTATTACTATGACTTGCGACTTTAATTCTTGGATTATGTTTGGAATTAATTCGCAAAACCGTATGGTCTCTTTTATCCTTTTATACTTTGTATTCTAGGGAAATACATTATTTGTCAAATTTTACAAAAATTGTAGTCTTCACTCTGTAATGTTACTTATTTTAAGTGCATATACTCGTAATAATGCTGAAGAGTAACTATGGCAGCTGTACATGCCTCATATCAATTTCACTAACAACACACCTAGTTCTCAATTATATGCATATTTTTTCAGTAGACAATACTAGCTGATTTGATTAGGATTTTTAACGTAGCTTTAACAATTTTTCAGTCATATCGCTACGATGTCTGCAGTGAGGCAGTTTATAGTGATGTGTAGCTCTGGAACATCATGCCGCAGACATATAGCATGATGTTCCATCCAGTCACTTTATCCTGACACCAGGCCGACCAGTCCTAACACTAACCTCTTAATGCTGAGCGCCAAGCGAGGCAGCTGTTAGTACCATATTTTGTAAGTTTTTAGTATGATTCAGCCGGGGATCGAACTCACGACTTCCCGCTTCCGCGGCGGACGCTCTAACCGGAGCGGTTCACAATAATAGCTGAAAAGTCACACCCTTACCTAAAAAAAAGAAATTTTATATGAGCCAATTTTGTAATTGTCTTCTGGCAACTTAAACATTTGGTTCAAAATAATTTATTTCAAAAGTTGTCTATATATTATATATCTAGACATTTTCTAGTAAAATGGTATCAAGGACAATTTTTTTAATGAAAAATCACAAATGGTATTACTCGATCAAGAAAGGTATTACTTTGTGCCAAAAGCATTGCATTGTTTACATTGCAAGTTATGACTTCAATTTTTTAAAGAGATCAAATTGTGCGCAGTCTCATATGCTGTTTGTCTTGTACGTCATAGCATCATGACAGAATCAAAATGTCTTTAAAATGCTTCTTGAATGCCAAGAAGAGATTTTGGGATAGAACTAGTTCCTGACCTTGCATTATTGTTCTGGTGATGCTAATAGCAGCAGCAATGTTGGGTGGGTGGGTGTTATTGTATGAAATCACAACAGTCTAGCTAATCATGAGAAATCAAAATTTAATCAACTAACATCAGGTAATGTTGAAACGTTGATTACGGATGTGTAGGACCATGGTAAACTTCCAAGGTGACATATGAACAATATTCAACGATAGATACCACTAAAACTGACCATACATTACATAATTACTCCATACAATGTAAGAGAGAAATTTCTTCTCTGACACCATATCAATTTCAAATGACTTCGATGATTTTTGGAGTTTCCAAAGCGATTGAAATAGTAAGATAAGGTATATAACATAAATACAGTATTAATAGTGGAAAATTCAGTTCATTTCAGATGTTGTGCTTTTACTAAGTATATACTATAAACACAATCAGTTAAATCAAAGTCACTCTCTTGTGCACTTAGATCAGAATGAGTTACTGGATGAGGTTCAAACAATTGCTTTTTTTTCAGCACAACGGACCAATTAAACTTAATATTTTACCAAATTGAGACCTCCAAAAAGAAACGAAACAAATGATACTTATGTACTTCTAATATTTAGTGGAAACATGAGAATTTCATAGCATAAATTGTATGTGTAGTATAAACTGCATACAATTTAATTTCTGAACTAATATGAATGTTTTTATCCCATGAATGTGAAATGCTTTTCCTGTTGTGAACATCCATAAAATACAATGCAGATCACGTTCCGTTCCTTTCAGTTGATAATGGCAAAGTTATTCTGATATTGGCTAGAGGAATCAGTATGACAAGAGGACAAAATGATCCTCTCTTTCGACAATTTTCATTCTAGCTACCAAAATAATTGTTGATACACTGCTTTGAGGAAGTTAAGATGTTTGTGCAACGAAAACCCAGTGTACCAGTCAAAAGAAGCAAAGTAACAAAGAAGACCTGGTGTACCAGTCAAAAGAAGCACAGTAACAAAGAAAACCCGGTGTACCAGTCAAATGAAGCAAAGTAACAAAAAAACCTGGTGTACCAGTCAAAAGAAGCAAAGTAACAGAAAACTGTATGCCAGATCATTTTGCAGGACTGCTGAACCATGAACAAGCGGTAAACATATATAAAGGATACACCCAACAGAATATTCACCTGATATAATGCATTTTGCTCAACCATTGTATCCAACATATTCTATCACTCAATGATAAGTTTTATTTCCCCCTTTGAAATCTGAAAACAGAGGTTTCAATATATATGTATAACATTCATTATTATCGCCCACGTGTGAGCTATGAATCTTTGATGTTAAATTCAAAGTTGGGTAATGAAGGTATAAAATAAGTCAGTGTGCTAAAACTTGCATTCTTCTCCCAGAATATATAACCCGCCGTATACGATATGCATCATTATTTGCAAGATCGTTCCATTAATGACATTTGCTATTCAAACGGATGTTTATTTATCAATTCTCCTTAGTGCATATTCGCCGCTCCTGTTGAGTGAAATTACTTTTAAGAATGCATTTTGATATGTTATGTAATTGTTTATTTGTGCCTGTACGGAGATAATAATACTATTCATTAAAATAGGGGTAAAGATCTTGACGTGGGCAGTGGCAGATGCTTTATCTGCTCGGAAAATGAATGCACCCGCCCATACACGAGTTTCCTGCTGCCTTGCAGATCGGCTTTGGTTAGCCAAAGGCTAAGATAGTAAATCCTAAAAAAAAAAATCCGGAGTGGAGACCCTAAGGCGACTCCTTCCTTGGTCTGGAGAGGGATGGGCTCCGCCAGATAACTTTTGCCCAAGACACACTGATAATACTCAACAAATCTGAAGTTACTATACTGGATCGGTCGTCGTCTGGGTCAACAAGAACCGCGCCTGCCGTTCTCCAACAGGACGGAGGTTACAAGTATGCTACTGTTACTTTGCGAAAAATAAGAGCGAGAGACAGCATTGTCATCGCCAGCTGGAGCGTTAGAACTCTGGTGTAAACCAGAAGACTCCAAGAGTTGACACGTGAGATGGAGCACTACATATGGCACATTCTGGGACTCTGTGAAATCAAATGGAAAGCCCTAGGAGAACACCAAACTGAAGATAGGCATATATTATACTATAGTGGAGAGTTGGACAAGTCCATAAATGGAGTAGGCTTCCTTGTAAACAAAGCCATCAATGGATTTGTGCTTTAATGTCGCCCCATATCTAGCACAATCATCTCCATTCGTCTGAAAGCGTCTCCCTTTTCCAAACACCAGAAATGATGATGATTTCTAAAGAATAGGTGGAGTCAGCAATAAGAGCACTGAAGAATGGGAAGGCAGTTGGAGTAGACAACATCCCAGCTGAACTTATCAAGAATGGTAAGGAATCAGTGATATAACTACTAACAAAAATCTCCAACAAGACCTAGAAGAGAAGCAAATGGCCAACACAGTGAACTCAGTCATTGGATTATAACACTCCACAAAACTTACAGAACTATCAGTTTGATCAGCCATGCTAGTAAGATGAAGCTGAAGATCATATTGAACAGACTGAACACACAAGCAGAAGAAATACTCGCTGAAGAACAGGCAGGGTTCCGGAGTGGAAAAAAACAACAGAACAAATATTCAATCTTAGGGTTCTATGTGAAAAGTACTCACAACATTAACAAGACATCTATCGTGTGTTCATAGATTTTTTTTTTAAAAAAACGTCTTTTGACAGAGTGTGGCATGATGCATTGCGGGCCACAATGAAAAAGTACAACATAGGTCAAAAGTTGACCAATACCATCAATCAGCTATACGCCAAGGCTACCAGTGCAGTAATTGATCAATGTTCAACAGGGGACTAGTTCAAGACAACAGTTGAAGCACGACACGGCTGTCTCCTGTCACTTACGCTTTTCAACGTCTACTTAGAACACATTATTAGTGAAGCCCTGGAAAACCACTGTGGGACAGTCAGCATTGGAGGGCGTAACATCACCAACCTCCGCTTTGCAGATGACATTGATGGGTTGGCAGGCAGTGAAGATGAGCTTGCCACCTTAGTAAAGAACCTGGATGAAACATCCTCCAGATTTGACAAGAAGATAAAGCTGATGACAATAGTGACAAACAAATCTCAATCAAGATTAAAGTCAGAGGACAGAAACTGGAAACAGTCGGCAAGTTAAAATATCTTGGTTCCATAATCACAGAAGAGGGTCAAGAGCAGAAACTTTATCACGAGCCGCACAAACAACGGCAACTATGTCAAAGCTAAGGCCCATCTGGAGATACAAGAATATCTGTTTGAAAACTAAAATCAGACTCGTGAGAGCACTAGTCATCTCAATCTTTATGTATTCGTGCGAGGCCTGGACCCTGACAGCAGAATTACAACGAAGAATCCAGGCACTTAAAATGAGATGCTACAGAACCATCATTGGCATCTCTTACAAGAACTCCATCACAAATGAAGAAGTGCGTAACACCATCAGGCACAATATAGGCCATTATGAAGACCTCCTCACTACTGTCGAAAAGAGAAAGTTGAAAAAGTATGACCATGTCACTAGAGCCAACAGTCTATCCACAACAGTGCTGCAGGGCAGTGTCCATGGTGGCAGAAGGAGAGTTAGACAGAGGAAAAGTGTGCAGAGAACATCACAGACTGGACCAGGAAAGGTTTTGCGGAGACACAAATAGTGGCGCACGATCGAGACAAGTGGAGAGAACTGGTCAGATATTCATCAGAACAGTGCCTCAACGACCACACTAAGTCAAGAGACTGATGATGATGATGATGATGATGATGATGATGACGCTTTTCTTGGATACTTCCTTTGGTATGAGGAAGAGTGTGCGACCTTTTGTACTATTGATTGTCCCATTCCTGTTACCATTTCCCTAGAATGTTATTCCTGATTATGCTATGCTATTATTTGCATCTCTACTGGATTATGATATGATTGCTTTCTTGAAGTTTTTTTTTAACTACTTGGTCAGCTTTTAGTTTTCCTGGTATGTTGATATGGGATGGTAAATGATAAATGGAGTAGGCTTCCTTGTAAACAAAGCCATCAAAGGATCTGTGCTTGAATGCCGCCCCATATCTAGAGAATCATCTTCATTCGTCTGAAAGCATCTCCCTTTAACATCAAAATTATCCAAGTCTACGTTCCAACTACTGATCATGATGATGAAGAAATAGAGGAATTTTACAACAAACTCCATGGTATTATAAACAAGATCAGTAAAACAAAAAGACATCCTCATCATGCAAGGCCACTGGAATGCAAAAGTTGACAAAGATGTTGTAAAAGACTGGGATGATCATTGTAGGCCTCCTTGTAATGAGCTTACAAATAAAAGAGGGACATGGCTGCTCTAGTTCGCAAGCTACAGCAACTTGGTACTAGCCAACACCCTGGGCCAACATAAAGCTTCAAGGTGCTGGACATGGCACGCACCAAATGGAACACATTTTAACCAGATCGACTACATACTGGTTTAAAACCGTTACAGATCTGGCATCAATAGAACAAAAACTAGAACGTCCCCAGGTGCTACTGTTGGAAGTGATCACGACCTCGTGATTATCAACTTCCGAGTTGGCTAAAGAAAATTGACAAGCCAAAGAAAATCAGGCAAAAAGCAACCATGTTGTGCTGATTCTGGATCGAATGGATAGCCATTGAAGGGTACAGAGCAGCGGGAATGTGTGCTCTGATCGTTGGGCTCTAAGAATGATCCGTGCAGCTGTGTTTTGATTTTTTTGAAGTTTCTGGAGAATATATTGAGACGAACCAGACAAAATTGAGTTATAATTGTCCAGTCGTGAAAGTAATAATGAACACACATGTGTTTTAGTGGCATTAACTGAAAGAGATTTTGGGAATAGAGCTGATTCGTCTCAGATCAAGATAAGCAGCCTTGCGAATGTTTATGACATGTTGGTACAATGTGAGAGTACTGTCCAAATTTTACGAAATACCTTATATGGCTTGGCTAGACTACCATTAATTCCAGTATTTTACGTGTTTTGCGCACCATAGTTTTATAATATACTTTTTCTTTGTATTGCATGACGCCTTCATTGCTTGCGCGGCACATGCGTAATACATGTTAATGAGCTCGACTATATATGTTACTTAGGGATTTTGACTGGGACACCCATTACAGGGAAGTTCTTTATGCATTTAGCTGTCAGGGTGGGATCGCAATTATGTTTTACTTAGTTCGAGCTAACGAGTTTAGTAAGTTATATTCTCTTTAATTAATCCTTTTAAATTAATGTTCAGTTTCGCAAAACACATTCAATGTTGTATTATATATTTTCGTTGTTTTATCATACTTGTAGTTTAATTCATCAAGAGTGTATGGCTTGTGTATTTTGGTAGCCAGATATAGTATGGTTCAGATTATTGACAGGGAAATGAACACATATGCAGTACTTCTGTTGGTAGATTATTTTGTCGATATTATGACTAATATTAAAGATCTATATGTATATATTCGAGTTTTAGTACATATTTTGTTTAATGGTATGCCATTTGTACATCACAAAAGTCATACATATGGAAATATTTCAGTTGTATTAATTCGTTTGAACCGTTCAGATATTTTAATCTGGATAATCAGAAAGCAGACTATTTGGAAAGTTTCTTTTTCATATTCAGCTCACTAGGCGTGGATTACTAGTTGTGGATAACTAGGCGTGGATTACTAGTTGTGGATAACTAGGTATGAGTGTCTAGGTGTGGATAACTAGGTATGAGTGCCTATGTGTGGATAACTAGGTACGAGTGTCTAGGTGTGGATAACTAGGCGTGGATTACTAGTTGTGGATAACTAGGTACGAGTGTCTAGGTGTGGATAACTAGGTATGAGTGCCTATGTGTGGATAACTAGGTACGAGTGTCTAGGTGTGGATAACTAGGCGTGGATTACTAATTGTGGATAACTAGGTACGAGTGTCTAGGTGTGGATAACTGGTTGCGGACTGACTAGGTGTAACCAGAGGCCGCTGCAGTAGTGATGAAATACAGCCAGGAAAGTGCCAACGTGTGTGCGCATGGAAGGCCTGGATCGTTCAAGTGACCCGGTCGAGAAAGCGGGCCAAAAGCATATGAAATGTCAAGTAAACATTGGTCATATGTATGAAGAATGTCATTGTAGTGTTTGACCTTAAGAGAAATGTCATTATAGTGTTTGACTATAAGAGAAATGTCATTATAGTGTTTGACTATAAGAGAAATGTCAGTATAGTGTTTGACTACAAAAGAATGCAATTATAGTATATTATGAAATGCCAGTATAATGGTTGACTGTATTGACAAGAAGTAGGGTACTGTTCGATTATCTTAAACAACGTTATAATTATTGAATATCCCAAATAATTATCTGTTCTTCATTATGTTTTTATTTTATTGTATCCATTTAATGTATCCTTGTATTTTAGTATCATGTTTCTATATCATACGTGTGAGAGGATAATACATTTTTTTTCATTGTGTTTTTTATTTCTTAAATACCCATTCAAGTCTCAAAGGGTGTTAGCTCGATTGCGTTACACCGGAGTAATGCCTTGGTGTCGTACTGACTGAGTTTAACGTTGGAGTTGCTGATATTTATTGTTTGAGGTAAAGGATGTGAATGAGAAAGTCTTTGGTTTATGATCAGAATGGCCTCAGTTTTATCATCATTCATCTGCAGTTTTTTTTACATGTCATCAATGATTTCAATTCAGAAATGCACCTTTACTCCTTGGGTGGTAGCATCAACTTCAGTTGGGTGGCTAGATTTGTATATTTGGGTGTCAATAGCGTACAAATGGAGAGACACTGGATGATAATATATGACACTTGAGCGCGGCTGAGTCTATCTAATGAAGGCAACATGTTCAAGAACAGATGCCTGTGGAACACCATAACATATATCAACTGGGCTGGATCGTATTCCATGTGCAGATACAATTTGTGTCCTGTTGACTAAGTAGGGCTTGAACCACAGTAAGGCTTTCTTGTGAATGCCTAATAGATGCTAGAGATGGTGAAGTAATGCACCATGGTCTATTGTGACAACTGCTGCTGACAAATCAAGGAGGGTGAGGACTGTAATCTTTCCGCTATCCAAAGCAGAGAGGATGTCACAATAGTAGTTTCAGTACTGTGGTAAGGGCGATATGCAGACTGTACATTGCTAAAAACCGTTCGAAATGAGATGATATACAAGTTGGGTTTGAACAACATTTTCTAAGATTTTTATATGAACGGGAGATTAGAAACTGGGCAGTATTTCTTTAAATCATTATGGTCGAATGTTGGTTTCTTCAGCAGAGGCTTTACATTGGCAGTTTTGAAAAATGATGAGAATTCCTCGGATGAGAGAGGGGTATTATTAATATCAGTTAGTGAAGGCAATATTGGGTCTAAGCACTCAAGCAGCAGTGATGTTTGAATTGGATCAAGTTCACATGAGTTTAGAGCACTCTTCATCATGATTGTCCGTACTAAATCCATAGAGACAGGTTCAGTGCTGAAATAAAGGGTAGTACAGTCCATATGACGCAGTTAATACTGTTAAAACACCAAAGTAAACAAGATTTCTCATTCTTGGTGTTTTGTTGCCTAATATTTTTATCAGTTTCCTTTTCCAAATGAACTTTGGCCTGTCCATCTGATTTAGAAGACATCGGAATACAGCGTTTTGTTATTTCTCGATTGAGTTCTACATATTCTGCTTCGTAAATTAATATTGTACAGCCATATCACATTGGATTTTCGTTGTCATCAAAGCCGGATATGTTCCTGATACTACTACTTTAACGTGGAAGTTTTTGGGGGTGGGGTGTTCATTGTGTCTTTTAAATAAGGTTTTAATGCTTATTCCACTAATTGTTTATTCCAAAGTGCTATAACAATCAGGCGTGATTATGAAATGTTGCCGACAAGCAGGGTGGACAAGGGAGGGAGGCGCAGGAAGGAGGGTATATCCCCGGGACTATGGCTCGTAAGGGGGCCAGGGTCAAATAACACTTTTCAGTTTTATAAAATGACAAAATTATTTCAAAAAATACGAGGAGAGGCCCGGGTTTTTCTTACCCCAGAGACCGTGATCGCTCTCTACGGCCCTGCTGACAAGTAAATAAAAAATATCGAACGATATTTCAATAACTTTTTATTAACCTACCTGCAGAAAGATTTGTAATATAAATAAAAATGAGATAATTAACACTGTGCTTTTTAAGAAATGAGCATAGCCATCTACAAGATATGGAGGCACATACACAATTTCTTAACAAAAATTCTCACCCTCTAAATTGCAAAACCAATTCCATAATTCTCAAGGACAGACTTGTAATTTCCGGAGTCGTAAACGAATAAAGAAATGAGTCGAATACCAATATTGATATTTGTTCTATTTTAAAACCGCTTAACCGCATTTAAAAGATAATCTACTCGAATGTTGTACCAACACTAAAATGCATAAAATGATCATTTGACACGGCAGTGAATAATAGTGGCCAGTCTTGTATTACAACAGCGTCGATACGCAAATTCCAAAGTCGGCAGGCAGTGAATACTTCATGATTTCGTGGCTAGAAGTAACGCCTATTGTAGAAATATTCTACACACAAGAGTTGTTGTAGGTTTAATAGTCTTAATTTATTACCTGGCTATTGGAATATCAGTTTATTCGAGATTAATGTTTAACAGCCAGATGTAATGAGCGCATACATGAGGTGAAACTCTCTCTCTCTCTCTCTCTCTCTCTCTCTCTCTCTCTCTCTCTCTCTCTCTCTCTCTCTCTCTCTCTCTTGATCTCTCTCTCTTGATCTCTCTCTTGATCTCTTTTAACCGCCAATCAAATTACAGCTTTCACATTTCAGTAAAGGAAGATGAAGTTATTTTGATAACGTCTCAATCTTTTAGGGTGCTAAATTAAGTGAACATGGACAGTATGTCAAAAAGAGAGGACAATAGCATAAAAAATTGCAATAAACCCTGTCATACATGATATATTCGTGCATATGACACCTATTTTTTATGAATATTTTTGAACCCAACAACCTAGTTTAGTTTCATTTACCTATTTAAAAACTATTAAAACACACCTGTCAACATGGACAAGACGTTTGGCATCTTGAATATCCTACTTTGTTGTGTTACGGATAAAAAGTCTATTTTCATAAATAATGTATGTTTATTACTATGAGTCGTACGGTGTACATGTGCTTGAGCCATTAATAGAAAAAGTGGAAGTATTTTACCGTTTTATAATATTTTAGTCTAGGAAACTGCAACTGATACAGTCATAGCTCTAGCATTGTTTATTTGGGATAAATAATGGTTGTAACCCTCCACAGTCAGATTTCATTTCTGAACCTGTGTTACTAAACTTGTATTCCTCATTGCAATAGTGTTTTTTAAAAAATTGGTGGCAGCGAAATAATTTATGATTATTGTTCACTGGATAACATTCCATTTCTAGACTAAATTTTGGAAGGTATTCGCGAGAGAGAGTTTCAAATGAAATTATTGTGCAGTATTTAGGTAAAATCCATGTCAAGCGTTCAGAGACAGTCTCAAGTTAGTCAACTTAATTTCTGTTGCTGTCAGATTATTACATGTGCGCAAACCATTGCATCGAATAGCCTGAAATCGGTTGACATTTCTAGAATCTTAATACCGATTAATCACTGAAAAAGAAAACCTGCGGGAAATCGTAAAAAAGTTCAAGCCTATATGCTCTGAAAGAATGAAAGCGTTCACTGAAAAACAGAAATTAGAATTCGAAATGTGCCTTCAGAGGGAGCGAACGGAGATCGAAAGATATAAACTTAAATACTTTTCGCATTAGTCCAAGGAATCGGCTAGACTAAAGGGAGTTAGAAGTTACGTCAGAGCTATCCAGATTAAAACCTCATGCAACTTGCTGTGTCTGATTTGTCTAACTGGTATAATAAATGTTCGAGAGATTATTTTTTGTCAAAGGCCCCGATGCTGATATTGCTTTAATTCTTGAGGATTTTGTCGACACAGCATTTGACTGGTATTACATAAGTATGACATAATTATATTAACTTCGGTTGGCCAGCCTTTTAGTGTGATGATAGATAATATGAACACTGTACTGCAAAGGTCATGCACGGATTGGCGTTGAGCCAAATTTGGCAGCGGAGGCATTACTTCTGATGGATTTAATAAGCAAATTACCAATGGTGGTTACAAAGACGCAGGCAAAACCGAAGCTGAAGAAAGTAGGTACATGCTACAGAGGAACGTGGGGTGGGTTATAGCGAGAATTATTTTCACTTAACCTGAGGAAGTGAGAGAGGGAGAGACAGTACCAAAAGAGAAAGGTGTGCTAGAACACAATTAGATGCAGATGATCATTGCAGATGATGAGGATGGAATCGGAAATATGTATTCCGATTCCATATATAATATATTCCAATATAAACCAATAGTAGATCAAATTCGTGAACAATTAGTAAATGTGAAGTACACCAGTCCTATATACCTAGGCAAGGGGGATTGACCTAGACAGAGGGATTGACCTAGGCAATGGGGATTGACCTAGACAGGGGGATTGACCTAACAAGAGGGATTGACCTAGACAGGGGGATTGACCTAACAAGAGGGATTGACATAAGCAAGGAAGATGACTTAGACAGGGGGTGACCTAGTCAAGGGGGATTGACAAGTTCAGCTGGATGAGGACACCAAGAAAGAATCAGTTTTTATCACTAAAAACGGATTACTTGAATTCACACTCCTGCCGTTCAGGATGAAGACGGCACCTGCGACATTTACGGTTTTAACGGATTCCGTGCCCAAAGCGCTTTGTGACGTTTTATCCGACTTTGATTTAATTTTCTTGTAAGGCCATCGGTTCCGCTCCAGGTTCGTACTTTGCATACGCTCCGATTTTGAATGAAAATTGATTTCCTGGGCAATCTTCACTGGTTATTTTGGCTATTTACAAAAGGTATATTAGGTATTACGTTTATTACGTTACATGATTGAGGATTGCTTCGGACATCTCAGGAAACTGCTAGCTCTTCTTGTCATTTTCGCTTCCTGAGCTTCAAAGAATAAATTGAAGAAGAAACAAAATGTCTATAACATTTTCAACTTTATATTTTTTTATTCATTCATTGTACTTTCAGAAGCTGGTATTGTCTAATCTGGATAAATTAATTGGCTGTATTTTAATAACTGAAAGTTAGTCTAATAGGGACAATCACAGGCTCATTTTTTTCTGGCACATAGGAGCCACCAGTTTGATCAGCCTGCTGTATTTAGTGCATAGTTTCCATAATTATATACTTAACGAACTATAGCTACAGTACATGAACGTAGCGTGGAGATATTATAAAAAGTGTGTGTGTGTGTGTGTGTGTGTGTGTGTGTGTGTGTGTGTGTGTGATTAAGATTTTAAACGTAGCTTTTAAAACAAATCAGTCATATCACTACGATGTCTGCAGTGTGGCAAGTTCATCCGAAATTTGGAACCTTTTGTTTTTTAGCCAAACATTTTCATGACTGCACAGAGCGGTACGATCTTTCATATACGGAAACGCCATAATCGTACACCATATATTGTGATAATGAAACATCAATATTACAGTAGCAATATTTTTCGAAGGGACAACTACAGGCATAAACTTTTACAACACCATTATATATACTATAAATTTCATAGCAACGCGGGCAAGACGACTAGAGTTGTGATGGAATGTATATTGTACCCTTACGAATCGCTGCTGTAAACTCATTTTGTCGGTCGAGGTTGTTATATATATATATATATATATATATATATATATATATATATATATATATATATATATATATATATATATATATATGTGTGTGTGTGTGTGTGTGTGCATTCAAATGTATGTAATTTAGCAACTCAAAAAATTTGTACAAATTAACCTTTTTGATACACTTCTAACTCATTTTTATATTAGTTCAGTATCTATTTATATGAAGCGTAATTTAAGTTTTCATTGAGATATATCAATATTCTACAGTGGGAAGCCTGTGATTTGTCGTAAGGAACTATATTAAAATTATTCTAGTATTCCATGTATATATTTTTGTTATACCTGCGAAAACAATTTAATGATTTCTTAAAATTACCCAATCAATGAAGCAGAAAGACTAAAATAACTACAAAGTAGTTAGACCTAAATCACACAAATCTACCAATTAATTAGATTTTCATCAAGCAAAACCAAAACCCAACATTCGACTAAATCACGCAAAATAACCAATATTTATACTAATTCATACAAAACTAACAATTAGACTAAATCAAACAAAACCAACAATTATTTAGACCAAAATCACTCAAACCTTCCAATTAATTAGACCTAAGAAAATAGAACTATCATGAAAACCCCATATCTAACAGCCATATAATAATATAAACAAAAGATTATTTTTAAAATTTCAACTGTATATCATATGATAAAGAGAAGTGTCTTTTACTTTTTTATATGTCAAACTAATCGTTTTCCATTTCTAATTTTTTGTCGAATTCAATGTGATGTTGTTTTTAGATAGCAATCCTAAATATAAAAATCACAACTATACTAAGCAGTATTTCCAGTGATTTATTACCAAACAGAAAACATGATTACATGTCTCAATTTATTGTTAATATAACGTCGCCCTCTTATTATAAGAGGTGGCTAATTGGATTTGGCTGCGTTATCTAGGGAATGACCTCCATCGATTTTTTAACCCATGTTAGTGGATAGATAGATCATCAACAAAGATCTGGGCAACATTATTGGGAAGAAATAATGCAATACGAGCTCCCTTAAGCAAGAAAAAAATAATAACGCATTTAATCAAAACAAATTAATAATGGTCATTTCAATTCAACTTAAGTTATGTCAACAGGATTTGACAGCAGTCTAATTTAGATATATTTCATCATAATAACGAGTGGTGAAAAGAGCGCAATGTCCACGATTGATTGCATCACCTTCCTCTCGACTGTGTTCCAACGTCTCTATTTCCTTGAATCTTTCTATTCCTACCACTTCATCCCTTTCTGGACTTCCTAACTCGTCGCTTCTTGTTTGCGGACTTCCGTCTTCTGACTGTCCTGTCTCTCTCCCGGAAAGCTGTTCCTTAATGCTGTTCTCTTTAGAAAGTGTGCGTACTAGCACTAAACCCAGTATTTTCCCACAAGACAGCCGCCTGGTCCCTTTTCTTCACTAAAGAGGACAGAACTGTTCTTTTTCAGGCTTCCCGAGCCAAATTTCTATATCGCAGGAAATTTCGGACTAAAGAATTTCGATCAAGATTGTAACTTTAAAAATCACATTACTTCCAAAGTGTACGCCTTAATTTTACTCTGACCAAAATGTTCCTAAGATAATCATTTATTTCGTTAGTCTAGAATCTCCGAACTACGATATATAATACTTCCCTTTGAAGAATGACCGTTTGACATGGGTTCATATCAAGTGGTTATGGATCGGTAGTACAACTGTTTTCTTTCTCAAGACCGTGCTAAGATACCCTTGTCAGTTTCATTGAGTAGGAATGCTGGCCATTTGAAGTTTGACACTAACATTAGAAAAGATGAAGGGACCCTTCACAAAGACTTCAGTGGTTTAAGTGTGATAAAATCTTAATGCTCAATGTATTCAACTTTTAGGGTTCAAAATTTGACACTTTACAGTTTAAATTAATGAGAGCAAGTTTAATTTTTCCCAACTCCTGACTTCCATACAGTATCGAATGGCTTCCATACAGTATCGAATGGCTTCAATACAGTATCGAGTGGCTTACATACAGTATCGAATGGCTTCCATACAGTATCGAATGGCTTCGATACAGTATCGAGTGGCTTCCATACAGTATCGAGTGGCTTCCATACAGTATCGAATGGCTTCGATACAGTGCCGAATGGCTTCAATACAGTATCGAGTGGCTTCCATACAGTATCGAATGGCTTCCATACAGTATCGAATAGCTTCCATACAATATCGAGTGGCTTCCATACAGTGCCGAATGCCTTCCACACAGCATTAAATGCTTCAATAGTGTTGAATGCCTTCCATATAGTGTCGAATTACCTTTTCGAACTGCTATATCCACAAGATAATATATTTCTTGCTTGCTTTATAATTTCTATAAGAATGTGCAGAGAAAAAATATTATCTAGAGGAAAATATATTTTTAATGATAGCGGACTGATTTTTCTTTTAAAGTATCGGTCGTCTGTAACTAATCGTATAATTACCATAAACAAGTATTACTGACAGTGCTGGTTTATATGTCGGGGTTCAACGGCAACACCATAGACCCTCATCGGCCGTCGCAACATGCGTCGGCATTCAAAACCTGTTTGTTTGCCTCACTAATTACTCCTAATAATTGCACAGATCCAAAATCTACAGGCGCACTGTGCAATGACAAATCTGGGCTTATGCAGTTTGCAGTTGGATCCGACTTGTTAGCGAGTACACACGGTCTTTCGCAAACCTGGGCAAACATTTTTACTTGTAAACTGAACAGCATATTTCAACTGAGAAAGAAATTCATTTTATGGTTTGCATAGATTTAATTACTTTAGCTACTTTCGTTAATGATTATATTCACTAAGATCTTCACATACTAGCAAATCAATTTAAGTCAGCGCATCAGCGGTGAACAGGGGTGAATGGCCTATTTTCAATTTCGGTCTTAAACCGAGAGTTGGACACAAAGTTAAACTCTTGTGCAACAACGCACAAGGATTAGGTTTGCAAAAAAATAGGGGGTGTTTTTGCGATGTATCAAACGCGTAACTGTATCCATCTATGGTAGGTATTTCGTTTTGTTTTAAAAATAACTAAAATTAAGGTTTTTTTTTTAAATAATCGAGATGTTAGGTTTAAAAGAAATTCAAATATGGTGCCACCTCATAAATGGGTCGCTCTAGTTGCTGGCATGCATTCGACAAATTGTGCCAGGGACTAAGCCGGTAAAGGACAGTTTTTATACATAAATTGGATGTTGCATACACCTGCCTAGTATATAAATTCAAAACAAAACAATATACGAGTGAGGTGAAAAAGGTACATAGTTTTTGGATAGGTATAATAGAGCAAAACATAAGAATATAATTCGCTTGACCTGACAAGTCAATGGTAACTCATAAAAAATAACGTTTATGCACCCATCCCCAAATTTATACGCGCATTTTTTTTTTCATGTCTGAAGGCCATTTTTTAGAACATGTGATACTCAGTGCAAACACAAGCCATTTCCGTAGGTGATAATTTTGAAAAAACACTGTACTTAATAGATTGATTCAATTCAAATAGTTGTCATAATGGGCAGTCTTTGAGATAGTCTACTTGCCTTGAACCAACGAGTCTCTGCTTAGTCTGGTTCCCTGCTTAGTATGCTCCCATGCGTTGCACATGGGAGCATACTAAGCAGGGAACCAGACTAGTCTCTGCTGTAAGTGGCTAGCTCTGCTTCTTAACCAACGTTTGGTATTTCGCTGGCTACATACTGTGCAATGACAATTTGCAGTGTACATGCCTCATATCAATTTCAAGAACAATACAAGCCGGATAGACCAATTTCCATATCTTTAATATTACAAAATAATAACTTAACCTTATATTAACAAATTTGCCCAGCGGGCCAATTTACGAAAACTGTCCCATGCCACCTAATATAATAACAGCAGCGTTCGGGCATGGCGAACTAGTTTATTCCAAAAGAAAGAGAGTGAAGTAGGCTCGCTTGTTTAAATGGATCTGAAGAGAAAAAATGTCCATAAATTAGATAACTTAGTAATTTAGAATAACGATCATATAAAAATCATCTACCGTATCCGACGCAGCGCGTGTGTAGCGTTCGTTTTCATTAGTGGTCATCAAATCTTGTGTTCCAGCTTTCGACTGAAATTGGTGTTGAACCATGGTTGTCACCAATCAACAGGGGTTGATTTTGTACGCATGTGAAAAATGTCGGTGTTTTTCAGTTCGACTGAGAAATTAATTGCACATAATGTGATGAAAGTCAATATGACCTAGATTTATAGGCGCCCAGTAATGTTAGGACCCAATCTTTTTCAAGATTCAGTATTATTCAGGGCATTTGACATATGCGACTTGTTGGCACGTATCAGCGGCATTTGGGCTTCATTGGCTGAATGAAACGTTAGGAACTGTAAAGAAACATGAATAAATGACAGTTGTTGTTACAAAGTCATTTTGTGAGGCACTAAAAAAAATATTTATCTGAAGTTAAATTATATGTCCGCTTGCGAGATACTGCAATATGTCAACATGTATAGTAAGTAACACGTTGAAACTGTGACCTCTTACTACAAAAAGGACCTAACGGGAGTCAATATGGCTGCAGCGAAAAAAGGACCTGTGACAAATTGCACTTATTTTCCGTATCAAATAAAGAAACGATAATACATTGATGCATGCCCATGTCTAGCCATTATACCTTCTAATGTTATTAAATGTCACGACAAATGTCATAGAGCTTTTATATATAAAAAATTATAAATTTAATTCTCTCTCTCTCTCTCTCTCTCTCTCTCTCTCTCTCTCTCTCTCTCTCTCTCTCTCTCTCTCTCTCTCTCTCTCTCTCTCTCTCTCTCTCTCTCATGTCGTAGTTTCTTATGAAATTAAAAGCATCCACGTTTATTAATTTTATTTACAGCCGTAAAGAATAACACTGGTAATAACATACTTCGTTTCTGCTTAGCTGTCATTCGAAACCATTATTTAGAGATTAGGCTACGCATCTGAAGTGTGTGTGATGCATCATCCGGCACAAAGTTTCTGTTATTCATTCCTTGTACAGACATTCAAATTTGTATGTAATTATACCCATGAGAAAAGAAGAAGAAGAATATTTTACGTTTGGTTTGGATTTCACTCGATGTCATCCTTGGGATGAAATAGTTTTAACGTACAGTAATATGCTCTCTTAGAAGTAAAGCAGTTTGTATCCCTTATATTAAGACCATAGATGATGCAAGTCATTTCTTGTGTAGTGGGATTGTGGCGGTCATCTCATTGTGATGCCAATGAAACATTAACGTTCTCTCTCTCTCTCTCTCTCTCTCTCTCTCTCTCTCTCTCTCTCTACTCTCTCTCTCTCTCTCTCTCTCTCTCTCTCTCTCTCTCTCTCTCTCTCTCAGAAGTTCTTTACGCCGAAAGCTGTTGCTATGATGGGGGTAATGGATGAAAATGTTGGATACACAGTGGAAGAGAGTTCTATTATTATGAATATTTTCATCATTTGCTTTTTAATATAATGAATAATCATTTGAAGCTTAGAAAAGTTCGTGCAAGACGGTCCCTCATTTAGCAAACTGGTTTGAAAACACCAAACAACTACATGTGCCAAATATAGAAAGAGTTATCAGAGGCGTTTAAATGTCAAAGAAACATAAATTTACATTTTCAAGACGACTCAAAAGAAGAAAAGTAAAGATTGATTGGATAACACAAACCGAGACCATAACTCGTTTGACGAAGTGGGACTGTCAAGCGAATTTTTACATATTATTTTCCTATGCAAAAGACCCGATTGTGAAGCTACTTGTATTTGACTCTGCTATTATCACTATACATTTATATACTCAGAAGTGTCGCCCAAAAATGTGGAACACTCCCGAACCACCCGTCCACTCACCGGTATCCGAGGTGTCTATATACTCTATGACAACGCATAGGCGTATAATCCGCCGTCGTGGAAGACAAGCGGCTGCAGTGCCGTTTTCCGGCGTTTGAACACCATGCAAAAGAGTGAAAATAAAAGGCATTTAATCATTGGATAAACAGGCAGAAAGTATGTAGCGATAAATAAGTTAAGGGGATGCACTGACGTACTGTGTACTAATTAAGAATTTTGTTGCACAGCGCACTAATACACAAAACTGTTTAGATGCATGTCGTACATACACAAGTGTCAGCAACGTTTCAGAAAAGTGATACATTGAAGACGAGACTAGAAAAATCATTATACACTTATGTACATATATGTTTAGTTATTAATCAAAGCATTACAACATTAAATTTATTCAAGCTAAATTGTTTTTTTTTGTTTATCTTATATTCTTGTCTCCTTCTTCTTCTCTATAGAGTGTTGGGAGCCCAAGACAAGATTCATTTTTACGCCCCTCCCCCCACTTTGAAACCCATTTTTTGTCATCAATAAAATCACCATCACCAATTTCAAAGCCCATTTTGGCGCCCCCACTAGTCTGGCGCCCGGGCCCTGGGCCATCTACGCCCCCCCCCCCCGCTACGCCTCTTTCCTTCTCTCTGTATGTAGATATTGTAACAAACCTAAGGTCTCCGTTTATAGTTTTTGTTTCACTTCTAGTGATTATTTCATTATGAGTCGGTGCTGTGAAAATATTTCTAGAAGCAGACATCTAAATGTAGATTATTCATGAGATATATGACAGAATTCATTAGTTTCGTAATTTGTTAAGTAAGGAAAATATCTCGACATGTTGAGGTGTTCGTGTTTAGTAATTTGCGATAGGAATTCGTCTTTGTATTGGGTGTCTTGAGTCGTGTTTTGTATTGCATGGCATGAAGTACAAATATTGGGCTCATAAAGGATTACTAATAATTAAAAAAGTGTGAAATAAGAGAAGAACATGCAAGTGTGAAATTTGTTTCGTGAATTATGATCAATAAGTGATTAGATATAATTATTTTGGCAACATTCGCGGGTTTAAGAACTTCTCCGACGAAATAAAAATGTTGTCTTGAGTTTCCTGGAAATAGGTGAAAGCAATCAACCTCAAGCCAGGCTTGTGTATTGGATTCGCTAGGTTTGTTTGTTTGTTTGTTTGATTAGGATTTTTAACGTAGCTTTAACAATTTTTCAGTCATATCGCTACGATGTCTGCAGTGAGGCAATTTATAGTGATGTCTACCACTGGGGCATCATGCCGCAGACATGTAGCATGATGTCCCACTCAGTCACATTATCCTGACTCCAGGCCGACCAGTCCTAACACTAACCTCTTAATGCTGAACGTCAAGCGAGGCAGCTGTTAGTACCATTTTTGTAAGTCTTTGGTATGACTCGGCCGGGGATGGAACTCACGACCTCCCGCTTCCGCGGCGGACGCTCTAACCACTAGGCCATCGGAGTGGTTGGATTCGCTAGGTGGTGAGACCCTTTGCGTGTAATAATATGAATGGATGTATGCATTTATTTATCGTATAATAATAATTTATGCATATGAGTATGTATGTGTGTTCGAACGCACGATGCGTGAATAAATTTACTAAGTCTTGATGGTATAAAACTATTTGGGCATTGAGGGAATAAACTTTTAATTTTGACGCAAATAAAAATTAAATAGAATGAAAATACATGTTCCAGAACAAAAGTACTATAGAAATATGACAAAAGGAGAAAATTATACTGTTATATATTACTGTAAATTTCTTTGTTGTAACACTGTGCACTACGAGTTACTTTGTGTAAATAGTTTGCTTTAGAGTTCAAAATCGTACTCAAAATTTCAATTAACTCGAAGCAAGCTTTCTAATAAAAAGTTCTAGCTAAGGTATTACTGAAAACACTGTTAAAGGTAATAAAAACTTTTATTAAGAAAACGGATACAAAATATGGGGTATATTTCAGTATACAAAACAAAAACCAACATACAGACGACTTGGTGCATCACAATTTGAACAGTAATAGTTGAAAAGAAATTTGAATTTGTTTTTAAAATCTAATTTTAATGTAGGAGCATGCAATTGAAGTAACTCTGATAAGTAACTTATTCCATGCATCTAACGATATAACGATAAGACAACTCTCTCCAGTCATTTCATTAGCAACAATCTTGAAATTATTCTCTCTCCCCATTCTCATTCTTTCTTTCCACTTACACACTTATATAGTAAATGTAATAGAAGAAAAAAAGACAATAAAAACATCTAGTATATTTAATTTTGGAAGGAAGCTAATCATTGTCAATGCTATGATGTAAAAATTGGTCTAATAAAAAATAATACTGTTCATATATGTACTTAGCTATAATCGATCAAAATCAGCTATAATCTATTCCACAACTGACGCATCAAATTTCATACTGAATGAATTAATGTTTCTTTTTTGTTTTTGTTGTGTTTGTTCTTTTCTTTTCTTTAAAAAAGAGATTATGGTAAACCTAGATAGGGTACCATATTACAAACCACACCTACAGTGTACATTGCGTTGAAAAGTTGTCAATTAAACAATCATAATTTACAAATTTCCTAGTATCTTACGTTAAAATGAAGATCTTGATTAAGAAGTAACTAGAGCGGAACGCCACACGAAATGCCCTCATCCAAGAACAGTGAATGATAATGGACGCTGTCAATAATCCGAAATGAGATAAACAATATTACGCATTATTTGGGAGTAAAGATTACAAAAACACACAATGTATAAACAACACAATAAAATAAATAATCATTCAACTGATTATGCAAATTCTTGTTATTTTTCACATTGCACGTGCTTATAAGGACGGAAGAGAAAAACGAATGGCAAAAATTGCAAATTGCTTTATTCAAAATAATAGTTTCGTCTCTCTCTCTCTCTCTCTCTCTCGATATATATATATATATATATATATATATATATATATATATATATATATATATATATATATATATATATGTATGTGTGTGTATGTATGTATGTATGTATGTATGTATGTATGTATGTATGTATGTATGTATGTATGTATGTATGTATGTATGTGTATGTGTGTGTGTGTGTATGTATGTATGTATGTATGTATGTATGTATGTATGTATGTATGTATGTATGTATGTGTATGTGTGTGTGTGTGTGTGTGTGTGTGTGTGTGTCAGTGAGTGTAGATAATGGCTGTAAGTATATCGATGAGTGAAGATTATAGTGTAGATAATCTATGTACATTTATCGATGAGTGTAGACAAAAGCATAACCATTAGACCAGAATTTATTATCAAACGTCATATAGTAGTTTGTCAATGTCATGTAGTAGTTTGATAATTTCGTTTAATCGTTTTGCCAATGTCGTGTAGTAGTTTCTCAATGTCATATATTAGTTGGTCACTGTCATGAGATAGTTTAGTCAATGTTAATTATTAGTTTGCCAATGCCATGTAGTAAAAGTATGCCAATGTCGTGGACTAGCTTTTTAGTGTCATGTAGTAGTGTGTCAGTGTCATGCAGTAGTTTGTCAGTGTCATGCAGTATCAGTTTTCCGATATCATATAGTAGTTTTTGTCAATGTCATGTAGTAGTAATTTTCCAATATCATATAGTAGTTTTTCAATGTCTTATAGTAGTTTCTCAGTGTCATGTAGTAGTTTGTCAATGTCACGTAGTATTTTGGTCAGTGTCATGTTGTATTTTATCTGCATCATGTAGTAGTTTGTCAATGTCATGTAGTAGTAATTTTCCAATATCATATAGTAGTTTGTTCATGTTTTTTAGTAGTTTCTCAGTATAATGTAGTAGTTTGTCAATGTCACGTATTAGTTTGTCAATGCCATGTAGTAGTTTGCTAATGTCATGTAGGAGTTTAGCCACTGTCATGTAGTAGCTTGTCAATGTCATATTATAACTGGTCACTGTCAAGAAGTAGTTTGGTTAATGTTAATTAGTAGTTTGTCAGTATCATGTAGTAGTTTGTCAATGTCATGTAGTAGTAATTTCCAATATCATATAGTAGTTTGTGCATGCTTTATAGTAGTTTGTCAATGTATGTAGTAGTTTGCTGATGCAAAGAATATCGCTATTACAATTGTTGCGTTTCTTCAGTTTTTGTGATTCAAACTCTACAGTGGCATTGATAGCGTTATATATATATATATATAAAATCATTACTTGTAAAACTTCTTAAGACACAAAGCAAGTTTCTCCTAATAGACAACAACAAAAAAACCAACATATAACAACAACAAAAAAACCAGCAACAAAGATGCAACATTAAAAAATAAAAAAGGCCCACAATTTCAAATTATAAATCCTTCTCCATCAACATCCTAATTAAAGATTCCTGTAATGACATCTCTGAGACATCAATCAATGCTACAATTGTCACATTTGGAGCACTCAAATTGTATTGTCTTTCCATTTGCAGTTGACAAATTATAGAGAGAGAGAGAGAGAGAGAGAGAGAGAGAGAGAGAGAGAGAGAGAGAGAGAGAGAGAGAGAGAGAGAGAGAGAGAGAGAGAGAGAGAGAAGGGGAGGGGGTGAATATTTAAAACTTATTCAGACTATATTTTAACACTTTAGGGGTGGGGTACAGATGATGCATGTAAAATATTTCGTAACAAAGCTCATGGAGACAGATTTCAATTCCTGGTTTCAGTACGAGCCGTCTAATGAGTTCATTATCCTAAACTTAGTTGGCAATTTTTATTGTAAGGAAGCAATATAACATCAAGTAATTAGCTGTCATCTTACCATTAAAAGTTACCGTCTATAAAATGTAGAATTAAATGACCACCACTTACGAGCAAACATGAATAATTACATCGCAAAGGTCAATATAGGCAATTACATTGTTTGAAACAAGAGTCAATCGAAAACACTGGTGCTCTACTAAGCATAAAGAGTTTCCAACAATTCAAGATAAGAATATTTCTTCCTTTTTGCTACTGAGTGCTGGTTTCATATCTGATATTCTTCAGCGATAACAAGATTTTAAAGTTAACTGCTGAAGTGGACATTTTGGACGTCAACTTGGCACCATTTTCATTTAAGACAACGTACACTTTATTACACGTATTTGGGTGAAAACTCCATATCACAATGATAATCCATACAAGGTTAATAGTGAGAAAAAACGTTTACGACAGCCGTCGTGGCAGCGATATCGCATATACGACTGGTAACATTGTGACAAACTTCGTTTTATTAATGAAAACCCCATGTTGATATATCCATCCGTTTAGAAGGAGTAGAGGTAACAATGCTTTCATGATATGTGGTCATAGTGAGGGATACTTAATTCTATTTAGAATCAACTAGACACCACAAGGACCCTTCTGATCAAAGCCTGTAAAAATGAATTTCCATTTGAGAGTAGCGAAAATGTTATTTTTCAACGTGGAAGTCATATCAGCACAATTTTAATTTAGGATTATCACTACATTATAAAACGTTTTGTAGTGCAACCCCCGTGCTGTTTGTTATGAGCATTCATTCAGGAAAAGTGACGATAATAAGATTTACAAGCTGACTACTGTGGCAGTCATGTTTTCGTTTAGGCTTGGTAAAACTCTGCGTCAGTATGATTTACATCATAAAAAGTCTTCTGCTAAAATCCTCACGTCTATATGAATTTCTGTTCAGGGCACAACCCTACGTCAAAACAACTTTTCGTTTAGGATTAGTAACGCTAACATGATTTTCAATGTGGCTGCTCTGTCGTACATAATGCAAATCGCCTCAACAATATTTAATTTAGAACAAAATAAATATTATAAAACAATTTAATATGGCTGCTGTGTGGCGATCATTATTGGATCTTAGATCAGTACCTTTTCATTTAAATCAAACTGGACATCATACAAAGTCTTTTGCTTAAATCTTCAAGTCTATATGACTGTTTGGTCAAGAGAAAATACAGTACAAATTTTTCAAAGATGACTTCTGTGTGGCGTCCATTTGAATTTCAAATCGGCACCATTTCATTAACGAAGACAAATACTTTATAAGAAGTATGTTATTGAAAACCCATGTTTTCCTTTTCGCTTAGATTTCTAAAGATTAAGCGTATACAAAGTCATCATCATCATCATCATCATCATCATCATCATCATCATCATCATCATCATCATCATTATTATTATTATTATTATTATTATTATTATTATTATTATTATCATGTTAATATGACCATCCACTCATGAGGATAACAAAAACAAGATGGCTGTGGCGGCCATGTTTTATGGCATTACCATTTTCATGTGGGGTCAGCTTGACCTTAGGATGTGTCTGTCTGTGTGTAGTTTCATGGCAATCCTCCAAGTAGTTTTGGATAACATGTGGTAACGGACGGAAGAAGGACAGATAAGCTCTTCTAATCTAAGACTCATAGATTTAAAGGGCCTAAGAAATGTACTCTGTTAAATTGTATGCATATTATTAAAATAATATATTTAAAAGTAAGAATTGCACTATTTTTTGAAGAAACCCATCAGTAAAATATAATCCACCCTGAATTTGAAGTCTGTTGTATATAAGGCTCACGCATTTCACAATTTTTCAGTTTTCTTTGATCTTGTAGAACTTTACTGCCATAGTGATGTGATCACTGATGTTATCGCACTTTCTGGCCCTTGCTTCCGGATGGATATAAGTGTTCAGAAAATGGCAAGTACCTGCAATTTTCTCAGGAAAACCTTCAGGTAAGCAGTCCCTTGATCTGGGTGTAAATCTGAATCCAGGCGTGGTAATCAGCAAACTGGAATATGCAGAAAGTTGTTATATTATCAAATAACTATGGTCACGACCGTTTATTTTCTCGACCTCTATTTTCTCTTCGTTTTATACTCTTAATTTAATTTACTTTCCTTTTAGCTAGAAGAGTTTAAAACTACAAACTTAAGATTCTGAGTTTAATATTTTCCTTGAACACGTAAAACTTCTATACAATATTTTAAAAATTAAATGGGAGCAGAACGTTCGCTGTAATAAACATGGAAAAATAAAAACGTATCCAAATATTTCCAATTCGAAACCCCTGAAACAATTTTTTAAAAATTTTTTTAGTGTAATTTATTATGAAAGTATACTTCAAAATCATATTCGTTGTGAAAGTATGCATCAACATTATATTTAAGTACTATTAAATATTACGAAATTAATAATATTTGATTTTCATGTTAAATATTTTACAATACGTTCAGTATTATTGACTTGAAGCAGAATATTTGACGTTAACAACTTTGAATTAACGGTAATGGTTTTAAATTGAAATCATTTTTTTTAAAGGATACTAAATTAAAATAATGCAGTCCACAATTATCTCTTATGATACACGTATAAAGTAGAAAACATTTCTTAACGTACCTGTGCGTTGTAGGACTGACGTTAATTCTTGTGGCTTCGCTTCCAGATTCAAATTTGTTGGCAAGTGTGACGTTGTTACCAAACAGACAGTATCTGGGCATTCTAGAACCAATTACGCCGGCAAGTACAGAACCCGTGTGCAATCCGATTCTCATCTGCAAACCAAAACCCGGATAGTTTTGTGAGAGACGGAAAAAGGGAAAGAAAACAAAACAGCAGAAAAATCCAACAAAATCCTAACAGCATTTAAATATTATGAAAGTGTTTTTTAAGCCACAGAGCCGTTGATTTGCATTAGTTAGACGTATATTTGCATAGTTTAGACGTAGATTTGCGTAGCCTATATGTAGATTTGCAAAGGTTAGATGTAAATTTTTAGACGTTAGACGTCGATTTGCATAGGTTTAGACGTAGATTTGAAAAGGGTAGACGTCGATTTGTATAGGTTAGACAATTTTCAATTAAATTTGATACATATCTGAGTAACATTTTCAACCATATGTCGCCCGCAACTGTGTCAGCTTCATTGCAAAGGTCAACGGTATGTTCACATGTTGGATATTGAGTGCAGATATTTCACACTAATCCTTCATCCAATCTTTTTAAATTTGTAATTCAGCATAGGATTTTATTAATGTCAGCTGAATGGCTCATCCAACTGGACAAAAAAAAAAAAAAACAATCTCACTTACCTTGATCACGTTACCGTCATGTGACTTCTCAGCCCGTGCCGCTTCCATCATCTTTAATGCCATCCACGCAATTTGTTGTGCATGAAACTTAGACGGTCTGTGTAGACCACCCGCAACACAGTACGCGTCTCCTATTGTTTCGACCTGTTTTATAAGAAAATAGAAGAAAAAAACATTGATTTTGGCTTTTTTCCAACTGATATATTATGTGTATTGTGTGTAGCCAACATTTTCAAGCATTCGATGAAGGGGACAAGTGGGTGCAGGAATGGGAATGCGATTTTCTTCTTGTTATTGTGGGTTTAACGCCATTTTCCATCGCATGATAGATTAAGCAAGGCGGCCTGTATCTCTGTTGGAGAAAACCCTGGGAAACCACAGGAAGAACCACCGACTCACAGGAAGCTGCTGATAAGTTTTCTCACAATCCCATGTTAGTCTAGCCTGAGACTCAAGCCCAACACCGACAGAGGCGATGTGTCAGTGATCTCTACAGGCAAAGTGACTTAGATCTTTAGTGACTGTATAGGCGAGTGATTTAGACCTTTTAGTGAATGTATAGGCGAGTGATTTAGACCTTTTAGTGACTGTACGGGCGAGTGATTTAGACCTTTAGTGACTGTACAGGCGAGTGATTTAGACCTTTAGTGTGTACAAGCGAGTGATTTAGACCTTTAGAGACTGTACAGGCAGTGCCGGCGCTTCCGCTAGGCGAACTAGGCAATCGCCTAGGGCGCTGGGGTAAGGGGGGCGCCAGAAAAAATTGCAAATTGGGTTTTATTTCATGATGAGCGGGTGGGGGAGGGCGTGAGTGGGAAGGGGGGGGGGCGTGAGTGGGAAGGAGGGGGGGGGGGCGCCAGATATCTGATCTCGCCTAGGGCCCCAAAATGTCTTACACCGGCGCTGTGTACAGGCGAGTGATTTAGATCTTTAATGACTGTACAGGCGAGTGACTTAGATCTTTAGTGAAGTACAGGCGAGTGACTTAGATCGATTCTCTCCGTAATATTAATATCGTAATCTATACCCTGTTTAAATTACGAAAAACAACGGTGAAATGAGAATGTACTAATAAAGTGAGCAACTATGAATGATATTTCCCCCACCCATTAAAAGCTCCCAATGAGACGGTATAGGTTGATACTATTTCTGGAACATATAATAAGAATTTTTCGAAGGTGTGACTTTTTGTTAAAGATATACCTATGCAAACCTTTTATTTAATGTGGGTCTCTTTTTTTAAACAGAAATATGGGACACCACTGTACACATATAAATATTAAACAGCTTGCCTTGTAAACATCCAAAAAATCGCAATATTTATCAAAATGCGTGTAGAGAGAATTCAGCATGTTAATTACAGTCATCGGGGAGCATGTTGAACAGATGGCAGTAAATCCGACTATATCCGAAAACAGCATCGTGACGTCATCAACTTTCGTTGGCTTAATGGACTCACCTGCAAAAATAAAATATTCATTTTAAATTTCAATACAACTGACATTTCGGGAACGAAAGGCGAGGTTAAGACATTAAACCATTCCTCTGAAAAACTACTTTATTATTATTGAACTCTATCTACGTGAAAGGACCGATTTGTGGTACTATCAATTTGGAACTAATCACTTTTTTCCAGTTACGTGCTCAAAGTCTGGGTAATCATAAAGTAGCATAATGGTTTAAACTATGTAATGTTTGGTTCTGTTCTTCTTCTGACAAATTACCTTTCACAGAACTAGAATTATATGGAAATTTAAGCTCCAGAATTTACCTTTCATTCTTGCAAATGTGAAGAAAATCTAACTTACTAAACCTTTTTAATTTCATCTCAAAGATTTGATTAGCGCTTCTGGTTTCTAAAATCGGTCATTGAGTCTAAGAGCATTGTTTTGAATTCGAACTAGATATGAGAAACATATAGTATATACTAAATGCTTACACAAAACTATCTCTTGGAAACATCAGTATTCCTTGATTCTGTTTTAAATAGCACGTGATTTTTTTGCATGACTGTCGAGATTCGCTTTCTATTTAGAAGTTCGACCTTGCAAGATACGAATTTGTAGGATGAAACATCAAGCGATGCGTCGGCAGACTTGGGATCAAATATATTAAAGACTAATCAAGTCCGTATGGCATTAATAAAATTATTATGACGTAAAATTAGCCACAAGATTTGAGGACATTCAGCACTTTTGACGTTTTCTAAGCGTTTCTGCTCTCTGGCGACTTCCTATCCAAATTTGGCTTGTCAGATACGTATGCTTAATGAGTCTAACTAAGGAGTTCCAAGCAATTACGTTTTTTGTTCTAATGACTAGCTAAACTCAAGATTATAATTTGAAGTAAGTAACATTCTTCGCAAATATGTTATAACGTATAGTTTTTTGCAAAACGTCAAATTGCCCATACTCATTGGAGCACTTCCGTTGTCGAATCTTCAGTTTCGAATGTGCTTAGTTTCCGCACATCCTTTTCAACTTTGCAGGTTAGTAGATTTTACATGCAGCCCACAATCCAATATTCTCTAAAATAAAGTGATTGGTTTTGAAAAACACCGGAACTTATGAAGATGCAGTTTGGGTTGAGGACAGTTCAAAATGGCCACTAATTACATCCGAGCTCTTTCTCGACAGAAAAAACAAAGGAGTTCCAATTGCATGACTGGGTCAGAAATTGTTGGGGGTTTCTACTACAGACCAAAACCACGTCGGATATGATTGTTTGCCAACAAACAGATCCACGTGCAGCGCGCTCGCTTCTCTCAATACGCCACTGCCATCTGACGTCGACACCTTCCATATATTTTACAGAAACGCCTGCACCTGACTTTACCTCATTTGTCAAGGTATTTTTGAAAAGTCACTAAATTTGTGTAAATTCTAGGAGCAGAGGCCGAGAAATGTACTTTTATGGAATACAGAGGAAAAGACCGTCTATATTCCTATCAGTGTTTAGACTGTTCTTAGTCTGACGAGTGTTTTAAGAATCTAAATACGGTAAATGTAAATACTTAGGACTCGAGCTTTGGGGTTCAAATGGTTCAAAGTGGGGTGGTGGAAATGTTATATTTCCTCACTTTTTCGAGATAAAGCGAAATGACTAATAGAGAAAAATATTGTAGAACAGAAGACATATACTATAAATTGAAGTGTGTACTCTAACAATAGTAGTAGTGATTGCTGTAAAATATTTTCGGATATCTATCTCACGTTTGACCTGTAAATCATGAGATGAAACAATCTTGTATTACATGCAACATATGGCCAGCCGGAGATATTTAACTGTTTGTGACCAGTTATCTATTGTCACACGTTATAAAACAGTTTTCAATTCTTGTGTCTCCGGAAGCTGGGCCCGGCATCTGTCCACAGTTGATATATAGCATGTTATGGTATGTATTGAATGACGATGATAAGTAACTTTAAAAATTTTAAATTTTTTAGAAATAATTACTAGAGTAGTGTACTTTTTATCAATACAGAATCTGAAAGGAAAATCTGACCTTTGAAACCCTTTGCAACATTATGAATGAATTTAAAACTGATCATTCAGATCAATCACAAATTGAAAGCGTTCGTCCTAAATCATCACATATGGAATAGATTTAAGTTCACGCCTTACATCTGTTGTTATTTCAACCGTTTTCTGAACTTTCGCCAATTTGAAAAACAACTTGCAAGCGCAGCTGTCATACAGGTCGATACCAAATACAGGCTACTGTCATACAGGTCGATACCAAATACAGGCTACTGTCTTAAGTGTCGATACCAAATACAGGTAACATGTCGTTATCGAATACAGATAACTACTGCACATCTCAAGATCAAATACAGGTGAACGTCCTGCTTAAAATACGAGCCAAACGAAGGTCAAACCATAGATTAACAACTTTTCAAAGAGGATTTTTGTGTCTGCAATATGGCGTATTGGTCCTTGTTTTACAAAAGTAAACTTTCTCACCTCTCCAAAGTCGTTCAGCTATCTCTGGCGGAAATATCATCTGTAATAAACCTACATTTTTCTTCTTCTCCTCCTCCACTGCAGCGTGGGTTTCTAATATGTTTGTCTTGATTTCCTCCATTCGTTTCTTTATGGTATCCTAAAATTTAAAGTCAATGTAATAATGCTTATAACAGTTCGAAAATTCTGTACTATGGACCAAATAATATGTGGTAATTCTAACTGCAGTAATAGCAGCAATAGTAGTAGTAGCAGCAGCAGTAGCAGTAGTAGTAGGAGGAGGAGGAAAATGAAGAAGAAAAGAAGTATATGTTGCAGGATTAGCAGTTATGGAAGCTGAAATATTATTCCTGGTATTAAATCATGGTTGAGATCCTTTCGTTGTTGCTATTGTTATTATTGTTGTCGGGTTGTGATGGTAGCAGTAATAACGATGACAGTAATAGTTGTAGAACTTATAGCAGTGGTAGTAGCATCGGATGGGCATCGTTTGTTGTTATTGGTGGTGGTGCCACAAGTAGTAGATGTAGTAGCAACAGTAATAGTTCTAATGTTGCCTCCATGTTTACCTTAGAATTTATCTCACAATAAAATGGAGAATGTAATTACCAACCAATACAAATACTAGTCACTTGAAACCGCTGGTTATAAATTAGTTGTACCTGAAAATTTAATATATTTAAATTTAAAAAAAAAATAAAAATCTTTGAAGACTTAGACACACAACACTAGAACAGTTTTAATAAAAATATCATTCATCCTGAAAAAAGGTTAAACAGAGTTGAACATTGCGAAAGTAAGTAATTATTTATAAAGAACGCTGCTGAAACGAAAGTAAACGTTCATCCAGACAGAAAATGGCTGACTTTCCTATGACATGAAACTTACACAGCATAAAAATAAATGATGCAGACAAACGCTGGAACGGATCATTGAAAACCTTGTCTTATGCCTTACTCAAAGACATAAAAGAATTAGATAATGATACAGGTAAACCAGAAAATCCGCAAATGGGAGTTGGGGAAAGGCATTATTGAATGACGAAAATATGTGCAAATGGGAGTATGATAAAAGGCATTGTTGAATGATGGAAATATGTGGGAATAAGAGTTCGGAAAGGCATTGTTGAATGATGGAAATATGTGCAAATAGGAGTTGGGGAAAGCGTTATTGAATGATGGGATTATGTGTATATGGGAGTATGAGGAAAAGGCATTGTTGAAATATTTCCTTATCAAGAAAACCAGAATATATGAGCAACGTGTGTATGTCTTAGAAATCTAAATACACAGTTTGTACACCGAATTACATTATTATATTTGTTTGTCAATTCTAAATCCATAGTGGCAGAGTAAATAGAGGAATATCCATTGACATGTTAATATAGAATACCTATTGACACGTTAAAATAGAATACCTATTGACACGTGGAATAATCGATACAGCATGTTTATTCTGGCAAGGAATCCTTCTAACAATACATTAAGATGGGCTACAGCGAAGATATATAACAAACTATGCAATGGACGTTAACATTTTTGTCACGAAATTGAGGAGTAAATAAAGATAAATTTCCTAGAGGTATTTCACTAATTGTATCAGAGGTCACCTTTATTGGTTTTCGTAAAGAGCCCTAACAACTGTAAATGACGATTTCGAAGCCTAAAACTGCCACCAAACAAGCATTTGTGGTATGATCATTTTCATTATTTGTTCACTACAAGCATGCAAACAACGTAGCGATTAATGTTGTTCGCTTTTCAATTGAATCAATCTTTAACTAAGCGCAGAAATGCCAAACACTTTTTGCTATTAAAACTCTAATCAATCTTAATTAAACATATTTTTTGAAAACAAAGTAACAAAAATGTGTATTTAATTAAATATATTTTTAAAACAAAGTAACACAAGGTTGTATTTAATTAAATTTATTTTTAAAACAAAGTATCAACAATTTGTATTTAATTAAACATTTTTTAAAACAAAGTAACAAAAATGTGTATTTAATTAAACATATTTTTAAAACAAAGTAACAAATTGTGTATTTAATTAAACATATTTTTAAAACAAAGTAACATGGTCTATTTCATTAAATATATGTTTCAAACGACGTCAGTTTAGTTTTTATTTTGATTGCTTATTATTGTTTTTCATTTTTCTCTCCACAAAATATAAATACATTGTAATGAACACTATAAACACATTTACAGTACATACAAAATATTTGCGGCGCATAAAGATAAATAAAAATTGCGTAAACATAAAATGCAAGCTAACAAGCAATACAAAGCGAATTTTTGATCGTAAGACTACTAAAGCAGAAACATCAGCAAATTATTGAAACTTGCGGACGACCTGTGTCGCTATGTACAGAGCTCTCTATGGTCATTCCTAACAAATCCCAATTTAAATGCAACAAGAGATCTGATTTTGGTCAGCTTATTTCTAATCAGATAACAAGACAGTATGTACATTTCAGCTAGCTAACTAAGATGCAGAACAAATTAGATCGGCTAAAAATGTGTTCCGTCAGTTTGGTCAAATTATGTATGTCCGTTTTTATCAGGAATCTATTGATTTGTTTTCTATTTCCATCGGACGCTGAAACTGTTCCAATGTTTGACTTGTTTACGTGTGTGTGTGTGCGTGTGTGTGTGTGTGTGTGTGTGTGTGTGTGTGTGTGTGTGTGTGATTAGGATTTTGTAAAGTAGCTTTAACACATTGTCAGTCAAATGGATACGATGTATGCAGTGTGACAGTTCATAACGATGTCTAGCACTGGGGCACCATGCCGCAGACATGTAGCATGATATCCCACCCAGTCACATTATCCTGACACCAGGCCGACCATCCTAACACTAATCTCTTAGTGCTGAGCTCCTAACGAGGCAGTTGATAATGCCATTTTTTTAAAAAGTCTTTGGTATGACTCGGCCGGTGTTCGAACCAGCGACCTATTGCATCCGATGCTCTAACCACTAATGCCACCGGAGCGGTCAAAATGATTACTAGTAACTAATAGCTATTAAATTTCCAACATGGTATCTCCGAAAATATGGATAAGACAAAGAGCTGTAAGGACATCAATACAATATTTATATAGAATTATCGAATTACTCTTTTAGTGCCAGACTTGCCATCGAGAGGGGGCCCCGAGTAGCCGAGTGGTCTAAATCGCTCTCCGTTACGGATCACTGCCATCTCACCTCTGTCTGCGAGGGTTCTAGTCTCATATTCGGCCTATATGGGTATGTGAGAAAGCCTGCCAGTAGCTTCTCGTGGGTTGGTGGTTCTTTTCGGGGTTTTCAAGGTTCTTCCTCCACCATTAATGCTGGCCGCCATGTATAGCGCTAGGATATAGGATATATTGAATAATGCAATAATACCACATAACAATGCATACAAATGAGATAAATATCGGTCACCAGCGCTAGCGCTATAAATAGTCGAGTATTCAATCAATTCAATTCAGAGATACTGAGTCTAGTGCTCAGATGACCTTCAAGCGCTCTCGGCGTAAGACAGTTTCAAAAATAACAAATATCAGCTCAAAAATCCATCTGAAACTGTTTTTTCTTTCTTCTTTAAAGTATTCAAATAATCAATATGCAATATTCATTACATTTCTTTGTATGAACATTTAATAATTTGAATCGATGGCCCATTCATGTTCAACTTAGCTATATAAAAAACCAACATCCACATTTCTTCCAATATAAATATCCGTGTAAAGTGTATGTGTGTGCTTTAGTTTAAAACAATTACAGTTTTTACTTAGCAAAAACATACACGAGTTCAATGATTACAATAATGTGTGTGCTTTAGTTTAAAACAATGAGAGTTCTACTTGGCAAAAACAATTAAAACATACACGAGTTCAATGATTACAATAGGTGCTGACTCTGGACATTATTTATTAATGGCATTGACAGCAGAAGCTGCATTAAATCCACCATGATTAACTATTAATAAATAATGAGGGGAAATGTCATTTAACAATTATAGAAGGTTAGTAATTTTGTATGTCGCTCCACAGAAACAATTATTGTGAATCTGTGTGACTCATAGGAATAGGATTCGCAGTCGTCGTATTTAAAGACGAGTAATTTACGCAATATATAGATAGATGGTAAGCATGTGTTAAATGTAGCAGACGATACATTGTCTGAAGCGTCTATTTCTATGAATTATAATGACCTATTCTTATACCAGACTCGAATCTATAACTGCAGATTAATTATTCATCATCTCAACGTTGCTTTGATCCAACGTTCTGATTGAAATACAAAATATGTACCGGATGAATAAGGTACTGGAGAAAGGCAGTAATTATGCTGTGAAAAGTTTTAAACAACGCGAAAACACCATAACTCAACTGACAGCAGAACAATCTGCATAACTGCGTTTTAATGCATTTCGATAAATTAGCATGAAGCCGAGAGTCTGCATGTCGAAACAACGATCAAAGCATTCTGTAAAATACGTCACCTTGACCCTCCAAGGTCAAAATACTAAACGAGGATGTGGCAGAAAAACATTGAAGTGATCAAGCTTCATCCTCATTAATTCAATGTTAGAATGAAATCCATTAAGGTGTTTATAGCAAATTAAAAATTTAGTAAAAAGTTAACGGAAATTTTCTACGACCAACTTCAGACACATTCTCAAAAGAGCAAGCGTGCATAAAGCCAATTAATGATTATTAGTTTCATACGTTTAGGTCCAAGGTATGAAGAAACTCTAGCAAAGAGATTTTAGGAAATATATGCAAAAGAAACGTCTTAAACCAAAACCTAATAACACATTTTCTTTGTCTGACGTTGACACCAAGGTCCAAGGGGCAAGCTTTCATATTGTGGAATAAATTGTCTTAGCTTCCTAATGATCTATGCTAAACATGACGAAGATATAATGAGATGTTTGGGAAATGTATGCAAATCATAAATGTTATCCAAAACCAGAAGAAACTGTTGTTTTGTTTAATTAGGATTTTAACGTAGCTTTAACAAATTTTCAGTCATATCCCTACGATGTCTGCAGTGAGTCAGTTTATAGTGATGTCTAGCACTGTCATGGTGACGCAGACATGTAACATCATGTACAACCCAGTCACATTATCCTGACACCAGTCCGACCAGTCCTAACAATAACCTCTTAATGCTGAGCGTCAAGCGAGGCAGCTGTTAGTACCATTTTTTGTAAGTCTTTGGTATGACTCGGCCGGGGATCGAACCCACGACCTCCCGCTTCCGCGGCGGACGCTCTAACCACTAGACAACCGGAGCGGTCACAAATTGTTGTCAATGCCACCACCGTCGTAAAAGTGAATGTAATCTCCTGCTGCACGTTAATGTGCGCTCGACAAAAATAGAAAAAGAATAGATACGAGTCCCAAAATTGCTTCCAATTTTATACGTCTGTTCACATATTTACAATATCAAGATGGGGATTGGCTAATCCAAGTATAAATTATATTTGGTTTGAGAGGGTCCGCTGTAAATTTTAATTATTTAGTAGATAATCAGACATACAATGTCAAACTGATAGGTGCAATGTTGGGTACCTTTGGCTCTAAATTGTGTAACGACAAATACTTTCATTGTCAGCAAGGACGCCATAACATTCGATTTTACGGATATACGTGACTTCCAAAGCGGTGTCTGACGGACCAGATATATCTAACAAGTATGGAGTAATGGAAGTTTTGAGATGCGTTGAATAATGCAAGAATACCACGTAACAATCCATAAAAATGACATGAATATCGGTCACCAGATATATCGTTAGAGTAGAAATCGAGCAAGAAAACTGTTAATGGAACTGTGGTCAAATATTATATTTAGTAGAAATAGAACAAGAAAACTGACAATGACTATATAAAGTATAGCTACTGTAAATTAATTGCATGCATGGTGTTCGGAATGTGTTGTTTGTTGTTTCAAGACAGGACACTATCTGATTTCATGTGATACAGCGCTAGCGTACACCTGTTGTCAGGCACTAGCATGACGCATCTGGATGATTACGACATCTGATTACAGACATTAGCAGTATGCATCTGGATGATTACATCTGTATACAGGCATTAGCAGTATGCATTTGGATGATTACGACATCTGATTACAGGCATTAGCAGTATGCATCTGGATGATTACGACATCTGTGTACAGGCATTAGCAGTATGCATCTGGATGATTACGACATCTGTGTACAGGCATTAGCAGTATGCATCTGGATGATTACGACATCTGATTACAGACATTAGCAGTATGCATTTGGATGATTACGACATCTGATTACAGACATTAGCAGTATGCATCCGGATGATTACGACATCTGCTTACAGACATTAGCAGTATGCATTTGGATGATTACGGCATCTGCTTACAGGCAATAGCAGTATGTATTTGGATGATTACGACATCTGACTACAGACATTAGCAGTATGCATCCGGATGATTACGACATCTGCTTAGAGACATTAGCAGTATGCATTTGGATGATTACGACATCTGATTACAGACATTAGCAGTATGCATCTGGATGATTACGACATCTGATTACAGACATTAGCAGTATGCATCTGGATGATTACGACATCTGATTACAGACATTAGCAGTATGCATTTGGATGATTACGACATCTGATTACAGACATTAGCAGTATGCATCTGGATGATTACGACATCTGATTACAGACATTAGCAGCATGCATCTGGATGATTACGACATCTGATTACAGACATTAGCAGTATGCATCTGGATGATTACGAAACCTATGTACAGACATTAGCAGTATGCATCTGGATGATTACGATACCTGTATGCAGGCACTAGCAGTGGGCATCTGGATGATTACGACACCTGTGTACAACCAGACAGTTTACTGCCGGGGATATTGTGATTCAAGTCAAGACTTTTTCTGATATTTATATGATATATTGATATTGTACACAACAGCAAACAGTATATAGAAGGGACATAGTATAATTTAAGTCAAAATGGTCACCCTCTCCCTCTCTGATCTTATATCAGATACTGATTTTGGCTCAGTCTATGTGACGTCAGTCATGTGTACAACCGATATAGAAACTTGCGCTCCTCTTCCGACACTCACATTTTCATTGTTCCCATAGTTTGAACGAAGTCATAATACGAACAACTTCTTTTACGTATCAAATCCCAGCTACGTGGAATGAATTGCTCATATATCTTAGTACCTAGGACACTGAGCTCAATCAAGAGTTCTCTTATTACTCGCCAATGTCGACTAAATAAAAGACTTAATAACGTTTATTTCCATATATATTGTCAGTAATTTTGTTATATAATTTAATGGTGTGTGTCAAGAACCTATCTCTGATTTTATATAATATACTGATATTGTACAATTGTGATCTCTCTCTCTCTCTCTCTCTCTCTCTCTCTCTCTCTCTCTCTCTCTCTCTCTCTCTCTCTCTCTCTCTCTCTCTCTCTCTCTCTCTCTCTCTTAAATAATATACCATCAATTCACAATACAAGATAGATATGAATTTTCGTAATTTTCGTTGTTGATATACATTTAAACACGTAACAAAAACTGATCCCACTCTTACATGAATTTTAACTAATCCTCAAAATTAAAAATTTGACAGTAATTAAATCTGATTGATTATGCTGCGCGCTTTTGTCGGCGCGCATTTGTCCGCAAGCTTTTGGCACCCCACGACAAATGCGCGCCGACAAAAGCGTGCAGCTAAATATGCCCTTCAAATGGGCGCCGTCGAAATCGTGCAGCATAATCAATAAGATTTAATTGTTATTATGAATAATTTGATTGTTAAATGTCTCATTTCGAATGATTTATAATTTTCGCTTTGATACTTTCATCGATAAACTCTATATGTTGTTTTCTAATGAGCACACATCAAAGAGTGTAGAATCTTTATATTTAGAAGAAATAAACGAATAGTTTGAATCACTATTTTCAGTGAGCAGACATCAAAGTGTGTACACTCTGAATGTTGAGTAATAGTTTCAATACCTGTTTTCAGTGAGCAGACATCAAGGTGCGTATTTACGCAGTATAAGCCTAGAAAACATACCAAATTTATTTTGTAAAAATTTGAAAATCAGCTACGTGGGAAGACGAAGAATAATCAGTCGAAAAAATTCTAGATTTCATATTAATCTGTGGAACATGCGCGACCGTGTAAACGACAGTTTACCACGCACTAATAATTCGGTTGAGGCATGGCATCGGTCATTTTAACAGACAGTAGACTGTCATCATCCGTCTGTCTACAAGCTGGTTGACCACGCTCGCAAGGAGCAAGATCATGTTAAGATTATGATCGAACGACATCGAGCAGGATTTAGACAACACGAGTCATCGAAGTCAAAGTACGTTAGACTTAATCGACGCCTGCTAACTTTGTTTTCAACATACGCAATAGTTGATCGAATATCTGCGTGGTATCGCACATAATGTTGCAATTTGAAAAATGGTAGACATAATAACATCGTTAAACGTATATACGTATGAATCTTATTTATTTGATATATTAACCATTATCATTTTTGTCTTGCGCGCAATTGTCTGCGCTCTTTTTACCTGCGCGCTAGAAAGGGGACACCCTTATCACCTGATAGGTGTGTAATATTACAGAGTACCAAAATATTTATTAGTGGATACACGTATTGGTATAGTGAATAAAAGCATTTATAATCGGATCTAAGCTTATTGATATGGTCATCAGTTAATCGGATCTAAGCTTATTGATATGGTCATCAGTTAATCGGATCTAAGCTTATTGAAATGGTCATCAGTTAATCGGATCTAAGCTTATTGATATGGCATATCAGTAACATTGATTTCATGGTCATATTTGTCATAGTATTTTTCTTTTTCTATGAGAATACAAAAATATGTTTTGAAATTCACCAACAGAGAAAATTTCCAAATTAACTGTCACTATTTCGAGCGATATCTTCTACGAGTTAATATCACAAATTTGATGTAAGGCACGCATCTAAACTTAACATAAAAATTCGCAATATTCGGATAGAGTCCCGAATCCATTTAAATATGATCAATATATCATTTACGCAATATTCGGATAGAATCCCAAATCCATTTAAATATGATCCATATATCATTTACACACTATTCGGATAGAATCCCAAATCCATTTAAACATGATCAATATATCATTTACGCAATACTCTGAAAGAATCCCAAATCCATTTAAACATGATCAATATATCATTTACGCAATATTCGGATAGAATCCCAAATCCATTTAAACATGATCAATATATCATTTACGCAATACTCTGAAAGAATCCCAAATCCATTTAAACATGATCAATATATCATTTACGCAATATTCGGATAGAATCCCAAATCCATTTAAACATGATCAATATATCATTTACGCAATACTCTGATAGAATCCCAAATCCATTTAAATATGATCAATATATCATTTACGCAATATTCGGATAAGTAGAACAAATGATAAATACCCATTCAAATATAAAGAATAGCAAAAATAGTCTTTGGACTTGTGTATAATAAGTTAGACTTAACAGAGACAAAGCAAACTATATATAGAATAATATATGTGGTTTTACGTCTTGTAGAGAGCACAAAGACATAAAGCCAAATATAACAAAACCGAACTGCGTCTTCTTTTTTGAGATCACCAAACACAACATACCTGATTGCGACATGAAAGCATGGTGTGATGGAAGAGGGGATTCGTTATGCATGCATTCCTTCTGACACATACACAGAGGCAAACGGTGGACGAGATGACGTATACCTTTTGTAAGTGTCTACTAAAAAAACTACACTTTTGGTGTCGTATTTTAAAGATCAGATATATAGACTGCACTTCGCGTGACTTCCTTCAAACACAGACAGGCGAACAAGAAAATGAATTAGTCTCTACTCTATATTGTTCTGTACAATGCTGTTAGCATTGTAATTTGAATGATTGAAAATGTAAATTCTTTTCTACATTAATTCATCTTAGTAAAGGTCGTCAACGAGAAGGACAGAAAAACATGGAGACAAGAAAACGACATAACCCGTGCTTGAAAAGGTGCATTCGCCAGAAGACCATTCATGGATATTTTCGTATCATATTGAATAAAGAAATCTAAGATCTAGAGTTCTTTTCGCATCATTTATTCCATACCAATTAACATACAAATGGACGGACGGGCACTTAAATGTATGACCTATGCCGTATGACGTTCATCTATCGAAACTATATAAAAAGAAATATATAGTCCATCCCCCCCCCATACTCCAACTCAGAAAAGCACAGACGAAAACAAACTAACCTGTGCCTTGTTCTGTGCGTCCACAAGAATCACGTCCCGAGTGGCATCATGAATTGGAAGGTCTGAAATGTACAGTCCTCTATGCATCAGTTCCTCTAGTTTTCCCACACAGGGTGACCCTAGAAACAGTACCGAATCACATTCCCTTAGGTAGATCATCTGACCCTTCAGTTTCATCGTCTGTTGAATAAAATAAGAGGAAATATGTTCACGAATGCTCACACCAAAACATCGGACAAATGATCTAACCGCAAGATTTAACGAACATCGGGATGATCGATGGAAACAGGCAAAGCTTTAAGCTACCCGGCCGGGCATTACAAAGTCAAAACTGATTTTTTTGTTTTATCATGGTTAACAAGCAAAGGCAGCATATATAGTGTTCATTAAATATCCTGCAGGGTCTCAAACATACCATAAGAAGGCAGAATAAGATTTTTTTTTTAAAAATAAAAAAATTACAAAATCAAAAGATGATTATACCTGGATAGCCATCAGACCAAACACGAGATGAATACAAAATTGAACCTCACTACTAACAGCTAGTATGTTTGTTATCCAATTGCTTTATCGAATTCCCTAATAACGTGTACATAGAACATCATAAAACTATTTAACTTTTGATAATTCCATTTAAAATATCTTTTGACGATTAGTCTGTTGCCTCGGCAAACCAACAGCGAGACAAAAAAAAGAGTGGTGGGTGGGTGAGATTGGCCTTCAGACATCTTAATACTAAACAACTGGCAGAGGCGGCGTTAGGAGTAGGCGGGGCATAGGACAGACCATGACCACGCGGGTCCAGAGTATCGTTATCAAACTCAAAAGGACTATCTTAGGCCTGAAGCGCGGGGGCTCCTCAAGAGCGAGGCCTAGGGTTTTCGCCCTCCTTGTCACCCCTAAACGCCATTCATGACACATGGATTTAGCCATTTATTAAAAGATTTTATAAAATAGGAAGGCAGAAATAAAACAACCAAAGTTTAGTATCTTCTTCTTAACCGAAAAAAACTGTACAATCTTGACAAGTATTGAAACTTTGTATCATTGACAATGTGAACATGGTATTTTAATCCCATGGTATGTGTACACCTAACTGTTACGGACTTCAAGGTTCGTGCAAATTAGTTTCTGAAACGAGTACACCTGTTACGGACTTCAAGGTTCGTGCAAGTTAGTTTTCTTTTTCTCACACACTCCACATACTTCTTCAATGGAATTGTGTATGCTTTATTTCTTAAGAAGATGCAGTTTATTAATATTTGTGTCGTTATTTTATTAGATGACTAATGATTATTCACTGGAAATTAATCACACATTTAGATAATATAGAAGAGACAGCCTACTGTTGAAACATAACCAAATGTTGAAATAATATTTATATACTAACAGTATTGATATACCAACAGTATTAATATACCGTACCAACAGTATTGATACACTAACAGTATTGAGATACCAACAGTATTGATATACTAAATAACAGTATTGAGATACCAACAGTATTGATATACTAAATAATAGTATTGAGATACCAACAGTATTGATATACTAAATAACAGTACTGAGATACCAACAGTATTGATATACTAAATAACAGTATTGAGATACCAACAGTATTGATATACTAAATAATAGTATTGAGATACCAACAGTATTGATATACTAAATAACAGTATTGAGATACCAACAGTATTGATATACTAAATAACAGTATTGAGATACCAACAGTATTGATATACTAACATTATGGATATACGAACAATATGGATATACCAACAGTATTGATATACATACAGGATTGAGATACCAACAGTACCGATATACCAACATGATTGATATACCAACAGTACTGATATACCTACAGGATTAAGATACCAACAGTACTGATACACCAACATGATTGATATACCAACAGTTTTTATATACCAACAGTATTGATGTACCGTACCAACAGTATTGATATACCGTACCAACATTATTGATATACCAACATTAAAGATATAACAAATTGCCTCATATACCAACACTTTCAAAGCCTCGCTATTTTAATGAACGTGTGTTATGCATATTTAATTGCATTATTTTATCTCTTTTTAATTTCATTTGCTCACTGTATGCTATGGAATAGTGTATGCTGGACTTGACCTCGTCCAAAATCAAATTTATCAACTACTTAGTGTGAATTATTGATTTTATTTATTATATATTCTGTAAACAACTAATACATATCAAATAATTTTCTATGCGTATGGTGAGTTAACTATTAGGTTAATCATCTTTATTGTCTTGGCCTGACTCAAGGACATTGTGAAAACTACATTATATATTCTAACTATAACTAAGATTTGTTTTGCAAACATTATGGACCGCGTAGAAGGTTATTTTCCTTTATATAATAGTTATATTTTTTTTTATAGAAAATGCTAATAAACTTTAAGGGACGTAGGAGCTTCTAAGAGTCTTTAATTATCAGATACTTTGCCTTTTTATGGAAGTCTTCTTATTTAAAAAAGTGTTCTTATTCAAGGAGTAGATTATGGCATTGTTACTGTTTCTCTCCATTGTGGAAATTTATCATCAGACATATAGAAAAAGAAATCATACTATAGAAATGTGTTTCGAGGGGTTTCGTGTCATTTTAAAGTTATATTTTTTCCATCGTAATTATGATATGTTTTTTTTTGCTATATAGAAGATCCGCAAATAACTTTTAAAAACTGTACATAACTAGAAACACTCTTAAGTAATGAACTGTCGAGAAACGACAGTGCACAAGCTGTTAGTAATTTTACGGCGCACCCGCATGAATCTCTCTAGGTTTTAAAACAGGCTTTTTAATAACGAAATTAGCAGATTCCCACAAATTCAAGAACTCAATGTGCAATGGCCTCAACGCATACTACTTGATATAATATTTATTTAGTCTCAAAAAGATCAATCATTTGTAACATCATTATCAATTTTTCAACGGCTGTTAAAAAAACGTATCAACCATTAACCTCTTCATGTTCTTAAAAACGAATGGATCATCTGCAGATTAGGCCATATTTAACCATTATAATCTGGTCAGCGCTCAAATGTGACGATAGGAAATAGCCAATTGTGTTTGCCGTAATTTTTCCGAACACCTTCTTGCCTAGGTTCGTTAAGAACATTATAAATAGTCTGATCAGCGATATTCATTAGGGTCGGCAGATTTTCCAACAAACATACATTCGTTCTTTGCAAGTATATTTTGTTTTTACAGATTTCTCAGAGCAAATTAAGAAGTTTGACAAGATTAAATGTTTACCGTTCTTGTCTTCCCATTTACTATATTTTTATTACCTGAATGGGATAATGTCGGTAAATACGTAATTAAGAATGCAACAATACTCTTAAAAACAAACACACTTTGAAAATGAGTCGATGAAAAAGCATTTTCACAAAAATAGTCTCCATCTCTTTCAAACCTATTATGTGGCATTTTGTAACCAGTTAATCGCAGTACATGTAACCGCTGAATTGTAATATATGTAACCGCTAAATCGTAATACGTATAACCACTGAATCGCAATACATGTAACCGCTGAATTGTAATATATGTAGCCGCTAAATCGTAATACGTATAACCACTGAATCGCAATACATGTAACCGCTGTATTGCAATACCTGTAACCATTGAAATATAATATTGTAACAACTAAATCGTAATATATCTAATATGCCAGAGCCCGGTAACTGTGGTTAAGCTGGTTTGCTTATTATTTTTTTTTGTTGGTCACATCATGTCATGAGAAATAAATGACATTGATAACGTTTGTATGTGAGCTTAAATACACCACAAAATTAGTTATTTCGGTGGTTCTAATAAGATGCATGATTGCTATATATTTATTTTGCAGTAATTTACCATTAAGCGTGGTCGTATTGATACTGAATGTGGCGTTAGGATGATTTATGTTTGATGTAAGTATACATAAAGATGGTGTTTATAAGTGGAATAGTTCGACATGTTATATGCCAGATGAGACCAAGAAATTTGTACAATCTAAATTGCTCGAACACCTTAAATTGTTGTACCAGCTAATGCTTTCACTAAAATTCATAATCGCAGAAACTTATATCTGAGTTAGATTTTTTTTAGTAACAGTTTCAAAGCATTTCATGGAATAACCATTAAAACTCGTTTCAACGTGCAAATGGAATAACCAGTGCAATCTTGGTTTACATGCAAATGGAATAACCAGTAAAATCTCGTTTTACATGCAAGTGGAATAACCAGTAAAAGCTTTCATCATATGAAATCGATTACCCAGTAAAAGGTTGTTTTACATGCAAATGGAATAATGATGTTCAATTACAATTCAGTTAATGGTATTACTTGATTCAAATGTGTAATTTGAAAAACGGATAATTAATTCGTTGATTAGATATTTTTACCTTTTAACCAAAATATTTAAAACCTCTAAAATAGATAGTTACAAATGTACTTTATTTTGAAAGATTGCCAATGTTAGATAAATTAGTCTATGTTACAGCACTTATACCCATTGCTGCATTCATATGGTCTTCCGCGGAAGCGGGAGGTCGTGGGTTCGATTCCCGGCGGAGTCATACTAAAGACTTACAAACATGGTCATTACAGCTGCCTCGCTTGGCGCTCAGCATTAATAGGTTAGTGTTAGGACTGGTTGGCCTGTTTTCAGGATAATGTGAGTGGGTGGGACATCATGCTACATGTCTGCGGCATGATGCCCCAGTGCTAGACATCACTATAAACTGCAACACTGCAGACATCATAGCGATATGACTGAATTGTTTTTAAAGCTACGTTAAAAATGCTAATCAAACAAACAAACAAAGCATTCATATATACATTGTATCGGCATTCAATTATCAAAAATTGACCCACAAAAATCCTGGACCTTAAAAACGGGTACTCATTGAGACACTTATTCTAGTTACATGCATTTGTGACAGATTAAAATTGCTTTTGTAAAGACATCATTCAGAATTAGCGAACTGCAGCCGATGGTCTAACAATTGAAACAATTGGCATCAAACGTATGATTCTAATGTCCTAGACATGCACGCCAAAACGATCTGAATCAACTTGATGCGCCTGAGTCGGATCTGTTTACATGTTTACAGTATCCATATCTAGATCGCTGTACAGACACAAGTAAAATTCGGACGTTTTAGCCTATATAAACGGATATAATAATAATTTTAAAATATCCTCAGATCTCCTACCTGTCATAGACGTGTTAATGGAGTCAGGTTACTTTAAGCCAATAGCCATTGATGTGCATTTTCTCTATTGAGTGCCTATGTGATAAACGGCTGCATTTACATCGATTAAAAAGTTTAAATAGTTTTAAGGATATCGATATTTTACAAATGTAGATTGTACAAATAATGATTTAAGTTGTGTATTATGTCAAATTATTGATGTTTTCACACGAAAACCAATGTATTTTATTTATTCTGTTAATGACCTTTATTTTTGCGCGGATTGGTAAAGTTAACATTGTCCAGAGGGACTACTGCAGAATCATCAGGGAGCAGTCGCATATGACAAATTTTAGTGCGTGCCATCGTTAATCAGAATAGTTTCATGATTTTGAATTTACTTGTATAGTTGCTAGCTCTTTTGTTTTGTTCTTCTCTGCATCCAAACGTGAATTTTTGGATTTAGGTAAACCGGCCGTAATTCAGTAACAGACGCTGTTTAATATCTTCAATTGCCACCAAATTTCAGTTTGACTCATCAATGCCCCATGCTGTATCGTTGTCAGACAAGATTATGATTAAGTTGATCCTTGGATACTCTGATACAGTAAACACTGTTCGGGTTGATACTTTGTAGAAACACCATAGATCGGTCGTTCACTCAGACTTCAGGGTGTGACACTTTTTAAAGAACATACTTTTGTGTTTTACAGTTTGTTTAAAGTACATTGGCTCATTTTGTTCTTTACTTCTGCATTTAAACGTAAATTGTGGATCTTGGAATGATATTTTGGTAACAGACGCTGTGCCCAAATTTGGAATGTCGCTAAATTTCAGTTTGCAATCAACATTCATTTATCCCCACTATCGACAATTTTATTTCTATATTTAATATATTATTCTAAAACTGTATAATACTTTCATGTAGAGTGCAAAAGATTACAATACTGTACTAATAATACAATACTGTACTAATAATACAATACTGTACTAATAATACAGAATATCGGACAGCAACAGTTCTTGCAAGTTAAGTAACGTTTTTGCATAATTGATGTGTGTGTGTGTGTGTGTGTGTGTGTGTGTGTGTGTGTGTGTGATTTTAATTTTTAACGTAGCTTTAACATTTTTTTTCTTCGGTCATATCGCTACGATGTCTGCAGTGTGACAATTTATAGTGATGTCTAGCATTGTCTAGCATTGGGTCATCGTGCCGCAGACATGTAGCATGATGTTTCACCCATTCACATTACGACCAGTCCTAACAATGAACCTCCTAATGCCGAGTGCCTAGCGAGGCAGCTGTTAGTACCATTTCTGCAAGTCTTTTGGTATGACTCGTCCGGGGGTTCAAACTCACGACCTCCCGCTTACCAGACGGACGCTCTAACCACTAAGCAGCCGGGGCATGTTATAAAAATATTAATATTTTAAGCCTATGTTTTGAGAGAGTTTAAGTTTTCAGTGACAGTGTACCATTAAAGACTGATCAAGCTAATCATTCATGTAAAGGATGCAGGGGCCCCGAGTGGCCGAGTGGTCTAAAGCGCTGTCCGTTACGGATCACTGCCATCTCACCTCTGTCTGCGGGGATTCGAGTCTAAGATTTGGCTAATGCAGTTATGTGAGAAAGCTTGCCAGTAGCTTCTCGTGGGTCGGTGGTTCTTTCCGGGGGTTTTCCGGGTTCTTCCTCCACCATTAATACTGGCCGCCATGTATAGCCTATATTGTGCTAAAAAATGGCGTTAAACCATAAAAAAAACAACAACAAATGTAAAGGATGCCATAACAACTAACGATTGAACCGTTAGGTTACAAGCTTTTGAGGAGACAATTACATATTCAGATTATGAAAGAAACTTTTTTTAACGAAAGCAAGCTTAAATCAGAGTCTTCGGTCCATCTAGCATTATACGTGTTACGAAATATAATTGGTCATTATCCACATATAAAAAATTGTCCTGACAGATCCAAGAAGAAAAACAATTGGCATGTTAAGCGAACTTCTGTGAAATTATGAATCATTCCTCCTATTTACACGAATCTGGAAGAGGTAAAACTGACTTAAATACAATAATAAATTTCAAGCATTTAATAAAACTTGTTGTTTATAAATAATACAAAAAAGTCCAGATTAAATTTCGTATTACAATCTGTTGAGCAGATCCAGAGATAAGTCCATATTAATGACCAAACATGTGTAAATATCAAGTTAGTCAAGTCCGGGTCCTTAGTACGGGTAAACGTTAGGTTTTAACTTTTTATGATATGTACACGAGAACTGCAATAATCAAACTACTCACACCGCTCTGGTGGTCATGCGGATGCGGGAGGTCATGGGTTTGATCCCCGGCCAAGCCATACCAAAGACTTACAAAAATGGTACTAACAGCTGCTTCGCTTGGCGCTCAGCATTAAGAGGCTAGTGTTAAGACTTGTCTGTCTGGTGTCGTGATAATGTGACTGGGTGGAACATCATGCTACATGTCTGCGGCAGGATACCCCAGTGCTACACATCACTATCAACTGCCACACTGCAGACATCGTAGTAATATGGCTGAAATATTGTTAAAGCTACGTTAAAGATCCAAATGACACACCCACTCAAAATACTCGTAGAGACGCTGTCCATATTGAACTTCTATGTAACGAGATAATAGGTTTGAATGGAGCGAACGTCAATGAACATTTGCCATAATCATATTTCATTCGATATACCGCTATTTTTATGGATACCTGAGAGGAAATTGGCTTTTGCCTCAGGTGGATTTCTCAAAAGATGTCTGTTTGAGGTGCGCCTTGAGAATGGGTTTTCGTTCAAATTATTCGTTTTATTTCCCTTGTCAAGAGAAAGTAGTTAGTTAGAGTCTGTCACAGAAGCTGAGCCAACAATATATCGTCAGAGTCGAAATGTTGTTATTAGCTTTAAAGAGAAAACCTATGTACACTAAAGAAAATGATGAGCAATTTAAAACTATGCAATCTCACGATGCTGTAGAATCATTAGTCTAAATAATAAACAAGGTACTATTAAAGGCCGGATAGACAAAATACATTTTAGGGTTTCGGACATATACACATTCATGTTTAGGTTATTTTGACACATACACATTAATGTTTGGGTTATTTTGACATATACACATTAAAGTTTAGGCTATTTTGACATATACACATTCATGTTTGGGTTATTTTGACATACACACATTAAAGTTTAGGCTATTTTGACATATACACATTCATGTTTGGGTTATTTTGACATATACACATTAAAGTTTAGGCTATTTTGACATATACACATTCATGTTTGGGTTATTTTGACATATACACATTAAAGTTTAGGCTATTTTGACATATACACATTAATGTTTGGGTTACTTTGACATATACACATTAATGTTTGGGTCATTTTGACATATACACATTAAAGTTTAGGTTATTTTGACATATATACAATAACGATTTTGTCTTTGGACACATATATAATAATTGTTTTGCTTTGGACATGTTTGCAACTCCGAGTTCATAACGCAGAGCTAACAGATGGTGCAAAAGCATCTAATTTCTGAATGCAGATAAGCTTACGATACTGAGAGTGCATTGTAAATAGTCCGTGAGCATATGTACTGAGAAATACTGTTCATAGATGCGATACTGCACATAGATACTCCGTGAACAATTCATAAGGCATATTTTACACTATTTTAGACTATTCAGGGTATTCTAACTTGAGACGTCTGGCTTAAACAAGAAACACTCCACCAACTCAGATACAACTGATTACGCGACGTTTTTACGACCATAAGCGTCACAAGTGTGCAAACTGCATTTGAAAATAAAAGTACAGTTTTAGGCTGGATCGCATCAGTGTACCTCTGAAGTTTATTTACAAAGATATTCCAGTGCATTCTAGGGTAATAGCTGGGGAAGGTGAGCTCTTGAAATATTACCAATCACTTACATAAATGCCTTTTTAAATTCCACCATCAAAAAGAGAAATCGGTAATTTCACTTCTTGTCATTTTTAATAATATTTGATTTAATTTATGCAAACTATATACAAATATGAGGTTTTTATGTAGAATCTGGGGGTTTAAAAGTCGGCCAAATTAGGATATAATTCTATAAAATCGGTTAAGCAAGTTTCCTGGGTGAATTGTTTTGGGAGGTAAAGTTCTAGTGTCTCGTTCTCGCGATTTTGCGATTTCCCAGTTATTTTAGTCCATTTCGGCATGATTTTGTTTTCATTTTTGAATCTTCTGACTATGTTAATTCTCATCACACAAATAGGTTAGAAAGTTATACTTCGTTTCACGTTTGACTCGAACCAGTACCGCGAATAGCCGCACCCATCACCTATCTCGCAAGCCACAGCACCATAACCGTCTTTAATTATCATCATTAACAGTCGCATGATAAACTACTGGGGTAGATTGTTTAGTAATTATGAGAAAAAAATGGCTTATACTATGTATTCTCTCTTACACAAACACTTTGGTTATTATTTCTATGACAATACACGATTGCTTAAAAGAAAATCTATATTAGACTATGTTGGAGTGTATCTACTTATGGAGAAATCAAATGTTTGTGACAGCTATATGGTTAACAAATTCGTTAAAAAACGATCAAGAATCAATACGTACAAGCATGCGCAGCTATCATCAATATTTCATATAATGGTCTTATTTACGGGTATTTAAAACTAGTTTGGATTCAGAAAAGATCTATTTCGCATTACCCCAAAATGCATCTAAAAACTTAATTCAGTTTAAAACTGCAAATCATAGGTTTTCCCTTGAAAGTGAAGGATGGGCTAATACTCCATATAAAGATATTGCAAATTTTGTCAATCCTAAGAAGAGGGATGAATATCACTATTTTCTGTCTTGTTCCTTTTTTTATCATGAAAGACAAAAGTTTATGCCTCAGTTTTACACTTCGAGGACTAACGCTTACAAATATAACCAATTAATAAAATCCATTTAACGTTCTTAGACTGTGTTTATATAATTTGTAAACCCTATTATGCATTACCTAATAAAATCACACACTATTTTTACGTACTTTTAATTATATGCGTGATATGTTGTAAACGTTGCAACCTGGATGCAATAAAATCTTATCTTGTCTTGTCTCACCTATTGCCAAAACAGGAATAAGCAAAGTCAAATGTAAGGAATCACTGTCTACCTAAACTCACTGGTTATGTAAACAAAATATAACATTCAGCCATAGCCACAAACCACTTATAATTAGATATAAAAGTTATTTAAATAAAATATTAACCCGGAAATCCCAGTCTCTCTCCCGGTTTAAACAGTAACACTTGGAGGGCCGGGCGATAAGTACATACCTTTAAATAACTGCTCCAGTGGCCTAGTGGTTAGAGCGTCCGCCTCGGGAGCGGGAGGTCGTGGGTTCAATCCCCGGCCGAGTCATACCAAAGACTTACAAAAATGGTACTAACAGCTGCCTTGCTTGGCGCTCAGCATTAAGAGGTTAGTGTTAGGACTGGTTAGCCTGGTGTCAGGATAATGTGTCTGGGAGGGACATTATGCTACATGTCTGCGGCATGATGCCCCAGTGCTAGACATCACTATAAACTGTCTCACTGCAGACATCGTAGGGATATGACTGAAAAATTGTTAAAGCTACGTTAAAAATCCTAATTTAAAAAACAACAAAAAACATACGTTTAAACTACAGAGTCGTAACAGTATTTATATATAGACTACACGTTTCTCTCAGTTAATGCAAAGCATAGATGCAAGTACCGCCTTTCAAATTAAGATGGTTAGACGGTAATAGATGATGTCTCCACCAAAAACTTGAACATCATTAAACGAATATATATTTCATCCATCTCTCTTTAATTAACACCTCTAGGCTGACAATGGCAATGGAAGCAATAATTCAAAAGGCAAACTACATAGACTTTTGCTATCTAATGTACAGTGCATACACGCTCTTTATATGTTTCGAAGCCACTACTAAATTTGTTTTCTCCTGAGTCTAAAAATAGTGGATGGCCTGAAGATTTATCGTATATTTGTTCAGCTGAGGAGCTGCTTGTCATTCAAGTCGATGACTCCTTTTGAATGATTAATAAGTACGACATACTTTAGCAAGGTAATAGCAATTCAACTAACCTTTCCTATCGATAATAATATATGTAATCATTTTGAAAACTCTTTCTTGCAAAGTTCTGCAACATTCTGACAGTGTTAACCTTTATAACTACATCCTGATATCGCGTTAGCCTATATCATTATATCATAACAACATGTTGACCTATACTATTACATCCTAACATCGTGTTGACCTACTTTCTACATCGAGATACAGTTTTAGCTTATTTACTATATCCTAACATCGTGTTGGCCTACTTTCTACATCGAGACCGTGTTGGCTTATTTATTATATCTTAACATCGTGTAACCTACTTACTACATCCTGACATCTTTTTAATATTTATTACATCCAGGTGTTGTGTTGACCTATATAACTACATCTTAATATTAATTGTTTTGGCATACTTACTACACCTTGGTGTTGTGTCGGCCTATTTGCTATATCCTGACTTCGTGTTGACCTATTTACAACATTTTGACATCGTGTGAATATATATTACATCCTGAGATCGAGTTGACCTATATAACTATTTCGTAACGCTCAATGTGTTACATGCTTGCTATACCCTGGCATCTTGTTGGCCTTTTTACGTATCTAAAATCGTGTTAGCTTGCATAACGCATATTGATTGTGTTGGCCTATACCATTACATTTGTTTAAAGTTCACACGTTTCGAAGATTCTACAAAGCCAAAACAATGAAATTATTTTTAGTAATAATCCTTCAGATACAATGGCTATTATTTCCGTTAAACGCCATGTCTTGTCTTCTAATGGCGTCTTTTCGCCATAACAGTCTGTTAATTTGGACGGAATAAGACTTGACACATCAGATAACGAACAATAGACATACTAGCGTACAGCAATAGTACACCAATCTTTACTTAAGAACGCAATTGACATTTAAAATATATGGACGATACATGTAATTTTTATATAGATAAATAAAAAATATTTCACCAGTGAAGGGGAAATATTGTATTGTCACGGGATGAATTTAGCGTGTGATAACACAATTTTTTTTCATTCACTCGTTAAATATTTCCTTAAATCTAAAACGAAAACCTATCATCAATCTCGATATTGCATTAGTTTTCTTATTCTGTTTATGTCATTTATGTTAATTACCCCTTATGAGTAAGCAATATTACTACATCGATAAATTAAATTCCTAAACTAGTAGAATAATTTAAACAGTAATTCCACATTTTCTCTCGTACGTCTAATACTTTAAATACTGTCTTTTGTTTCATCAATTACCGTTTAATTAATTATTTTCTAATTAATTACTGTCTAATTCATTACATAAAACTCGAAGAAAATTGTCTTTATCCATACATTTATTGCGTTAATGGATAACGCGAATATTGCTGGGGCGGGTGTGAGGTCGAATTTGACAGCCTTTTGAACATAACATCATGAAAGTAACAATTTAAATGATTCCCAGTATAATTTATATTTTCTGTGTATGTATTGCATTGTTTTGAATTCAAATGTGAATTATGTGATCGTTAGAAGATGGCACTCTAGTTATGTAATACTTTAGAAACTGGCAATCTCGTTATGTAGCCCAACCAACAATCAACAAACATCCAGACCCGGTTTCTTTGACGTCTAATGCATACATATGGGAGTGTTGAGAGTCAACATTGCTCATTAAATATTATATATTAAATATTATAAATTAAATATTATATATTAAATATTATACATTAAATATTATATATTAAATATTATATATTAAATATTATACATTAAATATTATACATTAAATATTATACATTAAATATTATATATTAAATATTATATATTAATATTATATATTAAATATTATGCATTAAATATTATACATTAAATATTATACATTAAATATTATATATTAAATATTATACATTAAATATTATATATTAAATATTATATATTAAATATTATACATTAAATATTATATATTAAATATTATATATTAAATATTATACATTAAATATTATACATTAAATATTATACATTAAATATTATATATTAAATATTATATATTAAATATTATACATTAAATATTATAAATTAAATATTATATATTAAATATTATACATTAAATATTATATATTAAATATTATACATTAAATATTATAAATTAAATATTATATATTAAATATTATACATTAAATATTATATATTAAATATTATACATTAAATATTATATATTAAATATTATACATTAAATATTATAAATTAATATTATATATTAAATATTATGCATTAAATATTATACATTAAATATTATACATTAAATATTATATATTAAATATTATACATTAAATATTATATATTAAATATTATATATTAAATATTATACATTAAATATTATATATTAAATATTATACATTAAATATTATATATTAAATATTATGCATTAAATATTATATATTAAATATTATACATTAAATATTATACATTAAATATTATATATTAAATATTATACATTAAATATTATATATTAAATATTATACATTAAATATTATACATTAAATATTATATATTCAGTCGAGTTTTAAAGTTTGAGAGGAATTTTGATATTAAGTAACCATGAATATATGATAGAACTGGGTCAAGGAATTGTGTATTTTCAAAACGGTTATACCGAATGCAGAATATAACCAGGTCAGGGTATGAAGTATTTTGACAGTTCGTGACAATGAACATAGAACCTGGACTCGTATGTTGACAACAGATAACACTGACTGAAGGATAGAAATACGACAGCTATTTTGACAGTTAGTGACACTGAATGTGGCAGCATATAACAAGGACATGGTCCAAGGCATTTTGACAATAATTGACACGGAACATAGAATAGAACCAAGTCAAGGTATGATGTATTTTGACCGTTCCTGACAATGAACATAGAACCTGGACTCGTATGTTGGCAACAGATAACACTGACTAAGGTAGAGAAATACGACAGCTATTTTGACAGTGACACTGCATGTGGCAGCATATAAAGAGGACGTGGTCTAAGGCATTTTGACAATAATTGACACGGAACATAGAATAGAACCAAGTCAGGGTATGAGGTATTTTGACAATAATTGACAAGGAACATAGACTAGAACCAAGTCAAGGTATGAGGTATTTTGACAATAATTGACACGGAACATAGAATATAAACAGGTCAGGATACATGCAGTAATTGACAATTTACATGAACAGATGATGAATGTAAAAAAAAATATTTGAAAAGAGTTAATATCGGATATATTTTCTTCTTTTTCGGATTGTGCTACTATACGTTTTTGTGTGACTAACGTGTGTGTGGAACTTAGACCTAGTGGGCTTCACAAATCCAATCAAACAGCTTTTTATTAGAAGGGTGCCCAAAAAAATACATTATGCGGCAGTTGGGTCAAGGTGGAGCATAATTTCTTCTTGCGCCACAGACCTCATTGCATCACAGTATATTCATCCAATGTATTGGTATATTTAATTTAGGATTTGTTTCAAAACTGATTACAGGGTGAAATGGTAGCAGAAAAAGATACAAGCGATATGCATTTCGTAATTATGAAAACTGGACAATTTTAGCAGCGATACCACTTTCCTCGTTTTTGTGGCGACATAAATTGTTCTCACGTTATTAAATGTGGCTGTCCCATTATCAAATACAATAAATTTCAACGTCCACATCACATTTCATCGTCCCCATATCAAACAAATCACTTTAAACACTGAAACATCAAATCTTCACGCTGATGATGATAATAAAATCTCTATCCAAACAGAAAATACAAGCATATTAAAGTACTAAATTAGATGACGCGCTAATGAAATCGCAGACAACACTGAAAATACAAGAGTATCAAAGTACAAAGTTAGATGACGACGCTAATGAAATCAAGTTAAGACATACCATCCAAGAGCATTCTAGTACAAAGTTGAATGACGACTTAATGAAGTATCAGCTAGACAGGGAATCCAAGTGTTTCAGAGTACAAAGTTGGACATATTAATAGCATAAATAAGTCTTAATTAACTGCAATCACTGAAGATGAAGATATCGTACATTAAACGAAACTAAATACGTATTTTTAAAAATTTGTGGTGTTCTGCGGAAGCTGTAAGGGATATAGGAACTGCAACGATACTCATGCCTTGAATCCACAGAAGAAACAAAAATCTTTCGAATAAAAAAGAAATTACAGTATCCAATGCTGTGATATCATGCTACGTCCACCTAACAAAATATGGAGTACGTTTTCGTAATGGATGAAATAATTTATACGCCTAACGCCTATGAGACCTATACCAAACTATGAGACTTATAGCAAACTATGAGACTTATACCAAACCATGAGACTTATTGTCAATAAGTCTCATGGTTTGGTATAAGTCTCATAGTTTACTATAAGTCTCATAGTTTGGTATAAGTCTCATAGTTTGGTATAAGTCTCATGGTTTGGTATAAGTCTCAATAAACCATGAGACTTATACCAAACTATGAGACTTATACCAAACTATGAGACTTATAGCAACTATGAGACTTATACCAAACTATGAGACTTGTATGAAACTAGAGTTCACTTCAAGCATGGTCATCTTAGGATGCAAATGATTGTCCGTCTTAAAGTAAAAACTGCTACTCGAAAGAAGCACCGTAAAAGACTTTAGTCTGTGGCCTGTGTTCCATTCAAATTGATATTCATTACTTACTGAACATTAAGTAAGAATTCAATATAAGTACGCTGTCTTTTGCACAGTCAATGACAGGTTTACACACACACACACACACACACACACACACACACACACACACACACACACACCACGTTTCTCCCCCCAGAACATTATCCACAAGTTTATCTTCAAAGAAAGAATTTAGAAATTCGTTAAGATATGTGCTTGAGTAATTTAGTTGTTTTGACTTTAGATTTTCTTTCGTGTCGTAATATCGTTTTTACATCACTTTGTAATAACATGTTATTATTCCGCTTTAAAACAGTACAATGGATTGGCGCTATTCATCAAGTTTACTTATAAAGCTGTCAATAAAATGAAACGATCATTGCATCAATGCACAACTATTGTATTATGGATACCTTTCCACCAATCAAAGCGTTTGAGTTGCAGAATTATCTGCGGTATTGTGGTATATTACACTACCTTACCTTGAACACAGTAATTTGTGCTCGCCAATGTATACAACATATTTTAAAGTTATATTGTTTTTTTTTTGTTTTCTTTTCCTCTCTATGATGACACTTTTATTATCAATAAATACGAGTCTTGCAAAAAAACGGAAGATACTCAAGTAGGAACTGGAGAAAGACATAAAAAAACATCTTTACCTGTGAAAGAACGTCGGATCCTCTGTAGCAAGACTTAGTGTCGAGAGTAAAACAAAAGTTTACTCGAGAAAGTAGGGCAGAAAATGTAACTGGATCAATATTAGGTTGAACAACCCTAAAGTACTTTGTAAATAAAAATTCTCCCGAAGGAACCTCTTTTCCTATTGTCTTCATAAGCCCCACACCGAGCTGCGTTATTTGCAGCTTTCTGTTGAAGATGATGTGATAGGGAAAAGTCTTGCAAAAGGTTGAGACACCTATTTTTGAATCAGCCGGATTATTGGAAAGAGAATCTTGACTGTTACATATCCTGCACTGAGACTGGAGTTTGGTCGAATCAACAGCAGCATCGATGGTAAAAGTATGATGGGTATTTGAAGAATTATTTGTCTTGCTCAGTTCTACATTTGCATCTCGGAGGAACACAATTTCAGATAATCCATTAATAATTCCAGAGTAGAAATGTAATAAGTTCCTCCTTTCCATATAAAAATGCAGTGTCACCTTATTTTTGTCGTATTCACAGCGAAATGATGGAGGCACTTGGTCAAGAAACTTTTCTGATTTACAAATTTGTTCTTGAAGACCGTCAAGGTTGCTAAGGAACTCCACGATGTTGCTTCCCATCATTCGGATGGAACGGCCGTATTCGCTTAAGCACAGTTTAAGGTATTCAATACCTAGAAAGTGCAAGAATTTGTCGTGATCTATGTCTACAAATGAAAAGAAATAAAACACGTGAGACTGTTTATGACAAAAACAAATCCAAATTGTTGAAAACTCCAATTAAATACATGCATATATATTACACACACACACACACACACACACACACACACACACACACACACACACACACACACACACACTTGAATGCACTAACTAAACAGGACATGGAACATAAGTATTGAAAGATATACAGGTTCTGTATGAAGAATTGCTTCTGATCTTTCATTTAACGGTTTACAGGACTGAGTGCACATGAATATGTGTCAAAATGTTTGCTATAGGTTAGTGGAGAGGTACATTTATACTGGATTGTTGAGGCAGATCCAGCACTATTACACCACGTTCACTCAAAACGCTTCCGTTAAATTAATGAATGAAACAATGCACTACCCAAATTTAGATTAGTCAAATGCCTGTATGAAATCACCAATCACTTCAGTGTGATATATATATATATATATATATATATATATATATATATATATATATATATATATATATATATATATATATATATATATATATATATATATATATATATATATATATATATATATATATTGATGATAAATATTTCGGATTTGTTCCTGGTTTCTGAGAAACTTACGCATGTGTTCAGCAGACTTAGTTGTTATTTCAAACAGGCGGCTTTCATCTAGGGGCAAATGTCGTCTGTCTGGGTCCTGATACCAGGCGTCTAACTCTGTCTCCATCAAACCCATCGTAGATCTAGATGGATTAAAGAATGTAATATATATTACTCGACTCTGTTTTCAAATATTATCGATGAAAATCGCATGCAGTGACGCACGGACACAATTTCGACTAACCATATATTTACACGTCCCATCTTGATTGATTGATTGATTAATTGATTGACTGACTGATAGGCATATAGGTAGATGGATGGATGGATGGATGGATGGATGGATGGATGGATGGATGGATGGATAGATGGATAGATGGATGGATAGATGGATAGATAGATGGATAGATAGATGGATAGATAGATAGATAGATAGATAGATAGATAGATAGATAGATAGATAGATAGATAGATAGATAGATAGATAGATAGATAGATAGATAGATAGATAGATAGATAGATAGAATTTAAACCATCAAAATGGAGGAAATTTGAATATTCTATTATACAAATCATGGAAAATGATTTTAAAAATCATGGAAAATAGTATTCTTGATACAGATATTTTTTCATCAAAAGACTTTTGTTTTAAATTTTCGAAAGACAAAATTGGTGCATGTTATACCTGTTCCTAAATATCTATATGCGCTCAAAAAGCATTTCATTGTTTGTTGAGAACTGTCATTAATACATAAATACTGCAGCAACCGAGTACAGAAACAACAGAACACTCTATTAAAATATGATATTTTGAAAATGAACATAAGTTAAGCATTCGTTTTGTTTCCACATATTTGATGAAAATTTAAAAACAGACCAAAGGCGCCAATAATTGACAGATACAGCTATAACTAAAATTGACACAAGGCTTGAATTTCATGATAGGAACTAAAAAGGAACATGAAAACTTTGTTTCTCAGTTCCTTTACAAAGAAAGCTATATTTAGAAAGCAATTTAGGCAGAGTCTTCACAAAGCAGGCACAATTTATAATCAATCTCTCATACTATGAGAATGGAATTCAGTCTGTAGGTATCTGGTAAGGGAAAAGAGATATACTTTGTTCTTAGACTAAGCGGTTTCTTAGGTAAACATTTATCCTACATCCCAGCTCAATTAACGGAGGTTAAAGGGAAAATTGAAGAAGAGACCCAGCGTGATTACTTTAGGCTTCTAATGAATAACTAACATGTACCACATTATTGTTGAAATTCATTATGACTGTTTGTATAGCGTTTCTGGAATTGACGATAAAACATTTCAATTATTTCTGACTGGTAACTAATGTATCTGTTCTCATGAATCATCGCAGGAGTCTATATTTATTTGAAGGGAACACATATACCCATAACAGAATGCACAATTCAATAATTGATAAATTATTTAAATTAAATTTTGCTAAAATGGCATTGACTGGACAAGTTATTCTTAAATGTTAATTTCTTTAAATTAGTATCAATACTTTAGTGGCATGACACGGAGAATTTGTTTTAATACATAATTTATCATTTCATAAGTTAGAAATAAAATTGATAAGTACTGTAAAGGTAAAACAAAACTATTCGTTTTCTTTCAGTAATAAATGTTGTGTTCAACAACAACAAATAATAATAATAACAACAACAACAACAATGACGTTATACCAAGACGGTTGCTTAATTACATGAAAACATAACTGATGTGCTTCTACGGAACATTTTGTGAAGCTCTCAGCTCATCTTGCACAACACTTTTTACAGATGAAACAAATAGCAATTTTCTTATTCAAATATTTGTTGAATGTATTCGATCTAGATTTTAATTATTTGTTGAACGTATTTAAATTGGCTTCGAATATTCGTCGCTGTTAATAAATGAATTAAACCCATCCACATTTCTCTATCTACTTTGATATTTATTGGCACGCCTCAACAATTTTGCCAGGTTGCATTGAAGACGCTGTGAACTATTTCATCTAGTTCTAATTGCGATGCATTTTAGCTATTTGATGTAATCATAAGTTAACTATCAAATGAATGACGGTGTTATTTTCCTTGTTTATTTTCAAACTCGGCATAGACATAAAAGTTCCTTTAGTCCTCAAGATGAACGATATACATACAAGACCCCTTAGTGCTCAAGACGGACTGTATACATACAAGACCCTTTAGTGCTCAAGACGGACTGAATACATACAAAACCCTTTAGTGCTCAAGACGGACTGTATACATACAAGACCCTTTAGTGCTCAAGACGGACTGTATACATACAAGACCCTTTAGTGCTCAAGACGGACTGTATACATACAAGACCCTTTAGTGCTCAAGACGGACTGTATACATACAAGACCTTTAGTGCTCAAGACGGACTGTATACATACAAGACCATTTAGTGCTCAAGACGGACTGTATACATACAAGACCCTTTAGTGCTTAATATGGACTATATACATACAAGACCATTCAGTGCTCAAGACGGACTGTATACATACAAGACCCTTTAGTGCTTAATATGGACTATATACATACAAGACCCTTTAGTGCTCAAGACGGACTGTATACATACAAGACCATTTAGTGCTCAAGACGGACTGTATACATACAAGACCTTTAGTGCTCAAGACGGACTGTATACATACAAGACCATTTAGTGCTCAAGATGGACTATATACATACAAGACCCTTTAGTGCTCAAGACGGACTATATACATACAAGACCCTTTAGTGTTCTAGACGAACTGTATACATACAAGACCCTTTAGTGCTCAAGATGGACTATATACATATAAGACCCTTTAGTCATCTTGTTTACTTGTTTAGACATTTACATTCCATAATTGTAGGGGAAAAAGGAAGTGGATAGTCAGATTGTAAGCCTTTTAAATAATTTCATTAACTGTGTAATAATGCATACAAAACTTGAATAAGATACCAAATTTGTAAATATATTGGAAGTATAGTCATCGGGGGATGAGACTAGAAATGGTATGCCGGAATGATTACAATTTCTCCTGGCGGAACCAGTGTTCCAGCAAAACGTCATTGAATTTTCTGACCTTTGGTTGTCTTAAAGATTGTATTGACTCTGATATAGCCATGTTCTCCACCAGCTTGTCTCGTTTCACGTTATCTTTTAAAGAGTGTCTGAACGGCAGTGAATAGAAATGGCGACATTGTGATCAATGGGTTATTCACAATCTGGGCTAGGTTGGTCGGAGTTTCAATTTCTGGTGATTTAGTAAATTTTAAATTGTTCTCTTGTAAACTAATTCAACGTTGCAAAGTTTACATTTCGTTCTGTGTTTTTTTCTCTTAAACAGACGGATACTACACTCACTAGGTAAACAATACCAATTTTTGTACAAGAATATTCGTAAGATATTCGTAAGATATTCGTAAGATATTCGTTCGTTCATTTCAGCAATAATAAAAACATTCATTTATTATAAATATAACCGAATATCAAATATGCAAAATTCTGTCTTTATTCACCAGTTAGACTGAAAAGATATAGCAGGAATATCATATATAGAAGTAGAAAGCATCTATAATGTATCAATCGCGGAATAATTTAAAACAAAACATCTATAAGTTATCAATCGCGGAATAGTTTATAACAAAGCATCTATAATATATCAGTCGCGGAACAGTTTCTAACAAAGCATCTATAAGTTATCAATCGCGGAATAATTTAAAACAAAACATCTATAAGTTATCAATCGCGGAATAATTTAAAACAAAACATCTATAAGTTATCAATCGCGGAATAGTTTATAACAAAGCATCCATAATGTATCAATCGCGGAATAGTTTCTAACAAGGCATCTATAATGTATCAGTCGCGGAATAATTTAAAACAAAACATCTATAAGTTATCAATCGCGGAATAGTTTATAACAAAGCACGTATAATGTATCGATAGTGAAACATGTTTAGAAAAAAAATCATCTATAATGTATCAGTAGCGCAACAGTTTAGAACAAAGCATTCTTAATTTAGCACTGGTGCAACAGTTAAATCCATCCTAAATATTCGGAACATGATAATCAAAAAGATTATCAAACAGCTCAATTCTGGTATGTATCAGATAACACTGGTTTAGAACATGTTTCAGACATTAACCAGTGATGTTGAACAAATAACCCTTTCAAGGTCAAAATGTAAATGGAATTACCAATAAATAATGATATTTATAACGGAGTTTTATTTGAAATTATAAACCACACAGAGTTAATTATAACAGGAAAGAACGGTAGATTCATGAACGACCAACGCAAATAACAATATCTCCTAGTTTATTTTCTATTCCAATTCCATTCAATAAATGTACATATTAGGTCAAAGTTACCTATTCTGATATCTGATATTATTACTAGTGAAAAAGAGGGTGGGTTGGAGACAAAAATGTACCAGGATTGAAGCATTACTGATATCAAGCTAGAACAGAAACTTAAATAGGTCTTCTAGGACAAAATGCAACCATTTTCGGTATGTCTAGAGTAGAGGCTATGAGGTCTTCTAGGACAAAATGCAACCATTTTCGGTATGTCTAGAATAGAGGCTATGAGGTCTTCTATGACAAAATGCAACCATTTTCGGTATGTCTAGAGTAGAGGCTATGAGGTCTTCTATGACAACATGCAACCATTTTCGGTATGTCTAGAATAGAGGCTATGAGGTCTTCTATGACAAAATGCAACCATTTTCGGTATGTCTAGAGTAGAGGTTATGAGGTCTTCTAGGACAAAATGCAACCATTTTCGGTATGTCTAGAGTAGAGGTTATGGCAATTAAACCGTCATGTAAATATTTCAGGTTATGCATAATTGCAATGCAGACGACTCAGAGGGATGTATCACAAAACGGACATTTCCCTCATCACATTATCAAATCTGTAACAAATCAATTTTCCTTGTCTAATTATCTCAGAAAACTGTTCTGAGTGGGAAGTTTTGTCACTGCTATTTCGCGCATAAAGAAATCATATATGATCTGCTATGCACTACAGTACATGTGTGCAATAAATACATGGCTACTCCCCCTGTATATTCTTTTATATACGACTTCAATGCAGAAGAAACAACAACACTCACTTTATGTGAAGAAAACAACTGTCAGAGATAATTCAAGAAACAAATAATAATGGTTTAAATTATATCGTTTGATTTGTGGAACTTTACACTTCATGTGGCGTCTGTAGTCATGATCCCTCTCAGACATTATCAGTAAGCTCCCTTTATGGTTCATTTTGCATAGCCGCCCCTACCCCAACCCCGTTAAGCATGAAAGACACTAGTGACCGTGCAAGAAAAAAGAAAAAAAAAAGAAAAGAAAAGTAAGTCATACTGTTGGAATATTTTAGATTACTTCTGGGAACCATGATTCATTAAAAAAAAATATGACGATACAATTAGGCTTTAAAAGACTGGAAATGTGACCAAAATATATACTGTAAGGCCAAAATATATACTGTAAGACCAAAATATATACTGTAAGACCAAACTATATACTGTAAGACCAAACTATATACTGTAAGTCCAAAATATATAATGTAAGACCAAAATATATACTGTAAGACCAAAATACCAAAATATATACTGTAAGACCAAAATATATACTGTAAGACCAAACTATGTACTGTAAGACCAAAATATATCATGTAAGACCAAAATATATACTGTAAGACCAAAATACCAAAATATATACTGTAAGACCAAAATATATACTGTAAGACCAAACTATGTACTGTAAGACCAAAATATATACTGTAAGACCAAAATAAATACTGTAAGACCAAAATATATACAGTAAGACCAAAATATATACTGTAAGACCAAACTATGTACTGAAAGACCAAAATATATACTCTAAGACCAAAATATATACAGTAAGACCAAAATATATACTGTAAGACCAAACTATATACTGTAAGGCCAAAGTATATACTCTAAGACCAAAATATATACTGTAAGACCAAAATATATACTGTAAGACCAAACTATGTACTGTAAGACCAAAATATATACTGTAAGACCAAAATATATACTGTAAGACTAAAATATATACTGTAAGGCCAAAATATATACTGTAAGAACATAGACATGTAGCATATTATGTTCGAGGATGAAGCCTGAACCAAGAAGATATTTGTATGAGTATGCCTCCTCCTCCACCAAGAAATCCTCCAAGAATTCTACCATTGCCGATAAAAATAGTATAAGACACAAATTTACACAAGAAATCCCCCAAGAATTCTACCATTGCCGATAAAATTAGTATAAGACACAAATTTACACAAGAAATCCCCCAAGAATTCTACCATTGCCGATATAAATATAAATAGTATAAGACACAAATTTACACAAGAAATCCCCCAAGAATTCTACCATTGCCGATATAAATATAAATAGTATAAGACACAAATTTACAGAAGAAATCCCCCAAGAATTCTACCATTGCCGATATAAATATAACTAGTATAAGACACAAATTTACAGAAGTTCATGAAGTTCTAGTCGATTTTGATAGTCGTTGTTTATTTCTTTGTTACATCGAAGCAGACATGATTATTCCTTCAGCGACAGTTCTTTTTCCGTGTTGATGGGTGCAACAATGGGATGAGGGATGTCTTTTATTCGTTCAGATATCCCAGAACGAAGGATGAAATCGCTAGAATGGAAGCACTGAGAATATATTGATTACGAACAGCATTTAGATAAATCTAAGGGGTTAATCCCAAACGTGTAAAGGTCCATATCAATAAATGAAAAGTTGTTTTACAGTCGCTTGACAAACATCTGGTAAATGGTGAAAAACTTATTATCATTAGTGACCTAAATTTAAATATGCAGGACCTATCCAAATTCCGCTTCCTGCATGATATATGTGATACTTGGCTATTTAGCATTGTCTTTTTAGAGAGCATGCACGTTTTAAGAAGGATGCAAGCCATCTGGTGTTAATCTCGTTCTTAAACATAAACAAAACCAATATATGAATATCTTCAATATGACTACTGGTATTAGATGTTTTCCTACTTCGTTTTATTTCGTAAAGAGACAACACCGCACAAAAACCAAGAAATCATGAAGAAGTTTCTAATTATTCTATTTGACTGACTTGTAAATAGTTTACAAAATGCTCCACGTACTGCCCTGAATTTCAGTATGGACTCAGAACCTGTAAACTCTGGCCACGCTATCAAACATACATAATCACGTAAACACTATTAACATACATAAACACTGTTAACATAATCACATAAACACGATTTACATAATCATGTAAATACTATTAACATAATCACGTAAACACTATTGACATAATCACGTAAATACTATTAACAAACTCACGTAAACAATTATTAAAATATTCACCTTCACACTATTAACATAATTTACCTAAACACTATTATCATAATCATGACAACACGGTTAACATCATCATCTAAACACTACTATCATAATTACGTAAACACTATTAACATAATTACGTAAACACTATGAACATACGTAAACACTATTAACATAATTACGTAAAAACTATGAACAAAATCACGTAAACAATATGAACATAATCACGTAAATACTATCAACATAAGTAAAAACTATGAACATATTCACGTAAATACTATGAACATAATCAAGTAAAACTATGAACAAAATCACGTAAATACTATCAAAAAATCACGTAAATACTATTAACATAATCACGTAAATACTATCAAAATAATCACGTAAACAATATGAACATAATCACGTAAATACTATCAATATAAGTAAAAACTATGAACATATTCACGTAAATACTATGAATATAATCACGTAAATACTATCAACATAATCACATAAACACGATTTACATAATCACGTAAATACTATCAATATAAGTAAAAACTATGAACATATTCACGTAACTACTATGAACATAATCACGTAAACACTATCAACATAATCACGTAAACACTATCAACATAATCACGTAAACACTATCAACATAATCACATAAATACTATCAACATAATCACGTAAACACTATCAACATAATCACATAAATACTATTAACATAATCACGTAAACACTATCAACATTATCACGTAAACACTATCAACATAATCACGTAAACACTATCAACATAATCACGTAAACACTATCAACATTATCACGTAAACACTATCAACATAATCACGTAAACACTATCAACACAATCACGTAAACACTATGAACATAATCACGCAAACATTATCAACATAATCACATAAATACTATCAACATAATCACGTAAACACTATCAACATAGTCACGTAAACACTATGAACATAATCACGTAAATACTATCAACATAATCACGCAAACACTATCAACATTATCACGTAAACACTATCAACATAATCACGTAAACACTATCAACATAATCACGTAAACACTATGAACATAATCACGTAAATACTATCAACATAATCACGCAAACACTATCAACATAATCACATAAATACTATCAACATAATCACGTAAACACTATCAACATAGTCACGTAAACACTATCAACATAGACACGTAAATACTATCAACATAATCACGCAAACACTATCAACATAATCACATAAATACTATCAACATAATCACGTAAACACTATCAACATAGTCACGTAAACACTATCAACATAGACACGTAAACACTATCAACATAATCACATAAACACTATCAACATAATTACGTAAATACTATCAACATAATCACATAAATACTATCAACATAATCACGTAAACTATCAACATAATCACCTAAATACTATTAACATAATCACGTAAATACTATCAACATAATCACGTAAACACTATCAACATAATCACGTAAACACTATCAACATAATCACGTAAACACTATCAACATAATCACGTAAACACTATCAACATAATCACGTAAACACTATCAACATAATCACGTAAATACTATTAACATAATCACATAAATATTATCAACATAATCACGTAAACACTATCAACATAATCACGTAAATACTATCAACATAATCACGTAAACACTATCAACATAATCACGTAAACACTATCAACATAATCACGTAAACACTATCAACATAGTCACGTAAACACTATCAACATAATCACGTAAACACTATCAACATAATCACGTAAACACTATCAACATAATCACGTAAATACTATTAACATAATCACGTAAACACTATCAACATAATCACGTAAACACTATCAACATAATCACGTAAACAATATCAACATAATCACGTAAATACTATTAACATAATCACGTAAACACTATCAACATTATCACGTAAACACTATCAACATAATCACGTAAATACTATCAATATTATCACGTAAACACTATCAACATAATCACGTAAACACTATCAACATAATCACGTAAACACTATCAACATAATCAAGTAAACACTATCAACATAATCACGTAAATACTATCAACATAATCACATAAATACTATCAACATAATCACGTAAATACTATCAACATAATCACGTAAGCAGTAAAAACCTGATCACGTAAACACTATTAACATAATCACGTAAACACTGTCAACATAATCACGTAAACACTACATAATCACGTAAACACTATCAACATTATCACGTAAACACTATCAACATAATCACGTAAACACTATGAACATAGTCACGTAAACACTATGAACATAGTCACGTAAACACTATCAACATAATCACGTAAATACTATCAACATAATCAAGTAAACACTATAAACATGATCACGTAAACAATATTAACATAGTCACTAAAACACTATCAACATAATCACGTAAATACTATCAACATAATCACGTAAACACTATCAACATAATCACGTAAACACTATCAACATAATCACGTAAACACTATCAACATAATCAGGTAAACACTATCAACATAATCACGTAAACACTATCAACATAATCACGTAAATACTATCAACATAATCACGTAAACACTATCAACATAATCACGTAAATACTATTAACATAATCACTTAAACACTATCAACATAATCACGTAAACACTATCAACATAATCACGTAAACACTATCAACATAATCACGTAAACACTATCAACATAATCACGTAAACACTATCAACATAATCACGTAAACACTATCAACATAATCACGTAAACACTATCAACATAATCACATAAATAATATCAACATAATCACGTAAACACTATCAACATAATCACGTAAACACTATCAACATAATCACATAAATACTATTAACATAATCACGTAAACACTATCAACATAATCACGTAAACACTATCAACATAATCACGTAAACACTATGAACATAATCACGTAAATAATATCAACATAATCACGCAAACACTATCAACATAATCACATAAATACTATCAACATAATCACGTAAACACTATCAACATAGTCACGTAAACACTATCAACATAGTCACGTAAACACTATCAACATAATCACGTAAACACTATCAACATAATTACGTAAATACTATCAACATAATCACATAAATACTATCAACATAATCACGTAAACTATCAACATAATCACCTAAATACTATTAACATAATCACGTAAATACTATCAACATAATCACGTAAACACTATCAACATAATCACGTAAACACTATCAACATAATCACGTAAACACTATCAACATAATCACGTAAACACTATCAACATAGTCACGTAAACACTATCAACATAATCACGTAAACACTATCAACATAATCACGTAAATACTATTAACATAATCACATAAATACTATCAACATAATCAAGTAAACACTATCAACATAATCACGTAAACACTATCAACATAATCACGTAAACACTATCAACATAATCACGTAAACACTATCAACATAATCGCGTAAACACTATCAACATAGTCACGTAAACACTATCAACATAATCACGTAAACACTATCAACATAATCACGTAAATACTATTAACATAATCACATAAATACTATCAACATAATCACGTAAACACTATCAACATAATCACGTAAACACTATCAACATAATCACGTAAACAATATCAACATAATCACGTAAATACTATTAACATAATCACGTAAACACTATCAACATTATCACGTAAACACTATCAACATAATCACGTAAATACTATCAACATTATCACGTAAACACTATCAACATAATCACGTAAACAGTATCAACATAATCACGTAAACACTATCAACATAATCAAGTAGACACTATCAACATAATCACGTAAATACTATCAACATAATCACATAAATACTATCAACATAATCACGTAAATACTATCAACATAATCACGTAAACAGTAAAAACCTGATCACGTAAAAACTATTTACATAATCACGTAAACACTATCAACATAATCACGTAAACACTACATACTCACGTAAACACTATCAACATTATCACGTAAACACTATCAACATAATCACGTAAACACTATGAACATAGTCACGTAAACACTATGAACATAGTCACGTAAACACTATCAACATAATCACGTAAATACTATCAACATAATCACGTAAACACTATAAACATGATCACGTAAACAATATTAACATAGTCACTTAAACACTATCAACATAATCACGTAAATACTATCAACATAATCACGTAAACACTATTAACATAATCACGTAAACACTATCAACATAATCACGTAAATACTATCAACATAATCACGTAAACACTATCAACATTATCACGTAAACACTATCAACATAATCACGTAAACACTATCAACATAATCACGTAAACACTATCAACATAATCACGTAAACACTATCAACATAATCACGTAAACACTATCAACATAATCACGTAAACACTATCAACATAATCACGTAAACACTATCAACATAATCACGTAAACACTATCAACATAATCACGTAAACACTATCAACATTATCACGTAAACACTATCAGCATAATCATGTAAATACTATCAACATAATCACGTAAATACTATCCACATAATCACGTAAACACTATCAACATAATCACGTAAACACTATCAACATAATCACGTAAATACTATTAACATAGTCACGTAAACTATCAACATAATCACGTAAACACTATCAACATAGTCACGTAAACACTATGAACATAATCACGTAAAAACTATCAACATAATCACGTAAATACTATTAACATAATCACGTAAACACTATCAACATAATCACGTAAACACTATCAACATAATCACGTAAACACTATCAACATAATCACGTAAACACTATCAACATTATCACGTAAACACTATCAGCATAATCATGTAAATACTATCAACATTATCACGTAAATACTATCAACATAATCACGTAAACACTATCAACATAATCACGTAAATACTATCAACATAATCACGTAAATACTATCAACATAATCACGTAAACACTATCAACATAATCACGTAAACACTATCAACATAATCACGTAAACACTATGAACATAATCACGTAAATACTATCAACATAATCACGTAAATACTATCAACATAATCACGTAAACACTATCAACATAGTCGCGTAAACACTATCAACATAATCACGTAAACACTATCAACATAATCACGTAAACACTATCAATATAATCACGTAAACACTATCAACATAGTCACGTAAACACTATCAACATAATCACGTAAATACTATTAACATAATCACATAAATACTATCAACATAATCACTTAAACACTATCAACATAATCACGTAAACACTATCAACATAATCACGTAAACAATATCAACATAATCACGTAAATACTATTAACATAATCACGTAAACACTATCAACATTATCACGTAAACACTATCAACATAATCACGTAAACACTATGAACATAGTCACGTAAACACTATGAACATAGTCACGTAAACACTATCAACATAATCACGTAAATACTATCAACATAATCACGTAAACACTGTAAACATGATCACGTAAACAATATTAACATAGTCACTTAAACACTATCAACATAATCACGTAAATACTATCAACATAATCACGTAAACACTATTAACATATTCACGTAAACTATCAACATAATCACGTAAACAATATTAACATAGTCACTTAAACACTATCAACATAATCACGTAAACACTATCAACATAGTCACGTAAATACTATCAACATAATCACGTAAACACTATCAACATAATCACGTAAATACTATCAACATAATCACGTAAACACTATGAACATAGTCACGTAAACACTATGAACATAGTCACGTAAACACTATCAACATAATCACGTAAACACTATCAACATAATCACGTAAATACTATCAACATAATCACGTAAACACTATGAACATAGTCACGTAAACACTATGAACATAGTCACGTAAACACTATCAACATAATCACGTAAATACTATCAACATAATCACCTAAACACTGTAAACATGATCACGTAAACAATATTAACATAGTCTCTTAAACACTATCAACATAATCACGTAAACACTATGAACATAGTCACGTAAACACTATGAACATAGTCACGTAAACACTATCAACATAATCACGTAAATACTATCAACATAATCACGTAAACACTGTAAACATGATCACGTAAACAATATTAACATAGTCACTTAAACACTATCAACATAATCACGTAAACACTATCAACATAATCACGTAAACACTATCAACATAATCACGTAAATACTATCAACATAATCACGTAAACACTATCAACATAATCACGTAAACACTATCAACATAATCACGTAAATACTATCAACATAATCACGTAAACACTATCAACATAATCACGTTAACACTATCAACATTATCACGTAAACACTATCAACATAATCACGTAAAAACTATCAACATAATCACGTAAACACTATCAACATAATCACGTAAATACTATCAACATAATCAAGTAAACACTATCAACATAATCACGTAAATACTATTAACATAATCACGTAAACACTATCAACATAATCACGTAAACACTATCAACATAATCACGTAAACACTATCAACATAATCACGTAAACACTATCAACATTATCACGTAAACACTATCAGCATAATCATGTAAATACTATCAACATAGTCACGTAAATGCTATCAACATAATCACGTAAACACTATCAACATAATCACGTAAACACTATCAACATAATCACGTAAATACTATTAACATAGTCACGGAAACTATCAACATAATCACGTAAACACTATCAACATAGTCACGTAAACACTATGAACATAATCACGTAAACACTATCAACATAATCACGTTAATACTATTAACATAATCACGTAAACACTATCAACATAATCACGTAAACACTATCAATATAATCACGTAAACACTATCAACATAATCACGTAAACACTATCAATATAATCACGTAAACACTATCAACATAATCACGTAAACACTATCAACATTATCACATAAACACTATCAACATAATCACGTAAACACTATCAACATAATCAAGTAAACACTATCAACATAATCACGTAAATACTATTAACATAATCACGTAAACACTATCAACATAATCACGTAAACACTATCAACATAATCACGTAAACACTATCAACATAATCACGTAAACACTATCAACATTATCACGTAAACACTATCAGCATAATCATGTAAATACTATCAACATAATCACGTAAATGCTATCAACATAATCACGTAAACACTATCAACATAATCACGTAAACACTATCAACTTAATCACGTAAACACTATCAACATAATCACGTAAACACTATCAACATAATCACGTAAACACTGTGAACATAATCACGTAAATACTATCAACATAATCACGTAAATACTATCAACATAATCACGTAAATACTATCAACATAATCACGTAAATACTATCAACATAATCACGTAAACACTATACACCTGATCACGTAAACACTATGAATATAATCACGTAAACACTATCAACATAATCACGTAAACACTATCAACATAATCACATAAACACTATCAACATAATCACGTAAACACTATCAACATAATCACGTAAACACTATCAACATAATCACGTAAACACTATCAACATAATCACGTAAACACTATCAACATAATCACGTAAACACTATCAACATAATCACGTAAACACTATCAACATAATCACGTGAACACTATCAACATAATCACGTAAACACTATCAACATAATCACGTAAACACTATCAACATAGTCACGTAAACACTATGAACATAATCACGTAAACACTATCAACATAATCACGTAAATACTATTAACATAATCACGTAAACACTATCAACATAATCACGTAAACACTATCAATATAATCACGTAAACACTATCAACATAATCACGTAAACACTATCAACATTATGACGTAAACACTATCAGCATAATCATGTAAATACTATCAACATAATCACGTAAATACTATCAACATAATCACGTAAACACTATCAACATAATCACGTAAATACTATCAACATAATCACGTAAATACTATCAATATAATCACGTAAACACTATCAACATAATCACGTAAACACTATCAACATAATCACGTAAACACTATGAACATAATCACGTAAATACTATCAACATAATCACGTAAATACTATCAACATAATCACGTAAACACTATCAACATAATCACGTAAACACTATCAACATAATCACGTAAACACTATAAACCTGATCACGTAAACACTATCAACATAGTCGCGTAAACACTATCAACATAATCACGTAAACACTATGAACCTAATCACGTAAATACTATCAACATAATCACGTAAATACTATGAACATAATCACGTAAACACTATACACCTGATCACGTAAACACTATCAACATAATCACGTAAACACTATCAACATAATCACGTAAACACTATCAACATAATCACATAAACACTATCAACATAATCACGTAAACACTATCAACATAATCACGTAAACACTATCAACATAATCACGTAAACACTATCAACATAATCACGTAAACACTATCAACATAATCACGTAAACACTATCAACATAATCACGTAAACACTATCAACATAATCACGTAAACACTATCAACATAATCACGTAAACACTATCAACATAATCACGTAAACACTATCAACATACTCACGTAAACACTATCAACATAATCACGTAAACACTATCAACATAATCACGTAAACACTGAACATAATCACGTAAACACTATGAATATAATCACGTAAACACTATGAATACAATCACGTAAACATTATTAACATACGTAAACATTATGAATATAATCACGTAAACATTATTAACATACGTAAACACTATGAATACAATCACGCAAACATTATTAACATACGTAAACATTATGAATATAATCACGTAAACATTATTAACATACGTAAACACTATGAATATAATCACGTAAACATTATTAACATACGTAAACACTATGAACATCATCACGTAAACACTATGAATACAATCACGTAAACATTATTAACATACATAAACACTATGAACATCATCACGTACACACTATGAATATAATCACGTAAACACTATTAACATATCGAATGTTATTAAGGACAATATTAGCATGGATGCAAGTTTTAAATTTAAGCATGGCAACCAAGAGGAAGTTTATAAACTGATAAAACGTTTAAAATAATTTTTTTAAATGCTAATGGGGATCAAATTCCTGTTAACCCGTTAAAAGCTGGGGCAGCGGTCCTGGTTTGCCATATAACATATCTAATTAACAAAAAATATGCAGGGTAATATTTTTTTCTGAATGTCTGAATGAAGCACAAGTAGTTTCGATTTTCATAGAACAATCATCTGGGTCAAAATAACTATAAACCAGTAAGCATTTTACCTACAGTATTCGACTTGTTTGAGAAACCAACTGATACCCAGTTAGAATTATTTTTAGAAAATTTTCACACACATTTTGGGGATGCTTTTTGTAATGATCAGGGATGACAAACCAAGCTGCTACGTTTGCTTGAAGACTAAATAAAGGCTCTTGATGAAATTAGCTGCGTATCTGCAGTTCTGATATCTCACTTTTGAAATTCTTGTCTGCAGTTCTGATATCTCACTTATGAAATTCTTATCTGCAAGTTAATTGTTGATGATATATCAGATGACTGAGTAGGACTGCAACTGAGTTATCTTCCGAATCGGAGTCATCAAATTAAGCATCAGCGTGTCTCGAACAGTTAGACGGAAATTGAAAAAAGGGTTTCCTCATGGATAGATCGTCGGACAATTACTATTTAATGATTTTCTAAGTCATATCTTCTATTTTTTTCAAAATGTGTCTCATTATTTGACTATGTCAAACATAAGACGTTGTCCTTTACCTTAGACACTCAGATTAACATACGTATAGCATAGTCGAACATTCTGACTGGTTTACTGCTAACAAAATGCAAGCCAACTATGAAAAGTTTAAAGCACTAGCTATGGGTAAAAAGATATTCATTATAAAGTCTGTACCAAACATAAGCAGTGCTATCATAAACTGTGAAGAGATTGTTAAGCTGCTTTGAATTGACATTTAATATGAACTCAGTTAAATTAAAAGGCACAAATTCTCTGTAGAAAAGCTTTACAACAACCCTGTCTTGAAACGGTTAGAAGCAAACTAGGCATAACAAACCAACAAATTTACATGCACTTACTCTCTCCAAGCTAGCTCTACTTAAAAAACCGACATATTTATATGCATTACGCTCTCCAAGCTAAATGTACTTAACAAACTGACATATGTACATGCAATTCAGGGCCGGACCTAAGTTTTTCGTAGGGGGGGGGGGGCAAACTTATTATTGGCTTAAGTGAAGGCGCGAAGCGCCGAGCCTTCTAAGGAGGTCCGGGGGCATGCCCCCCCCCCCCGGAATTTTTTTTTCAAGGATGCAAAATGGTGCAATCTGGTGCTATCTGAACCTTGAAAAAGGGATCTAACAAAAGTGACTAAAAACTGCAATGTTTTAAAAACACTAAAAAAATATTTAAAATAAATAAATAAAAAAAATTAAAATATTCGGAACCACCTTTGCATCTTTTATCAAAAGCAGTGAATAGGTTTATTGTTTTGTTTTTTTTAAGGGGGGGGGGCGGGCCCCCTGGGCTCCTAAATCAGGTCTGGCCCTGCAATTTCTCTCTCCAAGCTAACTCTACTTAACCAACTGACCAATTTACACGCATTTACTCTCTCCAAGGCAATTCTACTTAATAAACCGACATATTTACACGCAATTAATCTCTCTAAAGTAATAATCATGTGTTCCGGTTAGCTTCTTTCTTTTTAAGTAATAATCAAGTGTTCCGGTTAGCTACCTTCTTTTAAACTAATAATCAAGTGTTCCAGTTTGCTACTTATTTGTTAAATAATAGTCAAGTGTTCCGGTTAGCTACTTACTTTTTAAGTAGTAATCAAGTGTTCCGGTTACTACTTTTTTTAAAATTAATAATCAAGTGTTCCATTTTGCTACTTACTTTTTAAATAATAATCAAGTGTTCCGGTTAGCTACTTACTTTTTAAGTAGTAATCAAGTGTTCCGGTTAGCTACCTTCTTTTAAACTAATAATCAAGTGTTCCAGTTTGCTACTTATTTGTTAAATAATAATCAAGTGTTCCGGTTAGCTACTTTTTTAAGTAGTAATCAAGTGTTCAATTTACTACTTTTTTTAAAATTAATAATCAAGTGTTCCAGTTTGCTACTTACTTGTTAAATAATAATCAAGTGTTCCGGTTAGCTACTTTTTTAAGTAAGGCGTAGCTGCATCGCCGCATGCTTTCTTATCCTAATTTGGTGCTAATGACCTAATTAAAATTCAACTTTTGCCAAGAATTGTTGGTTTTGTTTGGTTCAATTTATCTTAAATTGTAGCTTTTATTTATACGGATACTAAATTCACTTTTAATCAGTGCTTTTTAAAATGCTTTGAATCTTCTTGTTTCAAGTTATGCACTCCGAGTTTCATCCAGTTGTATATATGTTCAAATATACTGCTGTAATTGTCTGTTTTGCGAATTATATTTTTGTAATGATTCATTAGTTTTACATAATGTAAGTAAATAACTCATTAGAGTTTATGTTTAAGTTATGGTTTAACTCATGCCAACGTTTAAAAGCATCTTATGTTGAAAGTTTGTCGAAACTATCTACTTTAGAATCATTCATGTTTATTTGAACATAAGGAATCTTCTCCTCCTTGTAATTTCAAATTGGAAGCTTGTGTTAAAGGCAATATCCGTAGCTTTACGTTAGTCTTACACAATCCTTCACATCTACATATGGGTAACGGACAAGTAGCAGAAGAAAAGAAAATCTTAATGAGCTGGATTTATCCCTTATCTCATGTCTCTTTAATCTCATTGTTTGTTTGTTAGTTTACAACTTGTCTATATTCTCTTACATGCTATTGTAATGTAACACTGTATGATGGATTTGACCTTGTCCAAAACTGAGTTCATTTCTGCTTGACCTGATCGACTTTTTTTTATTCATTTTGTGTAAACAACTAATACAGAGTTAAATTATTTTCTCTGTGCATAGGCTTAATATCAGAATCAATATTAATAGAAGAGGTAAATATGTTCATTTGATCAACATTTTGGAGTTTCCTAAGTGAATTATGTATAATCCTTCACATCCACATGCTACTTGTGACTTAAGTTAAAGTAGGGAATGATTTAATCTTGCAGTTGTGAGGACTTAGTCATTCGTGCTTTAACACCTAACACTTTCAAGTTGTATTATGTTGTGACCAGTTGGTTATTGAATTCAAGTGATTATTTTCTCTGGAAATGCAAAAGTGCTCTAATAAAATTCTTGGATAAAGACGTTCACTGGCATTTTATACTGAATTAAAATCTGATATTATATTTCTATGATTCAACAAAATATTGTTGATACATCAACACTCTATAAGCTACAGCAGACACGTCATCTGCTTCAGTTGCTTTTATTTCTTCGGGACTTGTACTGAGTTTTAGTCATGATTTAAATTTGCTTTGACTTTGTGTCTCCATTTCTTGGATTAATTTGGGATTTAATTCGCAATAGTTATTTTTGTTATTTTCTATTTGTATTTTAGGGAAATAAATTACTTGTTAAAGTTTACAAAGTTTGTTGTCTATCACTCTTTTCTGTTACTTTTTTTAAGAGCATAGTCTCTTAACACTTGTCTCATGTTGTCATTTTCAAATGTACCAATGATATGTTTCTATTGGCAATGTAAAGTGGATGAAAATAAACGAATGAATGTTCTAATCCTCTTAATTATGTAATCTCTAACAAAAATATTTTGACAAAACGCACCGCTGTTTTACGACTGTATTGATCGCTGAAGCTGAGCAAAACTTGAAAGACAAACATTATCTAAACCACACCTAGAGTGAATCTCCAACGACGTTTGATTGGTTAACAGAATATGTTAGGTGAATGAAGAATTAACGGTGTCTGATAACCCATACAAAAATATTACGAAATTAACGTAATAAATGTAATCAATGGTACTCAGATCGTTGATCTACAATGCATATTGATGCGAAGCAAGCAGAGAGTTAAAGATAAGGCGTCATCATACATAATTAGAAAGTGTACCACTTAATTCCCGTCAAGATAACTACGATTATGTCAACATTGCAAGGTGGAGTCTATCATGCAGTGTAGATTATAGCAAATCTGTGCTTATGCACATCGGACAAAAATAAAACTGCGCTTGACACTTATGGCTCATAGCTGAATAAATAAACAAATGTTTTCAGTGCATTGCAGTTTATAATCCTTGGTCGGCCAGGAGAAGTACAAGCATCAACATTTTTCTTACAATTCAATCATTTGTTTATCTCAACTATGAATATATTCAAAATTATTTTATGTAACGATGTACATATACTACATTGTTATTGCTAAAAATATTACTAATTATACTATGGATTACTATTACCTTGTCCACTAACACTACTTCTACCATGATTATGATTTTTATTATCCATTCCACACCTTGCTGATGTCAATTTCGGTTATTATTATTATTATTATTATTATTATTATTATTATTATTATTATTATTATTATTATTGTAGTAGTAGTAGTAGTAGTACTAGTATTTGTTGTTGCTGTTGTTGTTGTTGTGAAATCTCACTTATGTTCTTCATGCTAGAAGATGAACTTGCATCATACAAAATAACAACAATTGGGTAAACACCTCATTGATCGGAAAGGCTAACCAAAAAACAACTCTTAGGGAAACGCTTTATTGGTCGGAAAGGCTAACAACAACAACAAAAAAACAACTATTGGGTAACGACTTCATTGAAAGGATAGGCTAACAAAACATCAACCAATAGGTACAGACTTCATAGGTCTGACAGACCAAGAAAAATGTAAATAAAATAGTTCATACGTAAATATCATACTGACGTCAAATTAAAATAAGACCGGATACCAATACTGTATATTTAGTAAAAAAGAAAAAGCAAACCAAGCAGAAATAATCACAAACCAAGTGCTTGAGAGAGCCTATGTTAACCACGATTTTAAATTTAAAATAAAAAACACTTAAAGGGCGCTGTGCTGGCTGAATTAGATGGTGGCTGTTGATAATGCATAATGCTCTACGTCTTCCACAATATCAGCAAACAATAAAGAATGGTTAAACGTTACCGTAATATTTGTACAATTTGTATAATGGTCACAGTCACATAAAATGGTTTTCTTAAGGAGATCCGATTATAACATAACAATTTGTATAATGGTCCCAGTCACATAAAATGGTTTTCTTAAGGAGATCCGATTATAACATAACAATTTGTATAATGGTCCCAGTCACATAAAATGGTTTTCTTAAGGAGATCCGATTATAACATAACAATTTGTATAATGGTCCCAGTCACATAAAATGGTTTTCTTAAGGAGATCCGATTATAACATAACAATTTGTATAATGGTCCCAGTCACATAAAATGGTTTTCTTAAGGAGATCCGATTATAACATAACAATTTGTATAATGGTCCCAGTCACATAAAATGGTTTTCTTAAGGAGATCCGATTATAACATAACAATTTGTCACATAAAATGGTTTTCTTAAGGAGATCCGATTATAACATAACAATTTGTATAATGGTCCCAGTCACATAAAATGGTTTTCTTAAGGAGATCCGATTATAACATAACAATTTGTATAATGGTCCCAGTCACATAAAATGGTTTTCTTAAGGAGATCCGATTATAACATAACATTCACTCGACGGTCAAGAAATAATTCATTAGGTTTTTGAAATAGCATTATATCCAATACATAATTTTAAAAAAAATAATCGTTTTTAATTTCGAAAAGTCCAATGAATATTGTAGTTGTATCAGACCTCTATTTCAATAAATTCTTCTTAGCTGCGTACATTTAGAAATCTGACGTCATTAAGACTTCTTATGGTTCTTATTAAATGTCAGAATACATTAGGGACAATGATGATAACAAAGACTCTAATAATACATGCTAACGTTTGTTTTCAAATTGGCGTTCAGTTAGCACAGAAGTCATATTGTTAGTTGAGAAGCGGGTGAAAAGGATGCAGGAAATACTTTGTAATATAGAAACTGTAAAAGCAGAACTATTTGCGATGAAACTAAGCTGTACTTTGCCGGATTATGTATTAATGATTTCGATAAATAATGGTCTCACAAGATCGCCCATTCACTCCCAAACCACGAAATTTTATCGCGCGAATATAAAATATTTACCTCATACTTTTAGCAGAATATAACAGAGGAAAGTACAAACTTCTACCAAATGCAGCGTTTGTTTCTTTGTTTAATGTTATTTATTTATATTAGTTATTCATTCCTAAAAACAACGCTTCTATATTCTCAACACCTTTGTGGCTGTTTTCGGGATCTACAAAACAATCTTGATGCAAATTTGACATATTTTCGTTTAATCGAAAAGTAGTACAAAAAAATACACTGCACGACATTACGTTCGCCCATCAAAGCATATTTTTCTAGATGCATGAGCGCAATCACAGTTTCCATATTTTTATTAAAGCATTAGATATTTGAATAGGAATGAAAGGTATGCTGATATAGACGCTTGAATCAATCCCTTCATCAATAACTTATTGTAAACTCCCTTGCACTTGATAGATATTAATTAAAAATACGATTACGACTGATGTGCACGAGTTCCTTGCCAAGAACTTCAAAGGTGTTCATTCAAGGGACGAGTTTAAAAAAACAGAGACTGGTCTATAAAAGTCATGGATGCTTACATTCTTTATGATTTAATGGCTACGCACAATGTTATAGATACAGGAGGAAATAACTGATAACAAAGACGTTTGATTGCCAGCGTAATACGTTTCCTATTTTGTAGTGTTTTATCTCAGGGGAAATTTTAGACTGAAACACATACCTATTACCTTCGCGTTGCAAAATTTAAGAGCTTCCCAACGTGTGGCGGTTTTAGGGATTCAAAATGGCGGCTCAAGATAAACGCTTGTTGTATTGGGAGTATTTGCGTACACAATCGTGACGTCTGTGAAAACAACCCATACATCATTTTGCGAAAACATGTGGAGGGGGGGGGGCTGATGCTAATGCGCGATTCTTAGGGGAAATATTTTTTGGGCAAAGTATTTTAGAGATCTGACGCGATATTTAAATAACAATGTTCATAAAACATGCAACTCCATCAGTTGCTGTTTTGTTCTCCGACAGGAAGTACTAGTTCAGTATGCTGTCTTTTCCGGTCCAGTAAGCATGTACATGTTTATGGAAATAAGTATTTCGATAGTGTTAGAGCCATGTTACTTTTGTGATAAAGACTAACCCTGCACCAATGCCAGTTGCATGTTAAAATTTGTCTTTTCACGTCAATTATATGTTTTTATGGTTATAGTTGAAATTTACAGGACAGTGGCTAAGTCCACTTGGGTAGGGAGGGATTCAACAATCAATATCACTTGGACTTTTAAATATCGTTGATAAATAGGAAGTGTATAAATGATTATCAGGTGGGATCTCACTAGTTTATGCACTATGACGCAGGGCCTGAGTTCATAGAGGATAAGGACATACCCAAAGCCATGTAACCGTGTCCAAGTAAGATACACGATAAAACTTGGACCACTGATTCAACATATAATTTTTCAGACATGGGTTATTTGAAATTTATGTAAAACTATTCTTGCCCTGCCCAAGTCCACATCAAAAAACTAAATCAATGTTCTAACATTGTTGGCACGATTTATACCCATTTAAATTTCTTTTCCCATAGCATTCACGTGTCTAACTTAACTGCATATTATGAAAGAACTCGTATTTTTTTTTAGAAGCTCCTTAAAAGGTTTTAGCAACGGAGGCCATATTATATAAAATATTAACATCCTTTAAACAAAGTTGGCAGGACTTGCTGCGCATGTTCCCTCCTTTAAAGTTGATCACATTCTGTTCAGTGATATTAGAGAAGAGTTGGAAAATAAGAATATGAAATGTGAAAGGACGGTAGAGGCGCGACATACGATGCATGCCTGACACAAAGCCAGGCCCTAAGTTATGAAATGTGATATACAACGAGCCCATATACCATATTCTAAGTTAAGTATATCAAGTTCAGATTCGCCATGACAGCAGAGAGAGAGAGAGAGAGAGAGAGAGAGAGAGAGAGAGAGAGAGAGAGAGAGAGAGAGAGAGAGAGAGAGAGAGAGAGAGAGAGAGAGAGAGAGAGAGAGAGAGATTGATTCATTAATTAAATATAATTCAATCAGCGACGTTAAAAGACATTTTATTTAAAAAATATTCCTAACCCACGAAATGATGTACATTCGAGATTTATTTACTGTTTAACCAGGTATTATGCCTTTATTCTCGAAAGAAGGTTTTTGGATGGAATTAGTAAACAAAATCGTACAATTTTAAGATTACAGTTTTTGCCTATCATTTCTCTCAAATACATGTATATCTATGTCTGCTGACTGTAAAATAGCTTGCGCCAATTCAGACACTAGAACAGGTTTGGATGGATTTGTCATCTTCTGAAATTCTAAGGTCATAAAGACATATATATCAGTCGGTCATATAGATCACTAATCAGTCTCTTTAAGTATGGTATAGCATTCAAAAATAGTTCCTGAGAAACCTAATGAGCTCTTCAAGTGTAATTCATCTCTCGATCCCGTGTAGTTCGTGCTGTCCAAATTACACTGTCGCAGATGGTCTGAAGTACTAATACCAATCTAAAATATAGTTCAATGAATGAATAAACGAGCCATCCAGTTTCACGTTGAGATAGCGGTAGAGAAATATTTTCAATACTTGATTTCTCGCTGAATGGATAAAGATGTTCCCTTTGGGTTGAATGACCGATAATATACGGAAAAATGAACCGTCCAGTTTCACGCTGAGACTTTATTGCAGGAAGTATTAGAAATAATTGTTTAGAGTTTAGTCTTTACAATGCTGACGACAGATAATTATGTACTCCTATAATTGGCATTTCTTACAATTTGTATAGCCAAGTTCGTTAATCACGAAAATTCTACAACAGTAGTATCGTTATTATATAGAGAACATAGTTCAAGATTATTAACCAGCAAGACATTCATTCTATCGACAATGTCAGCTATCCACACATATTTCGGAGTTTCCAGACCCATTTTGGTAATTGTGATTGAAGTGGGTTGGGATGCGCACGGATGGTTGAATTCTGGAAATCAAAACGATATTCTACTTTTCGGATGACACTACTTTTCTTACAGCTGTATTGACAACTTTTTGAACTATATGCGTTCTACAATTCCACAATGATAATGGTAATCGTTTTACCTTTTCTAAGAAACGTGCGAGACATTGTGAGTGCCATTTCGTCAAAGATAACGATTGGTTGTAGGACCGTCATTCAGAAAATGTCTTCAAACGCCAGACACTTGTCCATAAAGCCATAAAAGAAACATAGCAATTTCTTGTTTTTTGGGGGGTTAAGTCCATTTATATTCTCCGAGATAATTGCATTCTGGTAGCTGGGGGTAGCAAAATACCACGTCTGCAACTATAGAAGAATGCTTTCCAGACTTCTAAATCTGAGTTTTGTTTCTTCTTAAATAATAAACGGAAATTAACAGAGTTTATTCGGCTATTTAGTGGAACGAAACTGCACGGGTACTACGGCCACCTGTTTTGCGTAAGCATGATATTTTTAACCACAGACATGGACCGAATATAACGTTCGATAAAAGGTGCAGGGTGACTCTCTTGTTTTCTTCAGTAAATTTACGTCAATATTACGAATACTAACTTTATATAATACCAAAGCAAACCCATGTAATACAATATAAAGAGTACAGTTACCTGGAAACTTTGAACGTCGTAAGATGTTGTTAGCGATAGTTTTTACCAGAAAAAAAAAAGCATTTGCATGAGTTTAACAGACTTCAACTTTATAAGGGACGAGTTAGTGAATTGGGTTTTAGAATAAGTTTTGGTTAAGTGAAATACAATTTGTTCCTATACTCGAATGATATGGTCTTGGAACATGTACATCACGATTACTTAATATATTTTATAAGTTCTTCACGGGGTCATCTTGACGTGTGTTACATTCTCTAATAGAAAAAGCATAAATGAACTGGACAAAACAAAGTTCTTGCGTGCATTATATGGAAGTTATTGACGTTGCGTAAGGTTACGTGAGTTAAATCACGCAAAATAAGCTGCTGAAACCAGAATTCAATATTGAAAGAATTAACTAATCTGTCATTTTGTAAATAATTTCTTTTTTAATTTGCCATCCGGTTTCTCGATATAGTGTCTCAATGAATACTAGTTTGGTCTCTATTAGAGGACTGTTCAATGTAGTGTTTCAATGGATACTAGTTTGGTCTCTATTGGGGGTGGGGGCAGTTCTCTATCGTGCCTCAATGGATACTAGTTTGGTCTCTATTAGGGGACTGTTCGATATAGTGTCTCAGTGGATACTAGGTAGGTCTCTATTGGGGGGGGGGGGCTGTTCGATATAGTGTCTCAGTGGATACCAGTTTCACTGCACAGGTCACAATTATTTTCATATTATGTGTAATTATATCAAACAACTATTTCCGTATTCGAAAATAGTGCAGATAAAAATGGAGCATATACTTTCAAAAGATCCAGCTGATATATGAGTTTATGCATTTATTAGTGTCCAAGCCAGTTCTTTTATACAGTCCGTGATTTGAAAAGATTTGAAGGTCAAGCATATAAGAGGTTCCTATTGTCTCTTACTATTTTGCGTATTGTCAGGGATTCTGTTAAGAGCAACTAAAGGGCGCTAACCGTTTGTCCGCTCATTAAGGGACTGTATCCAAGTCATAATTAAGATATCAGATATTATGTTCCAGGTATTCACGATTCGAAGAAGAAATAAAACACAACTTGTATCATGAACACATGGACATATATTAGAGTATATTACGAACGATGCTCCCCCTCCCCACACAGACACACAGACACACACTCAAGCAGTAGGAACTAAGCAACCTGGTTCTAGTGGGTGGTGCATACCAGAAGCTTTTCGCAAAGGAAGGTTGGCTTTGTCGTCGTTATGCCAATACCAGAGTTTGATTATTAAAATAATTCCGCTACATGGATGCAATAGGTATGTTAATATCCTCTATAATTAATACAATGTTGTACTGGGATTTATGGAGTGAAAATTGTAGCATGGTAGAAAATAAACTATTTCAGAGTTGACAATCAATCTTTCGAAGAGGATGAATCAGATTTCACGTTGTTTGCTAATTTCCTGTCCCGTATCTGCTGGACTTCACCAATAACTGTCTTATTACCCAAGTAAGGAAATTGTTGCCACCGACTACGTGATTTTTATTGACTCGCTTTCCGATAAACTCTCATTCGCATGCGTATGGATCGTTTAATAGACATTGTGATTTAGGATTTAATTGTCCATCCTGAGACAAAAATTAAAAGATTTTGTTAATTTTTTTTAAAATCAAACTGAGATGAGCGAGATTAAAAGAAACTTTGGTAATAAAAAAAGTTAAACAAATCTGGAATATCGCCACTAGTTTCGAACTCTTGTTGGACAACCGAGACACTCAGAAATAAAAATAAATGTTTTTACAGTAGCGTACTAACGTGGGTTTCGAAGGCCGAAGGGACGGTTCACAAAGGCGCCATATGTCTCGGGTTACTAAACCACTGGCACTAGAGGTCTTGGGGAGCAGTAGAGAGGGTGAACAGGCCAAATTTTTGACGCCCTAGCCACTAGGTCACCCGAGCGGTCAGTAGTAGTAGTAGCAGTAGTAGTAAAAATAATAATAATAATAATAACAGTAGTAGTAGTAGTAGTAGTAGTAGTAGTAGTGCAGTGTGTTATTCTGTCAAAAATATACAATTTAAACTGCAGTAGATTATCTTGAACTATTATTAGTAGTAGTAGTTGTCGTAGTAGTAGAGTAGCAGTAATAGTACAGTGTGTTATCCTGTCAGAAATAAAAAATAATAAAACTGCTGTAGATTATCGTGGGCAATTATTATTATTATTATTAGTAGTAGTAGTAGTAGTAGTAGTAGTAGTAGTAGTAGTAGTAGTAGTAGTAGTATCATCATCACCAAAGCACAATTACCTTGTGTGCTGTTTTTATAGCAATGAGGAAATTAAAACTGCGTTGACAAATGCCATACACTGTGCACATTGCCGCCGGTATGAACGTCGACATTTTCATCTTATTAACAGAAGTGTGCTTTGACATAATAAGATATTTATAACGGGTGAATGCAGATATTTACATTTATGAATGAAATATTGATTTAAGCCAACTGTAGGCCATCACTTCTATAAAGGAATTGAAAGTTGGTCCTAAGATTAAAAAATCCCAGAAGCAAATATTTTGTATAATGCTGTGCACATGCCGAGATTGTAGAGATAAACGTATTGGTCTCACACAACTATTAGAACATCCTCCCCGGCTTGAACAAAAATCGTAACTAAAGCAGTAGCGATGTATTGTGAAATATTTCCAAATATATCCATAAACTTTGTCATTTTCAATAAGTCCAATTAAAAACAAAACTGACTTTGTAAAGATTTTTCATGGCACAAGAACACATTATGTCCTTTGACTGATCCAAGATAACACGTCTTTGATGTCTTTTAGCATTTTTTATCAACGACCTCATCTCTTAAATCTTCATAGCAGCCTATACGTTTCATTGTCTTGCTTTATTTGCCTTTACGAATATAATCGATATATGTCTGAATTATATTTCTGAAGTTTGGTCTAATTGTGGGTTGTTTTTTTTCTCTTCTAAGTCAATAAAGAAAACACGGAACAGTATTTTGGATTGGATGCCTATAATTCCGTCGGATGTTCAGATCTTTAAAACTTCATTTAAGAAAGTGTTGTACCCAAATCGATCAGAGAAAAAACGACGATTGTTCTTTCACACAGTGGGTGCTAACAAGTTGGCGGCGTATGGAAATCTGAAGGGGTAACTGTAATCGTAGAAAAAAATGATATTTCACAACCATGATCTTTGTCGAGAAAGTTAATTCCATGGTGATTATTGTGACCGAATAATGTTTTAAAAATCAGATCAATACTTTGTAAATGTTTAAAATTTGTCATTTAAAGTGCACTTGAGTCTTCCATTTGAATATCTTTTTCTTTTCAGTGCAATAAGTTATTAGTAATTTACTTTGTGTAACGGTGATATTCTATAACATGACCAAAGGTACATATTTAATGGTGCATACAGTTAGCAAGGGTACATATTAATGTTTAATACAGTTAGCAAGGTTACATATTAATGTTTAATACAGTTAGCTAGGTTGCATATTGATGTTTAATACAGTTAGCAAGGTTACATATTAATGTTTAATACAGTTAGCAAGGTTACATATTAATGTTTAATACAGTTAGTAAGGGTACATATTAATTGTGCATACAGTTAGCAATGGTACATATTAATGGTGTATACTGTTAGCAAGGGTACATATTAATGTTTAATACAGTTAGCAAGGGTACATAGTAATGGTGCATACAGTTAGCAAGGGTACATATTAATGATGCATACAGTTAGTAAGGGTACATATTAATGTTTAATACAGTTAGTAAGGGTACATATTAATATTTAATACAGTTAGTAAGGGTACATATTAATGGTGCATACAGTTAGCAAGGGTACATATTAATGGTGCATGCAGTTAGCAAGGGTACATATTAATGGTACATAAAGTTAACAAGAGTACATATTAATGTTTAATACAGTTAGTAAGGGTACATATTAATGGTGCATACAGTTAGATTACATATTAATGGTGCATACAGTTAGCACGGGTATATATTAATGGCGCATGCATTTAGTAAGCGTATATGTTCAATTAGCAAAGTTACACATTAATGGTACAAGCTGTTCGTCCGTCGATTCATCGAGGACCTCTCTAGTCATCCGAAGGATGAAGGGGCTGGTTCTGTTCTGTGCGTGCGTAGGTGGCTGATGAGGCCAACCCTTGCGCGGAATGTTCGTTTGCATAAGGAACAGGGGATGAGTGGGACATCACCAGGAGGGTTGATGGTACGTGCTTTTCTGGCCTGCCTCATCAGCTTTGCAGCTGCTGTCCTTCTCGATTCGCACAACTTGGAGCCTTTGTGCACAGATAAACGCCAAGTGACTCAATCGCTTGCTGTTTTCTTCCAGGAATCAGGGTTTATGTTGAATGATTTCAATGCAGCTTTCCGGTTGTCTTTGAAGCGTTTCTTCTGACATCCGCGTGATCGCTGTGCTTGCTGTTGTTCGCCATAGAAGAGTCTCTTAGATAGCCGGTGGTCTGCCATGCGTACAATATGTCCCCGACCAGCGTAGCTGATACTGCATCAGGGTGGTATGGATGCTGGAGAGATCTGCTAGGGCGAGTACCTCAGCGTCTGCATCTTGTCCTGCCACTGATGTGGAGGATTTTCATGAGACTTGTGGTGTGAAAGTGGTTCACCTTCCTGCCGTGGCGCTGCTGCACCGTCCACGTTTCGCATGCGTAAAGTAGCGTATGGAGAACAACTGCCCTGTGGAACTTTAGTTTGGTGTGGATGTTCATGCCTCTTCTATTCCAGATATTGGCATACAATCTGCCGAATGTTGCGCTGGCTCTGGCAATGCAAAGATATACCTCGTCGTCACTAGTGATGCTCTGTGACAGTGTGCTGTCAAGGAAGGTAAAAGCGGTTCACTACGTCGAGCTTTTGTCCGTTGACGGTGATCTTGGGCTCAAAAAAGGTTTTCCAGGGGCCGCCTGATGCAGGACTTCAGTCTTCTTGGTACTGATGGTGAGACCAAAGCTTTGCAGAAGCTGGAGAACTTGTCAACGATGCTTTGCAGATTGGCTTCTGGGCCAACACTGAGGGAGCAGACATCAGGAAATAAGAAATCCTTGATGGTGTCTGTCATGATCTTGGTTTTCGATTGAAGTCTCCTGGGATTGAATAGTTTTCCATTTGTGCGGTACCTGATGCTGACTCCAACCTCTCTCTCTCTCTCTCTCTCTCTCTCTCTCTCTCTCTCTCTCTCTCTCTCTCTCTCTCTCTCTCTCTCTCTCTCTCTCTCTCTCTCTCATGGACTCGCGCCTGTATGCCATCGTGGAAATTCAGTACCATGGATATACATTTTCTTGGGCATCCGTACATGGTCATAACTTTCCACAAGCCTTCTCTGCTGACAGTATCAAAAGTTTTTGTCAAGATGACGTAGATGGAGAAAGCTCTTGACATTTATCTTGCCTCTCAGCAAACACCATGTCGATGGTCCCACGTTCTTTCCGGAATCAATAGTGGATTTCTGGCAGTAGTCCCTGGTAAAGGTGTGTAGTGTGGCGGTTCATTAGGATTCTGGCGAGTATGTTTCCTGCAATTGAAAGTAAGGATATACCTCGGTGGTTGTCGCAGGCCTGGCGGTTCCCTGTATAAGCACAGGTGGATTATGTAAGCGTCTTTGAACTCCTGGGGGATCTTCTCTTGCTACCACATCAGTAAAACCAATTGGTGGAGCGTTTCTATCAGGGTTGTGCCCCTTTCATATTAGACTTCAGCTTGGATGGAGTCTGAACCAGGTGCATTGCTACTGGAGAGCAGACGTATCGCTTTCTGCGTCTTCAGCAAGGTTGGAATGTCATCCAGTGCTTCGTTGAAGGAAAATTGGGGAAGACGATTGATGGATGAAGGGCGTATCAGGACACTGTCAACGTGTTCAGCCCATCGTTGAAGAATCTTCTATTTGTCAGTAATAAGTGTGTTCCTATCTGCATTGAGAATGGGGGGGGGGGGGGATAATCCAGAGAATTAAGTCCATACGCTCCTTTCAGGGCACTGTAGAAGTTCTTCCTGTCATGCTGGTCTGCGTAGTACTAGATCTCATTAGCTTTGTTGTTCAGCCATCTGTCTTGCATCTGACTCAGCTTCAGCTGCACAGTTCTGCGTATGTTGTTGTACGTATCATTCCTAGAGGTGGACTTGGGGTTGTTGATGTAGGTTTGAACGAGGCTGTGTTTCTCATACAGCAACTCCTTGATCTCGTGACAGTTCTCATCAAACCAGTCTTGATGCTTTCTGGTTGAGAGTCATATAAGTTTCGAATCTGTCCTGTAGATCAGCTCTCTGACTGCCGCCTAGTCGGTCTCCACATTCGGATTTTCGAATGGGGTGGACTTCAGACGTTCTTTCAGGGATCAACGAGAGACTGTTTGGTACTGGTGCATTTCCGCTTGGTTATGTTCAATCGTTTAGGAGATTTCTTTCCCTGTGGGCGTCTTTAGAGCTGAATGCGAATATTCAGCTTGGTGGAGATGATGCGGTGGTATCTTCAGCAGTCAGTGCCACACAATGACTTGGCCAAACGCACAAAGTGTCTGTTCTTCCTGATAATGACGTAGTCGACGAGGTACCAGTGCTTAGAGCGTGGGTGCATCCATGACGTCCGGTTACGGGTAGGGGGACGGAAGCATGTATTGGTGATCAACAGTTCATGCTCGGCGCAGGTCTGGAGCAATAGAAGACCATTGCTGTTACAGTGACCCACTCTGTGCTTTCCTAATACTCCGTCGCAGACATCGTGATCACAGCCTAAACATGCATTGAAATCGCCAAGAATGACGAGCTTATATGCCATTGGAACGTCAGTAATGACGGAGTGAAGATCCTCCTAGAACGTGACCTTGACTTCATCTGGGTTGGTGATGTCTGGAGCATACCAAATGATGATGGAAAGGTTCTTTCTTCCAGACAAGAGGGGGAGTTTAATGGTCATGAGTCTGTCGTTTACTCCCTTGGGAGGTCAAGCTAATTTGTCAATCAGTGCTGTCTTCACTGCAAACAAAGACACCAGCCTCACGGCTTTCTTCACTTCCTCAGCCGCTCCAAACGAAAATGCATCCAGAGCCCGTTTCACAGAGTTCAATTTCTCCTACAAGTCGGGTCTTGCTCAAGGTAGCAATGTCCACATTGTATTTGGCGAGTTCTGTTCCCATTAGAGTGGTTCTCTTCTGGGGTCTCCAAATCAAATATGTCCATTAATGTGTGCACATTCAATGCGCTAAGTGTGAGAGGAACAATCCTTATTTTGTATTTTGACCGCTGCAGTAGGGTCCGGGCTAATTTCGGTATGCTGTCTAGGGAAGTTTAAAGCAGACAATGTTAAGGCAACTCTTCTGGCCCCTTCCTCATGCCAGGGAGGTCAGCAATGCATTCCTGAAGGGGGCTGCTCAATCAAACAGGGGGCTGCCGTAGTCCACTGCTGATCAATGTCAGCGGTGACCGACCGTAATGGCCTGAGCCGCCTGTATGATGGTTTGCGGCTACGGCTACCAGTGTACCCACACCTGCCGCTTCGTCGCTTGCCTGTCGCCGTAGGCCTACAGTGGTTGATGAAATGGGATATTTGGATGACAAGAATGACTTGCGTGGTGACTTTGTTTTAAGTGGGGAAGAGTTGCATAGTTCGTCAACCTCACTCCCTCGCCCAAAACCATCTGGGTCCAATAGCACGACAATGCCGAGACGGCCGGAGACAAAGTTGAGTGCAGTGGATAGCAGGACGTCACACGTGTCTCGTCGTGCTATTAGCACTCCACAGAGCTTTGCTGAGAATCGCCTTTCTGTTCGTTGACCAACTGGTGGTTCCTCCGCGCATGCTGCTGAATTCAGTCTTTACATGCTAGGTATACAAAGCCTAAGTCGCCGAGGGTTTAAGACCCGTTGGCTACCCTCAGCCTGGTTTAGCCACCCAGTCGATGCCGTTTTCCGAAATGTGGCCGCTGCGCATGCCGCAGGTTCTTAGAGCCGCATGTGAGAGCTGAGTGCCAAGTGGGGACCGAATGTGAGCAAGCTTTCCTCCAAGGAGTACGACTGCTTAGCCAGCCGGAAGTGTTACCCCCTCCCCGGATACCCCATACTGGTGCACTACTGGTGAGTACAATTAGCAAGGTTACATATTAATGTTGCGTAGAGTTGGCAAGGTTACATATTAAGGATACATACAGTTAGCAAGGCTACACATTAATGGTGCATACAGTTATAGATAAAACGATTAGGACGAGTTTTGTGTCTCACATCTTGCTACAGCAGTTCAAACCATATAATTTTTAAAACTGGACTCAACGAAAATAAAAAGTATCAGCTTTGTTCGTTTTGTTTGAATTTTGCCATTTTGAGAGTTTAACACCAAATTTTCGGATATAAAAATGTGTCTGCAAGATCGACTGCATAATCTTTAGAGTTTAATCTGGTATTTCAGTATTAATAACACCATTCTTCTTGATCTTTTTTTATTTCGCGCAATTTGTTGTTGTTGTAGGGTTTAACGCCATTTTTCAGCACAAGATAGGCTATACAAGATGACCAGCTTTAATGGTGGAAAGAAGAACCCGGGAAAACCCCAGAAAGAACCACCGACCTACTGGCAAGCTTTCTCACATACCCACATTGGCTGAATCCGAGACTCGAACCCACGCAGACAGAGGTGAGATGGCAGTGATCTGTAACGGAGAGCGCTTTAGACTACTCGGCCACTCTTGGCCCCTTCAATGCAATTTAATCGGAACATTATTATTATTATTATTATTATTATTATTATTATTATTATTATTATTATTATTATTATTATTACTAACGTACTGTTTTAATTAAAGTGAATAAAGTTATTGAAAGATGTTTTGCGTCAAACTTGATAATCAGAATTGAACACTTACTATGCATTGAACGTCAATGTGACGTGAACGCTTACCATACTGTGCATACCATACCGCATCTAGAATAATAAGCCATCAAACAACTTCGATTCTTGAAAGCACAATCGATAGTTACGATCTGTTGACGACAGTCGTTATTTCAAGGTAACAATAAAAGTTACTTTAAATTAATATTAGAACAAAACAAACACAAAGCAAACCTATGACACTGAACTATTTTCTATCACCAGACGACACACACACACACACACACACACACGCGCGCGCGTGAGCGCGCATCAGTCTCTATATAACTGTCCTTACTGGTCCGTGGGTGTAGAATAAGCCCACTGGGTGTCCTCTCCTCCTCCGTATTTCGTAAGAGAAGATTAATAATGTACACATGACCTACGCTTTCGGAGTGTTCAGCACACCATACTCGACAAAGGATGAGGGTTCGAATCCTAGCATCGGATCAGCCTGGGCCCGCTTCCCAGGAGTATTCTTATTTAACTGAGTCCAATTGCCTCCGTATTTAGTATCCTATTTTTGTTGCTGTGCCGTAACCCTCGCCCTCAAAATAAACAAGCAAAAACCCCAACTAGTATTATCTCTATTTAACTCAGTCTTATAATTTGCACACTTGTGGTATTTACAAAATCAGACAAAACAAGTTCAAAGCAGGGGCATTTAGTGCAATATCAGAATGACTGTAATTTCAGAGAATCCAGTTGATTCTTCGTCGGGTACCATCTTTTGAATGGGTTGTATGCTTACCAGAAGCAGTTTTTAATAAAGTAAAGACAAAAAAGACCAACAAAATACAAAGTGAACAATAATGCTTCTGTAGAAATGATATGATTTATTTTCCAAAACACAAACTATGTCATTTTTCACGAAGCTATGAAAATGGATACCTCGAAAATTAATAAATTCGTGGTTCTCTCTCTCTCTCTCTCTCTCTCTCTCTCTCTCTCTCTCTCTCTCTCTCTCTCTCTCTCTCTCTCTCTCTCTCTCTCTCACACACACACACACACACACACACACACACACACACACACAAGAAGAAGAAATTTATTCGCTTTTTCTGCCGCTCTAGAAAACCGGCTTTTGAGGTATATTTCAATAAAATAAATGAACCAAGCAGGAAAGGGAAGTTTTTTCTTAAAATACTAGTACCATTATTTAATTTCAACAATATCACTGTAGAAGCCGAATAGTGGACGATGTAGCTTGTAACAGCTGTTGTCTGTTTGAGAAGAAGAGCTTCTACTTCCAGTTTAGAACGGCAAAACTCCACGCGACGTCTCAGTAAACAAAGGGATTCTACAAAATTCCTTACATCAAACTTGCTATGAGACCAGATCGGTTACTTTGTCGATCGAACTAAAGTTTTAACTTTGGCGTGGATTAGCAGTGTCATACAGCAATGTTTGCGTGTTTTCTTTTATTGGCTCATACCGACTTTCAACTCATACTACAACGTTCAATGAATGACTGTCATCAAATGGCAGAATTCGATATTTCATTACAAATCGAAATATTGTATTCCTTATTTGTCAAAACTAAGTTCCCTGGTAAGCATGCATGACAGATTTCTTATTTCTGATATAAAAAAATCTTTCCTCTTATCTAATTACTATTTGTTAATCACTATACAATCAATGCTTATTTGCGTAAACATAATATTTTATTTCCATAGTAATAAAGCCAATGGGGTTGGTATAAGCTCTCCAATATTAAGACAAACCTTTCGCCCTTCTCCTACACTGATATAATACGCAAATCAGCAACAGTGATGTTGGTGGGGGATGAGACAGACAGACAGACGGAGGACCACGAGATAAGATAAGGAACCTGCGTTCTACAGATACGACTATTAACATGTGTATTGTAGTAATCATTTACAAAATATGAAGAAAATCTGAAAAATCTTTCTTTCCTTAATTTCATTTTAAACAACTTTGAACACTTTGCAGTTCATATTATACGATAATTCGGGTAAATCTTGAAGTAGCAGATTAATCGTCGCAGTAGATTTAGGTGATTAAGATTTAGAAGTAAGTTCCTGTATTAATCTATATCACGGATAATGAGATGTAGTGTCAGGTTCCTCCCCATAATTACATAATTGATTGAATTACATGGCTAATAAATAAGTCAGGATTTAGAACACTGCAATCATATAATAATGATATAATTACATGGTAAATAAATACTTCATAATTTTGAAAACAGCAATTGCATAATTACAATATAATTACGTGGTAAATAAATACTTCCTAATTTAGAACACTGCAATTACATAATGACGATTGAATTACTTGGCTAATAAATAAGTCATAATTTAGCACACTACAATTATTTCTAATTCTTGCATGAAGGATCGAATATTTATCTCACTATTCGTATATAATAGAATAAGGGGATGGAATATTTCATCTCGCTAAATTCATAGAAGGGGGGATGGAATATTTCATCTCACAAAATTCATAGAATGGGGAAGATATAATATTTCTTATCGTTATATGTATAAAACATAGGTATTTCACGTGTTTCCCAAGTTATGAGTCATCTAAATTCACATAAAAGGTACGAAATTTACATTTGTCATCATCAAGAAGGTTGTTCTTCAACTGCTCTTTGATATTTCTAATCTAAAACATAGAATTTCGAAATCAAATATATTTTTAAGATTATAATTTGTTATATCTGCAGTGAGAAGTGATAAAAATTCACACGAATAATATCGGCACTTACTAATTACAATTGTGTACATGGTCTGTATTTTAAAACTATTTTTATTTCAGCAACCAGTTTGTCGATTCAAGTTTTCAATGACATAGTCTAACTGTTGTTGTATATATAACACGCTAGTATTTAAAGGCTTCCGCGTTAATTTTAATGTTAGCGGCAGTTTATGATTCTAAGCATTTTTAAACATAACGCCCGTGTGTTTAGCGACCATTTCCCATCACAACTAAGACTTAGTCATATGTGTATGACATCTTATAAAGCTAAGCTAAACTTTACAAGCCATTGTCTAGAGTGTAACCTGAGTTCCAATACAAGTGTTTTGTTCAGTTAAACTTTACCAGCCATTAGCTAGACCATGTCTTTAAAGTTCCTAGATTAGTGTTTTGCGTTGCGTTTGAACCACATCCGAGTCATACCAAAGACTTATACAAATGGCACTAGTATCTGTATCGCAAGACGCTCGGCATTAAAGAGGTTTGCATTAGGATTGGTGTCAGAATAATGCGATTTAGTGGGACATGGTGTAGATGAAGATCTTTGCTCTTTTTATAGTCAACTAAATTCATAAGATAGACATGTTTCTGGCAACTGTTTAAATCTCTGCCAGAAACCAGGTAAACAACAAAAAGCTCTGACAATGGACGTTAGAAACCATGTCAACAAGCAAACGCTCTGGCAATGGGTGTTAGAGACCGGGTCAAAAGCTCCCACAATAGGTGTTAGAAGCCAGGTAAACAAACAAAAGGTCAAATGAGGATTGTTATCAACCTGGTCAGCAAGCAAAAGCTCTGGCAACTGCTGTTAGAAATGATGTTAACAAGCAAACAATCTGTCACTGGGTGCTACAAACTAGCTCAGAAGGCAAAAGCTCTGGCGATGGGTGTTATAAACCAGGTCAACAAAATATAACTGGCAATGGGCGGTAGGCCTATACATTTGTTAAACTGGCTAAAGCAATGTAACTAAAATTGGCAAGAACGTAAGTGATATTAATGACATCGGCACGTGCATGTGTGGTACTGACAACATTGTATAGAAGAAAGCTTTAGTCCGTGCAAGCAGTTTCATGACTTGTTGTATTTCATTCAACTTCTGTCAAGGACAATTAGACACAATGTTGTTTAGATGTCCTTGAAGTGTGATAAGGCAAGAAGAAAAACATCCCTCGGGTGTAGTTATGTTGAGGAAAATGGAGTGATGGACCTCGCGGATCCGTGTTCTGTAGAAGTGTAATCACAGGAATCCTTATCATAAATAATTTTGACTTGAAGGCTACGAAGATCTGACTTTACAAGGCAAACGAAAACGAAAATATCGAGGAATAAAAACAAACATAGCCATTTTTCATCAGCAACTAAATTGGTGTTTCTAAGTTAGCATTAGGGAAGGCTAATTCGTTTTTATTGATTCAGTCAAAATAAAAATGAACGCCCATTGTATCAGACCGCTTAGACTTTCAGGGACAAAATGAATTTCGAAGTTTTGCAGATTTTCCTATGCAAATGATAATAACAAATTTGGATTTATCTAAAATCATTTCGAACTGATTATTTAATCCATCATCACGAATTACCTGAAAATGATTTAAAATAACGCAATCAATACATTTATGAAATTATGTTAAATTAAAACAATGTAATCTGTATGATGATTCATATTAAAATATTTGGTCACAGGAAAATGATTCGTAGCTTTTAAATATAATATCTGGAGCCGAGTCTCCCTTACAAATGACACGTCTGAGGTCTAAAGGGTTAGACATCTGTTCAGTTTTCATTTTACTACATATGCTGATTCAGTCTGAAATAAACTGATTACTTAGCATTTCCTAAACTACACAGACTGATCAGTCTGAAATAAACTGATTACTTAGCATTTCCTAAACTACACAGACTGATTCAGTCTGAAATAAACTGATTACTTAGCATTTCATAATCTCTTTACAGTCAACACTAGCAGGCTCACCAGCTTGTATCTATCTGAAGTGATTGCGCTTTGCTATATGGCACTGTCTAGCTTAGACGAGGATTCTGCATGGCTTTATCGCACTGGCTAGGTTGGACGAGGAGTCTGCATGGCTACATGGCACTGTCTAGCTTGGACGAGGATTCTGTATGGCTTTATCGCACTGGCTTGGTTGGACGAGGAGTCTGCATGGCTACATGGCACTGTCTAGCTTGGACGAGGATTCTGCATGGCTTTATCGCACTGGCTAGGTTGGACGAGGAGTCTGCATGGCTACATGGCACTGTCAAGCTTGGACGAGGATTCTGTATGTCTACATGGCACTCTCTAGCTAAGACGATGACTCCTCATGAATATATGGCACTATCTAGCTAAAACGAGGATTCTTTATGGCTATATGGCACTGTTTAGTTTGGACGAGAATTCTGCATTGCTATATGACGGTGTCCAGCTTGGAAGAGGATTTAGTTCAACTTTTCGTATACAATGAGGTGGGCGGGACATGGAGAAAATAGTTGAACTAGCAATTTAATAATGCGTTTCAACGAACGAGCGCGCGTGTGTATGATTTGGATTTTTAAAGTAGCTTTTTTAAAAAAAATCAATTATATCGCTACGCTGTCTGCAGTGTGGCAGTTTATAGTGATGTTTAACACTGGGGCGTCATACCGGAGACATGTATAATCATGTCCCACCCGGTCAAATTATCCTGACACCAGGCCGACGAGTTCTAACACTAGCCTCTTAATGCTGAATGCCTAGCGAGGCAGCTGTTAGTGCTGTTTTTATAAGTCTTTGGTATCACTCGTTTTGGGTGCGAACCCCCGACCTCCTTCATTCGAAGCAGACGCTCTTACCACTAGGCCACTGAAGCGGTCGCTCTTCAACGAAACGCAGCATTAGATATGGTTTTCCCTGATAGACTCTTATCAGGCATAAACAATTTGCTGATCGACTCAAATTATCCTTTAATATTTCGCTGATAGATTTGTATCAGCCATTAATTATTCGGTAGCAGACCATGCCTTTTGCTGTCCGTGATTTTAGGAAGACAGAGTAGACCCTCATCAAGTGCATCAGCTGGACAGACAATATGGGTTTATGCTGTGCGTTAAGTAGGTACGTCATAATCTTGGGTAAATGTGAAAGTATAACCAATGCCAACAATATTAATGCCAAAATGCGGCAGTACTAATGCTAATTCTGGTACTACTATTAATATGGCATTGCAAATGGCAATAATATTAATATCAATATGAAGACATTATTAATACAAGTTATAGTATTAAAACGGTGCTTGTGCTAATGTCAAAAAGATACGCCAAAATTTGTACACGGGTACGGCAGATCAACACATGAAATTCTGTAATGTGCACTGGTGTAATGCGTCTCACACGGGAACACACCAGCCAATCTTCCATCTTAATGCGGAAGCCATTGTAGCTCCGTTGTAGAACATAAACCATGGGTCGAGGTTAAATACACTACCATATCAGATCAGGTCGAGGGTTTAATACCATATCATACCAGGCCTGGTCGAGGTTTCAATATCCTACCATACCAGGCCAAGTCTAGAGTTAAATACTTTACCCTACCAATCCAGGTCGAGGTTTCAATATCCTACCATACCAGGCAAAGTCTAGAGTTAAATATCTTACCCTACCAATCCAGGTCGATGGTAAAATACCATACCATACCAGGCCAGGTCTACTGCCTGGGCGTGTCATTGGGAAAGGTACTTAGCTACGTTTACTTGATGTCGTAATCCCAAAACTCAGGGTTAAAGAACACTGCTCGTCCTACTTTCCACGCCGGTTAAAATTGATCGAGCCAGGTAACATGTTTACTACGTAAGTGTCATTAAAACCAAGAAAACCAAATTATCATGATACCCCAGTAGTTTGAGTCTGCTACAAATTGTATTAATTACGGTAATAAATTGTTCTGAGGAGACGTGTTAATAATTACGGTAAAGCAAAGCAGACGTTATAATAATTACAGTTAAAAACCACTATGAGAAGGCGTTTCAGTTACGGTTAAAACCCGTTTTCAGCAGACATTTTTAGGCACGATACGCATTGGATGCGAAATAATAATAGATGAAAAGTCCTGATATTGGCATGTTTTAGGCGAAATGTTTATCACTTTAAACCTTTTTAGAAACAGAACTAAGTCAGCGAATGTGTGATTTGAACGAGTTTAGGATTGGTGGTTTTAGTTCTCCTTTGAACTGAAAGATTTGTTATTTCGTTATTGAGGACAGAACTCTATAATATGGAGCATATGAGTATTTCCTACTTGCAATAAATGTACATACATCCTTGTCTTCTATTGAGAAATCTCGTCCCCACTCAATTGGACGACGCTGAAATCGCACCCATAAAACCGGTGTAACGGGGACACTATTATCACCAGGTGCAAGTATATTTTTATGATGCCATTAAAGAAACTATCAACGTTAGAGTGCTCATTGACAAATTACAGAGATAAATTGAGAGTTTTTGTGATAAGGGAAACCGACATGTACTAAAGTTAAGTTGTTCCCTCTGACTCTTTTCCTTATGGTCGTTGTCCTGATTAGGGCACACATACACAACTCTACTCTCTCAGTATCTCTTTGATTTCGGGTCAACTCGTGTTCCTTTGTCGTTCGTTTTTCTTTTAGTCGCTAGTTGTTTACATATTTGCTTCAGATCAATTTTCTTACCTTTACATATACCTTGTGAAAATACACAACAGTTCAAGTCAAGGATCATCAATTTAAATTAAATGATAAATCTAAGACATCAATTAAATGACGGCAATATTAAATTTGCAAATCATGGCACTATTTATCAATTATCAAGTTGGACACGTAAGTTAATATTATTCGAAGCTGTCTTTTTCTGATGTAGCTTAACCATGCGTCAATATGTATCATGCGAAGTGAAATAACCTTCATTGTTTCTTGCATAATCAATTATATGTGTGTGTGTGTGTGTGTGTGTGTGTGTGTGTGTGTGTGTGTGTGCCGAAAGTCAGCTAATTTAGTTTACCCTTGAAATATGCCTAGAATATTAAACTCAGAGAATGCATAAAGCACAGCTACAATGGTTGTTAGGGGGTTTTGTTGTTGTTTTGATTCGTGGATTATCGATCTGTTTTAAACTTGAGATCTATTTGAAACTTGAGACTTGTTTGAAACTAGAGTTATCATTTGACAAATGTTTTCATTATTGTTTTTTGAATTTAAAAATCAACTTTTTGGTCACAATTTGTTGCCTAGAACAAAGGTCGACTCTATCGGCATTTATACCGTAATAATTTGCACAGCTATTTCTTAAACCAATTTTAACTTTTAACTGTTTGGCACTTTTTTAGTCTAGACAAACCTCTTCGCTCTTTGGTTGGATCACTATGATGGAAATACATCTGACATTTAATTTATTCGTGGCTATCACAAACACAAATCAAGTGTAATGGTAGCTGTGCTTAGGGTAAAGAAAACGACGGCCTTCAAAATCGCTTTGCAGATAAACAAATCATTAGTGCCGATAAAGATTAAATATTTTATGAACTGATGTGGGTTTTTATTACAATTTGAAGTATATATCATGTTATATATATATATATATATATATATATATATATATATATATATATATATATATATATATATATATATATATATATATATATATATATATATATATATATATATAACGGATGAAATATTAGCCAACAAGGACTGAATTTGCAAAAAAACTGGTATAGATACATCATATTATCGTTTGTACAAGGAATTAATCTGCAAATAGACTGGTGTACATACCTCATGTGATCGATTGTACAATTACTTAATCTGCAAATAAACTGGTGTACATACCTATTATGATCGATTGTACAAGGAATTAATCTGCAAATAAACTGGTGTACATACCTCATATGATCGATTGTACAAGGAATTAATCTGCAAATAGACCGGTGTACATACCTCATGTGATCGATTGTACAAGGACTGGAGGCACTGATACAATTCAGGAGAGCCTTGTATATAAAACCGGACTGAAAATAGAAAATCGTTCCTATTTTAAACTCTGGACTAGGGCTAAGAAAAAAATTGATTGTTATACTGTCTATAAAATAGAAGAAGTTAAATATTCTACTAGGCTCCATCCGTAAAACAAGTAAGAAAAATTTGGATTCAGCTTAATAATGTACAGTAATTTAATGGAAACATTATGAGCTTTGTAATAAATAAAGGATAGAGTTTTTTAACATTTGACTGGAAAGATGTGCTCCCGGCACACGTTATATCGAATAATGTACTCTGAATGTGTACATTTGACTGGAGAGATAAGCCAGTGATACATCCATGCACTATACATTAAATAATTAACCCTGTTTACATATTTGACTGGAGAGACGAGCAATCGCTACACGGTATATCAAACACAGAACTTTATGTATACAGATCGGCCTGAGCGAGATGAGCCAATGAAAAACAAGCGATATAGAATAAATGAACTGTCAGATTACACATTTAAATGGCGAGATGATCCACAAGGACACGATATATCAAAAAATAGTTATGAATATGCACATTTAACGGGAGAGACGAGCCGTTGATACACACGATATATCAAATATATAGTTATGAATACACATTTAACGGGAGAGAAGAGCCGTTGATAAACGCGATATATCAAATAAATAGTTATGAATATAAACATTTAACGGAAGAGACGATTCGTTGATACACGGGATATATCAAATAAATAGTTATGAATATACACATTTAACGGAAGAGACGATTCGTTGATACACGGGATATATCAAATAAATAGTTATGAATATACACATTTAACGGAAGAGACGATTCGTTGATACACGGGATATATCAAATAAATAGTTATGAATATACACATTTAACGGCAGAGACGATTCGTTGATACACGGGATATATCAAATAAATAGTTATGAATATACACATTTAACGGAAGAGACGATTCGTTGATACACGGGATATATCAAATAAATAGTTATGAATATACACATTTAACGGCAGAGACGATTCGTTGATACACGGGATATATCAAATAAATAGTTATGAATATACAGATTTAAAGGAAGAGACGAGCCGTTGAAATACGGGATATATCAAATAAATAGTTATGAATATACACATTTAAAGGAAGAGACGAGCCGTTGAAATACGGGATATATCAAATAAATAGTTATGAATATACACATTTTACGGGAGAGTCAAGTCGTTGCTACACGCGATAGAACAAATGAACTCGGAATGTGCACATCAGGCTAGATATGCGCCACCGATACAATATATATTAAATAACGAACTCGGTGTAACGAAGGCATTGACGGCCTGCGACGTACACGTGGGCCATTTGGTAAACAATGTATAGTAAACTTACACTATATTTAAGATCCTGGGGAAAAAAATAGGTTGACAGTGAAGTTGTGCTAAAAACTTTGTTCAATATGCAATAATAAAATGTAAAAAGAGTTCTGTTACATGCAGCATAGTAAACATAAAACATGCTGTGTATAGTTAGTTTCACCACTTACGTTAGCATGATAAAAAGGTAAGCTATGGTTGCATTGACCAGATGTTTGTAGATTTGTTTCCGGTGAAACTTAATAGTGTTCTTTTTAAAGCGGTTGCCAGTAGCTTCTCGTGGGTCGGTGGTTTTTCCGGGGCTAGTCCCAGGTTCTTCCTCCACAAATAATACTGGCCGCCATATATAACCTATCGTGTGGTGGAAAATGGTGTTAAACTCTACACGAACAACAACAATAAAGCGGTTATTGTTGTCGCTTACGTACAGGTGGTACATGCAAGTGTTCTTGTTAAATTCATCTTTTAAGATTATGTATATGCATTTCATCTCGGTTCATTCTTAGCGCAGACCTTAAAATGTGTGTTAATTATACATGCGAACAAGAAGAAAAAGGTTGTTAATTATTATCGATTTCATGAATGGATAACCAGTAACAACTTTCTTTTATGCAATTTCACCCGCGACCTCTCCTGTTAACATTCTAAAGCACCAAATGTCTTCTAAAGTACCAACGTTATTCTTGGAAGTACATGACGATGGATCCTATTCAACCAGCGCATGCGCATATCCTTCAAACTAGGATGGGTAACTCTGAACTTATCATTTAGATCAAAATGTGCAATGGAAATAACTTTTGATAAATCAATAGCTGGTGACATTTATGGTCGGTTTATGTTGAAAAGCTTGCGAATGTTTTGTTGTTTTAAGACGTAATCAGAAGATTATGAGTAAGAGTCACTTAAAGTGCTTTTCAATGATGGAACCAATGCCAGAATTGCAAAAGCATGTGTGGATGTTTGGCGGACAACGTGCAAACAGTGAGGGAGCGCTGCTGTATCAGCCTACAAACAAAACTTAAGGTCTGCACTGCTGTTATGTTGCCGACCCTGCTGTATGGATGCAAAACCTGGACGGTTTACAGACGCCATGCCCAGAAGATGAACCATATTCATAAGGGCTGACTGCGGAAACTGAAGAGGATAAAACGGATGGATAGGGTCCCAGACGATAAGGTTCTCAGATGAGCAGACATTCCAAGCATCCACACTCTGCTGATGAAATCTCATTTGAGATATGCGGACCGCGTCGCCAGAATGTGTGAAGAGCGACTACCAAAGACATGTTTCTCCTGATAGAGAAGAAGAGACCTCAGGATGGTTAGAAGAAACACTTCAAAAATTCCCTAAAGTCATCCTCGAAACACATAAAAATTGACTCTGAGCGTTGGGAAGATCGGACCGCTCCATCTCGCGGGGTCTCATACATACGGGAACTACAGATTTTGAACGTCAGAGAACTGCAAGTTCAGTGCGTAAGCGTGAGCAGCGTAAATCTCAGAAACGCAGACTGTCTTTTATTGATCGAGCAAACCCTTAGGAATCTCATGCCATGTGTAAGAGAGACAGTTCAGAACACAAACATGCCTGATGAGCCACTCACCGATTCACAGAAAGCAAACAAATCAATGAGATATGGTCATTATCGAACTCGAAGGATGAAAAATAGCAAGGTGTTTTAGTACAGCAGGAATTGATATTAAGGAGTACAGAGATGGTCAAATACTATTTAAGGTTCTAATTCAATTGACCTTGGTGACAGTTAACAATAATTTGAGTGACCTGTGATAAGTACAGCAAGATGTTTCTGTAGCATGTATGATAACGACTAATGTCAGTTAACTATATAAGGCTGCCGCTTTCATGACGAGATATTTTTGCAGCTTAAGTCATCGAGACAACATCTTTAACCTCTACATAAATGTTAAGGATATCTACGTCACATATATTATTTTTATAAAATAGTTTTAATTTAAGACGTTAATGTTCTTAAATCTATGAATGTCATGCACAAGAAGACGAGTACATGCATGTACTTTCCATTTATGAATCAAGGTCGAGTTACCAAGCTCACACCAACATTATATTTCAATCTAATTAGGCCACAACTGAGTTTGATGGAGGTCAGGAAAACATCACGTGATCGAGGGTTCGCATTTGTGCCGTTAAAGGGGCAGTATCCAGTCAAAGATTAGCTCAATTATTTTACAAAATGTACCCCCCCCACACACACACACACACAGAAAATGGATTTTTATTGTAGTGATTTCTAATTGTTTATCTGCTGCGTAAGGGTTATAAGTTGTTTGCTGAAATTGCAGAGCTGAAGCATTTATAACAGAGTTGTTCCAAATGTGCTTGCTTCTAAAGAGGTCAAAGTCACAGACATGAATTGAAAGATATACAGTTGTTTGGTTTAGCAAACCCCCGTTTGCTTTTGTTTGGAGAATTACGAACCATTCATATGGAAGGGTTTAATACTATTAGCCTGCTGGTGGTTTAGATAAAGCTACTCCAATTAAGGTATCGTGATCTTCTCAAGGTATTTTCTTATTAAGTACTTTACCCTTTTCGGAGAAGTCTTCTAGTGAAATTGCCTTAATACATAAAGTAGAATGGGGATTTGTTAATGTTCCTCTCCATTGTGTTAATTTATCATTAGACATAGTTTCGGGACCAGTTAAATTAAAAACTGTGACTTCCTTGCAAATTTAGAGATTTTATTTGTTACTAGGTAATGACCTAGCTAGACTAGTAGTGATAAGGTAATGCTAATCCAGCCAGGTTACGAAATTAAGGAATAATTGAATAAATGAAATGACAATTCTACGACTAGCCTTTACATCAAGAAGAGTGCAAGTATATACTTTTTCCATTCTTAAATCAAGTTCGAATTGCCTAGTTCACGTCAATGTTATATTTCGCTCTAAATAGACCACGAATTAGTTCGAGGGAATCGGGAACGCATTATGAGATCTAGGGACTACCATTGTGCTGTAGAAAAGTCAGACTGACCTAGCTGATGGTTGGTTACATTATAAAATATGTTAAGTGTTGACTGTGTAACAATGTAGCAATAAATAGCCTACACTTTTACCAATAATAAAATGAAAATATTTTCCATCAAAATATTAATTATTTGTTATATAAAAACACAAAGAATGAGACGTTGTAGAAAGTGTGTAACTGTTATAAAATGAACTCTAGGTTTATGCAAAACCGCTGTTCGTGGAAATTTGAAATAGTTTTTTTTTTAAAAAAACACCTTGCCGAATGTTTACGGATACAAATTAAGGTTCAAGAATAGATACCGACACTCTGTAATCAATAAATACAAAAGTTCTCTTATCTGCAACTGATGCTTTAAAAAAGGCACTATGCAAATATTAGGAATTGATTTTTTAGTAAAATTAATAAGATTGCTATTTTCTTTAAATTGTATTAAACATAAATCACTAGCTATACGAATGTACATTATTGTGTGGAATGAGGTTATAAAGCAAAAAGTCTTACTGAGTCAGTCAGCTCCTAAGTCTTATCAGTGAAACATATATTCTGTAAAACCAGGCATTGGCAAAAGTCTAATTCGGTTAATAAAAAATTAGAACAAACTTCCGTGCTGACGTAGAAACAGAATGGTTCTTATCTAATGATGGACAGTCGTCGCTACAAAATGGTTCTTATCTAATGATGGACAGACATCGCTGCTGGCTTAGTATGTTAAAACATGTTGCTGGTTTAGAATATTAAGGAATTATCATATTTGGACCTAACTAATGCCAAACGAATATAGATAAACTACAAATTTGAGTTCTACCTTATGTCAAATGACGTAAATTAAGCCGGTTTTGACCAGGAGAAACTGATTCTTGCCTGAAGAGAGCGGACATATTTCCTCATCGATACCTTAAACCTGACACAAGATGCGTATAAACAGACCACGCATTAAAGGGTCAGGTCAGTCCCGTATCGACGAGGAAATAGACTTGTCTTCTCATATCAGGTAAAACAATTGTATATGTCGTAACTTCTTTAGGAATAAGTACTTTTAATGTTTGAGATTTTAATAGTAACATTGTTATGTTTAGCAACATTGTTCACTTAATACTTTTATTTATAATATATTGTAACGAAATGTTTAAATATTCTAAATAATTCATATTTAATTATATTTATGTAATTTTTATTGTAAAGGTTGAATACACTACCAACTTCATGTTTAGATTTAATGTTGAAATAAAGCATTCTTTAAGCAAGAAAGAGTAATATCTAGCAACATATTCTAAATCAATATTCTATTTTAAAAAAGTAAAATGCATTTCTTTAAATTAATTGTTACATTAATTATGGTCATTACATTTTTATACTTTTGGCTATCTTGAAATTGATCGAGAATTAACTATTTGTATAATATTCTAAACTACGAATTAATGAAGTTGGAAAGCTTGAAAAAGGAAAATATAATATGTATTGCATGAATTTTTATTATAAAGTTTTTAGATGTGTTTCTAGAATGTAGTCGATATATGTGTGTTGATTAATTAAATAAAGTCAGTTCCATATCGACGAGGAAATAGACTTTTGCCTTCTCATTTCAGATGTAGTGTAGCCTGTTTTATCATCGTGGCGGCACGCTTTTAAGAGAGCTCTCTCTCTCTCTCTCTCTCTCTCTCTCTCTCTCTCTCTCTCTCTCGCTCTCTCTCTCTCTCTCACCATGGATATTGACGCTCCCTAACTTATGAGTAATTCCTTCTCATAGCAAGAAATGAGAAGAAGGTTATGACAAGCTAATCACAACCCACATAACAGAAAACTGTCATAACACAAAGGAAAATTATGAGTAAAATGAAATGTTATGTAAATTCTTGAGCTCATTAGTTTCTTTGTTATTTAATTATTATATTATTCACCCAACATATCAATTACGTAAAGCCATAAATATGTGCATGTATTATTCATTTATTTATATTTGTTTATTCATTTATTTATTTATTATTTATTTATTTATTTATTTATTTATTTATTTATTTATTTATTTATTTATTTATTTATTTATTAAGTACAATGGCACACTGGTTCAAAATGTAGACGACATTTTTCAAAGTGTTTAATGTTTAGGTCAGCATCTTTAAATACAGTCAAACACGCTATATATATATATATATATATATATATATATATATATATATATATATATATATATATATATATATATATATATATATATATATATATATATATATATATATATAAGTCGGAAAGAAGGCATAAAAACACCTGTCAGATATTTTATTTATGACTTGATATGATGTCTGAGCTTGGGAAGAATTTGTATACAGAAATGCACCAACACATGGAGATTTACTGTACTTGCTTGTATTGTATTTACACATGCATCTATAGTAGGTACCTACAAATTGTTTAAGGTATTGTCTTACGATGAGATAAACTAATGACCATTATTTGCATTAATAAAGACAATAATCCAATACTGGACAAAGCACGCCCTTGCTATTGCCCATAGTCAATGTTCTTAACTATGTGACCCAAATATTTCAGATTGCCAAATTGTTTGCACTCGGAATAAATCCTCGATCGCTAAGTTGAGATAGTAAACTCTAGCTCGCATCTAAGGCATTGATAGATTGGTGTTAGATCTTTTCTTTCTTTGCAATCTTGAGATATCTATAAAGGTGGAAAGGCTATCACAGTGCTGTCGAACATGAAGCCCGTGGGCTGATTCTAAATGGACCGTCATAGATCGAGCACTTTTTTTTGTGCATTTATGTAAAAGACGTCCATGGCATACTTTCATGTATATATTCATACTTTCATGTATATATTCTTAACCAGGTAAACAAATTAAAAATGTTTATAGCCGTTGCTTTTAAGTTTTCTGCTGCGGCCCTTGGCTTCAAGAAAATAAATTCCACTGGCCCATGATATCAAAAATGTTGGATATCACTAGGCTAGCGGTTCAGACAAACATATTTTTTTTTTATAAATATTGCATGCTGATGAGATAATACTATTATGGTACCTCTTGTGTTTTGCCATTTCAACCTAAAATTAAGGTTAGTAAGTAAAAACAGCCAGCCAGAGATTGAGATGTATATTCAACACACACACACACACACACACACACACACACACACACACACACACGGTGAAATAACGCAAGACAAAATGCGCGCTGACATAAGCGCGCAGTCAAAATCAAAAGTGCGTAGTGATAAATGCACGCTGGACATAGGACATAAGCGCGCAGACATAAGTGGGCCAAAGACCGTGTGAACAATGTTCTTACAATATAATGCATTAAATAAATAAAACATATTTTTTTTATTTTTATGTTTATTATTCTATACACTGCGGGCGCCCTTTACACACTTGATCTGAAATGTTAACAAACCTTTTTATTGACTCGTACAAATATTGGAAGAAAGGAGAATACAGTCGACTCCACTTAACTGCACATCGGTTAACTGCACACTCCGGATAAATGCACGTAATCACACCGGTCCCGTTTTTCGGCCAATGCTTAAAAATGTACTGTACCGTACTCCGGTTAACTGCACACTCTGGTTAACTGCACGGTCTCGTGATGGGCCCGAGGGTGCAAAACTAGCTTGATTTATGTACGAATCATATGTAGACAGTAGAAATGTTATAGTTATCAATTAACCCTTTTTTATTGCCTTATCAGCCGTAAAATTACTCTTGTCTGGACCGCTAGCCTAGTGCTGTCCAACCTTTTTGACACCATAGCATTTGTCTTGCCGCAGCAGAAAATTTATGAAGGTCCTTCATTAATTGCTTTAAATGACCTTTGACCTTGGTTCTCCATACCGCATAGTGCTCAAGACTAAACGAATTGGGAATACATTCATCATTACCTAAATGTAAAGGACGAGAAAAAAGAAATGTTCTTTCAAAGCTGTTTATGTAGAACAGGGAGAAGAATTCCAGCTATCTCACTTCTACCCTTTCTAGCTAAATAGTTTAAACATTCGGCCGTTAATTTAGATAACCTGGTTCAAATCCCTATTACATCGTCAACCTTTGTGTCAACCATCCCAAAGATACCATTGCGTATTGTATTATTCAACACCAAATCATTAGGGTCACCGGAAAAAAAGGCACATAAATAATTTGATCAACGATCTGAATAATGTAACACCTAACTCAACGAACCAAAATACTTGGCGCTAATAAGAACTACATTTCTTTTCCAATAGTAATACTATAATAATAATTTAAGAACATGAAACAAAGTCAGAAAAACATGAGGCAGTTCACTATGTTGTAATACCATAATGGTACTGTGAATTGGCATGCACATTTTCCAATTAATGAGTATTAATGGATTCGTCAAGGAAGTAACGATAAGACGTCAACAGTTGTATAAACCCTGAGACAACAACATTACGTAGAAGGAAGTTCGCATGTTAGCATTTATTGTGCCATATTCATTTCATGTCGGTCCATGCTTGCTGTAACGTGACATGAATAGTTTAAGAAATGAATTATCTTACATTCCATGATTTTGGAATATCAAAGCGAGAAATGTGATGTTATCCCATAAATTACTGACTCAGGCTATCTGGTGGAGGTTTGTTACCGAAACAGCAGAGTTGCAGGATAGTGATGGTATCAATGTGCCCAGCCGAAGAATCACATTCTTCTTGTCAGACGTTTGTTGTACAGTCAGTTAGAGCTAATATTACTGTCCATTATTATAAGTATTTAGAACTTGCTGTTTTGCTTAATGTGCAAAATACATGTAATATACATTTCACAGGGCTAACCGTATTAAGACTCATTGGATCAGTACGCTGTAATCTAGCTCGATTCGCATCGGACTTTGCATTGAGTTCTACGTAATCACACACACACACACACACACACACACACACACACACACACACACACACATATATATATATATATATATATATATATATATATATATATATATATATATATATATATATATATATATGGTGTATAATAACGTTGTCTTTTGACATTTAGATAACCAAATCTGCTCTATATTCTCGAAAGTTGATAGTGTTGGGAATGACACTGTGTTTATGTAACGTCACTATGCGATATTGAAAAGCATCAAGTCGTTCCCCTGCCACTCTCGCGCTGGTGACATTGCCGTCATCGCAAAAAGAAAATTACATGATAAAATATCTTAAACACAACACATCCTTTAATTTCTGCCACACATCGTTTGAACTAGTTGAAACAACAACTCACAATAGAACAAAGGTCAGTCCATTTTTTGTGTGCCTTTACCGCCCTCCTCTTAGAAGAAAAAACAAGCTGAACGAATCTAACTTTTTGGAGCAGTTTCCTAATATCCTGGAGTATGGAAAATCGATAGATGGCAACCTGATTATTTTTTTAGAGATTTCATTTTTCACTTTGACTGTCCTGGAAACTCACACACATCAAAACTCCCAGATTCTATTCATGTTATCAACCTTAAACACTCCCCAACCCAATATGGTCACAACTTAGACTGGATGTTTCATAGACCTCATGATAATAGTCTACTGTACACCCGTGTATTCCACTAACTTTCATCAGATCACATGTGCATTATGTGCCATCTGAAAGTTTCAGTCATGCTCCGAATGCTAAATATAACCAAACTAATGCACGCCATCTAAGCGAATCGAACAACTTGCTTACATTCTACAGCATAACAATTCGATAACTGCATGCATTCGTTACTTGAAAAACATGCCCTAGCCACCAAGTGACTTGAAAAACATGCCCTAGCCACCAAGTGCAGAGTATCAATTCAAATGTTTTCTCCGTGGTATAGCAGTTGTAGGAACCAGCTTCGCACTGCTAAAAGATACCGTTGTAAAGCGTAGAGGCTTTCACTTTCCACCAGACTTACTTTTCATAAACAAATATATGAAGTCGTTAAGAAGAACGTCACAAACATAGTCTATTTAGCCAGATTATCCCCCTATAGTACTAAGATCACGGAAAATTTCAGCTGCAAGGAGCTCTTCGAGATTACTAACAAACTAATGTCAAAGAACAAATGTACACTACTTCCAAGTACCTTCTTTGTAGTAGATCTTCCGGACGTGTTTGCAAATTTCTTCGTGACAAGGTACAAAAAAGATATAACCTTGACAACACAATTTAATTTGACTTGAGGTCACTATACAGCTGCGATACAGAATTTCAGCGATAACCGTTTGCATCATTTAAACCTATCTCTATGGATTTAGTACGGACAATCGTGATGAAGAGTGCACCAAAGTCTTGTGAATTTGATCCAATTCCAACATCCCTGCTGCGTGAGTGCTTAGATCAAATATTTTTTTTCACTAACTGATGCTATTAATATATCTCTCTCATCCGGGGAATTCCCATCATTTTTCAAAACTGTCATTGTAAAGCCTCTGCTGAAGAAACCAACACTCGAGCATGACATTTTAAAGAACTAGCGCTCAGTTTCTAATCTTTCGCTCATATAAAAAATCTTAGAAAAAGTTGGTCTAACCCATCTTTATCTCATCTGAATTCAAAGTCTTTTTAGTAATGTACAGGCTGCATATCACCCTTAGCATAGCACTGAAACTACTCTTCTGAAGGACCACTCCAAGTGGTTAAAGCGTCCTACGTGGAAGCGGGAGGTCGTGGGTTTGATCTCTGACCGAGTCATAACAAATACTTACAAAAATGGTACTAACAGCTACCTCGCTTGGCGCTCAGCACTAAGAAGTTATTGTTAGGACTGGTCGGCTTGGTGTCAGGATAATGTGAATGGGTGGGACATCGTGATACTTGTCTGCGGCATGATGCCCCAGTGCTAGATATCACTATAAACTCCCTCACTACATACATCGTAGCGATATGACTGAATTTTCATTTAAAGCTACGTTAAAAATCCTACACACACACACACACACACACACACACACACACACACACACACACACACACTTCTGAAAGTATGTAATGCCATTTTCTCTGTTTTGGATAGCGAAAATTATACTGTCTTCACCCTCCTTGAGTTGTCTGCAGCATTTGACACAATATACCATGATATATTACATCACTGTCTCCAGAATGTATTTGGCAGTCACAATACAGTCTTATGGGGGTTCAAGTCCTACTTAGTCAACAGGACACGAATTGTATGTGCAAACTACACTCCAGCCCAGTTGATCTTTGTTGTGGTGTTCCACAGGGTATGTTGTTGGACCTGTTCTCTTCATTCTATATACTCAACCGTTCTGATGTTGTCATAGATCATTACCTAGTGTCTCACAAACTGTACGCTGATGACACCCAAATATACAAATCTAGCCACCCAACTGAAGCTGATGCAACCATCAAAGGAGTAGAGAGGTGCATTTCTGATGTGAAATTATGGATGACATGTAACAAGCGGTAAAACTGAGTTCATCCTGATCACAACGCAAAGACATTCTCCTTCACATCCTTGACCTCAAACAATTAATATCACCAACAACAACATGAAACGCACACAGTCAGTGCAAAACCTTTGATGTTACTCTGGACAGTACTCTCACATTGCACCAACATGTCATGAACATATGCAAGGCTGCATATTTTGAGCTGAAACGCATAAGCTGCATTCGCAAATATCTTTCAGTTTATGCCACTAAAACACTTGTGTGTTCATTAGTACTTTCAAGACTCAATTACTGCAATTCAGTAATGTCTGGATCGTCTCAATATCTACTCCAGAAACTTCCAAAAGCTCAAAACACAGCTGCTCGGATCATCTTTAGAGTACCACAATCAGAGCACACCTCCCACGCAACTATGTACCCTATACTGACTATCCATTCGATCCAGAATCAAACACAAAATGTGTGTTCTCTGTGCTACGTTTCACTGAAGTACTGAAGTCAAACATAATTATCTGGTAATATCCACCTATACACACCAGCAAGATACTTACGTCCCTTTTCTGATAATCGTATACTCATTATTCCACTATGAAAAAAAGTCATATGGAAAACGTTCTTTTGCATACCAGGGCCCAGCAACGTGGAATCAATTGCCCATAAAAATTAGACACAAAGACACGGTGATTCCTTTCAAGAGTGCTCTTAAAACTTACCTCTTTCAACTGACAGAATAAACTTAAAGACCTAATAATGTTTCATACCTTAAATATTTTCAGCATGTTTTATATTTTCTAATTTCATAGTGTTTTGATTTTTGTATTTTGTAGTCATATCATTATATATGTTGTAAAGCGCTTAGAGCTTCTAAAGATTAGACGCTATGCAAAGTCCTCTTCTTTATTATTGTTATTATTATTATTATTATTATTATTATTATTATTATTATTATTATTATTATCTTTGTATATATGCGCGCCTGCTTGTTGCGCGTATTTGTCGGGTTATTTATCACTTTGCGCTTTTGTCTTGCGCGTTGTTGTAATATATATATATATATATATATATATATATATATATATATATATATATATATATATATATATAATTTACCAATCAGACGTATGCTGTGGATACTATTTTGTATATTTGGTTGGAAAAGAATCATGACCCTATTATTTTAGGAGATAAAATACGAAATCATTTTGTTTTCTTCAGAATTAATACAATTAGGAGTTCTGCATGATTGTTCAATATTAATATGACATTGTGCCATTAAGAGCCCGATACCACCTACATATTTAGGAGTTCGGATCTAGATACCGTGACCTTTACAATTAACATGCGTCCAGATACCTTTACGTTACGGATCACTGCCATCTCACCTCTGTCTGCGTGGGTTCGAGTTTCAGATTCGGCCAGCTTAGGTATGTTAGAAAGCTGGCCAGTAGAATCACGTGGGCCTGTTGTTCTTTTCTGCGGTTTTCCCCGGGTTCGTCATCCACCATTTAAACTGGCCGCAATGTATAACCTATCGTGTGCTGAAAAATGGCTTTAAATCCTAAAACAACTACAACAACCAGATACCTTGGCCATTGCAATATTTTTCCTCCAGATACCATGACCAATGAACCGCTCCGGTGGTCTAGTGGTTAGAGCGTCCGTCGGTTCGATCCCCGGCCGAGTCGTACTAAAGACTTACAAAAATGGTACTAACAGCTGCCTCGCTTGACGCTCATCATTAAGAGGTTAGTGTTAGGACTGGTCGGCCTGGTGTCAGGATAATGTGACTGGGTGAGACATCATGCTACATGTCTGCGGCATGATGTCTCAGTGCTAGACATCACGATAAACTGCCTCACTGCAGACATCGTAGCGATATGACTGAAAAATTGTTAAAGCTACGTTAAAAATCCTAATCAAACAAACAAACCATGACCAATACAAAATTCTTGCGTCCAGAACCGTAACCACCACAGTATTATTGTATCCAGATGTTATGACAGTTACAATATTCATGCATCTAGATACAGTGACAGTTAATAATTTTTTTTTTGCATCAAAATTACGTGACTGTTACAATACTTACGAATCTAGATACCCATGACTGTTGAAATCTTTTGCATCAAAATTACGTGACTGTTACAATATTTACGAATCTAGATACCCATGACTGTTGAAATCTTTTGCATCAAAATTACGTGACGGTTACAATATTTACGAATCTAGATACCCGTGACTGTTGAAATCTTTTGCATCAAAATTACGTGACTGTTACAATATTTACGAATCTAGATACCCGTGACTGTTGAAATCTTTTGCATCAAAATTACGTGACTGTTACAATATTTACGAATCTAGATACCGTGACTGTTGAAATCTTTTGCATCAAAATTACGTGACTGTTACAATATTTACGAATCTAGATACCGTGACCGTTAAAATTGTTTGCATGCAGTTACCGTGACCGTTTCAAAATTTGCAAACTGATGGCAAGACAAATACCAAGGAGTGTTTAGGATTTATTTCTTTTGTTACTGCTTTTTTTGTTTCCATCAGCATTTAAGGCATATAAAGCTATATTTGGTTCGTTGTTTGATTGCTTAGTTGGTTATCTGATTGGTTGATTGACTAATTGGTTTTATATACCGAAAATATTCCTCTTTACTTACTGGATTAAACCGATAAGGGTGCCACTGATAAATCTGGACACGACTTCGTGTCGATAAGACCGGATTGCTGCATGGCTATGTTGTATCACCCAGCATCCAGCCATGTATATGACTGAGCATATATGATGTTATGAATGCAATTTTTTGATGACATCTGGATAGGGAATGATAACGGATGTTTATCAGTTAGTTTTTGAGATGTCTCTATGGAGCTTGTTTTCTACCAGTCTGTTTCATGTGTCCGAAAGAAAGGTTATTAACATGGAGTCTTCTGTCGTGAATTTTACTGACGAATGGGAATTGTTTGCTTAAGTCGTCCAAACTCCACACAGATCCGATAAGAGGAGAAGCCCTCAGAGACGACTTAGAGCAAAGCTAAACACAAATTAAGACCATTTTGGTATAGTTCGTTCCGGTGGCGATGTAAAATCTCTCAATAGAACAGTACGTGCAAAACAGAGAATGTAAATTTCATGACATATAAGATCAGCAGCCTTAAGTCAGAGAAAAAAAAAAGTTTAAATTAAATTATCTAGATTCAGATCTGAATGGATGAAAAAAAAAGAGCTTACCGAAAGTCTAGTTGCATTTCTTTTTATTCATTCAGCTTCTCTCTCTCTCTCTCTCTCTCTCTCTCTCTCTCTCTCTCTCTCTCTCTCTCTCTCTCTCCTTGTTACTTGTTTTTTTTTGTTAGCATTCTTTCTAATGTTGTGAATGATGTGGTTATTACTGTTAATACCGAAAAACAATGAATTGTCCGGGATAAAATCTACAGTTACACCGCATTACATTAAGAAGCATGGCGCTGTTGCTCCTCCTTTTGTAGACCGGTACTGACTAGGATGTCATTTTACTACCGGAATTGAAACCAGTCGTATGCCACATCTAAAGTGTAGACTTTTTAAATTAAAACCTTTCTTTTAATTTTTTTTAATTTGTTTTGTTTTGCAGCTGCCTTTGACAAATAGCTCGTAGATGTTTCTTTGGACTTCTACACGGGTAATAGAACTCGAAACACTTCTAGGGGTTTTCCGGGATAGGATGGGATCCAATATTAGCATGCACAGTTTGTGAATTAGTCCATCTTAATGTAAGCGTTGATTGACAGTTGAAATCAAACTTTCAACATGTTTTGAAAGCTTCATCAAACAGTGGGAAGGAATTTCATTCATTAATTAGCAATAACAAACTTTGTATCGATTATAGGATGTTATTAAATAAGTTGTAATTTGAAGAAACACACGGTGCTCAAACAACGTCGCTATTGTCTCTGATTAACCGGTAATCTGTTTATTATTTCATAAAACAGGGAGGAATGTTAATAAAAACAGACTGTTGTTAAAAGATGTTAAAATGCTGTGAAATTATTTTGCAATATATGTGCAAACGGTGAAGATATAAATTGGAGCTGGTACGACAGCAATGAATCGCTATTGCAAATACCCACATATTTTTATCTGGATAGTCTGATTTCAATACCTCCAATTCGCCACTACTCACCCCAAACCCTACAAAGTGATGCAGGGATCATATTGAAAAATCCGATCCAGCGGTCGTAATGTCAAATCAGAACACATAGGCTTAATTCCAAATCTGATAAAGGGGCATATAACCAGTCAAACCCATGGAGCATAATCCGACCATGCGGGGTGGGTGGTGGTGGTGGGGGTTAATAGTGCAAAATGTATTACATATGACGTTTCTTCCTGCTATGATTGCATATATAATATCTGAAGATGTATTTATATTAGAAATTGGTCTATGTCTAACATTTGTCCCTTCTAGCCCTACAAAGAACACAAGGGGTTGGAGAAATATTCCAGTGGAATCATACATACATACATACATACATACATACATACATACATACATACATACATACATACATACATACACACACACACATACACGCATACATACTTACGTACATAAGTACATACATACGTACGTATGTACACACGTGCGTACGTACGTACACACGTGCGTGTGTGCATGCGTACGTACGTACGTACCTACACACACACACACTTACATACATACATACACACACACACACACACACACACACACACACACACATACATACATACATACATACATACATACATACATACATACATACATACATACATACATACATGCGTACGTACGTACGTACAAAGTTACAAACAGTGCTCCTACTTATATTCATTTTGCGAGCAAATATTTTAGGTAGAAATAAGTGGAGGAAAAAACTATCTGACCCTACTCACCGAGGGTATGATCAAAGTTCCAATTCCTTCTATTAGCCCCTTAATATCTATTTTCTTCTCTCCATCCGCATCATCGGAACTTGCAGACGACACAGTAGAGATGTTACTAATTTTCCGGTTGCCAAATTTCTGAAAATCCTCGAAAGTTTCTGAACATCCTGTGGAGCAAGATCTTTCTAAAGAACCTCTCTTGAGGTTACTATTAGGATCAGTAACAGTTCTGGATAAGTTAAACTTCGGGTCTGTCGCGGTCTTTGATAAAATACTTTGGGGATCTGTCGATGCCCTTTTTAAGTGTTCAATGTGGTCAACGCTGGCTCTGGCGAAAGGGCAAGCCATGCCCGTACAAGACTAGAAGTAAAAACAATAATAAATTCTCAGTGGTGGGGAAAAATCAGCATTCTAAATCACATGTAATCATAGTCTCACGCGCACCCTCTTAGCTGGAATCTGACAAGGCGAAATCCCAGGCGCTCTGTAGGTTGGCTACTACACGAATAATTGGCCAAACGGGAAGCTATGTTTATTCCCATTTGACTCACAGATACCATGTCCTCCAGATCGGTGTAAAATGCAATAACTGGTAACAATATAGCTGAGAGGAGATCTCTCTTGCCTTTACACGTAGCATATTGAACATTTTCACTTACATCAATAGTTTACAAGTGTCCTAATCGATGCCAAAATCCTACAGCGCCCGTACCATTAAAGTCACTGTTACAGTTCACCTTGGGTGGGTTGGCTGGTATATTTAGTCTTGATCTCTCTTACAATATCAGTCACTCGTTTTTCAACCGCGCATTTCCCATAAAGTCACCTGTTTCACTGCCATAAAACTTATCGCCTTTATGTATATGCCACAAATAAACTCACTCTTTATGCTCAACCTAACTTTGGTGAAACAGTTAGGAGTAGGAATTTTCCATTAAGAGACACATGTTTTAATAAACATGACGATAATATCTCGCAGCAAGACTAGCATACGGATTTTAGATACGGGCGGTATTATTTCACGCTCATGATACATCTGAGGTGGCAATGTACGGAAAAAAATGTCGCTCTACATTTAATATAGTGTACTTTCTTTATTGATTATGCGACACAGTTATAACTTCGTTCAGGGGAAAGAGTACTAATAAAGGGAAAATTACGAATGAGGAAAGAGTAAGAATGGGGCGACTGAGTTTTTTTAGTTTTGTAATTACTGTTTCATCCGCTGTACATAGAAAGTAAGCTCTCTCATGCATAAAGATCTGACGAGAAAACCGTGGAGGACCTGTCAGTTATGCATGCGTGGAATTTAGAAAGCAGAGCAAACATTTAGTTGTCCATCCAAAACAGACATATCCTTTAGTAATAATTTAAAACTAAAGTCATCACTGGCATTCAACCAATCAAGCATATCTGACTCATTCGAATAAGTGACTGACTCTGTTTTCATCCTTGTAAACCTTTGTTCTTGACAACGAAGACAATTCTTCTAACCTGCATTTTTTTTAATTTAAAAACTAAATATTTACCGGCATAACCATTAACATGTTAAAATGTGTTCCCAAGATTTTCCCAGCCCGTATGCAAAAATTATAAATACATATTATGTTTTCAAGCATGTGATTAGATCATTATTTTCTTGTCTCCAAAAAAGATAACTGTTAATTAAATATTTTTTGTGAGGTAAAGATGAAGAATTCCAGTGAGAGGAGACATACACTTTTGATACTTCAGTACACACACATGAGAGGAGACATACACCATTTGATACTTCAGTACACATACACGTGAGAGGCGACATACACTACTGATACTTCAGTACACACACACACACACACACACACACACACACACACACACACACACATGCGTTTTCAAATATCACCTCTTTTACTACAAATACCATCAACAAACCGTTGCTTCTGTTCAAGATAAGAAATGAAAAATAAAAAACCACATTCTTACAGCTTTTAAACTTCATACATTACAGACAGATTATCTTTTTCTTGGGGGGGGGAGGGGGCAAGGGGGATTCAACGTCATTTCTGAGCGCAATATAGTTAATACATGTCGGCCAGTATAAGAAAAAGAAGAATCGGGGAAAGCACTGGTGAGAACCACCGACCCATGGGAAGCTACTGGCAAGATTTATCATTTACCCAGGTCTTAGACTCGAACCCACGCGGAAAGATTATTATTCTGTGGCCCCCGGGCAGAAACCATTGTTAAAAGGACAACTCAATGCTTATACTGCATTCTAAGTGCCGTCACCGACAAATGCATTGTTAAACAACCATTCCTTACTTACAATGGTGGAAGAGGACGGGTGGGATTTTCTTTGTAAATAATGAAGACTAAAGTATGCTACATCTGTGCTGAACTGCAAGAATAAAGTGGATAAGAGGTTTCCTTTACGAATATTTTGTGTTCTTCATCTTTGAAGATATACATGTACAGTAAAGCACTATCTGTCCGCGGGCCCCACAATCACATGTCTGTCTGAGTGGGTTCGAGTCTAAGACTTACTGCCTTGCAGGTCGGCTTTAGTTAAGTTAACCTAAAAGAAAATTCGAAATGGAGTCTTTAAAGCAGCTAACAACACCTCCTTGGTCTGGAGAGGGATGGGCTCCGCCAGACGACTTTTGCCCAAGACACACTGATAATGCTGGACAAATCCGAAGTTACCATATCGGATCGGTCGTCGTCCGGGTCAATAAAAACCACGCCTGTTGTTGTCCAACATGACGGAGGTGACAAGTGTGCAACTGGAACGTTGCATACCATCAGATCGAGAGACAGCATCGCCATCGATACCTGGAATATTAAAACTCTGGCGCAAATCTGAAGAGTCCAAGAGTTGACACATGAGCTGGAACACTATACATGGCACATTCTGGGACTCTGGAAAGTCAGATGGAAAGCCCTAGGGGAACACCAAACTGTAGATGGGCATATATTCTACTATAGTCAAGAGTTGGACAAGTCCATAAATGGAGTAAGATTCCTTGTAAACAAAGCCATCAAGGGATATGTGCTTGAATGCCGCACCATATCTAGCAGAATTATCTCCATTCTTCTGAAAGCATCTACCTTTAACATCACAATTATCCAAGCCTGTGGTCCAACTACTGATTATGATGATGACGAAATGGAGGAATTTTACAACTAAATCCATGGCATTCTAAACATGGTCAGTAAAAAGGACATCCTCGGCCAACACCCTGGGCCAACACAAAGCTTCACGACGCACCAAATGGAACCAATCATAACCGGATCGACTACATATTGATTCAAATTCTTTACCGATCTGGCATCAATAGAGCAAAAGCAAGAACGTTCCCAGGTGCTGATAATGGGAGTTATCACGACCTTGTGATTATGAACTTCCGAGTGAGGCTAAAGAAAATAAAAAGCCAGAGAACATCAGACTCAAATTCAACCTTGAATAACAGACGGATCCTAGCATTTGCAAGTCATTCCAAGCCACAATTGCAGGAAAATTTGCTCCACACCTTGGGATGGATGTTGATGTTAAAGTGATGACATATTTTCAACTCAGTCATGACAGCAGCTGCCAAGGACATCATTGGCATCCAACGCTCAAACATAAAACCTGGGTTACAGAAGAGATTCTGAATCAGTGTGATGCCCGAAGAGTGACCTAAACAAACACCAGACACACAAAAGGGGCAATAGTACCGAGAAACAAAGAAACATATCTGAAACAAAACTTGAAGAAAGCAAAAGAAGATTGGATTAGACAAAATTGCACATATATATAGTGAGCAGTCTGATAAAGATTAACAGCAAAAAGGCATTCCAAATTATGAAAGACCACACCAGACAGAAGCAGCCAAGAGGCAGTACCATTCAAGAAGAAAATGGAAAATGCCTCACAGAAGCGAGAGACTTTGCAGAAAGATGGACTAAGTACTTTAACGAACTCTACAACCATCAGTCCACAGGAGATCCAGAGGTGCTTTAAGTTCAAATCTCCACAAATGAGGATAATTTTCCCATTATCAAAGAAGCAGCAGAGTCAGGAATACAAGCACTGAAGAATGGGACGGCAGCAGGAGTAGACAACATTCCAGCTGAACTAATCAAGAATGGGGAGACAGTGAAAGAGCTACTAAAACAAATCTGGCAGACAGGTGAATGGCCAACACAGTGGACCCAGTCACTGATTATAACACTACCACAAAAAAGGAATCTCCAGCTGTGCCAAAGTTACATAATTATCAGTTTGATCAGCCATGCTAGTAAGGTGATGCTGAAGCACACCTTGAACAGACTGCAACCACAGGCAGAAGAAATATTCGCTGAAGACCAGGCAGGGTTCCGGAGTGAAAGAAGCACAACAGAACAAATGTTCAATCTTAGGGTTCTGTGTGAAAAGTACTCACAACATCAACAAGACCTTTATCATGTTTTCATTGATTTTAAAATGGTCATTGACAAATTATGTCATGAGGCATTGTGGGTCAAACGTTTACCAATACCATGAATCAGATGTACGCCAAGGCTACCAGTGCAGTAATTGATCAAGTGTCTGTTGGGGATGTGGATCCAGACAACAGTTGGAGTACCTTAAGGCTGTCTCCTGTCACCCACGTTTAAACATCTACTTAGAGCACAACAGGAACGAAGCCATTGAAAACCACTGTGTGACAGTCAGCATTAGTGTGCGCAACATCACCAACCTACGCTTTTCAGACAACATTGATGGAATGTCAGGCAGTGAAGACGAGCTTGCCACATTAATGGAGAACATGGATGAAACATCTTCCAGATTTGAAATGGAGATAAGCGCTGAGAAGACAAAGCTGATGACAAATAGTGGCAAACAAATCTCAGCCATGATTAAAGTCAGAGGACAGGAACTGGAAACAGTGAGCCAGTTCAAATATCTTGGTTCCATAATCACGGAAGAGGGATCGTGAGCAGACATTTTGTCACGAACAGCACAAACAACGGCTGCTATGTCAAAGCTAATACCCATCTGCAGAGACAAGAATATGTCTTAAAACTAAAATCAGACTCGTGAGAGCACTAGTCATCTCAGTCTTTTTGTATTCATGTGAGGCCTGGACCCTGACAGCAGAATTACAAAGAAAAATCCTGCTACTTGAAACGAGATGCTACAGAACCATCCTTATCATCTCTTACATGGAAGACATCACAAATGAAGAAGTGCGTAACACAATCAGGTACAAAGCAGGCCAATAAGAAGACCCCTTCACCACTGTCAAAAAGAGAAAGCTGAAATGGTATGGCCATGTCACTAGAGCCAATATTCTATCCACAACAGTCATGCAGGGCAGCGTTCAGGGTGGCAGAAGGAGAGGTAGACAGAGACAACAATGGAATGACAACATTACAGAATGGACCAGGTAAGGTTTTGCGGAAACACAGGCATTGGCACATGATAGATACAAATGAAGGGAACTGGTCAGATGTTCAGCGGCATCTACTCGACGACCACACTAGGTCAAGAGACTTGTGATGATGATGGTAATGTATAGTAAAACAAATTGGTACGGACACAGACCGCACCGCTCTTACACTCCTTGCTGCGGTTATAGATCCTACTCAAGTATAACATAAACTGTACTGTTCTCTCATCATCAGTATTCTTATAGACATCATTTTCATAACAACTCTATTAGATAAACGTAATATTTATACATATCAGAACATTTTAATTGTTGTGCAACAAGTTTGGACCGTTTATGAAATGTGTTTTAGTCATCTCAGATATTAGATTACTGTATGATTGTGGTAGCTAAACAGCTAGGAGTAAACCACCAGTCTTAGCTTACCGCTCCTGTGACCTAGTGATTAGAGCGGACGCCGCGGACGCGGGAGGTCGTGAGTTCGATTCTCGGCCGAGTCATACCAAATATTTACACAAATGGTACTAACAGCAGCCTCGCTTGGCGCTCAGCATTAAGAGGTTAGTGTTAGGACTGGTTGGCCAGGTGTCAGGATAATGTGACTGGGTAGGGCATCATGCTACATATCTACAGCATGATGCCCCAATGCTAGACATCACTATCAACTGCCTCACTGCAGAAATCGTAGCGATATGACTGAAAAATTGTTAAAGTTACGTTAATAATCCTAATCAAACAAACAAACAAATCAGTCATGAGCTTGCAACCAGTTAGCTGTGCACGTGATTAATTCATTTGTCCAGCTCGATACAGCACAGATGCAATCTTGCTGACCATCACTATGGTATCATGTTCTCGAGTTGTCTGTTTGTGAATAATGTGAAAATACATCATCATCATCACCATCATCATCAAATATCAATCTCGTAAACCAATAGGTCGTTGGGGCACCACATTTGACCTTACAAACAATTCTCTCCATCTTTCCCTGTTGTCTACTGACCTTTGTGAACACCATATTATCTTGAGTTGTATCTTTTTATTTTCCTTTTTGTAAATAATGTGAAAGTGATATATCTTAAAACCAGTTAGCACGTAAATTGTAACATGTGGGTTACGGTTTTTTTTAAAAAAAATGGCTAATAAATGTTATAATGCTTTTTCATGTATCGATGTGTCAGATCTTTAGAGATCACTGTTCTTTTTAAAGTGATATGGACAGAAAAAATCTCTATAAATGTACGAAAAGGGATTTTGTATTGGTTAACAACACGGACGAAGTCGCTGATTGAATTAAGAAATACTTATAAACGAATGGAGTGATGAAGCCATTGAATCAGCTGCAAAGGAAATCGAAAGGGTACGGATGAAACTAGTAATATTGCAAATGTGGCTACACATCCTTGCTCTTGCTATTTATTTCCTGGGATCGAATTCAGGAACGCAAATTTGCAGAACAAGTGTGTTACCCTGCTACTATTTCCCCACCCTCGGCACAAGCGTTAAAATACCAAGAAATCTCGCTATCTTGACGAGAAAGAATGCACGATTAACCTAAACATCAGCATCTGAATCACTGACTTCAACCAGAATGTTGTCTCGTCTGAGGCAAGACAAATAATAATTCCAGGCATTCAAATTTATTGCTTCGTTCTCGAAGGATATACTGACATATTTGTTGTTGTGGTTTTTTTTTGTGTGTTTTTGGTTAACATCTTTTCTCAGCGCAAGATACGCTATACATGGTGGCCAGTATAACTTGTGGAGGAAGAACCCGGAAAATCCCAATAAAAATCACCGACCCACGGGAAGCTACTGGCAAACTTTCTCATATACCCGCATTGGCGGTTACATGGCAGTGATCGGTAAAGGCGAGCGCTTAAGACCACTCGGTCACTCAGACCCCGTATATAATAGGATTCAGAATTTATTTGGACATATATAAAACCAACAAATAAAAATAAGCAAATATAAAGAAAAGCAAATCAAACTACGACAAGATAAAGAAAGTTACATATTTAAATCATAAACAATGGTGTAAGATTGTATTTTGAAATGTATTTTGAACATAGGCACAATTGAAATTAAATGGGGATAGCCACAAATGCTTGAATGTTTGGACAAATCAGACGTAACTGTTTGAACTTGTCCTAAACCTAGCACATGACTTGTATTAAAGAGTGATAGTGTGTGTGTGTGTGTGTGTGTGTGTGTGTGTGTGTGTTCAGACGTCTTGATATTATAGCAACGTTGTTATGCCATATGCTGGCCGAATATTCAAGAAACTTTTGTAGCACTTAATTCTATCCAGGACTCAACATTTGAAAAAGTTTAACTTTGAGTAAATTAATTCCTATTAAAGAGAGAACTAACAGGAATGAAAAGTTTGCCGGCTATTGTTTTTCTGAATATTTACTGTTTTTCTGAGGATGCCAAGTCTGGTTTCTAAGATAAAGTTATACGTCTCCGTGAGTTTTTACTAAATTGTACCTATCATGAAACCCGTCAACATTTCGTAAATCTATTGCAGATAATGCAAGCAGGGTTTAAACAGATGACTTTTAATGCTAAAAAAGTCATCGTTGTAAATTCGTTGGCATATAAATCAAGTTATCGTTGTACCTTCTTTTGGCATATAAATCAAGTTATCGTTGTACCTTCTTTTGGCATATAAATCAAGTTTTCGTTGTACCTTCGTTTGCATAAAAATCAAGTTTTCTTTGTAAAAGGTCAACTACAAAATATTAACTTTATACAAGATTGAGCGTTAATCTTTGTTGACTAAAGTATTAAATTAAAACGTCATCAATCTCAATTCTAAATAAAAAATAAATTGAAACTTCGATGGTGGAAAAGAAAAAAATAAGTAATCGAAAAACATTTAAAAGTTAATCAGGTTTTGGACGATATTACTTTCCCGGCATCACAATTATGTGCCAAATAAGGGCTCTGTTTCAGTTACGTATTTGCGAATCATCAATAGATTGCTTTATTTACTTCGTCCTGTGAAAATATGTACACGTAGATTAAGATAGTAGTCATACACTATTATCGTATATCGATCAAGACAACTTCAACATTTTTAATGGAATATGTTTTAAGGTGAAAAGGAATCTCAGTCAGATAGATAGGATTGTAAGTGAGAAGGACTTCAAGATGCAAATTAACGTTTGATGACCATGAGTAAAAGCAAATATATCTATTGTTTAAGAGTCCCAAACAATCAATTACTTTTGTGATTCTGTATTTCTAGTTTTTATTTCATCACTAGCATTTGCCAGCTTTCAGCCAATCGGAATCCGTCTCTCGAACAATCTGCATAGAGAAAGTTTCCTTTTCGTTTTCCATTTGACTTTGATGACAGTAGCAATCCATTATCAATGCTAAGTCTTTACGGACAAATATATTATAAAGTGAAATGTTAAGAAACACACATATTACAAATGACATGTTAAGTCACACAAACATTGCAAGTGGTGTGTTAAGACACACAAATATTGCAAGTGGCATGTTCGAACACAAAGTATTTCAAATGGCGATTTGAGACAAATTTTGCAATTTGCATGTAAACACACGCAAATATTACAAGCGACATTTCAAGACACATGAGCTTTGTAAGCACATGTTATGATACAAGTGTTGAAAGCAACACGTTTAAATACATCATTATTGATAGTGACACACCGGTATTGTATGTAGCATGTTAAAAGACACATGTATTACAATTAGTATTTTAAGACGCTTAAGAATTGCAAATGGTATGATAAAACCCCAAGTATTGCAAGTGTCATGTTAACACGCACAAGAACTGCAAGCAGCATGTTGAGACACATGTATTACAACTGGTATGTTAACACATACAATTATCACAAGTCGCATGTTGAGACAGGTAAGTATTACAAATGTCATGCTGAAACATATATTACAAGTGACATTTGAGACACAAGAAGTGCAAAAGGCATGTTGAGACACAAAATATTACAAGTGTCATATTACGACATACAAGAATTGCAAGTGACATGTTGAGACAAGAAATTCAAGTCGTATGTTGAAACACATATATAATACAAATGCCATGTTGAGACACACAGTTAATACAAGTGAGATTTGCAACACACAAGTATTATAAGTGGTATGTTAAGATACACAAGTAGTATAAGTGGTATGTTAAGATACACAAGTATTACAAGTGGTATGTTAAGACACACAAGTATTATAAATGGTATGTTAAAACACACAAGTATTACAAGTGCTATGTTAAGATACACAATATTTGCAAGTGGTCTGTTAAGACACACAAGTATTATAAGTGTTATGTTAAAACACACAAGTATTATAAGTGGTATGTTAAGACACACAAGTATTATAAGTGGTATGTTAAGACACACAAGTATTACAAGTGGTATGTTAAGACACACAAGTATTATAAGTGGTATGTTAAAACACACAAGTATTATAAGTGGTATGTTAAGACACACAAGTATTATAAGTGGTATGTTAAGAAACACAAGTATTATAAATGGTATGTTAAGACACACAAGTACTATAAATGGTATGTTAAGACACACAAGTATTACAAGTGGTATGTCAAGAAACAATATTTGCAAGTGGTATCTTATGACACACAAGTATTATAAGTGATATGTTTAAACACACAAGGATTATAAGTGGTATGTTAAGACACACAAGTATTACAAGTGGTATGTTAAGACACACAAGTATTATAAGTGGTATGTTAAGACACACAAGTATTATAAGTGGTATGTTAAGACACACAAGTTTTATATGTGGTATGTTAAGAAACAATATTTGCAAGTGGTATCTTATGACACACAAGTATTATAAGTGGTATGTTAACACACACGAGGATTATAAGTGGTATGTTAAGACACACAAGTATTACAAGTGGTATGTTAAGACACACAAGTATTATAAGTGATATATTAAAACACACACGATTTATAAGTGGTTATTTTAAGTGGTATGTTAAGATACACATATATAACAAGTTGCATGTTGAGACACACAAGAATTGCAAGTGGTATGTTAAGACACACAAGTATTACAAGTGGCATGTTGAGACACACAAGTATTTTAAGTGGCATGTTGAGACACACGAGTATTATAAGTGGTATATTAAGACACACAAGTATTACAAATCTCATGTTGAGACACAATTATTAAATATCAGTCAGAAATGCGAAAAGATACGATCAAAATAAAACGAATGTGTTCAAATACAGGAAACTGAATTTAACCGAATCTAAAACTCTTTGCCCTGAGCATTCAAATCCAGCTCAGTCTTAAAAGCAATGAGATATTATACTTGGAGTGTACCATTGAAACTTTGCATTTGAGCAGAATAACTTTGATCCCATCCAGATCTCAAAATGTTTCAAGAATACGGTATTTGGTTTATGTCTCTGAGCTTTGAGAAACGTTGTCAGTTCTGACGAGACAGTGACCAGAAGAAATATGTGTCATGTTCATTTGCGTTAACGGCCAGCGGAGAACAAAAAAAATGACGATCTTTACTCTGCCTCAGACAATCTCAAGATCAAGTCCCTCGTAGATAAACTGAATGTTTTAAGTTGCTTTAGGTTTCTTGAATGCACATTTTCATCCAAAAATAAGACATGATCAACTGCCGTTTCACATACAAACAGATGTTTTTTCTGTCTTGACAAAGTTTAGAATACTAGTTGATATTAAGATAGATTTGAGATCGAATTAGGATTTATTTGCAATTTAATGTGTTTTGTGTTAGGATGTGTGTGCGTGTGTGTGTGCGATTTAGAATTTCAACGTAGCTTGAACAATTTTAGTAGTATCCTATGATGTTTGCACTGTGACAGTTTATAGGTATGTCTAGCACAATTAGGTTTTTATTCAAATCTTCGTGGAATATGGCTGTTCAAAGACATTGGTCGACCATATGCTGTGATTAAATTTCAGTTTCAAACGGTTCATTTTGATCTGACAGAAGATTTACCTCGGTTTTAAATGTATATGTGTTTCAGTTTATCGAAATTAAACAAATAAACATTATGGAACATATACATGATTCGTTAACAAGATGTCAGTTGACCAAGATTTCTGTCTTGAGCGGGTTTCTATGTACTAAGGTTTAAATATGTCTCCGTATCCACAATCTTGCTTCTGTCGAACCGAATATAACTGAAGTTTATACAGTGGTCTAAATAATGATGTAATTATGTAGTGATCAAGATTATCGAAGCAACAGCGCAATAATGAAATGTTTGTTTGTTTGTTTGATTAAGAATTTTAGCGTAGCTTTAACAATTTTTCAGTTATATCGCTACGATGTCTTGCAGTGAGGCAGTTTATAGTGATGTCTAGCACTGAGACATCATGCCGCAGACATGTAGCATGATGTCTCACCCAGTCACATTATCCTGACACCAGGCCGACCAGTCCCAACACTAACCTCTTAATGATGAGCGTCAAGCGAGGCAGCTGTTAGTACCATTTTTGTAAGTCTTTGGAATTACTCGGACAGGGATCGAACCGACGACCTCCCGCTTCCGCGGCGGACGCTCTAACCACTAGGCCACCGGAGCGGTTCAATAATGAAATGTATTCCTGGTTAGATTACCAAACCAGGCTCCTGACAAGGATGACATAATGCATAAATAGTAAGCTTAAGAAGACAGGAGAAAGTCTTGACCTCAGAGATCTGGATTTGTATAAACAGACATTCTTGAACAAGTGAAAATTGATTGTCTAGACATCGATAGAAAATGTATTTGTTTGATTTTCATACCCTGTTGAGCTTGTCTATGAAACATTGCATGGAACATAGTTAGGTTAACCACAACATGTAACTTGAAATGTATACTTATTGAACTCAATAATATCGTCAGGAAATAGCTGATTCTGCGATTTTGTAAGTCCAAAACAAAAAACAACAAAATAAGAAATGGTAGCAACAAACGTGTTCAGAAAACCATATAAAAACAATTAAGATAGCTCGAACGAGTATCCATACACTATTATATGTTGTTCAAACGTTCTTTAAGTTGAAATTTGTATGTAATCAAACCACTGAAATAGATCCATATGTATAATCACAAACATTTCAATTGTTCATACCTCTTACGAAACCGGAAAAAATATCAAATAAAGAAAACCTAGTCACTTATCGCTACCCTATAGGAATACTGCCTTAAAGCACCAGACACATTGCAGAGATGTTACACTGCGATGCATGCGAACCATAAGCATATGCAACGAAAACAATGCCAAGTAGTACAGGCAAACTATTTTGTAGGTTCCTAAACCAATGTGCTAAACGTATATTGTTATATTGTCCGTACACGTGTACGTACTTCAGTCCACCTGGCTACATTTTATTGAATTTTTCTTCTTTTTCCCTTCTGAGCAAATACTGTGTTTCGATGCCCCAGCGCTGGACATCACCTTAAACTACCACATTGCAGACATCGTAGCGATATGATTGGAAAATTGTTAAAGTTAAAAATCTAAATTTAAATCAAACACAAACTTCTTCAATATGCAGCCCCCTCTCCCGGTTTTCTTAATATGAAAATATCTACACAAGTAAACAACCTTTACCTGAATGCCATCTGATAAATAATTAGTATGTTACCTGTATTTCCTTTGAGACGAATACATCATCATTGTTATTTAATTGTAATTTGAGCTTCCTCGTTGATTTGTTGCACCACGGAAAGACTTCCATATTTTGTCACAAACTGTTTCTGTGGTTATACGAACGTATAATGAATGAGCCATGCTCATTTGTTTTTACGTGCATGTATGTACATATGTGGGTGACTTTGCCACACTCGGAAAATAACCCGCAAATGACTTCACGTGCATTCACTAATACCCAGTAATTGAAATGGTCGCACGCTCTTTCTACAAATCTAACCTAAATTAAGTGTAGCAGACGGTCCCATTTCTATATCGGTATAATAAAATGAAAACTCGTGCACACGTATCTTGTGTAACAAAGATTCTATTAAAATATTGGTGTTCAAACGGAGTATTTATTAACTGCATCAAAACACAGATGCTGTGTATTCCATACGTTTTTAAACATCATTGGGCTACAATGTATACCATACATTTTTAAACATCATTGGGCTAGAAAATGCTATAATATATTTCCATGAATAATCCAAGAGGGAACAAATTAAGAAACATGATCATAAAGCTGTATTGAATACAACTTTTCTGTCACGCATATTTTTGTCGCTTTATTCCTCACGGCCATGATTATTCACATCATATACTTAGATAAGTACTCACCCATCCACCATCTCTCGAACAGTACAGTTATTGAGATTTCTGGACCCATTGTGGAATATAGTTTGGCTCTGTCTTCCATTTTGCTTAACGGATACATCCATAAATGGTGACTTCACAACTCCTACTATGTAAAATTTACTAGACCAATCAGACTCAAGAGTTTAATACCATAAACGTAACAATACAGATACGATACCAATCAGAATCAAGTGTTTAATACCATAAACGTACCAATACAGATTAGGGCATAACCGATTAGCATTTTTCTATCGATTTCCGATTCCGGATTTTGGGCATGAAATTTTTCCGATTCCGAATACGATTCAATTATTCGGAAATGCTAAATCCGTATTTTTTTTTTCTAAAAAAATTCATCTTCCGTTTCCGGGTTTCTGGTATCTGGTTTTGCCGTGTCTAGCATGTTACTTAGTACTTTACCATATCCGGCTTCATTTCCGGTTTTAACCCGTCCGTTCAAATAGATTGTCTCACAGCGTGGTTGTGTTGACCATATTGAACTTTTCTGACTTCTTATTTAACTTTATTAACGCACTATCGAATGACACGCAGTGTTAGACACGGTGCTATAGAAATTCAACTTTATTATTTTTATTATCCGAATCGGTCGTTCCTGCCTTGTCCGACTCCGATTAATCGGAAGCTCATACTATCCGGTGGAATCCGATTTCTGGATTAAAAGTCGGTTATGCCCTAATACAGATCTATAGCAGTCAGACTCAAGGGATTTTATATCACAAACTCAAAACTACGAATAATATACCAAACAGACTAGCATAATCATTGAAGCGAACAAACATAAAGTCAGTTTTGTATTGTCAATATTAATATATATTTCTCAAACCACGCGTTGGTTGAAAAGGTAAAAACGAAATAGAGACGACACAATGCCGCTAAAGAAACCTGAATAGATCTTGTTGGATGAAAGACGAGACTTTTGAAATAAATGTTAAGACTTGCTGGAAAAGGATATAGCGTATACTTCTTGAATTAATCAGACCCAAAAAAAACACATGCAGAGAACTGGTTAGAAAGATACTAATGGATTAAATGTAGAAATATTGTTCTCAAAGTCAGAGCAGAAAACAGGATTATTCTTAAAACTAGACTTAAACAATATCCGCACAAACACTAAACATAGCTCAACGTGCACGCCTCAGATTGAAGCAAGCGACGAATAACATAAATTAAAATTATGAATAAACCGTTTTGTTTACCTGAGAACCGAAACATTTGGACTTCCAATGTTCAAAACTTTGGGGAGAACAGTCAGAAATTAAACAACAATGTTTGAAACTGTCTGACTTTCTAATTTTACCGTGGGGAATATTAAAATCTGGTAAATACATTTAAATGATCGTTTACACGTTACGTCAATGTTTAAAAGACTTTTAAAAAAAAATGCAACAGTTATCATTTGTGTCAATACAATGTTGGCAATGCAATTTTATAGAGGAACTATGTTTAGAACAACAATTATCTTTATATGACAAAAATATAAACGTTAATAAGATCTTGAAGACCAAAAAAAACAACAACTTATGGTGAAAGGAATGAAAAATATGTTTTATTGGACGCAATCTATTGACTTGATGATGACGCTGGGGTATCATCGTATAATGTAACAACAATTCAAAGAAATTCAAGACTTGCTTAAACCTGGATTAAACTGTATTAATGATATATACAAAGTAATGGATGGTATTAAATATGCCGATAAACAATCTGTGACAGTACAGAAATACATTTTACAGGATAAAATAAAAGACAAATTTAGTGAAAACTTCACATCCAACTGAAAAATGGGTGTGAAACAAATCAAGAAGGCACGTGAAATTGTGTCAATGCAATGTTGGCCTCCTTTTGTCTCGAGAGACGATGGATGTACGAGATGTCTCGTTTGGTGGTTGTGCAGCGTCTCTAATGGCTATGTAGCCCAACACAGGAGTGACAGTCCTTTCTGCACTTTTAAGTTGAGTCTGGTGTGTGTTTGAGCTGCTTCTTCTTCCAAGATCGCTTTTCATTAGCTAGCAAGCATAGCTTGTCCTCGCCGGCTTTCAAACCAGTGATCAGAGAATGTCGTCAGCTGGTCCTGTCTAGAGCAAGCTCTTCCCAGGTGTTGACATCGATGGCAAGGGCTTTCATGTCGCGCTTGCAGACATCCTTGAAGCGTAGATGTGGACGTCCGATCCACCTTTTGACAGAAGCAAGTTCCGAATAATGAAGGTCTTTGGGGATCTGTCCATCATCTATTTGACGTTCATGTCCCAGCCATCTGATGGTGAAGGAGTGTGACCATGCTGAGAAATCATGTCACATTCAAGCACTTCGTTCTTTGTTACTCGATCACTCCAAGTGATTCCGAGTATGCGTCGGAGATATAGCACGTGAAAGGAGCACATTCTTTTATCTTGTGAGGTGTGCATAGTCCAGGTTTCTCTGACATACAGGAGAGTGCTTAGCACGCAGGCACGGTACACGGATATCTTAATGTTCATGGTCAGAATACTGTTGTTAGTGACTCTTTGCGACAACCTGGAAAGAATTGTTGATGCCTTTCCAGTCCGCTTGTTGAGCTCAGCATCGAGCGATAGGTTGACGGTGATGGTAGAGCAGAGGTAGGTGAATTGACTGACTACCTCAAGTTCGTAGTTGCTGATGATGATGCTTGAGGGGGTCCAAATTTCGAGCCATCGCGTTAGCTTTCTTTAGGCTGATGGTCGGCCCAGACTCACCGTATGCTTTATCGCAGCGGTCCATCAGGTGCTCTAACTCAGCTTTTGTGTGCGTTGTTAGGGCAGCATCGTGTGCGAAGAGCATTTTCCTGATGGTTGCTTCACACACTTTGCTCTTTGCCTTAAGTCGTGCCAGGTTGAACAGTTCGCAGTGTGATCTTGTGTGCTGGTAGATCACTTCTGTGAACGTCCGAAAAACATGGTTCAGCAGGATAGCGAAGAAGATGCATCAAAGCGTGGGGGTTAGAACGCAACCCTGTTTCATTTCGCTGCGGTTGTTGAATGGATCCGACGTTGCAGCATGGAACTCCACTGTGCCTTTCAAGTCATCGTGGAATCACTGGATCACGCTTAGCAGCTTTGGAGGGCATTCAATCTTCGCCAGGATTGTGAACAGTCTGTGTCTGCTCCCCAGATCGAACGCTTTGGGGAGGTTTATACAAGTCAGGAAGCGGGGTAGGTGTTGTTCTCTGCATTTTTCATGCAGTTGCCTGACGGAGAAGATAATGTCGATTATAGACCTGTCTGCGTGGCACCCATGCAGCCATTCTAGATACACTCTGTCAGCAAGCATATGAAGTCTGTTCAGGATGACGCGTACGAAGACTTTACCCACGATGCTGAGAAAGGATATGCCCCTGTAGTTGTTTCTGTCACTTTTGTCACCTTTGTTCTTGTACAAGATTACGATGTTGGCGCCTGTCATATCCTGAAGCAATGTACTCTTATCCCATCACTCAAGAGAAGGTCGTGCAGGTATGTGAGCAGCACGCTTCAGCCACACTTGATGACGTTTGCTGCTATGCCGTCCTTCCCTACGTCATGGTACCAGCGGTGTCGCAGGAGTTACCGAGATGACACTAAAATCAATGCCAAGTCGCCTTCGGGACTCCGTCTCCGGATTTTCTGTTGTTAAGTTTTTCTCCTTTAGCGTTTCACATGAGAAGGTATAGTCACAAGGAGGCGAAGGTTTGAAGTCAGAGTTTACATTCTCCAAGATGGGTAACTACCCAAGATTAACGAACCCTATCTGACTGAAGCGTCTGGTTCTGAGGCATGATACTCGCCTGTCATCCCTTCTCAATTCCGTTAATGCAGGTTCAGCCGGGCCTAGTTAATCCACTCGTGAGGACTTTGAGCTGGATTTGGTTTTCATAGACTCTATCAGATGCAAGTCATTGGGGTTTGTCAATGCAATAGTTGCTAATATTTCCATAAGATTTTCAGATTTCGGAATGTTTACTATGACGTCATTGTAACATGAAAACGGAGACTGAAAGCTGATCCATGACATCAAACAGTTTGGTACATAAATGAATTATCAATATGCATTGAATACTAGCTTAATAGCATGAACGCGTTTGATAGGCCTTCATGCAGTAAGGAACCTCAAGATATGAAAAAGAGGCTTTATAAAAATGTGTACTGTTACTCTTCGTGCATTTTTGCTTTTAATCTTAACGTTATAACAGTTAATATGAGCAACGTATGTGTTTTCCATAAAATAAAGTCTTAATTGGACATTCTTTTTAAACAAACTGTTAAACAAATTTCATCAGTGACGTTGTTATTCGTCAAGAAAGGTTCAACTTTGATTTTGTGCTTCAATCATATTTCTCAAATCATTTTGCCATTTTGGACATGTGTTCACTGCTTGTAATATTTCACGTATTCCACAGATTAAACGTTCTTTAATGATTTTGATTTTTAACACTCCGGTGGCCTAGGGGTTAGAGCGTCCGCCGCGTTCGAACCAAAGACTTACAAAAATGGTATTAACGTCTCTCTTGCTTGGCGCTCAGCATTAAAAGGTTGGTGTTAGGACTGGTCGGCCTGGTATCAGGATAATGTGACTGGGTGGGACATCATGCTACACGTCTGCGGCATTTTGACCCAGTGATAGACATGGTATCTGATGTTATGTTTCGCTTTGGTTCTTGGTAAATTATGTTTATTGTTTTTCAAATAATTCGAAGTGTTTCTCATTGTGGTACCGTTTGGTGTACTCTTTCTTTTCATTTACATCGTCTATATTTTCTTCTCATCCGTTTATTTTATTATGGTAATATCCTGGCAATGTTATGAGAGATGCTAGTTGTGTAAAAGACATTTATTTTTCTACTTCGAATATTGAACATAATTTGTGTCCGTTCCATTTATATAACAATTAAGAAAGTAAATTAATTTTAATTCCTTTAAAAGATAACTTACAACTAAACTTTTTAACTTTTTAAAATCACTTGCTTACTTTCCAAACTTTAGTACAATAAATGATAAGCGGACAAAACAAAAGTGAAAATGAAAGCGAGGTTCATTCATCATCAGACGAAGAAAATTGTCAAACGTTAAGATGAAAAAAGGAAATGATGAGCTTTTAAAGATAGAATAGGTAAAAGACTGAAACATTGACGATTGTTTACAGCACATTACAAAATGTGTGGAATCTTGTTTTGTGGTCAAAAGAACGATTCTTTGTTATGATAACATTTTGGTTTGGTTTCTTGATTTGTGGTATAATGGCATATTTCAGGACATAATATGCTATACATGGCGGAAGAATATTTGGTGGAGGAAGCTTTCTCACATACCCAACAAGGTTTAGCCGAGACTCGAACTCACATGCACAATGGTGAGACGTCTGAATGATTTGTAAAAAGTAGGCAAATTAGATCACTTGTCCACTCCCTTATCCAATATAAACTGGTAGCGGTATTGAAATTGCCTTGCTCCTAAACAATCTTTTGAAATGTATTATCATTCGTCACTAAATAAATCATGCAATGGCTGCAAAAACAATAATTATCGGGGGAACGATATCTACATTTGCTATCTGGACAAAATAATAATCTATTTAATTTACTTGAATCCATTTATCTGCGTTCGTATCAATTATTTTGGCTTTGGGTAAAATGACAGCATCTCCTTGCTGCATTTCGTGGATTGGGTAAAAGTCCTTTTATTTTCATTTAAACATCATTGTTTGCTGATTCTTTGAATTTGTGGTTTGTAGCAACCAGTAATACCATTAAGATACCGCACGAAATATTGGGAATCCATAACATTTGATCTGAAAGGAATTGATAAAGAAGGAAACAAACATAAACCAAAATCCATAAAAGAATTACAGAGAACAATTGCGGTGTTAAATAAAGAAAGAAAGCCCAGATAATTTAGTAATAAAACGGAAAGGTTCATGGGGAAATGATTTGAGTGTTGATATTCAATCTGGAGAAAAAAATTCTTATACGAGCATACCAATCCGGAGACATCTACTAGTTCTGATACATCTGTTAATTCTGACACAACTAACTCATTGCTACACATCTATTCGTTCTGACTCATTTACTCAACCCGACACAAGTACTCATTCTGACACATCTACTAATGGAAATACAACAACGCATTGCAACACATATACTCCTTCTGACTCACTAATCCCGACACAGCTACTCATTCTGACAAATTTACCCAGAGACACAATAACGCATTGCAACACATCTATCCTTTCTGACTCACCAACTCATCATACGGGCACAACTACTCATGCTGACTTATGTACCAATGGAGATACAATAACGCATTACAACATATCTACTTGTTCTGACTTACTTACTCATCCCAACACAGCTACACATGCGGACACATCTACTTGCCTGAATGTTGTTGTTTGTTGTTGTTTTAGGGTTTAACGCCATTTTTCAGCACACAATAGGCTGTACATGGCGGCCAGTATTATTGGTGGAGGAAGAACCCGGGAAAACCCCCGGAAAGAACCACCGACCCACGAGAAGCTACTGGCAAGCTTTCTCACATAACTACATTAGCCGAATCTTTCCTTGGTCTGAAATTCTTAGTTTATTTATTTAGGAATACAGCATAAGTTTCTTGCAATATGCTCTTTTTATTTTTAAAGCCTCAAATAGAAAAACAAAATGAGTATATGTATGTATGTATGTATGTATGTATGTATGTATGTATGTATGTATGTATGTATGTATGTATGTATGTATGTATGTATGTATGTATGTATGTATGTATGTATGTATGTATACTACAGTAAATACTACCAGACGAACCCGACTCAGAAGAAACTAAAAACATATGTCTAGACCAGTCACAGAGGTATAATTATGGTCTTGATGAACTTTGACCTGGTAGTCGCCATTTGCATTTCCAGTCACATAATTATAAGAACATCGCAACCTATATGTACTAGACATCAGAGCTTCAATAGTTACTTGATATCAACAATAAACACTGTTTTAAACACATCATGCATAAAGGCAAAATGCACGGAGTGAAATGCTGAAGGGAGATATGATTAGTGTTATGTTTATAATTATATCACGAATTGCTTTCGTTGACATTAATTCTTGCTCAGTAGACTATGTATTCTTAATAGATTTGAAAACTCTAATTAATGAATGAGAAAATTTAAGAAGTATAGACACAAATAAAGTAGTGTTGCTTTACACACACACACACACACACACACACACACACACACTCATTCATACATACATACATACATACATACATACATACATACATACATACATACATACATACATACATACATACATACATACATACATACATACATACATACATACATACATATAATTAGATCTTTATGTAAAATTATGCCGTAAAACCAATTTATAAAAATATGTATATTATAATTAATATAAATGTTTCATTTTATATTGAAACATAATATTTTTTTCATTTGAATCATTGTTTTCAAAAATTGTAAATGTTAAAGTCTATTCAAATTATTTTTAAAAAGTTGTTCCTTTTTCCCCACAAAGGTCCGTATGGACAATTTTGCTATTTATAAAGGGCGACCAAAGTTCTTTCTCGATTTCTAAATCTTAGTTCAGAATGTATATTTACATGTTTACCATTCATTTCTTTTCATGACTGCCCGCAATTTTAAAATGAATTTTAAAATCACCGACAAATGAAAGCGTCAATTATTCTTGTGTGCTAATTTTATTATACGCCATATGTTGCTCATCTAATTCGCATAAACTGGAATCAAAGTGTGAGGCATTCCCATGTTCTAATAGCGTAAGTTACGTATCTAATTCGCACTCACTGGAATCAAGGGATAACATTGTTACAGTCTTATCATGTTATGCACAGCTCGGATATCCTTAAGCTTTGTAATTGAAGACAAGTTCCTATATATATATATATATATATATATATATATATATATATATATATATATATATATATATATATATATATATATATATATATATATATATATATATAAACAAAAGTTCAGTTTCTAACTTTGCACGATGTATTGATGCGAATCAGTCAATAAAGACAGTTCATTTTATAACTTAACACGATGTATTGATGCGAACCAGTCAAACAAAAAAGTTCAGGTTCTAACTTTTACACGCCATATTGATGCGAACCAGTCAAACAAGACAGCTCAGGTTCTAACTTTACACGATGTATTGAGTCGAACCAGTCAAGCTTGACATAAACCACTCATTCTGGACCAGAGAGAGGAATAGCCGGACACCTCCTGCCAGGAAACCAACAAAACAAGTTTTAATATGTTGTTTTTTGTTCTTTATTTTATTCTTTAATTTGCTGGTTACATATTTTTATTGAAAAATATGTATAGTCTCATAATTTTTTTTTTATTAGATGAAACTGATGGAACGACATGTCAAAAATAAAACACTACACACAAATATGGAAGCATATATCACTTGAATTGAAAGAAATCTCATATGATGGACACATTATTTAGACGTAAGCCACTGAAAATTGATTATCAGAAATTTATCAAAAGTTACCAATGATTTTCCCGTTATCGCTCATTTTGCCACTTCCGGCTTATAGTCTAATAGGCGCACATACACTGTAGAATTGCAAGCTTCTTTGTAGATGATTTTTTAAACTTGTTTTAGGGGTTAATTATTTTAATCAAACTGTTACATAACCGATCTAATGTATAGATATTAGAATGTATAGATATTAGAAGACCAGTCTGTCGTACAGTAGCTATAAGTATACAGTGGCTGTTGTACAGGATAAACAAAATAACACTATAATGTGCAGATGCTAAAATACTGTACTAATGAACATATGCTAAAAGACGAATCTGTTGTACAGATGCTAGAAAAAGAATCGGTCGTACAGTGACTATTAGACGAATCTGTTGTACAGATGCTAGAAAAGGAATCGGTCGTACAGTGACTATTAGATGAAGCTGGTGTATAGTGTATACCAAAACAATCCAATGGACAGATGATAAAAGACCTGTCTGCCATACTGGGGCTATAACAAAACAATCTAATGGACAGATGATAAAAAACATGTCTGCCATACTGGGGCTATATCAAAACAATCCAATGGACAGATGATAAAAAACCTGTCTGCCATACTGGGGCTATATCAAAACAATCCAATGGACAGATGATAAAAAACCTGTCTGCCATACTGGGGCTATAACAAAACAATCTAATGGACAGATGATAAAAAAACATGTCTGTCATACTGGGGCTATATCAAAACAATCTAATGGACAGAATGCTAAAAAAAACTGTCTGTCATACTGGGGCTATAACAAAACAATCCAATGGAAAGATGATAAAAAACCTGTCTGTCATACTGGGGCTATAACAAAACAATCCAATGGACAGATGAAGAAAAAAAACCTGTCTGTCATACTGGGGCAATATCAAAACAATCCAAAGGACAGATGATAAAAAAAACCTGTCTGTCATACTGGGGCTATAACAAAACAATGTAATGGACAGATGCTAAAAGACCTGTCTGTCATACTGGGGCTATAACAAAACAATGTAATGGACAGAATGCTAAAAGACCTGTCTGCCATACTGGGACTATAACAAAACAATGTAATGGACAGATGATAAAAGACCTGTCTGTCATACTGGGGCTATAACAAAAGAATGTAATGGATAGGTGCTAAAAGACCTATCTGCCATACTGGGGCTATAACAAAACAATCTAATGGACAGATGATAAAAGACCTGTATGCCATAATGGGGCTATAACAATAGACTGTTGTATAGGCTCGAAAACAAAAGTTGTACTGAAGCTAGAAGATCAATGCGTCGTACAAAAGTGGCTAAAAGATCATTCCATCGTACAGTGGCTATAATATCAATCCACTGTACAGTGGCTATAAGATGAATCCGTCGTTCAGTGGCTATAGGATCAATCCGTTGTACAGTGGTTTTAAGATAAGGCTGTTGTATAAGCTGAAAAAACATGCTGTTATACTTTCTAGAAGACCAAGCTACAGCTTCTAGATTATCGGAAGACCACTGATACAAGTCTTCATTATGTCCTGCCCGGAATATACACCATTTTGATGAAATGCATGCATAATTAATTACACGGATGCAATAAACGTAATTTAAGATATCCAACAGGAAGTGTATGCATTTATAATATAATAGAAACTACAATGCCAGAAATTTACATGTCTTTGGTTTGTAATTAGGAATTTTATAACGTCTAATACCAAAGAAATAAATTTGTTCTTTAATTGACTAGCTTAATATTTTGGTGAGTAGAAAAGTCGGTAAGTAGGTAGGTAGGTAGATAGGTAGCTTGGTAGGAAGGTAGGTAGGAAATAGACATTTGAACATATGACACAAAGAAAGAAAGAAAGAAAGAAAGAAAGAAAGAAAGAAAGAAAGAAAGAAAGAAAGAAAGAATGAAAGAAAGAAAGAAAGAAAGAAAGAAAAGAAACGAAAAGAATAAGCGAGTGTACGTAGAGGAAGGAGTATGTATATATAATAGATGTTTACAGGAAGAGGGAGCTGAGCAATCCCAGTTGAAAATGTTAGATATGTACCAATCCTAACATCACGACCTAAATGTTGGCCATGTGGAAAACGGACTGATACATACATGTATTTCCATTGCATGATATACCGAATACGTTACATGCTAACATATCTCTCTCTCTCTCTCTCTCTCTCTCTCTCTCTCTCTCTCTCTCTCTCTCTCTCTCTCTCTCTCTCTCTCTCTCTCTCTCTCTCTTTCTCTCTCTCTCTCTCTCTCTCACACACACACACACACACACACACACACACATTTTTATTTAAATATTTCATCTAATTGGTACAGCTGGACAATAGTTCTATTAATGATTGTACAATTCCACGTACACCATTTGATAGCTTATAGATAAAAGATTATTTTTAATTTTGAAAGGGAATATACAGTAACGATAAGATGTATGTACGTTTGTTTACAATTAGAAGATGTAATTCATCCTGGCTAAGACAGAAGATGTTTGTCTGTCATTGATATAAGGTGTGTGTTTGTGTGTGACTAGGGATTTTGATCAGGTATCTTTAACAATGTTTCAGTCATATTGCTACAATGTCTGCAGTGTGGCAGTTTATAGTGATGTCTTGCACTGGGGCATCATGTTGCAGACATGTAGCATGATGTCCCACCTAGTCACATTATCCTGACACCAGGCCGACCATTCCTAACACTAATCTCTTTATTCTGAGCGCCAAGCGAGGCAGCTGTTAGTACCAATTTGTTTTAAGTCGTTGGTAAGACTCGGCCGGAGTTCGAACCCATGACCTCTCGCTTCTGAGGCGGATGCTCTAACCACAGTTTTATGAAGAATTTGACTTCGTTCAAAAGTACCATCTAGACATATATTCGATTGACCTTAGCAAGTCATCACAACAAAACAAAGTGTTTGTAACTATTTTGCAAAACTCATAACATATCGATCGGGTTTCCACCCAAGTTGTCGGCTTATGGGTAATATCTAGAACTGCATTGTAAATTGCCAGATAACAGAGTCACTTAGTGACGGCAGTGACTTTTCAGATTGTTTAATTGCAGACCGGTGCAGAATTATATTGTGTCTCTTTTGCACGCACCAATACATTCTGAAATGCGTACGGGTCCACATGCTATCGATCTATGTTGCGGTCAGCAAGAACTATTTAAGATTTGATGAGGAAACATTCTCGATAATGTCTGTAGCTGGCACCAATTGTTTATTCTTGTTTATAGTGCTGGTACTTAACACATATTGTATCGTCAGACAGCAAAGCAGAGAAGCTGCTCTCTTGGACCTATTTTCGTCTGTATATATTTAATTTAACACAAAAGTAATATACAAAAATTCATAAATGATCTCAACTTGATTAGAACTCGAGACGTCTGGTTGATATATCGGTCACACTACCAAATTAGCTAAAGTGATAACGTGGCTTGGAGACTCTTTTTAATAACAATACAAATTATATGTGCAAACTTACAATTCAAAATGTGTGCCATATAGAGCGCATTTATGTACCACGTGATTTTTCATTCAAATGACATTGTTTGTTTAAAAGATTTTAGGTGCATATTGGTGCAGTAGCTCTAACCCTCTAAGATATATATGTCTTAATGTTAGCATGGTCCCTATAAAATTGCGAATTTATGCTTAATTCTTGTCAACAACTTCTTTCTATAAGTTGCAAATTATTAAGTAATTTCATAATACAGGCATTTTGAAGAAATTCGAATTTGATCTTAGAAAAAAGTTCAAATAATTTAGTCTTCGTATTTGACAGACTTCCGTAAATTAAGATTTTCTGACGTACCCATTATTACAAGAGCCTGCTTTTCCGATCCCCCTCGCAGCCACTTAATTTTCCATCCCCAACTTCGAAGGCAGTAGAGGGCATATTGAATTGCTATATAGACAATATATTTTCTATTCCTACCTTATTACCGGACATATGTCATCGTGTGGTAACAAAAACAAGATATTTCAACGAGTAGTGAATCCATGAGTTACAAAATATAGTTTTTGGTGCCACAAGATGAAATATATCCTGTACTAAAGTAGGAAAATATGTTTTTATTCTTTATTATTTACCAAAAATGATCCAGAATCGAAGTTTAGAAGATTAAACTCACTCTTTGGTATGACACACTCACCCCAACCAATTTTCCTAAATTCACCTCACTTTGATTGCCTGATTATACAACTGTACGTTACCTAATAAAGCGATATGATTGGGTTCACCTAATCACCTAATTGGGTTCACCTAATCTGTCAATAACATTTTTGTCATTTCGTAAACTTATTGACCTTGGAAATCCAAGTCAGCAATGCATCAAAACAGGTGTGTCGTTGTTGTCAAGGAAGTAAGGTGGAAATAACCTCTGACGGACGCTAACGGCGTATGGTCAAATTAATTTATCAAACTTTAATTTCCATGTCTTAAATTTAACTCAGTCTATGTTTTTTTTTTTGTAATAGCTCACGGAGTGCACTTTTTTTGTTGTTGCATGTACATCTTTTACGGGCAAACAGACAAGTGTCGCATGGCTTGATGGGAAATCTTATATTTTCATATTTGCAAATGATAGAATGTATTTTTCTCATGTGAAAATATAGGAATGAAAAATATTTTAAAAATTATTTCGCCAAAAGGTCTATAAATTTAGTATTTAAGTATCTCCAGCTTTTCCGACGCCCTTTGCCCTCATTTTAAGTGTTGTATCCTTCAAATGCGAAGACAGTTGAGGGCATATTGATTTTCTGTTATCCGTCCTTATGTCTGTACGTAATCATCTTAACTCAAAATCTCCATCTTGAGCTTTGAGTCACGAACTTTTATTCACTTTATAATGGTCATGAATAGTCATGAATTGTATGCACTTTAATTTTCATAGAGTCAAGAACCTGTATGCACTTTAGGATTTCATGAATAGAGTAATGCAATCGTATATATTTTAAAACCTTAATAAACAGAGTCATGAAATGTATGCACTTTATGATGGTCATGAATCGAGTAATGGCATTGTAATGATGGTCATGAATTTAGTCATTAAATTGTATTCACTTTATAATGGTCATAAATCGAGTCATGACATTGTATACACTTTCCAATGTCCATGAATCTAGTCATGGCATTGTTATAACGGTAATGCATCAAGTTATGAAATTGTATGCACTTTATAATGGTCATAAATTGAGTCATGAAATTGTATGTACTTTATGCTTGTCATAAATCGAGTCGTGAAATTGTATGCACTTTATAATGGTCATAGATCGAGTCATGACATTGTATGCACTTTATAATGGTCATGAATCGAGTCATGACATTGAACGCACTTGATAATGATCATGAATCGAGTCATGAAGATGTATGCATTTTATTATTGTCATGAATAGAGTCATGAAACTGTATGCACTGTATAATGGTCATGAATCGAGTCAAGACATTGAATGCACTTTATAATGGTCATGAATCGAGTCGTCAAATTGAATGCACTTTATAATGGCCATGAATCGAGTCGTCAAATTGAATGCACTTTATAATGGCCATGAATCGAGTCGTGAAATGTATGCACTTTATAATTGTCATTAATAGAGTCATGAAATGTATGCCCTTAATATGGTCATGAGTCGAGTCGTGAAATGTATGCACTTTATAAATGTCATGAATAGAGTCATGAAATGTATGCACTTTATAATGGTCATGAATCGAGTCGTGAAATGTATGCACTTTATAAATGTCATGAATAGTCATGAAATGTATGCAATTTATAATGGTCATGAATCGAGTCATGAAATGTATGCACTTTATAATGGTCATGAATCGAGTCGTGAAATGTATGCACTTTATAATTGTCATTAATAGAGTCATGAACGAGTATTTACTTTATATCGGTTATGAATCGAGTCATGACATTGAATGCACTCTATAATGATCATGAATCGAATCATGAAGATGCATGCACTTTATAATGGCCATGAATCGAGTCGTGAAATTGTTATAATGGTCATGAATTGAGTCATTAAATAAAATTCACTTTATAATATTCATGAATCGAATAATGAAATTGTGTTCACTTTATTATATTCATGAATCGAGTTATGAAATTGTATGTACTTTATAATGGTCATAAATAGTCATGACATTGTTTACACTTTATAATGGTCATAAATCGAGTCATGAAATTGTTTACACTTTATAATGGTCATAAATAGAGTTATTACATTGTTATCATGGTCATAAAGCAAGTCATGAAATTGTATGCACTTTATAATGGTCATAGATTGACTTATGACATTGAATGCACATTACAATGGTCATGAATCGAGTCATGAAATTGTATACACTGTATACAAGTCATTAAATAGTCATTATAGAATCCCTCTATACACTTCATATTGGTCATGAATCGATGGCATGTACATACCTTCTGGGTGATGCAGCAAAATATTTTTTTGTCTTTCGGATTTTTAAATTTCAAAATTATTTTAAATTTTTTACAAAAGCATTGTTAGCACACCTATGCAAAAATGACTTGAGACAAAGAAAAGTAATTTGTTTGGAACATTTTATTTTTCAAAATGTAGAGCAATTTTAAAACCTTAAAGCATCTACTAATCCTTTCACAATTTTTTTCACCGTCTGAACTAATTAGAATTTTTTAAAATTAGAAATGTTATTTCGAGTTTCATATGTGTACAAATACTGTTAATTAATAAACTCACGTGAAGTATATAATAAACATTTGTCGTGCATGTTTGTATGCATAAATATTTAGCATGTGACCATATTAGATTTTCATCCCATTTATAGCGACGTTTTATATATCTTTTGGTGTGCGGTGTCAGCAATGAGAGCATAATTGTTGGTGTGATCGTAACCTGACAATGTGATCTACCACCTCATTGGAAAACTCAGAACCAGATAGATTTCAGTTCAGCCTTTAATTCATGTATCTTGTTACGGTTCTATGGTTTAAAACTAAGTAAACGAAAGAAGCAAAACAATAAAATTTGGTGAATTGTTTATAAATAATTTCTATGTTATAACATGAAAATTTAAGAGGAACATCCATATATATAAAGTCCAAAATAACTATAATTTCTATCCCAAAAGAAGAGAGTATTAAGAATCAATTCCTGGTCTTGAATGTTATGGTGTACTGATATATATGAATGTGCTGAAGTGCCAACATCTTTATGTAAAACGATGGCATGGTTCAGAATGTCTTTGAATGAATTCACCAGTAATCCCAAAATAGTATTTTAGTCCAAACTCAACGAACACTTCGTATTTCTAGTGATAAATTCAAACTTTTGATTATTCACACTAAATCTAAACACAACATAAAGTACATCTGCATACTTATATTAAAATAAGACAAATATTAGGGAGACAGGATTGAAACTAATTGCACAATACTCTCATTATATACATTTCCACGACTCTGTTGCGAGTCTGTGTCACAATTCATCTACGTGACGTATTTCACGTAACCTGACTAATACTGAAATACAACCCACCTGACCTATAGCACCCTACACAACCATCCAATGAGAAAACTACCGGAAACATGTAAAGAGGAAGTCTATAACAAGTAATCATCTATTTATCTAAAAATAGAATATACAGTCATGGACCAAAAGTCAAACATACGATATAGGTATAATATGTATACATTACATCTTTTAAACATGTTTTAGCATTTCTGTATTTAAAAAAAATGAGATGGCTTGTATGACCGACATTCCATAGTATTATAATAGAATTAAAAAATGTTCTTACAATTAGGATTTATCATGCATTATGCACTTATAACAACAATACTGCAAAAACGCTGTGTAAAAAGGTTCGTACTCATTAACCTGGTTATAATAAAACTGAATGTTAGATTTGTGATATAATTTTAGAATTATTTGAATTTTGGTGTGTATTTGGCGCTTTGTTGTTAACAAATATCACAAAACGTCCTCACACACGCTTATCAATGTAAATTGTCCTTGATTTGTTTCCACAGATTTTGCCCGCATGCTCCTTAATTGAATAATGAAGGTATTAGGAGGAACATGCAAGCTGAAAAACTGTTTTCCAGTCATTTTGCCTTGTCAACTATAGCGATCTATTTGCAAAAACATGTTTAAACTAAACTCATATATGACTGATTAAATAAACGGCGAAGAAGTGTTATAAACAACGTACGTATTGATAGGACCTGAGGTCATGGACATTAATTACACTACGGGAAATGCACTTTCTTAGGAATTTCATTCCTCATAATTAAGCTGTTCATTTATCTTTTGTAGTTGTGTCTTTCTTCTCTAAGCTAAACAGGTTATTATTTAATGTTTTAATGCAGTATTTGTGATCGGTTAAACAGCATATTTTTTAAATTGTTTGTAATATTCGTTAGGATTTGATGGAGAATAATAAATGGACATCCTTTTACACAGTCATTTTGTTTCCAATCACTACATGTCATATTCACATTGCTCATTATCAAATTACTTCCTCTTGCTCAGGGATTTCACACTCATTGGCTTCTTAAATTAAGGTTGATCATGTTCAACGTTTACAGTCACGACAATTTAACGAGTGTTGATGAAATCGGAAAATGTCTTGTTTTCCGAGTACGAAAAACGAAAATAAACAAAATTGATCCACGTAGTGCGTGCAAGATTTTCTGGAGACCTCAGAACAGTCTCAAAGTGAAAGTAACTAACTTTTTAATATAAATGCTTTCTCTTGCGCTTACCTCATTTACAATAGGATTATCAAAAGAAGCAGAATACGGTAATTTTAAGACTGTGGTCAGCGGTTTTAGCAATGTTATTGTTAACGTTTCGTCTTTTCTAGCCACATTTCAACACAAAAATGAATGAACTGACAACTTAAAAACGATACAGCTTTGCGAGCCGTGGTTCCGATATGTTAACTCTACAACTTGGCGGACAAATATATATATTAGTGCTTTGTCCTAGCGACATATATTGGATTTCATGAGTTCCCTCACTTAGTATGTAATTCTTGCCATTCAATAGCGTGTACCATTGCATTATACATCGGCCGAAAGTGGTGAAGGCAATTGACTTAAAAAGGATACATTGTAAGTGTAAAATCGAAAGTTTGACTGCGTACCAGAGGAAAGCCATAACGTGTATTTGAGTGAAAGGTATTTGTACAAACACAGACCAGCAGTGGAGAATTGCTTCTTCATTAGTCCATTCAAGTTTTGTGCTCCCCTTATCTCGAACAGGTAGGAACAGTTTTCAAATTTCAACAACTTAATTTGATCCAATAAAATGCACAGACCCGAAGCAAAGAAATATCTGCTCGATTCACCAAGTGTATCGAGCATATCGGAATCTTAGCTAGCGAAGTTAAAAACGAGACTGCCCTCAGAATCGAGCGGTATGCGCGGTAATTAGCGTTACGTACTAATGTCAATGGATCGCGGCTAGGAAAATAAGTAAAGCACATCGATTCGGCGAGTGGTTTCAACGGCCGCCCTGACCTCTGGCAAGCAATTTGCTATTGAAAATGATGACATATTGCCAAGCTTTAATGAACAAATTGAAATAATTGAAAGGTTTGTGAAACAAAATTATCACGTACGTATTTAACGAGAGAATTGGTCGCAAATGCGGATAGCGCTTTAATAAAACCTATGTCAAGCAGAACAACCGCCCCAACAGACACAAACACGATAAACAAGCCCCCAAAATCGCCAAAAACTCTCGGCAATTTAAATATCCTCAGTCTTTTCTGTGAAATGGTGCTAAGATGTGCCATTTATGAAAACGTCTGTCACGTTGTAAGTAAGGAACAATAACCAGATTGCAACATGTATATGTTTGACCATGAGGATAGTAATTACGGCTAATTAATGTTACGAATGTCAGCTTTACTAATAATGAGGTGTCAAAGTCAGTGTATATAACATGGCCATAACATGGTTCACATGTAACTGTTGAATTGCCAGTGTTGGCTTCAATGGAACACATCAAGTGTGGGGTCGTAAATCCACCCTTGACAGACTACTGAGGAGGGAGCAATATCTGCTAACTATTTAGGCCATGAGTGAATCGACATCCACTCGGAGTTGAACAAGGCGTGGCCACCATAGGCTCCGCAAGCTTACATCTAGTATCTTGGAAACAAAACTGCAACAGTCGCTAAACAATCTTGCGGGTAGTTATTAGCTACTCCTACGTCATTCAAACATGGCGGGAAACTGTTATTCTGGGAATTACAAAAAAATGTTCGGACAGGTCAGTGACTTATTTGCTCAATTGATGTAATCTATTGCGACAAAGTAATTGTACTTTAATTATGTGCAGTATGTATACTTCATTACTAGAATTACAATTTGTATGGTTTGATTCCTCTGTAATGTTTGATTCATTTGTAGTGTTTGATCTCTATGCATGTTTTGATATATGAACAATGTTTATGTAAAGAATTAATATTGTAATTCGCTATTTGGTTTATTCGTAGTATAATGGTTGCATTGTGCAACATTAGTTAATAGGGATTTGACTATTTGTGTATACGTTGTAGGAGTATCATGTGTAAGGATATATCAGTGCATGGGTATGTGGATATCGGTGTACACTTTATAGAAGTGCAATGTACAGAAATGCGTCTGATTATATGATATTGCTTTGTATAATAAGATTGATAATCTCGATATACCGATGTGATGAAATATATGCCTGATAAGCAGTTGATACCGTTTACAGCATATCAGAAAGTATGGATATTTTGATGTTCACGAATGCGTGACCAAAGAAGGTAATGGCTTATGTCATGATAAATTGTTGTTCAGTGTGAGTCTAGATAGCTAGAGACATATGCTATGCTAATGTCCTTGTGTGTTCTTACAGGAAGCATTTAGGGACCAGAAGAGCTGTAGGATACAGAGGGAAATACCTAGAACAGCTGTTTCGAGTCTCTGGGAGACACGACAGTTAGAAAACGGTGGCAGATATTGATGGACTGGAGGGGAACTAGTCCAGAGAAATCTTAATACCGATGAGTAGGAACACAGGACAGGTTGAATATTACGTCAGATGATGAAATAGGCCGTCAAGTAGTCGAGTGAAAGACGAGTGATAGGGTTTTATATATTGAATTTCATTTGAAAACTGACTATCTGTTATTGAATCATATTAAATTGTTGCTTTGTGTATTGAGTAATTTTACTGTCGGCATCGCTGACTGGGGACTCAGATCTTTGCATCTTTCTATCACTACTTCAATTTCTAACAAAAACAAGCCAGGGTGGGTCTTCTGTAATAATTAAAACTAATACTTGGAGAACCCGACCCGAACCTACTTAACGGGAACCGCTACATGGGCGCTCACGTCTGGGATATGAATTAAACATAAATATATCTTTACGATCTAACGTTTATTTATTTGACAGTAGTGAACAGTGTGAGATATTTTCCGTCCTATGTATTTGAATTTGTTCGATTTTTCATCTTGTGTATGTTATATGTTGATATTTGCATGCTTGGTAGATTTTGTATTACTTCAGTAATTGTGAAGCAAATATCGAGCAAATATCTTACCTGAGCTAAGTTAGGGCTCGAACGGTGAGTATTTGGTTAGAAATGTTAACATCTGTCAATTGTTTAATAAGCTGAGAGAAAAAATCACTTATTGTTCTTATAATAATAGCATGGCTACTGAAAGACAGATGCTTAAGGAGTTCCGTGCCATGGGCACGGAAGATTTTTCCTGTGTGAAGCGTACGACCATTCATCGACCACCGAATGGTACAGATAACTATACCACGATTGAATGACAAAGACGAGTCCATTGACGATTTTTTCGTGCACTTTGAGAAACTCGCGTCCACACACAGAATTTCTCCGCAACATTAGACGATCAACGTCTCATCATTTTGCAGCTCGCGAAGTTTACCACAATTTAGCTGCGGACGAGGCTGATGACTACGATGAACTTAAAGAAGGCCCTTCTTTGCAATTATCGGCTGACTGTCTAAACATACCGTAAACGTTTAAGGGACTCGACAGAAAAGACAACGGAGTTCCACTCTCAATTCCACATGTGTGTTCGAGGGTTATTGGAGAATTGGATGAAGATGGCTGACGTCGAACAATCATTCGACGGGCTACGCAAGGTCAAACTCAAGTAATATGTCCTGATTACGTACCGTCGCGAGTTGACAGTCTTTCTTGCAGAGAGAACACCGGACGCTCGAAGAAATCTCTAGCATGGCGGAGAGGTACAAGCAGGCACACTCAAAGAGTGGAGGTTAAGGAGAGCGGAACGATCCCAGTCTACTGAGTCGCGCCGTGTGGTGAATGGACATACGGCTGTTCTTAACCATCAGGGCGACGGGAAGGTAGGAAATTGATCCACAGACAACGATGCCATCCAAAGACACAGGCCTCATCCACGAAAACCGGACTTGCAGGTCACCTAGGGCCGCCGGGGTATTGTGCCATGGACTGTCCCAAGGGCATGCAGACCCAGGTGAATGCCATTGCTTGAAAGTAGTGCTAGCCAGAGGCAAGCTGTAAACCTGCAAAGCATGCGTCCACGACTGTCAACGCAGAAGTTGGCACGATCTTGTATGACACTGGGTATAGCGTGTCAGTCGTAAGCTTGAGGACTACACAGGGGAGTTGATTAAAATCCAGTACGCAAACAGCACACATGATTCGTTGACAGTGACTGTCATTGACCTCGATTCACCGTACGTGAAAGGGAAAATTGAATCTGCGAGATTGGCTGGACTGTCAGACGACGTCATACTGGGATGTCGTAATATGTTGCCACAACCGAATCCCGAAACCTGCACACCGATGTGGAAACCAGGTCCAAGAGTCGACAGACTGCGATGGAAGTTACGTCGACACCGGTCAGTAACGTATTTGCGGCACAATTGAGGAAGTAGGTGAACGCAGGTGAACGCAACTCTGGCGGAAGTTGCACAAATACGCTGAAGAGGAAACGGAGAAGGAAACTCCGAATGGCGCGGTGAAGTTTGCGTACAAGAAAGGGATCTTGTATCACCATGCCAAGTTGTCGTGTCATGGGAGGACACGTGGGAATTGCCAAGACGCTTGACCGTCTTGTCAAAGAATTTTACTGGCCAGGGCTCCACGGAGATGTCAAGGTGGTCCGTTTCACCCTTGACAAGTGTTAGAGAATTGCATCAAAAACAGATTATCCACCCGTTCCTTTAGGGAGTACCCCCTCCCCTTATCGGTGTACCATTTCGATGAGTTGCGATGGACTTAATCATACCATTATAACTCGCGTCGTCGCACGGAAATCGGTATATTCTAACGGTCGTAGATTACTCTATACGTTATCCGGAGGCCGTCGCGTTGCGTAATAGTGCTTCGTAAACCATCGTTATAGCGTTGTTTGGGATTTCGTCAAGAGTTGGAGTGCCCGACGATATCCTGATCGATCAAGGGACACAAATCATGAGTAGCGTGATGGCAGAGGTAAACCGACTGATGTCGATTAAACACCTCACGATTACACCATATCATCCCCAATGTAACGGACTGGTCGATGGGTTTAGCGGTACATTGAAGAACACGCTCAAGAAGCTGTGCAAAAGGCCACCCCTAAAGATTGGTCGCGTTACATTCCTGCAATGCTTTTCGCATATCGGGAAGTTCCACAAGCGAGTTTAGGGTTTTCTCCCTTTAAACTCTTGTACGGGAGGACCGTACGTGGCCCAGTCGCCGTACTTAGCTGTGGACAGATGATCACGCTGTCGAAGAGGTACGAACTACCTACCAGTACGTCGTGAATTTGTACAATAAACTGGATGAAGTTTGTTCACTCGCACAGTAGAACTTCAAGCGAGCGAAGTCGAGTCAAGCAAAGTATTACAACAAACGCGCGAAACCACACCAGTATGATATAGGCGACAAGGTGTTGTTGCTGTTGCAGGAAAGTCAGAGGTCAAACCTATCGGATACGACTAACGACTGAGGAGAAGCTATACCGTGCCAATCTACTTAAGCGATACCGGGAAATGGAACAGCTACGTCAGGAGAGATCCAAATGTCACCTGGGACTATTTGGAACACACCTTTAGTCAAGGCACGCTGTTCCTCCAAAACTCAAAGGTGGAGCAGCTGAGAAACTCCGCACCGCCTACCAAGAAAACTGAGATCAAATCATTTCTGGGATTGGCCGGGTTTTACCGGAGATATATGGCCAATTTCAGTGCGATTGCAGAGCCGTTGTCTGACCTGAACAAGAAACGGTCCCGAGGTCTTCTGTAATAATTAAATATAATACTGGGAGCACCCCCACCCCAATCTAGTTATCGGGAACCTCTACAGACTTTCACATGAAGATATCCGGATGCGAAATACTACGTCACTATGCATATGAAAAATAAAAGATTGATCCTTTACAAAATCTGATTCGATATCATCTTTCAGTTAGAAAAATATTTTTTGCCTGATTATGTTTGTCTTGTTATTTAGTCAATATACGTCACTGATATTTAGTCCGCATACGTCATTGCTATTTAGTTTGTATACGTCACTGCTTTTTAGTCTACACAAGTCGTTACTATTTAGTATTTATACGTGATTGCTATTTTGTCTATATACGGCATTGATATTTAGTCTACATACGTTATTGCTATTTGGTATATATATAAATATATACGTCATTGCTATATAGTATATATACTGCATTGATATTTAGTCTATATTCAGGAAACATATGAGATTTGATGCGCACAAAGTTTGTTTGGTTAATTTAATTTGTTTTACCTCTAAATGGTGAACTATTTCTGCCTCATACATCTGGGATTTTCTTGATTTGGTGGAAAGAAAGACAAGGTTGCTCCTATCGATCTCTCTGGTTGAATCTAACTAGCACGAGTCAATCTCCAGCGATAATTAATAGCCATAAATCTCTTATCGTCATACCATGCCTCCACAAAAATTGTCAACATGACAGCTAGACACAGTAAATCAAAGGATTGAATGTATAGTTTGATATGCAAGTACTATTTAAACCGTTTTAATTCAAGTTTCGAAGATAAATATTTTCTGATTTATGCGCAATAATCCATCTGTGATGTTAACCTTAACTGAAACTATCGAACTATTTGATCTGGGCAACATAGTGGTAAAGCGTATATTTATTATGCAGACCTATTGTTTAGTCCATGATGACTGACTGACTGACTGACTGACTGACTTTATTTCCTCTTCAATAGAGATTACATCAGATTAATCAAATTCAGGATAATACAAAATCATGAAATACAACACAAAAGAATATAAATGAAACAAATTGGAAACGTATACCAGTGTAATTATCAATGTAGTTCTTTCTACATGACATATATGTTTATGCATACATACATACACATACACACACATACATATAAATGTACACACATATACATACATATATATTTACACACCCAAACACATATTTACACATACATATATACACACATATACACACATTTATACATATATATGATGAACAGCATGAAATCCTTCTCAAAGGAATAAAGATAGCAAAAGGTGACACTCGTATATTATATGAGCCAGAGAGCATTATATCTCCGTGATCTGTAATACATCAAAATTGCGGAATTTGACAACAGCAGAATATTTGTTTATGTTTGTTTTGTTTTAAATTAATTAATTTATTTATCTAGATTAACTACTTATTATTGCTGTTATATTATGACATGTTGGTTGAGAGTAGGGCATGCATTTTATAGTAAAATGAGGTTATGCTTTTTGCCGTTACCAACATGAGTTTATCCCACACATCATCGTCGATAGACAACAAGCAATCTACTCTGCTTCCAAGAAGTGTCTCCAATAGTATATCGTCTTCTTGATTAAATAAATTAACCCCGTCTCTCACCTCTAAAGTGTCAATCACCTTCTCAAAGAAGACGTTTCGTTCTTCAAGGAGCTTTTCACAACCTAAGATAAGATGTTTCGCTCTGTCGTCAGTCTCTTTTCCACAGAGTTTACATATCATAACTTTTCCAACAGGCATGATATATAATTTCACTATTTCAGAGAGAGGCCATAACATAAATGGAAATTTACGTCCAAGAAACCATATACTGCTTGGTTTTAAGTCCAAATGAATGTTTCTGAAGTGAATTAAATCGCTCCTTAGTTCAATATCTGTATTCCAGGTAGATTTTTCGATGTTTTGAATATTATCAATAATATTCCGATTCCAAACAAGTTTACCTTCGGTTTGTACTCTTACTGCATAGTCTAAGAGAACACTTCCCATACCATATTTCTTGAATATTTTGTCAATATCTGCTATAAACCCCGTCTGTCTAATTGGGTTGGTCAAGTACTGACATAAACGCAAAATGAAAATCTTTTTCCAGATAAGAGTCCAATCGCCCCTACACAGCCGGTTGAAAAAGTACAATTTCATCTTATCAATGTATGCTCCCATTGACCAGAGTCCTAAGGTACTACGCGTTGTCTCTATGGGCGAATATTTATCGAAAGCTTGCATACGTCTCGCTGCATATCTCTGACATAGCTCAAGTTCTTCTATATTGGTGTTTGTCATATTCGACCATAATTCACATCCATATAGGACTGAAGGTAGAATGATTCTTTTCCAGATTTTCATACTTGTTAAAGGGTTCATTCCTCCGTCTCTGATACCAATAAAATAAAAAGAGTTTAATAAGTGTTTACCTTTATCGCATGCTTCTTTTATCGCATCGTTAGGTTTAAAGTTGTAGGTTAGAGGTATGCCGGCATATTTCTTACTTTTGACTACTGGAATTGGCGATTTGTCGAATAGAAAAGAAGGGATATCATTTCTTCTTTTGTTTGTAAAGAGGATGCTACAACTTTTATCTGCGTTATATTTCAATCTCCATCTTTTCGCATAATTAGAGATTGTATCGAGCAGATGCTGCATCGAATGATGCGAATTAGCCATTACAGTTGTGTCATCCGCTAATAAGACACACGGCAGGTGGAGATCGACAAGATTTAGGCCTCGCAAAGTGTGATCTAAATCAGTGATCAAATCGTCTATCATAACGAGAAAGAACCAAGCGGACAAGATACGACACTGCCCTACACCCTGCTTAATATTGAAATATTTAGACAATTTGCCCGCAAATAAAACAGAACTAGTTACTCCCTTAAACGAGTCTTTCATGATGCGCCACGTCTTCCCTTTAATGCCAAGTTTGTACAGCTTGTAAAATAACCCATTGTGCCAGACTGTATTGAATGCCTTAGCATTATCAAGAAATGTTGCATAGACAGGAGTATCTTTATCCATATAGTAGCATATAGATTCTTTGATACAAAACGCTGCAGTGATACTGCCACAATTATTCCTAAAACCTTGTTGCATTGGATTTGGAAAATTAATGTGCTTAGAAAATATAAGTAGTCTATTATATATAATTTGCTCTAGGATTTTCTGAAGCACTGGAACAATAGTTATATCACGGTAGTTATTCATATCTAATTTGCTTTTTCCCCCTCCTTTAAATATTGGTATTACTAAACCTTGTTTAAAATGGCATGGGTACTCCTCGGCCTCGTACACTTTTTTGAAGACAGTTTCAAGTAACTGTACACTGCTTTGAGTGTCTTTCTGCCTCATACATCTGGGATTTTCTTGATTTGGTGGAAAGAAAGACAAGGTTGCTCCTATCGATCTCTCTGGTTGAATCTAACTAGCACGAGCCCATCTCCAGCGATAATTAATAGCCATAAATCTCTTATCGTCATACCATGCCTCCACAAAAATTGTCAACATGACAGCTAGACACAGTAAATCAAAGGATTGAATGTATAGTTTTATATGCAAGTACTATTTAAACCGTTTTAATTCAAGTTTCGAAGATAAATATTTTCTGATTTATGCGCAATAATCCATCTGTGATGTTAACCTTAACTGAAACTATCGAAATATTTGATCTGGGCAACATAGTGGTAAAGCGTATATTTATTTATGCAGACCTATTGTTTAGTCCATGATGTATGTATGTATGTATGTATGTATGTATGTATGTATGTATGTATGTATGTATGTATGTATGTATGTATGTATGTATGTATGTATGTATGTATGTATGTATGTATGTATGTATGTATGTATGTATATGTGTGTGTGTGTGTGTGTGTGTGTGTGTGTGTGTGTGTGTGTGTGTGCGTGTATGTATGCATTTATGTGTGTGTATGTATTTATGTGTGTGCATGTATGCATGTATTTATGTATGTATGTATGTATGTATGTATGTATGTATGTATGTATGTATGTATGTATGTATGTATGTATGTATGTATGTATGTATGTATGTATGTATGTATGTATGTATGTATGACTGACAGTGTGTGTGTGCGTGCGTGCGTGCGTATGTATGTATGTATGTATGTATGTATGTATGTATGTATGTATGTATGTATGTATGTATGTATGTATGTATGTGTGTGTGTGTGTGTGTGTGTGTGTGTGTGTGTGTGTGTGTGCGTGCGTGCGTGCGTGCGTGCGTGTATGTATGCATTTATGTGTGTGTATGTATTTATGTGTGTGCATGTATGTATTTATGTATGTTTGTATGTATGTATGTATGTATGTATGTATGTATGTATGTATGTATGTATGTATGTATGTATGTATGTATGTATGTATGTTTGTATATTTATGTGTGTATGTGCATAAGTACATATGTACAAATGCATGTGTATGATGTTTAAGTCACATTCCTGCTAAGAACTAACGTTAAACATTGCGACCACAGAAAAGGGTAAATACGTTGCTCCCCGCTCTCCCACAGGGCAGTGGATCGCACTAAGCTGGAAACACGATCATTAACCCTTTCCAAGCAATTTGTCTGCATATAAAAACCTTTACTGTCCCCAGTTCCCTCTTGTTATATTTTCTAGGCTAGATTGTGAGCTTGAAGCTGTAACATTGTTTCAATGCGATAAAAAAAATCTTATCATGGTTATGATTATATAAGCAAATAAATTAAAACTTGGTATATATATGGAAAGTTGCTTGGATGCTGTTAGTGAAATATATATTATTAGGTATGTATCTGTTCATATTTTCATTTTGTCATAAACAGTTAACAATTTATTTTTCAGAGCACCATGTAGAAAAACCTGTCATTCCTTTCTGCGTTCATTTCTTAATTATTGAGTATAGATAATAGTTTTTAATTATTGATACATGTTTAGATCAATTAGAGTAGGAGAATCCTATGCAGATTCGAACAGTCGTTCTCCGTCCTCTTGTATCAGGAGGTGCATCGTTTTCAAGGTGGCAATTATCAATACAAGGTTATGGGTTCATTCATAGAATGGCAGGAACTATGAAAGGGAAGTAAATTATTAGTTGTTATTTACCCAGAAAAATGTGAAAGCATCACACTTTATCAAGGGATAATTATTGGCCAAACTGAAGCTACTGAAAGATAGAAAAGATGGCGTCTGTCTGTCTTTATCTTTATTATACACAGTGTATGATCAACAAAACAAATATAAACACTGTTGTAGTTTTTTCTTACAATGCGCATCGCTTTTTAGACAATTTCTGCCAAGTTCGACATCTGTACCAAGTTAGACAATTTGTACCATAAACGCAGACGGCGATTCTGTATATAAAAACTATGAACAGAACACTTTACAAAAAATAATGCATGCAAAATCCTTCATCGACAGTTGTATTCTCTCAACCAATGTACATATATTACGGGACAAAAGGCACGAGGATTGGAAGGAAAGAAAACTAATAAAATGGTATGTTGTGATGATATCGTAAACTCTTTCAACCGTTGCCTTAGCAAAGCAAGTTGGATGATTCGGTGGTGGAAACTGAGGGGGGATAACTTTGTGCATACATATGCATTAACTATGATGTCACGTTCTTACATTTGGCTCGTGCATTTTGAGAACTGAATAAATATTGCAACCTGAAATCATGAAACGTGGTGAAGGGATGCATTTTGGCAAGTAATATATTTTTAATACAACTTTCACGATGCTCTGACATCCAATGCTCATTTGAGCAAGAAAGATTACACTAACCTGCCTATACTTTTTCTTGGTGTTAAAGTTCTCTAACATTTTTGATTCATCCTCTGCTTCTTCTGTGTCCGGCTTCACATTTGATACTGGCAGGTGCTCAAGTGTGTGTGTGTGTGTGTGTGTGTGTGAAGTAAAATGATTGTAGTCGGCTTAATTTATACTACTTATAAAAGAACGTCATCGTGATCAATATTTTACACCTTCAATAACTTTGGTTATATTTTGTCCTATCAGCTTATTTCTTCTCTTATTTCTTCTCAATCTCCGTCGATGGTACAATCATCAGATTAGATTATTGAATGCATCTGTATTAGTAGCACACCTTTACTACAAATGAATTTCATTGTTTTTCATTTCATTTGCTTAGCTGAGGTCTCTGCGTTTAGCTCATGACCGAAAATTTTAAACGTTGGGCAAAGTGACCTATATTTCATACTTCACTGACATTGGTTCCATTTGATATTTATACTGTTTCTGTTTAATAATTAAATTAGATTAGTGTATGCATCTCACTTAGTACTTAACCAAAAATGTCACTGTAACCTCATTAAATATTTTACCTGCTTAGGTTGGGACCTACATTTTGTTTAGGACTACATAGGTTTTTGGAATGCTGTGTGTATGCTATCTAGTTCATGAAACTCACATTTTGATGAATATTCTCTCATTTTAGTAGCTGGTCCTTGTGACCGATATTTAACACATCACATATTTGGTTTTGTAAAGGGGTAGAGATTACATGTTTAGATATTAAGATGGCCTTGTAGATTGCATGGGATCTATAAATAGGTGTTGTTAAGTTTCTAATAATAAAACCTGCTGACCAGTTATGGGTGATTTCTCAATGGCTGGTAGGCTTAGGTTTGTTCGTAAAAGAATTCACTTGGATGGTAAGGTTACTTGAGTAAATATTGTAACATATTAGAGTAAGTAGTATGTTCTGTCATGTAGGATACATTGCGACATATAGTTGTAATATATACTTCGAGGTGTAGACAAGAAGAAAAGTGAGCAACTAACTATTTCCTATTTCAGATTCCTATTATTGTGGAGGGTGTCTTATTTCTTAAGGTTTTGTTGTAACATCAGTCTTCAGGCGTATTTTATGTTGTGTTTCAGATATTATTTGAGAGGAAACATTTGTTTAGATTATTCAATGCAATTACCAAGTGCTCATTGGACTTGAATATTATTCTGTGAATAATTGTATATTATTCAAAGTAGTTATGTACAAATCCATTTGATACATCGTGACTGTTGCGTGACCAGTACATTCGAGAGTATGAAATTCATTCGGAATATTCTATTCTCTAGGACTTGAATATAACTTTTTAGGATTATTGTGGATTCAATTCATAATAATACATATTCATTTTATAACTGTGGTAATTAAATTATTTGTTTAGCTCTACAAAACTTGTTGAGTTAGCTTCTTTCGTGTACTTAATGTGTGATCAACGAGTCGTAGCAGAATATATGTTATCAGCACACCCTTACACGAGACTATACTTCATATTTTACTGGATAAAGATTTGCATTTTGTTCATGACCACGTTGACTTTACACATGTTATGTGTATACTATCCTACTTAGAATAAAGAAACTTAGTAAGTGAATGCATCAAAGTTTTTCATCCTGATTGCAAAATTAATGACTTTTTCAAACGTTGCATTTCAATTCATTTGTTGTATGACGTTTCTGTTCCAGCCATTAAACTAGCATCATGCGACGTTTTTCTGTCAGTGGTACAATATAGTTGATGATGGAACCAACCACTGATAGTGGGGTGGTGGAGTGGGGTGAAAAATATTCTTGCTCTAATTTATAGAAAGAAAATAACTTATTATTACCACCATACCAGATGAAAAAAAAGTTGAGGCAACAAAAAAATCCCGGTTCGAAAAGAAATCTCAAACCATCCCGCAAAGAAAATCACCGCAGCCCCAGATTTTAGTTTTTGTGTTTATGATCACAAATGGCTCTTCCACGATATATCTAATCAGAAAACCCTTTCCTACCAATGCAGCTGGAAGTAAGAATAAATTTGTTTATTTAATGGTAAACTTTCTATTAATGCTATGCATTGTATTTGGTGATACGCTACCCGCATACGGTAGGTAGCTTGTTTCAGTGTGTCACATAATAATAATATATATATATATATATATATATATATATATATATATATATATATATATATATATATATATATATATATATATATATATATATATATATATATATATATATATATATATATATATATATATACAGTATATATATATATATATATATATATATATATATATATATATATATATATATATATATATATATACAGTGCAGGTTAAAACTTCAAATTTAAAAAAAAGTACTGTAAACAAATCTTTTTTTAAAAACGGAAGCCAAGATCACTTTAGTATGGATTCATGTTCTGTATGATAATATTAATAATGGGTAATTGAGAGTTGTACAGCGAGGGGTAAACATTGGAATCGTGACTACACTCTGGTTCTTCACGGACCACACCCTTTTGAAACTGTCGTGTTGTTGCTATCTGTCTAATCTTTAAGAAACGTCAATTTGTCCATCTAGTGTATTAAAGTTTTCAAATTTAAAATGTGCTGAAATCAGATTACTGCTCCCCAGTACTGACTACCAGATGAAAATGATGACCCCAGCTTTGGCTACCGGGTAAGAAGAAATATCCAATATTGACCACCTGGTAAAAACGATGACCAGAATATTGACCACATGGTGGAAACAAGACTATATAGAGCCCTATAAAAAAGAAAGCCCCAAATTTTAGTTTCACATTTACCATTCAAGCTGCCAGCTACAGATGATTCTGATGTGCATAGAGGAACTTTCAGTTTCAAAAGTAGGTGATAGAATTTGACCTTATAAATGATACCACTAGGTCCAATATTTTTAGATCAGGACTCAAGGACTAACAAGTTACCTCCAGTAATCGCCCATTAAAACCTACAGGAGGGCGTATTCTACACTTTTAAGGGATCAAATGTATTGAAATATTCATTTAAATAGATAAATGCTTGACTCTGGAATGTACCATTATTGATACGTTTGATATTAGTAGGCTTTAATACAGTTTGTTGAGGTGAGCCATACGGTCATACAATACCTTGAAATTGGCTGCAAGTTTCTTATTTACGACAAGGTATGCAAAGTGTAAAGACTTTGATGTCTTCTTTATTGATGTAGTAAAATCTAATATATCTGTGTGTATTTACAACCCTCATATAACTCCTGTCATGAAATCCTTCTACATATATGATATTCCAAATTCAATAGTTTATAGCATTGACTTGTTTCTCTTAGTGCAAACCACTTAACAGCAATGATTCCAATAAAGAAAGGGTTTATCATACACGGACTGGTTTACGGGATCTTTTTGTTTACATTGCTTATTTTTATTTGAATTAGAGTACTATCTGGCAGGTTTGAAATCCTTTTATTTTTTTAACTTTATTACATGGGCTTAATCGGGTTGTAAATTAGATTGTAGTTAGGAGGTACTTTTTGACATAATACCAAATTGATACACGTTTCTTGTTTTCGAACAATTAGAAGACATAAGGTATACGAGATGTCCACCTAATATACAACACACGGAGTAGCTGCTTATCAGTTGTTTAACTCTAAGTCACACACACACACACACACACGCACATGGACGTGTCTGTTCAAATAAAAAGATTACTAAGTATATCGACAAATATAATTACAGGTATGTTTAAATGTAAACGTAATGTGGCCATAAACATTCATGGTATGAACTGAACATTCATTTACATTCTTAGCCGGTTTAGCAGCGGCGCTTTTACATTCCGTGCGGGCCCGGTGCGAAATAAGAACGATGGGCAACCAAAATCTAATTTCAATAACACTGAATATATTCTGTGAAATATTCATCGAAAAATACAGGTTTGTTTCCAAAATCAAATTTAGTTTTAAATAATCTTGTTTAATTATAATCTGTTTTGAACAAACGCCAAAATTGTCGCCCCCACCCCACCCCACCCACCCGCTTGTAGGTCCGGTGCCTTCGTACCTCACAAAGACCACGACTGGTTCTAAGACTTTTATTTATCCGTATGTCATACATGCATATCTGTCGGTATATGTCTGTCTATTAATATGTATGCTAGTATATGTGTGTGTACGTGCATGTATCTACTTATGTCTTATGCATTCACCAGTTGCATATGTATCTGCAGTAGCACATACAAGCCCAAATCCACCAATGCAGACAACCTATGCATCCATTCATCTATACATGAATCCGCAAACTGCTTTTAATGTTATTTCCTAGCGTTAACGTTTTCATCATTTCTTCCAAGTCGACCATCCATTTCCAGTTTGCTGCTAGTTTCCTAATTGTTACTCCACCCAGTCCCTTTAATCGCAAATAAATAAATGCACACCAGTTGGACTGTGTATGCTCCATATTTTTTTCGTTCACACGTGTGGTCTGTGCATACACAAATGAGCAGAATTACAGGATGGTATGGTTATTTCGGGAGATTCATTCGTCTTTGCTCTCAACTCGTGCAATTTAGTTTACGTTCAGCGCGTGCTTCTAATCTCCGACAGATGTAGGTGTTGAAATATTAGTATCACGCGTAGCCAATAATTACCGAGCTCATCCGACTAACTGTAGCTGTTGTACTCTTAGGATCTAAAAGAAGCGTGTGCACAGGCATAATACCTGATATATCATTGATTGATAATCATTATGGTAAGGCACAAGGTTCTAATCGATTAGAATCCAACGTTCTTTATTTTTATGCTGAGCATGGGCTAAATTGTCCCTTTGAGAGAGGAAAACGAACAGCAAGAACAAACACTTTGGACGATTCATCATTGATTCTTCCATAACAGACTGATTTTTCTTAAATTTTTTTAAAAATATCTAATATGGGATGATAAGACTGTCTTACTGTCATTGTCCACTCGTATGACCAGTGCGGCAATTGTCCACTCGTATGACCAGTGCGGCATTCCGAATCTAGTTGTGCTACAAGGCCTAAGCATGTTGTATAAATTGACTTCAAGTAAAAAAAAAAATAAGCAAAATAAAAGAATTAGCGAAGAACTCGCTCAAACGACCATCATTTTGAAACACCAAATTTTACTCTGATGTGGACTGTTATTGGATCTGTTTAACACATCACATCACGTAACGTACATTAATATAACATGTTGGTTGACGCATTTTGTGTAAAACACAAAGGAAATTTTGACATGCAAATCACGAAACTAGAAGAATTTTGTCTCAAGATTATAAAATATTATCATGAAGATAATACGTCACTCTACTAAGGTAATCTGACTTCTGATTGGCTGACGTTAAATTATTGTGACCAATCAGACATTGTAATTAGAGTTCGTTTATGAGAATTTAATTTTCAATTTTAGTTTTTAAGTCTCAGTTCCAGAGAACTCAAATGGAGAATTTAATGACAAACTGAATGATACGATCTGAACAAAACAAACATTATCACTTTCTGCGAGCTGTGGTCTAGCCCATTATAACCCAAATAATAAAATTATAGTTAAATAAATATTTTTCGCGAAGTTGTTGAATCACAAACTCCTCTAGTCTGACTCGATATTCAACAATATCAATTGATTATTCCGCTTATTAAAGACGAAAAGAACCATTCTTCATGTTTTCTTGAAACATTAGCCATTACTGTGTTTACGTGCCGGTAAACTCTAATCTCATGAATAATCTGTAAACTAGATTCATAACAAACCTACGCGGCGATGTATATTTATAGAGTTAGATATAGGATTTTTCAATGTGGAAAACCTGACAATTTGGAGAAAACAATTGACTTTTGCTAATTCTTCAATGTGTAGTTTCCATGGATCGAGTCAAGAATCGCAGAACTGCAAAGTGTGCTCACTGTACCTGTGTTACGCAGGACCACAATGTTCTTTTCAAACGTGTGTCAGGGGTGTCGTGCGAAACCTCATGCATCGTCAGACAGAGTAAAATTGATAGACTGGATTATCTATGCATCACTATAAACTTAAGAGACTGGATTATCTATGAATCACTATAAACTTGATATACTGGATTATCAATGTATCACTATAAACTTGATATATCGGATTATCTATGTATCACTATAAACTTGATATACTGGATTTTATAAATGTATCACTATAAACTTGATGTACTGGATTTTATATATGTATCACTATAAAACTGATATGCTGTATTATCTATGTATCACTATAAACTTGAGAGACTGGATTATATATGCATCAATATAAACTTGAGATACTGGATTATATATGCATCGCTATAAACTTGAGAGACTGGATTATCTATGCAGAACTATAAACTTGAGAGACTGGATTATCTATGCATCGCTATAAACTTGAGAGACTGGATTATCTATGCATCACTATAAACTTGATAGACTGGATTATCTATGCATCAGTATAAACCTGAGATACTGGATTATATATGCATCGCTATAAACTCGAGAGACTGGATTATCTACGCACCACTATAAACATGAGAGACTGGATTATCTATGCATATCTATAACTTAAGAGTAGGGATTATCAATGCATCACTATAAACGTGATAGACTGGATTATCTATGTATCACTATAAACTTGATATACTGGATTATCAATGCATCACTATAAACGTGATAGACTGGATTATCTATGTATCACTATAAACTTGATATACTGGATTTATATATGTATCACTATAAACTTGATAGACCGGATTATCTATGCATCACTATAAACTTGAGAGACTGGATTATCTATGCATCGCTATAAACTTGAGAGACCGGATTATCTATGCATCACTATAAACTTGAGAGACCGGATTATATATGCATCACTATAAACTTGAGAGACTGGATTATCTATGCATCACTATAACTTAGGAGAAGGGATTATCTATGCATCACTATAAACGTGATAGACTGGATAAACTTGATATACTGGATTATCTATGCATCACTATAAACTTGATAGACTGGATTATCTATGCATCAGTATAAACTTGAGAGACTGGATTATATATGCATCAATATAAACTTGAGATACTGGATTATATATGCATCGCTATAAACTTGAGAGACTGGATTATCTATGCAGAACTATAAACTTGAGAGACTGGATTATCTATGCATCACTATAAACTTGATAGACTGGATTATATATGCATCAGTATAAACCTGAGATACTGGATTATATATGCATCGCTATAAACTCGAGAGACTGGATTATCTACGCACCACTAGAAACATGAGGGACTGGATTATCTATGCATATCTATAACTTAAGAGTAGGGATTATCAATGCATCACTATAAACGTGATAGACTGGATTATCTATGTATCACTATAAACTTGATATACTGGATTATCAATGCATCACTATAAACGTGATAGACTGGATTATCTATGTATCACTATAAACTTGATATACTGGATTTATATATGTATCACTATAAACTTGATAGACCGGATTATCTATGCATCACTATAAACTTGAGAGACTGGATTATCTATGCATCGCTATAAACTTGAGAGACCGGATTATCTATGCATCACTATAAACTTGATATACTGGATTATATATGCATTACTATAAACTTTATAGACTGGATTATCTATGCATCAGTATAAACTTGATAGACCGGATTATCTATGCATCACTATAAACTTGATAGACTGGATTATCTATGCATCGCTATAAACTTGAGAGACCGGATTATCTATGCATCACTATAAACTTGATAGACTGGATTATATATGCATCACTATAAACTTGATAGACTGGATTATCTATGCATCAGTATAAACTTGAGATACTGGATTATCTATGCATCGCTAAAAAACTTGAGAGACTGGATTATATATGCATCACTATAACTTAGGAGAAGGGATTATCTATGCATCGCTATAAACGTGATAGACTGGATAAACTTGATATACTGGATTATCTATGCATCACTATAAACTTAAGAGAATGGATTATCTATGCATCGCTAGACTGCCTATAAGAGATCCATGTATTTCAACAACAGAGCAAAATGTTTACTCCATTCCCCCCAAATCTGAGAGAGAGAGAGAGAGAGAGAGAGAGAGAGAGAGAGAGAGAGAGAGAGAGAGAGAGAGAGAGAGAGAGAGAGAGAAAGAAAGAGAGAGAGTAATATTTAAATAGAACCTGAATGTATTGAACTTACTGCTTAGATGTACTTGACATCCCGGAATATGATATTTTGTGCTGCTTCAATTGAATAAATGTTAACAGATCTAAGCACTGGGGAATATTGATAATCATTTTACTCTCCATCGTTGACTAATTTTAAACAAAGCCTAAAACATGATGGTTGATATTTTACAATTGATCAATATGCTAGTATTAATTTTGCATGTGAATGTTTTGTCAAATTATGTTTTGTATGTCAACACCGGCACAAGATTTCATCAGTAAATTGCTTAGTTTTTACTACTGTTGTTGTATTAGATTTCATGTGAGCTAGCAGATATGCGTTTTCTGCGTGTATTTAACTGTTTGATTGTTTGTTTGGGTTTTTGCATGTTCAAACTTGTGCATAAAACTTTGAGAAATTGGCGGTTATTAAAAAGAAGAAAATAAGAAACATTGTTCGTCCTTTCCATTGTTCCCTTGTTCAGACTGTAAATATTTTTTCAATACACCTCTTAAATTCTAACTTGAAAAGTGGGTACATCTTTGTTTTGTTTTTTATTTTCGCTGTTGTGCTAATTGGATAGGTATGTATAAAATGTTCAGTATTTATTGAATAATAAATCATGCACAGTCGCATAGAAAACAACGATTTCCAAACATCTTCCACCCATCCTTTAATTCAAAACTTTTACTTACGACTACCCCTGAGTTACTGCACGGGAAGCGTGATACACAATACCTATAATGACTGGATATACTTGAGGATTGGTGTATTGACTGCTTTCTATACTACTGTACTAATTCAACCCATTTCTAAAGTTACATCCTAGACATCACAGGACAGTGCTGTCGTTGGTGTGTTCGTGACTCATTAAAGTGTTACGTATATTTGATTTAGTTTATATTTATTTTTCATTTAATTATTTCTTTGTAAGTTTAATTTTGTTTAATTCTATTTCAAGCTACAATAAAGTTTTCCAGTATAGATTTCAGAGATTTTTTAAAAATTTAAAACATAAACAACGTGAATAACTAATAATAGTTGAAACTTTCCATTTAAAGTTGACCTAGTTCCTGACTTGTTTCAGAACATGTAAACAATTTTTTAATTTCTTTCTTAGAGTGAAAATCATTGGTCATATTCAAGACCATACGGGTGTACGTGATTTTAAAGAAGTAAATAAGTTCATGGTGGTTCTGGAACATGTTCACATGGCCCTCATACCGGTATTTGTTTTACGCAGTAGTTATGATTTAAAACAGATTCTATGATAAGAATTAAGCAGTTTCGGGCTTTTACACTTGATGTCAAGTATTTCTGTTGCTGTCAGTTTTTGGGTTAAAATTTTGTTTCAGATTATTTGGATTTTAAAGGATTAATTCGTTTCTTTCTCAACGTTTGAGTGATCAAACATAATTCGTGGACAAACACAGTTTGTCACAATTGTATTCGGATTTCGAACACCGGAGTATTATTTCTTGTATTTCTACAAAGAACTGTGGCAACAACAGAAAATAGACTACAGCATACAGCATCGTCTTCCATCTTGTTTTTTTTCTTCCGGGACTCAAACTTGAACTCATTAGAACATTTCATTACTAGGAGTTAAAATTTAATTCGTAAATTATTCTTGGATTAATCGTTTCGCTTTTTTATATGTTTGGTTGATACGTATTACTTTACAATGTAGATCAATCACGTATAAAATGTGTAAATGTAAAAAATCGTGTTACTTTAATGCTGTGTTCTTGACGGCCGCTATCGGCCATCGTAAAGTACCTTACAATCTGTTAGCAGATAGTTTATTTAGGCCTTACATCTTGTAGCTGATATCCATCATAATAAATTGTAGTCAGTTTTCATGGTTTCAATCATGTTTTCACTCAGACTTTGTTGGTTTTCATTTTTATATATCATTTACTTTATTTCTTTAAAGTCATTTTATTTATGTAAAATTTGAGAAAGTGTTGGTGTTATTTTTTTGTCTTTTCTTCCAATTTTACCTTATCTGTTTTATAATCATACACTAAGTTTTGTGTTTCTCCATCGTTTTGTTCTATTACAATATTTAGGTCTTTCTTAAATGTTCTTATCTCTGTTGCAAAATAAGATGACCACTTCTATTGATTTCTTTATTATTTCCTTGTCAGGCTTTAGTACGCGTAGTTTTTATTGTATCCTTTAGTTCATTCGTTGCGAGTATTGCTGAATATCATCAGGGTTTATCCCTCTCTCACTATTACTATTATTAGGCAGTAGTATTTTCTCAGATTTTAGGAACCAGTGGACAGTTATGCATCAGCTACATAATTTAGAGTTAAGGTTCACGTGACAGTTGGAACACATATACTGCATATGAAAATTACGTACTGGAGGGAGCGCTCCGATGGCCTAAGTGCGTCGGCGTCGGATGCGGAAGGTTGCGGGTTCGAAACCCCGCCGAATCATTCCAAAGACTTATACAACTGGAACTAGCAGCTGCCTCGCTTTATTAAGAGGTTAGTGCTAAGTTTGATATCGGGATAATGTGAGGATAGTGTCACTGGGTGGGACATGATGCTGCATGATGTCCCAGTGTTAGACATCACTATAAACGTAATGCTTATTTCCCTAGTTTTTAAAGTATACATCCCTTCTTCCGGAATTATACATCCCTTCTTTCGGAATCATACATTTATACATTCCTTCTTCCGGAATTATACATCCCTTCTTCGGGAATTATACATCCCTTCTTTCGGAATCATACATTTATACATTCCTTCTTCCGGAATTATACATCCCTTCTTTCGGAATTATACCTTTTGAAAAATATTTTTGCTCTAATTTTGATCATACAGCGGACGTTCTAACCACTAGGCCACCAGAGCAATTGTGTCAGAGAAGTATCAAACAGCTGAATATATTGTGAAATAACATGAGACATATGAATTATAAATGTCATGATACATTTCCCTTTTATCATACTGAACACATACGATTTTATCACTGAAACAAATGACATTTTATCTGTCTCCAAGCTATTTAAATTGACACTCTCTCCGTCGTACTTAGATGTAACAGTCTCACTCAGTAGGTCAGACATATCTGTCTGTTCATACTCACATTTGCGCGGTCCTGTTAATTATGTTGCTGACATTGAAATTTTGTCAATTAGAACTATAAGTAGTATCGGCATACCCATTGGTGTCATACTCACCAGCGTCATACTCATCAGCGTCATACTCGCAAGCATCATACTCCTCAGGGACATATTCATATGTGTTTTTGTGTCTATTGATAATGGTTGCCAATGTAACACGATAATCGGGTAGGATTTCCGGATTCACAGCAGAACACGTTTGACGATGATATAAATACAATGTTTAATAATGAATTACTTGAATGAGCAATTAATTATGAATACGTGCGTGTATAGTTAATCCAAAATATTGGATTAATTAACATAAGAACGCACAAATGTAATAATGAAAAATACAAATTACTCTACAAAATACAAACACAAAGAGTGAATGAGTCACAGTGGCTACACAGTGGAAAGATGGATATAGTTTACTTAGCTAGAAAACAATGTAGAATTTTACCAATGTAGTAAAATTAATTCACTCATAATAAATGAAATTGAGCAAACGAAAAGGACAGATATACAGCTAATTTTTACAGTTCCGAAAGATACAATGGATTTTACGAGCCCAAAAATTAGCCAACGGCTATAATATTACATGCAAGGAGATAACACTCTATCATGAGAACCCTTTATTTCAGCTCCACCGCTGCTACAGTTCAACTTTACAGCTACTACGGTTAATTCATATGGTTGGCGTTTCAGCTTACATCACGTAGACCCTGATCACTCCGATAACTTTGAACCATCGGGTCACTCTGGACACTCTAACCAATCCAGAAACACTAGACAATCTAGACTATAGACACCTTACACTAAACTCTTGACACTCCGAATACTGGACAGCGCCGGACAACAGCGGACAGCTGAAAACATATCCAATACCGTTTACTATATATGACACGGGCATAAAAGCGTAATATGCACGGTAAGGTATAGAGATTACATTACCGGCAAAATAATTACAAAACAAGTTTAGAAGTAAACCTAGCCCTGCTTGATAAGAATCCTACTTACAAAGCATTTCTTAAAAATGTAGTCCTATATTACTAATATAAATCTGTTGCTAAGTCAACAACAAGAATATAAATATGTACATTATACTGCGTAAACCAAAGCTACATAGCAAACATACACAAATAGACGCGACAGTACACTAGTAGTATCTTATATACAAGAAATAAATAAAAACTTACTTACCTCTACAGCTGAAGATGTGCATATCCTTATAGAAGACCGCTGACTGACAAGACCATCCATAATGTAAAGCGCCTTAAATGCTTTAAGGTATTTATACACAGATATTGTTTGTACATTGAAGGCATTCGAGTCTTCCCATCGAAAGCACTTCACACGTGCGACATAGGATGGACCGAACTCACTTTTTTTTAAGAATACGACGCAATATACATTAATCACCCTCGGGTATCGTTGTACTCCCAAAACGAAACTCCAGTACATGTATTTAATCAATAAAAGGGTTTAAAACGAAACTCCAGTACATGTATTTAATCAATAAAATGGTTTAAAACGAAACTCCAGTACATGTATTTAATCAATAAAAGGGTTTAAAACGAAACTCCAGTACATGTATTTAATCAATAAAATGGTTTAGAACGAAACTCCAGTACATGTATGTAATCAATAAAAGGGTTTAAAACGAAACTCCAGTACATGTATTTAATCAATAAAATGGTTTAAAACGAAACTCCAGTACATGTATTTAATCAATAAAAGGGTTTAAAACGAAACTCCAGTACATGTATTTAATCAATAAAAGGGTTTAAAACGAAACTCCAGTACATGTATTTAATCAATAAAAGGGTTTAAAACGAAACTCCAGTACATGTATTTAATCAATAAAATGGTTTAAAACGAAACTCCAGTACATGTATTTAATCAATAAAAGGGTTTAAAACGAAACTCCAGTACATGTATTTAATCAATAAAAGGGTTTAAAACGAAACTCCAGTACATGTATTTAATCAATAAAAGGGTTTAAAACGAAACTCCAGTACATGTATTTAATCAATAAAAGGGTTTAAAACGAAACTCCAGTACATGTATTTAATCAATAAAAGGGTTTAAAACGAAACTCCAGTACATGTATTTAATCAATAAAAGGGTTTAAAACGAAACTCCAGTACATGTATTTAATCAATAAAAGGGTTTAAAACGAAACTCCAGTACATGTATTTAATCAATAAAATGGTTTAAAACGAAACTCCAGTACATGTATTTAATCAATAAAAGGGTTTAAAACGAAACTCCAGTACATGTATTTAATCAATAAAAGGGTTTAAAACGAAACTCCAGTACATGTATTTAATCAATAAAATGGTTTAAAACGAAACTCCAGTACATGTATTTAATCAATAAAATGGTTTAAAACGAAACTCCAGTACATGTATTTAATCAATAAAAGGGTTTAAAACGAAACTCCAGTACATGTATTTAATCAATAAAAGGGTTTAAAACGAAACTCCAGTACATGTATTTAATCAATAAAAGGGTTTAAAACGAAACTCCAGTACATGTATGTAATCAATAAAATGGTTTAAAACGAAACTCCAGTACATGTAGCAGCAGAGGGGGCGAACCCTACAACGTTTTCAGACAAAAAATCGATTGAATCCTTAAAACAAAAAATAGAGCCTTCCAACGAAATCTCATGTTTTAACCAAAAAAAAAAAATAAGTCTCCATTTGGCAAACGGAGACTTTACGATTTTTCAATCAATTTTGGTCGCAATTTGTTGTCATTCACCCCCTCTGCTGCTAAAGCTTTCAGTTCTGGTTAACAAGAATAATAAATGATTTTAACCGAATATTTGATCCAGTCCTTAGGATCTCACAAACAGACTAATCGCTAACACCTCCTCTTGTAGATCAATTAGATTATTAGATTGGTCTGTGAGTTTGAAATTAATTCTTGTTAGCGAATCATTATGACACCGCATATAGACTGGATTAACCGGAGACTCAATTATTAAAAATCCTGGAGGAGCTGTTGGTGCAAATGAATAAAGAATATATCCTTGCTGAACTTGATTTGATCGTTCGAGATTAATTTGATAGCTTCCTTCGATAACATCGCATACTAAATTGAGCGCAATCACTGAGGATATATTCACGTTGAACGGAGCGATATGTCTGCCGCCACCGTCTGGATCATTATTATGTTTGAGGATTTTTATTTCCGGTGATGCTTTTTTCTCCATGCATCATGAATTATTTTAAAACCAACATCGATGGTGTCGCTGAGAAGTTTTTTTTAGTTCTGGTACGTTATATCCTGGTAGTTTAAATACTGGGATATCTTCAACGCGGATTTTAAATTTTGATGCAAATATTATTTTCGATTGGGGTCTATCGTCATCTAGTATAGCTCGAATAATTTCTAAAATAGATGTTTCCATATCGTCCATAATTTTGTTGCATGTTTCTATGACGCTGATAAATTCATCTCGGGTAAGAGTACCGGATTTAAGAGATATTAACAACAGCGAAAAATCATTATTCATTGCTGTGAAATTTTTAGCGACTTCAGGTTCGTTAACAAAACGATATCCCTCTATTCTACCCCCCTCCCCAGTTGGTTGAAATCCGAGACCAAAGAAATCTTTATAGCTACTTATTGGATTATCAGGTTTTATCACGTCGGTGATATAATCAGTTTTTTGTGGTTCTGGTAAATCAACGGTTTTCCCCCCTGGTGGTAATTCAGGCCATCCTAGTACGGTTCTAATAGAACTCTGATAGATATCTACGACGTATCCTTCTGTGCTTATCTCAATTGCGGATGATAGCGTCGGCTCATGAACCGTTATAGCGATTTTCGATTCTGCTTCAGTAATGAATTTTATTCTACGCGCGAATTCGTTATTGATCTGTTCGATTTGGTATGACCCTGTTGGTATCGAAACAACGTTCCAGTCTGGGGTACCGTCGTCTTTATTCTTATACGAGAATACCAAGGAATTATTGGGTTGTTGACCACCAAATGATTTTGATCTGATATTAGGCCAACTGTGATACACTCGTAGTTTTGCTAGCGCTCTCTCCTTCACGGGGACTGGGCTAGGGAAATTCACACTGAATTCAGGATTCGTTGATGTTATTGATATCATGCTTGTTTGTACTGGGTTCGTGTTCTCCACTATTCGTTGAAGTAATTCCATCGGTGTTGTCATTGTTATTATACTGTTGTTGTCGCTCTAATTTTGATATCGCGGAATCATAAATACTGACCATCACTGAGAACTCACTATCTGATATCGTTGAGGTTATTGAGATCATTCTGGTTTTCGGGTTCGTGTTTTCTGATTCCATCGGTGTTGTCATTGTTATTATACTGCTCTAATTTCGATATCGCGGAATCGTAAATACTGGCCATCGCTGAGAACTCACTATCTGATATAATCGTATTATCGAGTGACGACGATATCATCGAGGATAATTGCGAGTATGCAGTTGATACAATATGAAATTTAAGCACGTAGTCTTGCAGTTTACTCTGGCTGCATGATGATATTTTTTTTTGTTATTATCGAAATTATTCCCGCGATTGTTGTTACTGCCGATATACAAATTGGAACAGCTATCGGGGCGGGCAATCATTGTCACCGAGGATAGTATAATTCCGGCTCCGGCGAGAACGCCTGACACCAAGTACACAGTAACATCAACTGCTGTGATTCTTCGTCGGTATTTTTTAATTTTTATTTGATACACCTCGGCGAGGGTTTTGAGTCTATTTTGAAATTCTCTGACCTGATCATAACGATATTGCGATGATGAAATCATTTTTATTTTAAACCCGCTAGTGTTTTCAATTATTCATCATCGTCAAAGTAGTAGATCAGGGGATGGACTACTTGACCTACGAATTCTAAATACCAGTCTATATGTTTTCTAATGGTGTTATCAACCGCGACAATCTCAAATTCTTCTTCTCCCCCCTCGATAATTACTGTCGCGGTGCCACCAACGTAGGTTTTACCTTTCACGATCATATTAAATTGCTTGTTAGAGATTAACGTCATCCTGTAGATACCACGGGGCCACTTCCCGATAGTGACTTTCAATTTAGCATTAGAGTTTTTTACCCAATCAAAGTCATTATAATCGACCGTATACACGATATTTTTAACGTCTATATCTGGATAAGGAATCTTTACATTTTCAATATCGTCGTAAATGTCGAGATAGGTTTTATTGATTTCGGTAGCTTTCATCACCGTTCCATCGCGGCGTTTAAAAAATGAAATCAAAAGGAGGTTAACTCCCATATCTGTTTGTATTCCATAATGCCCGTGGAGTTGAGAATATGTCGTCGTGATATTGTGACTTTCAGAACCCTCAAAGAAATTTTTAGCCATTTTGCTGATGCGTTTTTGTTCGTCAAGCGCGCGCTTAATTTCCGCGAGAGTCATGCCTGTCAACGATGTGGTTTCAGACACAGGTGTTCTCGATAAAAATTTATCCACGATGGTATTAAGTGTTGTTTGTCTCACCATAAACATATTAATATCTTTGAGAGTCATCGTAGATGTAGCCGGGGCACCAAAGAAACTATTAGCGACGTAGGCATTGTGAGTATGCTTGCCGATAAACTCGCTGATTTCAGCGAGAGTCATGCCAGCCACAAGCGGGGTTCCAAAAAACTTAAGAATGACGTCGTTAGTGGGTTTTTGTACCTTTTCAAGATTTTCTATTATTTTAGAAATATCATTGTAAATATCGAAATAATTTGCCTTGATTTCATTTTCATTCATCATCCTTCCCGCATCCTTGTTAAAAAAAAATAGCGATAGAAAGTTCTTGATTTCAGCGAGAGTCATGCCAACCACAAGCGGGGTTCCAAAGAATTTATGTACGACATTTTTGCGAAAAGAATTATAACCTCGTATATGATCATCCAGCTCACGGCCGTGGGCGGCAATCTCGTTGTCGTGGGTGGTAATCTTATTGTCGTGGGTGGTAATCTTGTTGTCGTGGGCGGCAATCCTATCGGTGATCGTAGACACAAGTGCGCCTGGTTTAAGTTGTCCACCGTTGGAATACAGCGCAATAGAGTTTTCAGCGGCGTTGTGTTGTCGTTTTAAAATGTCATTCAATGACACATCACTGCTTTTCAATTTACCCTGTTTGTCTTGAAATACAACTATTTCATTAGGATCAACGCTTACTAAATTTAACGTCTAAGCGATTTCATCTTCGATTCATTTTTTTACATCAACCGTTGCAGTGCCATCGGGTTTGGGTTTCAAAGATCTCCCCCAAATATCAATCATGTTATTGTAAAACTCTTTCTCTCTCTAAAATCTTTGTTGACGACTTCGTCGTTGCCAGTGATTACTGGTGTATTTATTTACGACAACATGAGGTGGTTTTCCCCTTGGGTTACCCAAGGAGTTAGAAATAGCGTTAAGGACATTTAATACTTCGCTGCCACATATTGGTGGATCATTCATTTGTTGTGTTGGTAGCGTAGAATACCAAGTCTTCATTGGAAAAGTTTTTATATAACGCATAAACTCTTTCGGTGGGGCTAATCCATATGAATCAAAATAGACAATCCCACGTGGATCAATAGCGTATGCAACCCAGTGAGTTCCGGGTCCGATGCTGTTATCTAAATTAATGATTCCTGTTTCAACGCTGTTGGGTTGTGTCGGTAATTGATCTTTCATAAAGACACCTCTGAAATTTTTAATCGCTAGTTTTTTAGCAGTATCCATTAAATCAAAATTGGACATAGGAACCATCGGTTCCTCAAACAAAGACTCTCCAACTAATAAACCGGTCCTAGTCTTAGACCCTTTCCGCTGTACCATGAATACGGGGTTCCTGGTAGTCTTAGACCCTTTCCGCTGTACCATGAATACGGGGTTCCTGGTAGACTTAGATCCTTTCCCTTTTTTTATATCCTTTCCCAGTTGCCTTTTTTAGTGCCATTCCTGCTGCAGTACCAACGGCCCCTAACGCTGCCGCTTTAGCCACCGCTGGAGCTGATGCCGCAATCAACGCTGGAATCGCAGCTAACAATGGAAATATACCGCCGGTTTTTATCATATTTTTGATAGCAGCCGCAGAAAGAGTAATCTGAACACCCTTTTTTGGTACAAGTGCATCATTGAAATGTTTCACTTGACGAGTTGTCAGCGATAATTTATTTTCACCACCAGTCATTTGATTGGGTTTCAGCGTGATTGTGGTTCCACATTGCTTAGCTGATTTGGATTGCATTTTTTTTAATTGACCAGGTGTCAACGTAACATTGATATTACTATACGACATTATACAATAACAGATTGATCTAATTGCAATAAAGTTTCGATTACATATTTTCCACTGGCGCATCTACCACTCTCATTCTTCCTCCAACACCTTCGAGTAGCATTGATTTATCACTGAGAATGACAGCAACCGCTCTATAATTAGCAATAGCACCACGAAGCACATTAGCTCTAAAATGTATATCAACAACTGACTGTCTTGTCAAATCGAGATGTTCCAACGAGAAGTAATAGATCGGATACAGATTTTTAAAATCCAACTGTGATATTTGTAGACCAGTATCGACATTTTGATCACGTGCCATAAATGACAACAACCTATGATACACGCGTGCAATATGATTTTGACCGTAATCAAGTTGTACATCTTCAGATGGTTCCTGCTGGCCGTTTATTCTCAGTGAGACGTCCTTAACACCTAATTGATCAAATATCATATGACTGAAACGTTGATCGCCAACTCGTGTGGTATCCTGTAACGCAATAAATATATGACGTGGCGCAGCAGTGCCCTGTTTTGATGCTAGATTCCAGGTGAATACCCCGTTGATATTTGATTGCTTCACATCTGTACTCACGGTTAGCCAACTTAACAACGACTTTCCTCCATGGTCCATAAATGATAGTAATCGCTCTTCTGCGGTGATTGATTAAGTCAACACTGGCATCCACAATGATATTTTTGTTAAAATGACTTTACCGGCATCATCATTTACATGATCTGCAGCCGGGTTTGCTGGAATCCTCCAAATTGCGTCATTATCATCACTCTTTCGTACAAGCGATACTGTATGCTTCGCCCCGTAGATAACTTTTCTGACGTTTCTACAGAATCCAAATATGTGATGCAGTGGAATCGCGCATGAAAATAATTTACGCCGCCCTTCCAACATTGAAATACGTGTTGCAGCTCCTAGATTGAAATTAACATCGTTGTTTATAATCATATCTTCGATACCAGCAGGAGCAGGGTTAGCAGCACGATCATTTGGTCATCTTACAACAAATTGCTTTCCTCCAGCGGTATTTTTATTATCCTTTGCAAACATCATAGAAGGTCCCGCGGATCTTGTATAATCATCGGAATATCTCGCTAACCCGATTATTGTTGTAGCCACATCAACATCGCGATCTATCGACTCGATTTATTTTCCATCAATGAGATATTTTGCACTCTCAAATAACGCCATGATACCATTATTGACAAAACCGACTTGAGTATCAGCTGGATACGGTGCTGGTACAGCAGGAGTATCAGCAGCTGTTACAAGTTCTCCTTCTACTTCAATAAACGCTTCAGCGGGTAGAAAATATTTACTGGTATCATGGACTTGAAGTTCAATTCGCGATCGACTATTTGAGTCTATTGCATGATAGGCGTAATATTGATAATCGCGTATAGAATCATCCTTGCCAACTGGGGCGTCTATATCAAACGCTGGATCAGGTGACCTTTTGAACATTTTATTCTATTTATCAGAGTCTAAATCGTAAACGATTTTCATCGTCGTGGTTTTTTAAAGCCACTTCCCGCTATCATATTTGCAATATTGCTTTGGTCAGGGGTTATCAACGACGCTAGTTTTTCATCTACTGCGTTATTTATAATTTTACTAACACTTGCAGGCATTTCCGCTGTAGACGGTAACGGTTTTGAAAATCCTTTGGATTTCCTCCGTGATTTCACCAATGATGTTATTTTATTCTTCGCGGCTGAAAACGCTTTTCCGGCGAGATCTCCAGCGAAATCGGAGATTTTGCTAATACCCTTATCACGAATAACATCAATTGCTTTCATTGATAATTGTTTAGCTAACGGCATCACTTTTGGAGCCATTCTCGCAAATAACCCTGCAATGGTATTACCTAAACCATCTCCGTAGTATGCTCTATAAACTGGAAACCGTGAATTAACTACATAGACGGGGGTTGGTTTGTCATGGTTGTAGTGTATGATCATTATTTGAAATCAGAAACAATTTTTCAATTGTAAAAAAATTTATCAATTGTAAATTCAGTCCCGGTGATGAGAATCCAAGGGATTTTCAGTCGCTGTGATACCCACTTGATAACTCGCCAATGAAATCTCGATATGTTTTGATATCCATGATACCGCCTTGAAATAACCGCCTGCAGATATCAGCTGCTTCATTAATTATTTCCGGTGAGTTATTTCCAGCTCGGAACCCTCCTACAAGAACTTCTAATCGTGATATATCACTGAGAACACTACCAGGACATGAAATCCTTGGATTCTCACTGGAATCTCGCAATCCGCTTCCGCTATAACCAGTTGCTTCATCCAGTTTTTCTTCATCCGTGGGTTGTAAATAACCAAGAGGATCATAATCATCATCATCATCAGGTGGTAGTTGTTGTTGTTTTTTAGGTGAAAAAGATATTTTCTTTGCAGGTTGCTGTCGCTTTCTTTGCAATTTTGGCGGTTTTTGTTGTTGTTTTAGTTCTTCAAATTGTTTATACACTATACCCACCGCATCGATATATTCGATGTATGATGCACTATCTGTCTTAATCTGACTTGTTTTAGTTTTGATTTTGTAGAATATATCAGCCCAGTGAGTTATACTTCTAACAAACTTATGATGTTCTGGTTTCAACATATTTTTTCCTGTTTTCATAAGTCGTAACAACAAGCGCAGGAATTTCTATTGGATCAGTCTTATCAATTGCTGCTAACCCTTCCTCGTTAAATCTCACGCGTAAATCATCTACTGTTCTTTTTTATTCCATTTTTTGTACAGCCTGTTTTGTTTGTTCAGTTTTCGCTGCTATTTTTTCGAGTTCACCGATAACAGATTTCCCCGTCTCGGGAACATCTCCCAGTATAGCACGCTCTACCCCTTTCGTTGCTGTGGTTACTGGTTTAAACAATTCTTCAGATCCCGCAGCGAAGTCAGTTTGTAAACTCTGTCGTTGTTGCAGTTTATTTCTTACAGAGTCGCGAATTAGTATAAATCTCCTGATTGCATCCAGTCGTTCACGAGCCAATCTAGTTGTTAATGCTTCATTGACCATTATTTGAAATCAGAAACAATTTTTCAATTGTAAAACAATTTTCCCGAACCTGACCTAACAGACGAAAACATTTGACATGTTGGATGATTTTTAACATCACCGTGGAAGCACTTAACAGCGTTACCATCGATGTTGAAAGTCACATCTTTCCTAATAAAATAATAATGTGACTTTCCTCATTCTGAACCGTCCATCAACTTTTTATTCACTGATTTTGACGTTTTCAATCAAAAAATGCTAAAAAAAAAATGAAAATCTCTCTGAGGAGGGTCGATGACAAAATCTCTTTGAGGGTCGGTCACGGTCAAAATCGTTCATTTTCTTGAATTAACGCTCGTAGGTTTCTAACTTTAGAATTGATATCCTTTTTCAATTCGTATTCGTTACCTAATTCTTTTCGTATTCCCTCTACGATAGTATATAACGGGACGAACGTACTTACTTCACTGGAGAATGCAAGAGAGTCCCGAATAGAATTCTGAATTCTCTTGATGAGCGCATATTTCTTTGGCAGCATATACTTGTTGTTGTTAACTCCGTATTCTATATCCTGAAAATCCGACTTTATTTGATCAGGATTCAACCCATCTGATAGTTTAATATCCCGACTTTTCAATTTTGAAATCTCGGATATAATGCTATTCATATTTTCAGAATTCATATTCTATGGTGATTATACATTTCTAAATGAAAAATATGACGCATTAGACATAACTGAATTGAATTTTTTGTTCGGTCTTTTTTGAAATGGCAGATCGATAAATCCCCTCTGCAACATATCATACTGAGGCTCTACAAATATCGAAGTGCATACCGGCTTCATTCATTGATTGAAATATTTTTTCTTCGTTAGTTGCCGTATTAAAAGATTTTACTGGTCTCGCTTTTTTTGAGCAAATGCCAGTCTTTCCTCGTTTCAAATTCTCACTTTGAGTAACAACTTCTAGATTTGATAAAGAATTGTTCTTTGGATTAGAATCCTTGTGATCAATAACAAAATCATCCTCGATCAATCCATAAAAGCATTCAAACACGAAACGATGATTGAGATAAAATTTCTTTCCAGCGCCAAACTTCAAATACCCCATACCATTATCAGAACCAACTGGTTTCTTCAGTCTGCGGTTTCTTACAACACCATCACTAGATGCTTCATAATTTGTGATCACAGGGTGTAGTCTGAATTCTTGGTTCATTCGTATACTAAATACTATTTGTCTAATTCATTGTTTGGTCTAATGATTACATCACTGGAAAATCTTTCGATGTAGTCTTGAGGGGTTCTTATGATTTTATCCTTGATACTGACAGTGTCCTTGACAGAGTCAAGGTCAGGGACTTTGTCGGTGTCAGGGAATTTTTCAGGGTCAAAATTTTTGATTGATTTTCCATTTTTGATTCTTTTATCATAATAACGCTTCAACTCCCTGTATCGTTTGCCACCGCAATTCAAACACAACTGAGATTTTCCCCTAACCCCAACCCCACATCGTATGCAAGGTAACGGACCAAGGCTTCCACGACGAAAGCTTTGCATATGATACCCACAGAATTCATTTCTGCATGATTTGTTACACGGTGTCACTGATCCAATCATGAGCCATTTGCAGTGATTCATTATACATAAATCTTTCATTTAAATGCTTGTTTTAATTATAGTATGGAGGAGTTCAAGAGATTATCGAAAATTAAGCCCTGGAAAAATGCTAAATTGATTGATTATACCATGAAAGAATTCCAAAGATTATCGAAAATTAAGCCCTGGAAAAATGTTAAATTGATTGATTATACCATGAAAGAATTCCAAAGATTATCGAAAATTAAGCCCTGGAAAAATGTTAAATTGATTGATTATACCATGAAAGAATTCCAAAGATTATCGAAAATTAAGCCCTGGAAAAATGTTAAATTGATTGATTATACCATGAAAGAATTCCAAAGATTATCGAAAATTAAGCCCTGGAAAAATACTGAATTCAATCTCGATAAGGAGTTTAAGAGATTATCGAAAACTAAGCCCTGGAAAAATAATGAATTCAATCTCGATAGAGCCTCTGATATACCGAAACGTCTAATCGGTGACAGAACTATACTGGGTAAAATCAGGGAATGTTTTAATGAATTCTACCGAGACGGTGCAGCACACTGTTGGTCGACATTTCGAATTATTGATGAAGATGTTAATGTACCCAACATCGATGCTACCATGAACGATGAAAGAGCAGCTGAGGTGATTTCACACCTTGGCTCGAGGAAGTATTTTTTCAGAATAAAATTCATTATCGAAGTCGAAGGCAAATGGATTATTAGGGATAAATTTGAACCAATCCTTAAGGATAAAAAGCTGTCATTGTGAGTAGAGATTCCAAACCAGGAATTCTAACTGGAATCGACAAACCATACTACGAGAGATCTTATCCTGTAACAGCAATCGTTTATGGAATATATCCGTTAAATGATAAACCCGATATCGCAAAACTAGCTCCTATGAAATATTCTAGTTCACTGAATTGTGTAGCAACACGGGTAATGGAACACTTCACAAATGCATCCCGAGGAAATAAACTAACTGATCTGCGACGTAGGAAAATAACCGAATGGGAACTGACAGTGAAACAGCACGGTGCAAAGATTTCTGATATAGCTAAATTAGAAACATCATTAACATTCCCAATATCAGTAACGACAATAACCGGAGAAGTATTATACGAACCGAAATATAACAAAAATGGAGCGCCAATACAAATTATTGATCATAACAAACACGCGTGGACACCTGCAGTAACAATATTTCCACGAGAACGAACCGTGAGATATATCCCCCCAGAATTCGTCGGGGATGTTTTTTATAATGAGAAATTATTCGATGCTATTCATGCGTTGTGTAAAAATGATCCTGTGTCAGTGTGGTTACTTAGAAGTGATGAAGATCCCGAAATAGGATTCGATCAATTTGTAAGACCAAATGGTGAATTATATCGCGTTGAAGAATTAGATAACAGAATGAGAAAAATGGCTAGTGATTTTTCACCGGAGAATTCCCATAAAAAACTACTCACGGATAGCTTCACAATTCCATCAGTGGTAGCTCACTTCGGAAGAGAAAAAAACTCATGGCGTCCAACACAAAGTGATTTTCTCGAGGACGTTAAATTCAGTTGCATCGAATTTGGTCATGGAGGACTGTGGAATACAAAATACCATCGTGGCGGTATGATTTCAATTGATATATCCACGTGTTATCCTGGAAGTTTTCTCGGGTATGGTAAATGTGCTGAGTACTTTAAACGATTTGGACACCCCAAGCATGAAATGACTCGTGTTGCGATTAATGGGCCATTACCTGATTTTGATTTAACCGGATTCGCTCGTGTGATATCATTCGAATTCGCTACAGGGTTACATCCGTGTAATTATCTTTGGCTTGGTAGACATATATCTGAAAAGGCCTGAATGCCAATAGTGCTATTGAGATATATGATTGATTGTGGTATGCTAATATCGTTGATTGTTTCTGAAGCTATTATATGCTATCGAGCTCAGAAAGAAGTTTGGCTACCACAACCCGATCTAGATCGTATAATTAGCAAATAGCGAAAACAGTTTCCAGATTTCAATGAAGAACAAATCATGAATTGGTCTAAGAAGTTATTTGAAATTAAAAAAGAACAAGCAAAAGATTTTGGACGAAGAATAATCGGTAAATTTACCCAGGGTGGACGATACGACAATGCAAAATATTCTTCGCGGTTGATCATAGACATCGCTGAATACGATTTTATTGTAACGGATTTAACGAAACAGGGAAAACTTGTAAATCGTAAAGACGCTTTCCTATCCGATGGAAGACGATTAGGTACAATTGTTACCTACTGTGATGGATATATTAAACAGTATACGCATTTGAGAAGTTCTATGCTAGCTTATGCTTCTATCAATTTATTTTCGATGATAAATAGATTTCCTAACACCGCAGTTAGAGTAGCCACTGATTCTATGTATATCCACGAGAAATACAAATCAGATGTAGCTAAATTCACATCCCCGGAGGAAGCGTGGGGGTGTTGGCGATTTAAAAAGGAGACGCTTCATGAGTATTGTGAATCGGCAGATGTTACCAACGACGATAAATACTTGAAAAGCAACCAATTATCAGAATTTTCTAATGCACCACCGATATCAGATCCAATTACGCGATATAAAATCGTTTATATAAACGGATTAGGAGGATCAGGAAAGACAACACGAGTAATTAACTTATTCAAGGATAAAATCAACATGAAAGCGCTAACACCAACCCATAAACTCGCCAGAGATATAACCAAACGAGATGTAAAATATAATACTTATCACAGTTTTTATCGATGGAAAGGAGATCAGTGGACCCCTGAAAGAATGGGACAGAAATTTATTCCACCGGTGATATTATGGGATGAAATATGCACGGTACCGTTACATATATTAAAAATGTTTCTTGGTTGGTTAAAAACGAAAAATACAAAAATTATTATGTGCGGTGATCAAGGTCAACCACCGCCAATTTTCGGTGAACCACCTCATGACTGGCTCAAGGATCAGGTTGATCATTACGAAGAGATGAACGATGACATTAGATCATTAGATGAAGTATTAAAGGAGTTGAAACAACTAATCAGATTACAACCGGATAGAATCCAATGTGAAATAATGCGTGAAATAATTTCAGAAACCCCAATGAATGATTTCTGGGAAGCGTGGAGACCAGACGATTTGATAATAGCAAGTAGAAAAATAGTCAGAGATAAACTTCAGATGAAATTATTTGAATTGCATAAAGAAAAATTTGCAACGCTTCCAGTACCGTTGTGTTATAGGCCTTCGGATACACGAAAGCAGAATATCGACGTTGACATTCCTGGACAATGTGAAAAGCAGATTTTAGTGTTAAATGATATTGTGCTGGTTGATATCAGCGTCGTCGAAGATGCATTGCGCGCTGATAAATCCCCATGGACGTTAGGTTACGCAGCGACAATACACTCTTCACAGGGATTAACTATCACAGACACAATTATTTGGATAGTAGATAATCGCATTGAGTGGTCAAATTTAGTTTATCTCTCAGTATCCAGAGTACGAAGTATAAATCAACTCCGAAGAATCGTTTTAGATGATGATGACACTACAATAAGTGATATTGTCAGCGTTGATAGAGTCAAGGACATAATCAGAAAAAAACTCTCTGGTTATAAACAACAGGATAAAAAAAATAATAGAAAATTTGACATTGATGCTGAATTAATAATTACGCTGAAGCAACAACAGAATAATCACTGCGCGAGTTGCAATTGTATAATGCGTTGGAGTTGGTTGGATAAAGATCCTCGCCAATTTACCGTAGACAGAAGGAATAGCAGCATTGGTCATACTAGAGATAACGTTATGCTGACTTGTCTTGAGTGCAACAGACGAAGAGGTGCCAGCACAATGCCTCTGGCATCGGGTGCAAGTTAAGACCACGCGGTGGTAATTGAGTATCCTCGGGAATTACCTGTAGTTGTTGTCGAGTAAATCCTCGCTGAGGAGCAGTTGAATCCAGTTTATAGATTGCTGGTCTACCAGTTGATCGTGTTATACTAGATATTTTATGTTCGGTGACACTCCAAATAGGATCAGTAGCTCTTTTTTTACCACCCTCAAGCTCTCCTGGTTCGTATAAATACCTTACAGTGACATTACTACCAAGAATTTGTTCTCGGAAATCTTTTTGTGGTTGTACGGGTATATACTTCTTTTTAATAGCGTTGCTAGGTTTCATGTTGATTTTTCTAGTAATCTCATTATTGATTGCGGTAACTACACCTGGTAATCTCTTAACCCATTCACGGGATCGCTTTTCTTGGATGAATTCTTTTGCATATTGATATCCAAATAACCGCTCAGCAATCGTCCGATTAAACCCTTCAACAATTGCCTGATCGCGATGTAACGCAGTATGCCCCGTCTGATGGTGACATTGTGATGTTTCATTGTAGATGCAACCACACCTTGAAATTCCTTGCCAGGATCAACTTGTAACAGATTTGGCCAACGCAGAGGACCTCGTCGATAAATCCTTTCAAATGCAGAAGCGACTTCAGTTGATGATTTTGTTTTTAACGGTTCTGCTTCTTTGTATCGACTTGCAATATCAACTACGGTTAATGCGTATTTGTAACCACCATCATGTGGCAGAAATAATATATCAGCCTGATGAACTTCATTAGGAACGGTCACATCAAAATGCGAGTAATTAATTTGTTTAGGTGGTGGTAGATAAATTTGCCATAGTGCCTGTTTGGATAACCAATAAGCCGCAGTGGTTTTTTTCACTTTTGCAGCGCTAGCGAGTTTATTGATTGCTGATTTACCCCTCCAGTATCCTCTTGGGGAATAATAAATTGATTCCATATTATTAATTACCGGCACCTAACATCAATTTACCTTTCATAGCCGATTTTATCAAAAAGGAAAACAATTTTTCTTTGAAGGATTTATCAGGAATAGCATTTAACGCATGAATTAATTTCACATCTGCTAGATGCCTGTGTTGCAGATTATTGCTTTTATAAGCAACATCATGAAGGTGACAGGCCTTATCAATGGCGTTTATTGGTTCTTCACCGGGTCGGGACTGATTTTGATCATTGAGTCTGATATCAAGTCTGGTTCCCGGTCCACAGTAGCTATATCCTGGAAGGTGCTTTTCTCCGGGGTATTTTGCCCATGGGATTCCAGGGAGTTTTGCCAATTTGGCTGCGATATCACCCCCTCGTTTTTTTTTTAAATCATCATTTCCTGCAGATCTCATAGACACAAATCTAAATTTCTTTGTACCACATTGCACGCATTCACCAGAAAGCGCTGATCAGTTATTTTTAGTTGTAATCGTCGTCAAGTCATCTGTGCCAGTACGCGTTTTACACTTCACACAATATAGATCCATAATTTATGTATAGAACTATGGATATAATTGATTTTTCAGCGACTAAAGCAAGAGAACCGGTTAAGCATCATGCAGCGCTACCAAACTCTATCTGGATGATTATAATCGGGCCATCTGGATCCGGTAAAACGCAATTGTTGCTCAATTTAATAATGAGATGGATGAAGTGGGATAAGTTGTATTTAATTGCCCCTAGCGTAGATGATCAACGATGTTATGAAGTGTTAAAGGATTTTAACGAGAATGCATCAGAAATTAAGGGTGAGAACGCCATTGATTTTATAACCGATATTGACGAGGCACCATCCGTGGATGGCCTTGATGGGAGCATTAACAATTTAGTCGTATACGACGATGTGATGTTGGATAAACAAACAAACCCAGCTAGAATATTTTCCCGAGGCAGGCATAAAAACACCGACGTGATATATGTCACTCAATGCTACACTCAGATTCCAAAAGTGATCAGAGATAACTGCAATATTCTTGCTGTATTCAACGTAGTTGATACACATACTATTAGAAATATTTGGCAGACATGGTGTTCCGATATGGACTTCAATCAATTTAAAAATTTCTTTAGTAACGCTCAGTCAACCCCGTACGGATTCGCAACAATAAATTTGCATGATCCTCGGACACGATATCGTATCGGACTGGATCAAATATTCGGTTAAAATCATTTATTATTCTTGTTAACCATAACTGAAAGCTTTAGCAGCAGAGGGGGTGAATGACAACAAATTGCGACCAAAATTGATTGAAAAATCGTAAAGTCTCCGTTTGCCAAATGGAGACTTATTTTTTTTTTGGTTAAAACATGAGATTTCGTTGGAAGGCTCTATTTTTTGTTTTAAGGATTCAATCGATTTTTTGTCTGAAAACGTTGTAGGGTTCGCCCCCTCTGCTGCTCATGTATTTAATCAATTAAAGGGTTTAAAACGAAACTCCAGTACATGTATTTAATCAATAAAAGGGTTTAAAACGAAACTCCAGTACATGTATTTAATCAATAAAAGGGTTTAAAACGAAACTCCAGTACATGTATGTAATCAATGAAAGGGTTTAAAACGAAACTCCAGTACATGTATTTAATCAATAAAAGGGTTTATAACGAAACTCCAGTACCGGTACATGTATTTAATCAATAAAAGGGTTTAAAACGAAACTCCAGTACATGTATGTAATCAATAAAAGGGTTTAAAACGAAACTCCAGTACATGTATTTAATCAATAAAAGGGTTTAAAACGAAACTCCAGTACATGTATTTAATCAATAAAAGGGTTTAAAACGAAACTCCAGTACATGTATTTAATCAATGAAAGGGTTTAAAACGAAACTCCAGTACATGTATTGAATCAATAAAAGGGTTTAAAACGAAACTCCAGTACATGTATTGAATCAATAAAAGGGTTTAAAACGAAACTCCAGTACATGTATTTAATCAATAAAAGGGTTTAAAACGAAACTCCAGTACATGTATGTAATCAATAAAAGGGTTTAAAACGAAACTCCAGTACATGTATGTAATCAATAAAAGGGTTTAAAACGAAACTCCAGTACATGTATGTAATCAATAAAAGGGTTTATAACGAAACTCCAGTACATGTATTTAATCAATAAAAGGGTTTAAAATGAAACTCCAGTACATGTATGTAATCAATAAAAGGGTTTAAAACGAAACTCCAGTACATGTATGTAATCAATAAAAGGGTTTATAACGAAACTCCAGTACATGTATTTAATCAATAAAAGGGTTTAAAACGAAACTCCAGTACATGTATTTAATCAATAAAAGGGTTTAAAACGAAACTCCAGTACATGTATTTAATCAATAAAAAATGTTTAAAACGAAACTCCAGTACATGTATGTAATCAATAAAAGGGTTTAAAACGAAACTCCAGTACATGTATTTAATCAATAAAAGGGTTTAAAACGAAACTCCAGTACATGTATTTAATCAATAAAAGGGTTTAAAACGAAACTCCAGTACATGTATTTAATCAATAAAAGGGTTTATAACGAAACTCCAGTACATGTATGTAATCAATAAAAGGGTTTATAACGAAACTCCAGTACATGTATTTAATCAATAAAAGGGTTTAAAACGAAACTCCAGTACATGTATTTAATCAATAAAATGGTTTAAAACGAAACTCCAGTACATGTATGTAATCAATAAAAGGGTTTAAAACGAAACTCCATTACATGTATTTAATCAATAAAAGGGTTTGTACAATTACGTGACAGCCAATATCCCTTTGTCGCAATGTGTACATTGAAGCCCTTCCACACTTTGCAGGTAATTTGGTGGGCACATATCTATTATTGGGCACAGTTTTAGGTATGGGTACACGTTTTGGCTCAGTTACTGGTATAATTTTGCCTTCAATCTTTGGTTCAATTATTCGCTTAGTTACTGGTGGAAGTATGTATTCGATTTTTCGCTCAACGTTTATTTTTTTTAAACTTTGGATAGAAGTTCAGGTAGGAATTCTTCCACCATCTTTGCATCCAGTATATTAAACAGCACAGCCGATGGTTCTGTCTCCTGGCCTCATATTATCGGCTATTGTCTCACTTCTTTGGATCAAGAAATATCATTCTGGTGTGAGGGTGGGGAATTTCTGCAGATTCCATTGGTATGGGCCCAGGGAGAAAATCCCTAAGCTCTTGTATTTTACGTTTCCAGTGCATATTTTTAACATGTGTAAATAAATTAAAAAAATTTGACAAGTTCTGGTTATTATTGTTTTCTCTCTCTCTCTCTCTCTCTCTCTCTCTCTCTCTCTCATTTTTTTCGGGCGTGGGAAGGGGTGCGTCGATTCTTCCCAAACTGCTCTTCCTGATCGGTGTATATCCATCACTATATTTTCAATACTTCCATACTTCATGACGTCAGGGAAGTATAATGAATTGGTATGAGCAATATAGAAAACAGAATGGCAATAAATCAATACGCTGGTATACCCACTCATAATAGTTTAAGTTTATCACAGTTTCCATACATTTGCACGGATCTATTACATTTTATGAATTAAAAGATGTAAAGAACATGAATAAGCATCCTTATTTTACTGTTATACATTATTTTACATACTGTTATACATTATTTTACATACTGTTATACATTATTTTACATACTGTTATACATTATTTTACAGATTTTTGGATACATTTGTTTTTAAAATGTATAGACGGGAATGGGGTGGTGTTCATACATTCTGAATTGTACTAAGTAAATCCGATAAATGCCATTAAGGTTTGGGGTCTTGTGACCTCATAATTCCCAATCCATTTATATAAGGATGCTATCGGAAAAATGTAGTTTTTCATGCTATGGAAAATTACTGTTGGAAATAATATGACCCAAGTTTCATTTTTTGCTTTTACAACTATGAAAATTGTAATTTGATTGGTGAATTGGAAGGTCAAAATAACATGACATGGTATCATTTTCCGTCACATCTACGTTATGATAGTGATCTGGAGTTTAAAAAAAAGATCGACATTTTATCTGCTTGACTTGTGCATATTAATCATATCTAGGTTGACACTCTAATTATAACGAGGTTAAACGAAGCAAACAACGTAACCACACTTAGAACAAAATATTAGTATGAATAATATAATAAACTGCGTAGTATCCATTAACAATAAACTAGATTTGAATATTTATATTCATGCTGTCAGTTTTAATGTGTTTCAGAGACATACTGTTGGAATACAAATCAAGTGCTACCCTGGAGAGGTTTGAAAGCAAATTACATGTAAGCAGTTCATTTAGTATTCAGAAGAATAATGCTGCTGAGTTTCATTAAAAATACTCTAGTAACAATAGATTTCCAAAGTAGTCTCCCTTAAGGCTAGTGATAAACTGCCTGAACTTCAACGATCAATATACCCTGAGGAGACAATATTGATATCATTGTAATTATTTTAGATTAAGTGCGATTTCATCCAATTGTTTACTTTATTTTGGGTTTGGTTAGGTTTCGTTTTTTTACAGTACAGCATCAATTTATTTATTAATTAGAATATTAGACTGCACTGCCTTATCATATGAAGGACTACCCTGACTTGTACTTCGGCAAGATTTGAACACACAATCCCAGGCCCTAGGGCAAGGCAAACGAGGCAACCGCCTTGGGCCCCGCGTTCTCACAATATCTACTCCGCAGTGCAATTTTTTTTCTTGGTTCCCCGCTCATCGCAAGTGCTATATTCATCATTATAATCATGAATGTTCTATTCTTAATTGGTGAAAACTATCAACGTCTGTTTGGAAGTGCTACATTCATAATTCTAGTCATGAAATTTCTATTCTTCATTGATACAAACTGTAAATGATTGCTTGCAAGTGCTACATTTGCAATTCTAGTCATGAATTTATATTCTTCATTGATGTAAGTGACTTGCAAGTGATCAGATACTTTTCTTCTGCGTCCTTGCATCTTACAGTTTGCCAGGTGCTGAATTCATTCTGAAGTTTGTCGTGTGGTACACGCTATGTCAGTATTTACAAGTTTTAATATTCTATTTATAAATTTGCTATAACACAAGTGACATCATTGCAACTGTTGATTTTTTTTCTTCTACAACACCGGAATTTCAAAATGTTCTCATAGTCCATTCTTTATGACAGATTGCATCTTCTAAAGTTATGATTATATCGTATCATCAATCACGTGATAAGTAAGCATAAAATAATGCTTCATTACCTCTACCGCGCGGTGTCAGAATTCAGGTGGCCACTTACAAGCAAGGTTTAAGGTCCTAAGTTGTTAATATTTACAATATTTATCTCGTTTACAACTTTATCAGTTTAGAACATGTTTATCATTTCATAGTAATGCAGTGCAATTCTGCATTTTGTATCAGTAATGGCCTCATAAGGTTTGAGCAAATCGCAAATAATTGTACCTCAATGTCATACTTTCTCTTTCTTATATATTCATGAGAGAGAGAGAGAGAGAGAGAGAGAGAGAGAGAGAGAGAGAGATTCATAAGTAAGCTTCTTCACAGAATAATAGACACCACTGGAAAATTTCTGAGTGCATTTCTAAAATATCTGAGCAGAAAATAACAAGTACTCCATAAGCATGCAATACATTTTAATTTGAATCCTAGACTAAGTACTGTTCCTCAAAGAAGTCAAAGACTTTGTTTCCGAAACTGAAGCCACGCAAGTACCAGTTTGTTACTTTGTAAAACAACATATAAGGTAATTATGAGAAAACGATGACCATATATGATGTACCTGCTGGTAATGAATTGTCAGTGACCAATCAAAATTGCCGTTACTGAGTCGTATAGATAGAAATAGTAGTCTAGTCTATAAGACTCTGGTCATTTGGGTGTCAATGAGACTTGTGACAAGATCCTGAATCTTTCTTAATGGCCGAAAATAAAAGTGATGTTCTTAAGTACTGTAGATCTTGTCACACTTGTCAAATGGTAGGATATCCAATCAGAAGATAGGCCTACCTAAGGCACACCAATCAACTGCAACCTATCCTTGCATTTTACCATTTGACACCATTTAGCCGAAAAATGGTAGACTGTCGGTTTCTTACCTAATACCAAGTCAAGCAGCAACCAATACTTGTTGACCTTAATGTGTGCGTCAACAAACTTTACATTGGCTATTTGTTTGAAGAATATTAAAGCAAAAACTATTCTAAACAATTTGACAGTGTTTTTTTGAACGCTTGTTTAACTCCCTAAAATTGCTCAGTCTGATCAATGGTCAAATTTTATATTTGAACAAATTAGGCATGCATTAGACATCCAACAGTTTGATTTTTCTGACTATCACCCTGAAAGTCATTGGGCTACCACATGACTGTCCAACAAAAAAAAACGCTCTCACCTAACCAGGATACACGTATACAGTTGTATTGAATAAACTTGAAAAAAGGACTGCGATCAGTAAAATTCTACATTGTGTAATACTGAGTAAGATCATTAGAGTATTTTCCCTTGCTGATACTTGCTGAAGGAAAGACCATCACAACCCGCTCATAGACTCAGGATAAATGTATACAATTACAATCGGAATCATGCGTAACATTTCAAAAACTCTCCTAACTTTTAACATTAAAACAAATATTTAATGTGACATAGAGCCACATACTGATTAAAACCTAAGGTTGTTATATTTATAATTTTAAAATCCTTGAACCAATTTATTAATTTTAATTGGTTTGATAATGTTAAGAATTGCAAATAAATAAAAGTAAAATCTCCTGTCTCTTATTATTTCCACTTTTAAAGACAGAAGTTTTAATGGACGCAAGCAAATTTTTGAAGTTAAGATTACATTCAAATGTTAAGCTTCCGTACATTAAATACGATTAATATTGGACTAAATCTAACACTTATAATCATAAGTATTAAAATACTGTTATCGTGATATGCACATGATTTTCCGCAATTTTATTTTTTCGGATTTTGCGGCAAAATATGCTACACAATTAAGACAATGAAAATATTAAGAAAAAAGCTTTAGGAATACTGAACTTTTTATGTCATTATACCTCTAAACTTGTGTATGTGCTATTGATGCTGTTCTAAAATATATTATTTTCGTCAGAGCTTATGTACAATAGTATCACAGGAAAAGATAGATGTATGTGAGGTGCGTCAAAATGGGTGATGTATTATTTGATCTTTACATCGTCTGATGAAAAAAACGTTAAAAAGAATACAGGGGAATATATCAGTGTCATTTCTGATCCGTACTTTGCTAAAATAACTAAGGTTCCAAAGTCATGAGATATCACAAAGTCATGAGATATCACAAAGTCATGAGATATCACAAAGTCATGAGATATCACAAAGAAGCAAATTTCTTAAAAGGTGAAAGCAATTAACTTATAGTGCAGCAATACTGGGGATAAAGATGGACCACTCTGCTGTGGTGTATGTTTTTGGGGATAAAGATGGACCACTCTGCTGTGGTGTATGTTTTTGGGGATAAAGATGGACCACTCTGCTGTGGTGTATGTTTTTGGGGATAAAGATGGACCACTCTGCTGTGGTGTATGTTTTTGGGGATAAAGATGGACCACTCTGCTGTGGTGTATGTTTTTGCTTCGAATACAATCAACAGAGACACTGTGGTTAGTACTCGAGAAGATTGGTTGTCCTTATTGCAAACTATGACAATATAAACGGAATATGAACGGAAGTTCAAAATGAACAACACTGCAAAATATGACAACAATATAAATGGAATCTTGAAATGAACAAAAAATTGCTAAATATTGACAACAATACAAATGGATCTTTGAGATAAGCAATACAGAGTAAGATGTTGACATGTTTAAATTGAATTACGAAATGAATAATACAGTGCCAGACTATGACATCATTTATAGTATAAGTATCATCATGCCTTATGATACGATGATGAATGATTCTGTCGTGAACAATTCGTGAATAGTATCTTAAGCAATGGCTCAGAACAGAACTAATCATAAATATTTTGTTGCCAGAATAACATTTTATTCAACGTCCACTTTCTATCAGTTTAGAGTTGAATTTGTAGAACGAGATCAAAGATGATCCATTAAGCCCATGGAATTTTAGATTCACACATAACCCATTAACTCCATGGTTTTAACACGGAAATTAAGATGTACAGATAACCCTTTAACCCCATGGTTGTAACATGGGACTTTAGAATTACGTTGAATGCTTAATTTTCTCCTTATATACAGCTACGGTAGTTCGCAATAGACTCCATGTGACAACATACACTATTGATTAACGGCAAAGCACGCATATTTGCATGACCTCATGCATAAAACGGGAATCCACAGAACTCTTTTTGAAAGTTTCCAAACCCCATCCGTCCCTGAGAAACTAAGGGGGATGGGGGTGGTCCTAAATTGTAACCTTATATCTTGACACCAGCAGTTTTCGACCTTTTCTTCCTGTAAATATTTGAGCCTTTGTCTCTATATAACGTTTGAACGTATACATTTTGATACTTTAAATACTTTAATTTTCAATTACCATTGACACAACAGTGACATAATATATAAACCTAGGGACTAATATTATACATCTTTTCAGGGGCTCCCGCAAAATTATTGAGGAGGTAGGGTGAAGCGGCAAACATATAGTGGTCAGCTATTACGTTTTACCTGATGATGACTAAAAATGTTAATTAGGGTGGGGATAAGTGCGCAGTAACGGTCTTAGCAAACGCGTGACCTGATTTAGATAATTTTGGCAGGGCCCCCTGGATTTACGAGCTGGATCCCAATTGAGCACGGCAATTGGAATTAAACTCTTAAACAGTCTTTATATGATATTAAAATTAACTTTTATTATATCGCCTAATAATTACTTTCTTTCTAAGGATATATTTTTAAAAAATTACTGACGCGCCGGCCCCTGTGAGAGAGGGGAGAGATTGGGCAAAATCAGTCCAGCCAGCCTAAGGCTATCCTCGCAAGTCCCCCTTGTCCCCATGTGCGAGTGCGCATGTCCAGTATGAGCGCACTCACCAAATATGATGAAAAAACAGCACGATGTCAATTCCCTAGAGTTATTATCTTTATAACCTGCGTGAAAAACGTTCGAATATGAGATGTAATGCTCAGATAGAGGGTTATCTATTAGTTTCTCAATTTTACCAATATAAAAATTGAAAGTCACTTTAAGATGCATAAATAAAAACCAATATCGCTTATGTGCATCCTTTTTTTGTTATAAACAAAATATGGTTGGAAAAATAAATCTTCAACATGAAAAATGTTATAAAAATCATGCCCAAATCTGAGGTGTTTCATTTTAAAGTTGGTAAAAATGACAAAGTATTAAGTTATACAATCAGATTGCACTCTTTATAATAAATAAATAAATAAATAAATAAATAAATAAATAAATAAATAAATAAATAAATAAATAAAGACACATTGTGTTGTGCAAATCAGGAACTGTAAAGTAATGTGTCAAAAGTCAAGAAACTTCACGGGTATGACGGAAATATTTGATAATGCAACGATGGCAAGTAATATCTTGGTGTAATTTGTGTCCCAGTTTACGTGTACGCATCAGGTCTTCCAACTCTTTATTAGGCTCCCGATCTTGGTTGTCAAAAACCTTTGACTTCAGTTAAAAAATATTAAAGCACTACTATAACTTAGAGTAAAAGTGACAGCATGGCGGAATTTTTCGTGATTGCAGCCGTAGTAACTTGTTTTAAATTGTTGCTTCTAAAATCTTAGTAAGATACAAACCGTTTATGATAACAAAATCAATTTTATATTATAATCCGTATTTGATGTTAATTTGCATGTGAATTAAGCTGTCTTAGTCTGAGAAAGACCACAAGTACCTATTTTCGTGCCAATAATACGGTATCTCTTTAATAGTTCATTCGTTTCCGCACAACATCGCGAATGATATTAGCTTCTAATTCTCAATGCATTTTAATGTCAGTGCCCCGAAGTGTAACTAAAATTACCGAATTCGTTTGATGTGCGAATGGTTTAAAGATAACTCATTTTGTCATCAGGCGCAACACCCAGGGCTGCAGTCAGGGTAGGACAACTCTGACAATTTCAGGGATGTACACAACGGGTTACACGAAACATCCAAATCCACTACCTAATTCACCCAAATCTAAATTTGATACATGTAATGTGCAAAGTAACTGGTTGTTTTATGGTATTATATATTGTATAAAATAGCAGAAATGGTGATATGTTTATAGTAAATTGTTAAAATTGTCTTTATCAGAATATCATATTGTTCGTTTATTTTTTAACACTTTGTGTACTTTATATGAACCAAACTTTGATTTTCAATTATGTGTATTGACATGACAGTTTTCAATTTCTTCTTTTTCACCACTTTGTGATATCCCAAAAACAAAGTACTCTGTTTATATTGTATATCATGGTATTTGTCCAACTGTTATGATACTTTTTGTCAAATAATCGATACCAAAGAAAATACACTTATACATAACACAATTTGTATATAAGTGGAGTATATCTTTGCAAACACAAATTCACACAATATACCTTTAATATCTATGATACACAGTATAAACAAGGTACCTGATTTTTGGGGGTATCACACAATGGTGAGAAATAAATACCATCAAGCAGCTGTACGCCAAGGCTACCAGTGGAGTTGATGCTCAAGGTTATGTCTGGGACCGGTTCAAGACAACAGTTGGAGTATGTCAGGGCTGCCTCCTGTCACCCACGCTTTTCAACATCTACTTAAAGTGCATCATGAGCAAAGCCCTGGAAAACCATTGTGGGACAGTCAGAATTGGAGGGTATAACATCACCAACCTATGATTTGCAGACGACATTAATGGGCTGGCATTCAGTGAAGATGAACTTTCCACCTTAGTGAAGAACCTGGATGAAACATCATCCAGATTTGACATGGAGATAAGTGCAGAGAAGACAAAGCTAATGACAAATAGTGGCAAACAAGTCTCTGTCAAGATTAAAGTAAGAGGACAGGAACTGGAAACAGTGAGCCAGTTAAATAATCTTGGTTCCATAATCACTGAAGAGGGATCAATAGCAGAAATTTTGTCATGAGCAGCATAAACAACGGCAGCTGTCAAAGCTAAGATCCATCTTGAGAGACAAGAATATCTATCTGAAAACTAAAATCAAAACTATTGAGAGCAATTGTCTCATCTCAATCTTTTTGTATTCATGTGAGGCCTGGACCCTGACAACAGAATTACAACTAATAATCCAGGCACTTGAAATGAGATGCTACAGAACAATCCTTGGCATCTCTTACATGGAAGACATCACAAATGAAGAAGTGCATAACACCATCAGGCACAAAATAGGCCATTATGAAGACTTCACCACCACTGTCAAAAAGATAAAACTGAAATGGTATGGCCATGTCACTGGAGCCAACAGTTCTATCCACAACAGTCATGTAGGGCAGTGTCCACGGTGGCAGAAGGAGAGGTAGAGAAAAAAGTTGAGTGACAACATAATGGACCAGAAAAAGTTTTGCGGAGACATTGGCATTGGCACATGATCAAGAAAAGTGAAGGGAACTGGTCAGATATTCAGCAGCCCAATGCTGCAACGACCACACTAGGTCAAGAGACTGATGATGATAATGATGATGAAAGTTGAACACCTGGATTAACCAAAGATACAATATCATATTAATCAAAGACACAAAAGCTACCATGTATTAATGTTATTTCCAGCTGATACAAAGTGTGACTAGAGCTTATTTTGATGTCCAACCAATTAAAAATCAAGAGTTTCCTTGCCTTTTTGTTTATGTAATGCAAAAAAAAAGTCCTTACCCACTAATTTTGTCGATTTTGGTAATTTTAAAAAGAGAAGATAAAATTTCATTTTAAATAACCAGATTTATTATTTATTTATTTATTATCCCCAAATGGTAAATGGATGTGTACCAATTATGCATACCGTACTACAAGTTGGTATAAGTTGGCATATATATAAAAAAAAACATGTTTTACAATATATATTTTAACATCGGAAAATAATCTATAGAAGAAAATAAATATACATGTAGCTGCATTCCCTGAACATGCAGTCATATAGAAAAATGGAATCAAATAAAAAGGAATCATAGAAGATAAGCAAATAAATACCACCAATTTCAAACTAGAGAGATGTCAAGTATGTTTCTTTTTTTTTTTACTTATAGTCAAAAAATGAAGTGCATCTTGAATTATTTATCTTGCTAGTGTATTTTATAGCTAGTTTCATGATGAAAATGAGGAAATAAAGTCGAGTAAGTTGGAAAAAATGTACAAGATGTTTAATCAGTGGATAAAAATATCAAAATAAACAATGAACTGTATACCTTATCAATTAAAATAGCATAGATCCCACGAACATATAAGTTTAGTACATGTGCAATTGTAATGAAATTAACACTGAGCCTTGCCACTTAAGGCAAATTAAAAACAAACATTATTTGGAGAAAATGTGGGACAGTAATTCAGTTTTAACCTTGAGAAGTGCTGTGTTCGATGATAAATATACCAACTTATGCTGCACAGTTGTTGTTCACTCAATCACCCTACATTTGCATGGACCAGTTTTTTTTTTCTTCTCCCACTACATTGTCTTGTTTTAACATCTTTTAATTTTGCATTTGTAGTTTCAGCAAATTTGGAGTTTTTGCTTTGGGTATTGGTGCCAAGAACTTTTTTTATTCCTTTTTCTTTTCCATTCTTTTTTCTTTTCCATCTGTGACATATGCCATTTTGATGCATGAACAGCATCACCATAGCACTGTGTAATTTAAATTCATAAAGAGCTTAACATAGGTGTATAAGTTGATTTGTCATAATTTTCTCTATATCATTCATTAGTTCTGGGAATTTAGACAAATTCCAGTTAAATGCTGATTTGAGTTTATTGTTCATTGATTCACTATAGTTATTTGTTTAATTACTTTAGATTGGCACATAAATGTATTTGTCATTTTGAGACATATTTTATAATAAGCATCAAAATAATTGTTATTAGTGAAATAAATGTCAAAGTTTAAATGCCTTGTAACAAATTCAACATCATCACTGGCAAATACAATGCCCTAATTTTCATCAAAAATAACATTGATGACCTTTTCTTTTTCTCTAATTGATGCTCCCTCTGTTTCATTCCAAATGTCTCATAATATTGACCTCTGTATGTTGTAACAAAGAATAAATTTGGCATTTTGTAATTTTGACTTAAGCACGTTTGTTATGCCTTTTTCTTCATCACGGCTGATTGTGACTTCCCCAATACCGATCATATCACTGACATTGGAGAAAAACCTTCCTCTGCATGACAATGTATCATACAAGACTATAACTGGCAGTTGCTTCATCCAGATTGGCATACAATGTTTTGGATTGTTTGTAATTGACAGTTGATTTATATTGATTTCCATAAAGTGTTTTGGATTGTTTGTAACTGACAGTTGATTATATTGATTTCCATACAGTGTTTTGGATTGTTTGTAACTGACAGTTGATTTATATTGATTTCCATACAGTGTTTCAGATTGTTGGTAAGTGACAGTTGATTTATATTGATTTCCATAGAGTGTTTGAGATGGTTTCTAACTAAGTTGCTTTATCCAGATTTGCATACACTACTATGTTTGATTTCTACTAGGATTAAGATTTCATTGAGTTGTGATTCATTGCCATAATTTTTGTTCCTTTTGTGAAATTCATCCAATTCCTCAAAGCTCTTTGACTATTTATTTAGATATTACAACACAGATTTGTTTTCCATGTATATAATTTTAATGTAACTTTATGCCACTTGTTAACCATGTTTTGATACCATTGTTTACCATATTTTGACATCATTGTCAACCATGTTTGGATACTATTGTTAATCATGTTTTATATGTGTGTGTGTGTGTGTGTGTGTGTGTGTGTAAATATGTTCTTTTGTATGATTACCTCAAGGTTGGGGGCCCTGAGTGGTCTAAAGCACTCTTCATTACGGATCACTGCCATCTCACCTAATTCTACGTGGGTTCAAGTCTAAGATTCGGCTAATGTAGTTAAGCGAGAATGCTTGCCAGTAGTTTCTCGTGGGTATGTGGTTGTTTCCGGGGGGTTTTACGGGTTCTTCCGCCACCAATAATACTGGCCACCATGTATAGCCTATTGTGTGCTGAAAAATGGTGTTAAAACCTACAACAACAACACCCTCAAGGTTGATTGGTTCTTCAGCTAATTGTGTCATCCATTTTACATAAAGTTATTATTATCATTATTATTGTTATTATTATTATTATTATTATTATTACATGTATTATCATTATTATTATTATTATTATTATTATTATTATTATTATTATTACAATAAAACTTTTATTTGTGAGAATATATGTTTTTATTAATTTTTCAGCCGTTCTACTGATTTTGAGGTTCACCGCAACTGGCTGGCTATTACACACAGTCTTCCTGTCAGCAAGTGGTATTATGAGGTAACATTACAGCTGTTGGTACATAAAGTCAATTGAACTATTAATATGATCCTGTCTCCATAATATGTCTGTCAGCTGTTAGTACAAAGGGCCAAGTGAGCTAATGGTATAGTCTAGTGTCCATAATATGTCTGTCAGCTGTTAGTACAAAGGGCCAAGTGAGCTAATGGTATAGTCTAGTGTCCAATATATGTCCGTCAGCTCTTTGTACAAAGGGCCAAGTGAGCTAATGGTATAGTCTAGTGTCCAATATATGTCCGTCAGCTCTTTGTACAAAGAGTCAAGTGAGCTAATGGTATGGTCAACATATATATATATCAACATAATCAACAATTTCACTTAAGCTATACTAGTCATAGTTGAGGGGATAGAATGTTGTCCATTGTCCATAAAATTGTTTGACTAATTTTCTGCAAATAGTAAAATTCTGATTATTGTAGTTAAACTTTTATTTCATTTCCTGAGAAGCAATATCTTTTCTTCTTTAAATACCGTATTTTCCGGTGTATAAGTCGAGACTTTTTGACTTAAAAGTTCGATCTTCGTCGTATACTCCGAATCGACTTATATATGGATTTTGTCATTGAAATTGCATCGACTTATATATGGATTACAGTATCCGGTATGCTATTGATATTGCTCTATAATCGGTATAATCGAAAACAGGTCACATAGAAGTACAAATTCATGTTAAATTACTATGTCAATAAATTGTCATAAAATAATATGACTGCATTTATATTTGTAAGTTTTGTCATTATTTATTTTGCATTCTGCGTGTTTTTTCTTATTTCTCAAACATAAAATAAAAGAAAACAATTACTGGTAAAAACTTCACCGGGCTGCATAGCACACTTACGGTCTATACTCTATAGTGTACTGTACTAATTCAAAGCACATTGTTTGTTCCTAAAAAAAAAAGATATGAAATAACTGGTCCATTAATATTTGATTTTCCAGTATAATGTTGGACACACTTGAGCAATTACCGGCATAGCTTTTTTTATCGATCCAATTGATCCTACAAAGGGATGTAATCCATATTAATTCGAGCATTCTATGATTATTTATAAAATAATGTAGATCCTGCATTCTACTGAATCCCCCAAATTAAATCAATGAGTTTATATCATCTGTTGAATCTTGCACTCAAGACTGGTTTCAACTGGAAGGAATGATATTAGCTCTTGTTGCAATGGATATTGCCGGTAATATGGAATATTATACGACGATACCATCAATATTCATGCAGCCGGAAGTTACTACCGGTAGTATAAAATACAAAGCCAAGTTATTGACCTGGCCTCGTCTTATACTCCGAATCGACTTATATATGGACGAAGGATGGAAAATTGACAAAATTGGTCAATTCGACTTATACTCCGCATCGACCTATAGGCCAGAAAATACGGTAATCATAACTACTGCTGCCTCGCAAATTAGGCCTTCCCAGGTACAACTTTAGCTAAAAAGAATTAAAAGTTACCTGCCCACCTAAGTGTTGGTCAGGCAGAGTGATGTAGTTTGATACTGGGGTAGTTAAGTCCATGAATATCTCGGTTTCTACTTTCTGCTTGTGATGAGAACCATAAGAGACCTCACAAAAGTGAGCACCAACATTGATACATATTGGAGGAATCCTCACTTCAAAAGTAAAGTAGACTCCATCTGTATTTCCAACATATCTTTCAATGTTGACAAAGTTCTGCCATTACAGTTTTTGCAGCACTTTGTCATCTTTATACATTTAATTATAGATAGGTACTTGCTCAGGTAGTCTTTGCACTTTCACAAATAAATTTGAACTCGATTTTTAATTTTTTTTTTCTGTGCAAGTCCTTGAGATCTGTATAATAATCCTAATGCATTATTCCACACCGACTTGCTACATACAGGTGAATTTTCTCTACTTATACATTTAGTGTCTGGATACCACGCTTCACTGTATTTAGCTATACAGGTTGTCCTGTAACCTCTCACAGGTAGTATGGTGAATTATTATTTTTTTTACCTGGATGCTTCATAGTTTTCTATTTTCCAAGTAATGCAATAAGGCATAACTCTAAATCATCTTTGTGTTCAATAAAAAGAGACAGAGCTTGATAAGTTTAATTGTCTGTTTTATTTGAGATTAGACCCTGGGCAAAGTGCAGAAATGCATAAATAAGGACGATGACACTATAAGCCACAGTGGGGGAATTTTTAGTGGATAAGTTAGATAAATCTATAAAGGGCTCTTTTGTTACAAAATGCCCAAAGATCTAAACAGTCAAACAGTCAGACATCCCCAGCACCTATGTCACCACCACAGGATGCCACCATGCTGGCTATACAATAAGGACAATCAGGGTTCCATGGTACAGCTGTTGAGGATAAACACTTTTAGGGACAGAGACCTCAAAACAATAGATTCCCAGAAATCAATCTGTCATCAAGCCTGTTGAGCCTAGTGTATACAGTTATGGAGACCAGTCTAAACTCCACATATGGAGACCAGTCTAAACTCCACATATGGCTTCTCGGCACTTTCATTTACCATACAGCTTCCAACAGATGCCACCTCTCAATTCTCTCTCACCCCTTTATCAGTAGAAGGGATTTTTTAATTGGTGACCAATCGGAAATAACTGTTTCTACTTCAGGGCACTCCATGAATTTTGAAAGTGGTTGGCCTTGACACTTTTTACCAACTCCATTTCAGGCAACTCATGCCTGCTATATTAATATAATAATAATAATAATAATAATAATAATAATAATAATAATAATAATAATAATAATAATGCTTTATTTATAGAGGGTGACTCATTAGTCAAGGACTATTCTCCCTTGAGGCCCTCTTAATGAGAGTATAACAAATGCACATTGTGTGAAGAAAGCAATAATTAGTGCTTTTTTTAGCATGTTTCATATTAAAATACTAAATTCCATTATCTATTAGAAACACATGCATGCTCCTGATATCTCTTCTTAAATACTCTAATATTTTCAGCTGATTTTACATGTAGTGGAAGCTTATTCCACAGAACTGTACCAGAATATTGAAAACTCTTTTTGAATTGCTCTGTTCATGGTTTTGGTACTAGAAGGTTTCCACGTGAGATTGATCTCAACTGGTATTGTGTTGAAAAAGGCCTGAATAAGTCCTGAAGATACTCTGGCACAGTTCCATGTAGACATTTATATGAAAGAACTGCCTTGTGAAAATCTATCCTGCCATATTATTGTAAACCATTTGAGTTCTGTAAATAATGCTTTTGAGGGATGGTCAACAGATGTATCTAAAATTACACGTGCTGCTCGTTTCTGGAGTTTATAAATCCTGTCAAGCTCTGTTTTAGCACAGTTTCCCCATACATTAGAACAGTAATCCATTGTTGGAAGAATATACGATTTGTAGTATAGATTGCGAGTTTCCATAGGTAAATATTTCTTGATTCTGCTGAGAAGGGCAATTTTGGATGACAGTTTTTTACAAAGCTTGTCAATATGGTCATTCCATAATAAATTATTATCTATGGACACACCTACAAGCCTTTCATGATTGACATTTTCTGATGGATGATTATTTATTGCAAGAGATAGTTTTGGGTTCCCTGACTTGTGTAGCTTTTGTGTCGTCCCCAGAATCATACATTTTGTTTTACCTTCATTAATTACTATCCTATTTTGTTGTGCCCAGTTTAGGACTCCTATAAGGTCTGAGTTTAATCTTGTTTGGATAACTTCAGTATCAGAGCTAGATGTATACAAGGTTGCATCATCTGCAAACAAATCTGTATTGGTGGATTCATTATTTAATGGTAGATCATTGATAAAATATAGTACTGACATATTAATGTAGTTAAAATAATGCTGCCATATTAATGTGGTTAAATTAGAACTGCTATATTTTAATGTAGTTAAAATAATACTGCCATATTAATGTAGTTAAAATAATACTGTCATATTAATGTGGTTAAAATAATACTGCCATATTAATGTGGTTAAAATAATACTGCCATATTAATGTGGTTAAATTAGAACTGCTATATTAATGTGGTTAAATTAGTACTGCCATATTATGGTAACTGAAATATTTGTTGTTTTTATGTTATCACATGTAATCTAAGGCATTTCATATATTTATTGATATTAGTTTGTTCTTTTAGTTTTGAATTTAAAATGTCCTTTAGCATTGAATAATTAAAAAGAAACCAAACAAATATAGTTATATCATGAAACATAAGTAGAAATTCCAACACTTTTCACCTTTGCTAGCCAAAGTTCTGATATGATTACCCTATCTATACCTTTGCTTATCATGCAGCTATTTTTGTGCCTTGTGTCCATGGCAGCAATTAAGTTGCTCAAATTTGAACATTGTTCCTACATAGTCCAGGCAAAGGGAGAACAAAAGTTGAGTGGAATGATAAATAAGCAGTTTTTCATTGCTGGTCCATGTTTGTACAACTATCTGTCACTCAAATACACCTGTAATGGCTTCCATCTGGTATGTAGTCATATTTTCAATGTTATATGTAAAAAACTAGCCTTTTGATCTCAATTGTTTGCACCATTTTCAGCCAATGTACAATACACCACTGTTATACTCTGTTGGTTAGTTGACATTACATACTAAGGGAGGCAATCCAATAGATGTCACTAGCACAAGGCACTAAAGTATGTTTGTTCCATCAAGGTGTAGGCAGGGTTATCATATAGGAATCTTTAATTAGTTTTAATTTACACTTTATTAAAATTAATAGCAAATGAAATTTACTGTCCTCAGCATTTTTTAAAATAAAAAAAAACACAATTTTTTTTATTCTTAGAGGTTAGCAGGTTCATTATACGTATACTGTAGTAGAAGAAATGGCTTTTTGAAATGATGCATTACTATTTTGGGGGGCTAGTATATCTAGACTTGTCAGATTTCCAAAATGATGCATTACTTTGGAGGGGTGGGTGGTATATCTAGACTATGTCATTCCACTAATGACCTTATGGTGTGCTTTTCTATTTTCAGTCGACATCAGAATGGACTTTGGATTATCCTCCATTATTTGCTTGGTTAGAGTTTTGCCTATCACATGTTGCAAAATACTTTGATCCAGAGATGCTAAAAGTTGAGAATCTTAATTATGCAAGTGAAATGACAATCTTGTTCCAACGCTTGTCTGTGATTATCACTGACCTTGTCTTCATCTATGCCATCAAAGAGTAAGTCAAGCCATTTAATCAAAATAATGGGTGTGTGCTTTTTTGTTGTGGAAATTCATCATACTTTGATATGTTGAAGATGATTGAGGATACCTATCTTCTTTGAATTGATATAAAGAAATATTTCATGAGTGATGTGTGAAACATTGTATTACAGGAGTTGGGATGAAACATTGCACCTTTCCCATGTAAATGATACAATTCCTGATACACAATCTACAATACAATGCATTATTAATGCACTCATCAATGGTCTTTTCAGCTATAGAAGGTCTGTCAAATGTTGACATATTCATTCTTTCTCTGTTAAGCAGATTACAGACAGACATAGACAGTATCTGTCATAAGACATTTCCATCCTCGAGAAGCAGTGAAAGTACCTATAGGTGTTAGTGACTTTTATTCAGCCTTCAAGGCCATATCAGGTTTCTCCATTTGTTCAGGTGTAGGACGTAATTTGATTATTATGCTCTTTGTTTTAGCATGGCATAAATGTTTAAAAATCTTATTCATGTCTTCACTTAAATTTTGATGTCAGCTTGGTGCTGTCTTTAAGAAAAGAATAAATATTGCAACTTCCTTGTGCAAAGGAAATGTTATCTTGAAGGAGTCAGAGTGTGTGAGCGGCAATGACTAACAAGCAGATACTTCATATTGTACTTCCTGCAGATGCAAACTAAGTGCTGCAGCTACAGACACCTGTTTATGCTGGTGGAAAAATAAAGGTGACTATATCTCTTGCAGTTAAAGGAGATGCTACAGACTTGTTCCCATTTTACAGATTATTTAATTGCTATTTTTAAATGAAGATTATTTGATGCTTTGTATCTAAATTGATCTAGTGTGGATGCCATTACATCTGGTATCTCACACTGAATACTCCACAGTTCAGATAGGTGGTTATTGATTTACTATGGACTTGAACAAACAATATTCACCAGTCAGAATTAGGTGTGACATAATTCTGTTTACCATAAGCATAGCTCTCATATCTTCATTTAATATCTTCATTTAAAAGTCACATTTATTATTAAACTGTTCTTCTTGTCTTATGAATAGACTTATTTCAACTGAATATACATTAATAATTCTTATTCTTGACTGAAGCGTGACATGCGAGCATGTATTGTTTTCTTTCATATTGTGTAACCATTCCTAAATGTCATTTAAATCTTGGTACATACATAGTTATCTTTCCATTTGCCCTATCTTTCCATTTGCCCTATCTTTCCATTTGCCCTATTTATTCATTTGCCCTATTTTTCCACTGCTGCTGGATAATCTCCTTATCAGTTATGACATTTCTTTAAGACTTTTTAAGATAAATTCGTTTTATTTGAATCTTTCTACATAAATTTGTTCATCAAGTCTCCCTCCCCACCCCATATCTCCATTTATGTGTTGACATGTTAATGTTTGGTAATGATTTATTAGATGTTGCTAAGTGTGTGCAATTTAATTATGCAGACAAAATTTTTGTAGAGTGGACAAAATGCTTTCTTTGTAAAGGAAGCGATAAATGTATTGTCACGTGATTTTTCATTCTTTGTCTGGTACCCTGTTTTGTTCAAGGTTAATTTCTGTGTGTGTGTGTGTGTGTGTGTGGTGTGTGTGTGTGTGTGTGTGTGTGTGTTAATCACAGAACTATTTTTAGCCTATGCAATTCAATAGGAGGACTACTGTACTTGATTTGTGCATTATTTTTAGACAATCATTACAAATTTGAAGAGAGTTAGAATCTCAACTCAGAGGTCTTATTACTGTATGTAATTGAGATTTTCTTCAAAATGTTGATGAGTTTAATTGTTATATGATACTGTATGGGTATCAATATCAAAAAGCTACAGGTCGAGTCATTGAAAATTTGTGTGATTCATCTGGAAAACTAATTAAAAAGTTAATACTTTACAACTACTTTTTGTTTGTGTTCATTTCATTTGTATGTGTTCATTTCATTTGTTTGTGTTCATTTCATTTGTATGTGTTCTTTCATTTGTATGTGTTCATTTCATTTGTATGTGTTCATTTCATTTGTATGTGTTCATTTCATTTGTATGTGTTCATTTCATTTGTATGTGTTCATTTCATTTGTATGTGTTCATTTCATTTGTATGTGTTCTTTCATTTGTTTGTGTTCATTTCATTTGTATATGTTCATTTCATTTGTATGTGTTCATTTCATTTGTTTGTGTTCATTTCATTTGTATGTGTTCTTTCATTTGTTTGTGTTCATTTCATTTGTATGTGTTCATTTCATTTGTTTGTGTTCATTTCATTTGTATGTGTTCATTTCATTTGTATGTGTTCATTTCATTTGTATGTGTTCATTTCATTTGTATGTGTTCTTTCATTTGTATGTGTTCATTTCATTTGTATGTGTTCATTTCATTTGTTTGTGTTCATTTCATTTGTATGTGTTCATTTCATTTGTATGTGTTCATTTCATTTGTATGTGTTCATTTCATTTGTATGTGTTCTTTCATTTGTTTGTGTTCATTTCATTTGTATGTGTTCATTTCATTTGTATGTGTTCATTTCATTTGTATGTGTTCTTTCATTTGTTTGTGTTCATTTCATTTGTATGTGTTCATTTCATTTGTATGTGTTCTTTCATTTGTTTGTGTTCATTTCATTTGTATGTGTTCATTTCATTTGTATGTGTTCATTTCATTTGTATGTGTTCTTTCATTTGTTTGTGTTCATTTCATTTGTATGTGTTCATTTCATTTGTATGTGTTCATTTCATTTGTTTGTGTTCATTTCATTTGTATGTGTTCATTTCATTTGTATGTGTTCATTTCATTTGTTTGTGTTCATTTCATTTGTATGTGTTCATTTCATTTGTATGTGTTCATTTCATTTGTATGTGTTCATTTCATTTGTTTGTGTTCATTTCATTTGTATGTGTTCTTGATGATGCCTTTTAATGAACTATTTAAATGTCTTGTAGAGGGTTAACAGTTTTGACACATTTTAAGATCGGGGAGAGATAGAGGAGAAAGGTAGAAGAGAGAGAAAAGATAAAGAAGACAATATAATTAAATAGGCATTTTATGGATATAAAAGTTTGAAGAACATAAATAAGAAAGATATTCCTCTTAAAGGGGAAAGTTGTCAAAAAAGTTAGTTCCAGAAGTGATGTGCACCTCAGTGGTGAAAAAAGTGATGTGCACCTCTGTGGTGATAAAAGTGAAGTCACCTCTATGGTGATAAAAGTGATGTTACCTCTGTGAATGAAAGTGTTTTCACCTCTGTGGATGAAAGTGTTGTCACCTCTGCAGTGATATAAGTAATGTCCCCTCTGCAGGGATAAAAGTGATGTCACCTCTGCAGTGATGAAAGCGATGTCACTTCTGCAGTGCTAAAAGTGGTATTGGCACTCTGGCAAAATCTTTTCATATCTCAATATGAAATATACAATAATATAATGTTTCTGATCAAACTATTTTCTGAAATGGTTCAATTTAAGCAGAAAATCTCTTATATGTTATATTGCTTTTATCAGAAAGTCTCCTTCAATATATTATATTGATTTATCATTTACTACTGTAAGATCATTTTTCTGAATTTGCATGATCTTATTAATTTGCATATTTCCAAAGTAAATGAGAAAAACTCTCTAAAAAATCTGACTGATCCATTTAATTGTAAGAAAAAGTACCTTGCAGAAATTACTTCACAACACAGTTTAAGGCAAGAGTTTTAGTCTGTGTCACTGACCCAGCCGTTACTTTTTCCAACTGAGTAATATAAATCTAGATCTAGACTAGATGAAAAAATCCACTTATAGGATAAATGCAGTCAGATTAATGAATTTTTAAAACCAGTTGATCCTTTAAAGTAGGGTTGGTGTATGATCACAGTTATCAATAAACCATAGCAATTATTGGGGACAGATTTGTATCCATTGTATCATGACTGTTGGTGTATGATCACAGTTATCAATAAACCATAGCAATTATTGGGGACAGATTTGTATCCATTGTATCATGACTGTTGGTGTATGATCACAGTTATCAATAAACCATAGCAATTATTGGGGACAGATTTGTATCCATTGTATCATGACTGTTGGTGTATGATCACAGTTATCAATAAACCATAGCAATTATTGGGGACAGATTTGTATCCATTGTATCATGACTGTTTTTGAGTGCCGTACTGAAATTTTCTGTGTATTTTTGGGTATTATATCCATTTCTGTTGAAATGGTTGGATGTTGTAGTAGGGTTTTACGCCATGTTTCAGTACAAAATGGGCTATGCATGGCAGCCAGTATTAATGGTGGAGGAAGAACCCTAGAACACCCCGGAAAGACCCACCTACCCATGGGAAGCTACTAGCAAGCTTTCTTACATATCCACATTAACCGAATCTGAGGCTTGAACCCTCACAGACAGAGGTGAGATGGCAGTCGCTTGTGGCCCCTGAAATGATTGGTACTATTCTACTAATTCAGTGTTGAAATTGATTGTTGTAAATGATGTTTCACATGACATTTAAAATAAATAAAATATTCATTTCGGTATGACATTCGGATCAAATAAAGAGGAGCAATACCCCATCTGTCTGAAATAGTAATTGCTAAATTTTTTAAATAACTAACGATCCTAAACACATCTATTAAAGGTTCAGAATCTGATTGTCAATTTAATTTTAGCAAATATGCAAAATTCTACCTGTATTAAAAAATATTTATACTTCTAATTTGTGAACAATTATGTGGAACACTATAAAAATTGGTCTCTCTTTGGTGAGTGAATGCTATTACAGTGAAAAATCTCATGTTAATGTGCTTTCTTATTCAGATTTTGTTCCACCTGCATCTCAGCTAGAAAAAGAAGTGCTGATCCCGATGACATTTTCCATAGTCCCAGGCTTATTATGTATGTCTGCCTTATTGCAAACTTTGGACTCATCATTGTGGATCATATCCTTTTATGGACATACTTTTTGTCTTCAAATATTTTTAAATTGCTAAATCCCAGCTTGTATTTTGGATTCTTTCTTTTTTAGGTAACTGACAAGCCAGTGAATTGAAGTTTAGTACAATATATTACTTTTGTAAACATCTCCTTTTATCAATGTTTGTACTGGGAAGTAAATAAGTCATCATACATAACATTTTTACCACAATACTAAGGACTGAGTTTGGGAGTAAAAGCATGCTAAAAGTTTAGACTTTTAACAAAAGTTTTGAAGGGATTTGGAAGTTTGTCTATAATTTTCCTTGACTAGGTCAAATATTCATTTCCAGTACAATGGATTCCTTTCAGGTCTTCTCCTACTGTCAATAACTAGAATATATCAGGTACTGCATACATTTGCAAATTGTTATCTCCCTTTTTTTGAAGTAAAATAAAATACATAGCAAGTGTTTAAGGAGTGACAGCATCATCAAGTCAGTCTTAAAATTTGTGAGCAAAACCTTTGAGCAATTCTTAAATTCTTTTTCCACAAACTTTAAGTAAATGTTAAAGACTTTTTCCACAAAACCTCAAGTTCAAAATACCTAAATAAATTAATATTTGAAGTGCATGTTTGTCAGATCAATTTGTATGTGAAAAAATCGAAAAGATCTTTGATTCCTGAATATAACTGAAGACTGTTAAAGTTTTGTAACGTTGAACATGGATTTTAGATTCATACTTGAAAAGCTTCAAGAATACAGAAAATGCCACATATATCAATGATTTTGCACTGGTCCATGGCTCCCAACAATGTACACCCTACCACACTGTGTATGATGTAAACCCAACTTGACTAATATAAGATGTATGCATACTGTTGCTGTTAAAGTCCAGCACAAGCTACACTGTGCTGAGGGGTTTTAGATTCGGACTGAAGTATGTGAGGTTATCACCTGCTGTAGGTTTTTTTTTTAAAGTATGTACTAGTCATTCAGAATTATGTGATTATCAGATTATGAACTAATTAATATGAGTTCTCTTTTAACCAAAGTACATCATGATGCTGTAAATTGATGTCAAATAATGGCATGGCTGCAACTTCTGGCTATTATTAACTATTGAGAAATAAACAACATTTGTACACAGTTTTAATCATTACAGTAACTATAATGTAAAAGAAAATGAAAATGTAAAGCGTGAGACTTTGCAAAATGTATAGTGATTATAGTCTACCACAGCATGACTGCATGCTTTCTGTGGTGTAAAATAGATGTGACCTCAATAACTGTGTCTTACTGAATAAATTCACTGTTTTTTCACTGCCATGCCTCTTTTTTTGTCTAAATGACTCTTAGCTATGTAAAAGTAAATTGTTTTAAAACATCAGGTACTTCAACATTTTACAAATAATCATCTTTTAAGGAACATAATCTTGTACAAAGTGAAAGTCACTAACTGATGGTAGATCCCACTGTTTTCTGTGGTGTTGAGTGTAATTTACACCCACTTAGTGTAGTAGAGTTAGTGCAACACTTGTCAATGTCATCAAATTACACTCAATTGCACCTCAGCCAGCACAAGTGTAACATGCCCCCCCCCCCCTTTGTAGTTTAGAAAGTATATATGTCAACAATCAAACCTTCTGACATAATTATTTCACTTTTTTTCTTCACCAATTATGCAAAGGTGCCAAGTATTTTTGATACTGCTGTGTATCCAACATGAATTCAGCCCAGGTTGGTTAATGTAGTGGTCAAGGCACTGTACTCAAGTGTTTTTGGCATTAAATAACTTGTGCTGCTTTGCAATAAAACAGTTAAGTGTCAGGTGCAGTCTCTTTAGACTTAGATAGGTCACCTAAGACTTCCCTAAATGAATTCTGTAAGCCAGGTCACAGGGTCAGTAGTGCTATGCTTTGGTTTGAATCAGAATGCTTTTGCTGCTACCAGATTATAGGCCATTTATAACATCACAGTGAAGGTGACATGAAAATGTGATGCATGACATGTGAAGAAGCTTGGGTGTGCACGGTGGGGTGTGAATAGATGGTCAGTCAATCCTATCCTAACAGTCACCTAATTCCCCCTGGCAAATTTCTGATGTAAATGTCATGTAATCATTGGTCATGTTTCTTCCATTGCTAGTGGCCATATCATTCTTAACCATACTGACTGTCTTTTGATCTACTGAGTTTGAGCAACAATTTAATATATCAATGGTTCAAGTAAGAGCTACTGTTTTCATGTTTAATTATACTAATTGCCCTGACCAAAAGGTCAGTCATTTGTTTCACAGTGACAGGTAAGCTGCCAATACTAATTTTATTTAGGAGATATTTATACTAATAATGAGACAAGTCTTTGCTCCAGAGAGAGACAGACAGACAGAGAGGTGCATGTACACAGTTATAGCTATCTTGTTTTGATGTGGGTGTACTTAAATTATCAGATAGATTATCAGATAGATTATCAGATAGGTTATTATGAGACATTCAATAACAAGCAGAGTTGGATACTGAAATTCACACAAGTTTATTTCTTTACATGAGAGAAGATAACCCCTCTTGTCAGTGTCAAGTCAAAAAATCAAAGCGAGGATACAGTATCCTTGGTTGGAATTTATGTTATTAAATTGTGTTATTTTTCTTTTTGCTAAATAACATAATAACACATGAAATAATGATGATAATACTACTAATAATATCGCTAATACTATTTAGTTCATAAACTTTTCATCAACCAAGTTTGATACCAAAACCTGCCTTTAGAGGTATTCTGTATACACAGGCTGCTTTTGCCTTTTCCCATAAGTTGTTAGGTGTCTGCTGTAGACAGATATTATATATATATATATATATATATATATAGAGAGAGAGAGAGAGAGAGAGAGAGAGAGAGAGAGAGAGTGAGTTCTTGTGCACAGTCAAAGAATTCTCACCTTAACTTGATTGGCTGTGTCAGCCATGTTGTTATGACAATAATTCAGTCATAAGATAATTTTCATAATCTGACGAGATAATAAATTGTTTTAACTCTTTTTCAGGAAAGAAATTTAGAAGGAGCCTTCTGGTTTGCTGTTCTGTTAAATTTAAAGCATATTTACTTGTTTGTTGCCCCAGCCTACTTTGTGTACTTATTGAGATGTTATTGCTTTAAAAGTCATGCAGGTAAGTGGAAAAGAGTACACCTACTAACTTTTGATTGCTCACCTAGATGGGTATGCTTCAGGTCATTCCTGTCAGCCTATACATGTTGGTCAATATGAGTATTCATGCATGTGTGCATAGCTGTCTAATGCATATTCATGCATGTATGCATAGATGTCAGTATGAGTATTCATGGATATGTGCATATCTGTCTATACTAATATTCATGCATATGTGCATTGCTGTCAGTATGAATATTCATGCATGTGTGCATAGCTGTCTATGCATATTCATGCATGTGTGCATACCTGTCAGTATGAATATTCATGCATGTGTGCATAGCTGTATTTGCATATTTGTGCATGTGTGCATACCTGTCTGTGCATATGTGTATGCCTGTCAATATGAATATTGATGCATGTGTGCATACATGTCAGTATGAGTATTCATGCATGTGTGAATAGCTGTCTATACATATTCATGCATGTGTGCATAGCTGTCAATGCATATGTGCATACGTCAGTATGAGTATTCATGCATGTGTGCATGCCTGTCAGTATGAGTATTTATTCATGTGTGCATACCTGTCAGTATGAGTATTCATGCATGTGTGCATACCAGTCAGTATGAATATTCATGCATGTGTGCATAGCTGTCTTTGCATATTTGTGCATGTGTGCATACCTGTCTATGCATATGTGCATGCCTGTCAATATGAATATTGATGCATATGTGCATACATGTCAGTATGAGTATTCATGCATGTGTGAATAGCTGTCTATGCATATTCATGCATGTGTGCATAGCTGTCAATGCATATGTGCATACCTGTCAGTATGAGTATTCATGCATGTGTGCATACCTGTCAGTATGAATATTCATTCACGTGTGCATACCTGTCAGTATGAGTATTCATTCGTGTACATACCTGTCAGTATGAATATTCATGCATGTGTGCATGCCTTTCAGTATGAGTATTCATGCATGTGTGCATACATGTCAGTATGAGTATTCATGCATGTGTGCATGCCTGTCAATATGAGTATTCATGCATGTGTGCATACATGTCAGTATGAATATTCATACATGTGTGCATGCCTGTCAATATGAGGATTCATGCATGTGTGCATACATGTCAGTATGAATATTCATACATGTGTGCATGCCTGTCAATATGAGGATTCATGCATGTGTGCATACATGTCAGTATGAATATTCATACATGTGTGCATGCCTGTCAATATGAGGATTCATGCATGTGTGCATACCTGTCTACATTGTCTTGAATATGCTCAGTTTTGATGTGTTATGTTTTACTTGTTACCTTTAATCTAGCGGAATATATCATGTTTTACTTGTGTGTAAATAATCACACAAAAACATTGATACTTTTTCTTACAAGGCAGATACCCAGAAATATACTTCATTTCCAAGGACAAACTATTATACATAAAAATATAAAATGTTCAAACTAAACTTCTATTTTATGCAATTGGCCAAAATTAAAACCACTAAAAAATATTGAAATCCTTTTGATAGATACTTTGAAATTTTAGTTTAAAGTTTGTTTTGACTAAACACTTAAATTACTATTATCTAACACATTTTCCTGTTTAATCTGAAAAAATGTACACTTCATGCAAAATATGATTTTTAATGACTTTTATCTGTTTCAGATGGTCGAATGAGATGGAGCTCATTCTCTCCAGTACGCTTAATTTGCCTTGGAATCATTGTTTTCTCTGTCTTTGCAGTATCATTTGGTCCATTCATTTACATGGTAGGTATTTTCGAGACAATATCCTTTGGTCCATTCATTTTTGTGGTATATGAAATTTTCTGGACAATATCGTTTATTCCTTTCATTTGCATGGTAGGTAATTTTGATACAAAATTGTTTGATCCATTCATTTTCATGCTAATTTTGAGTGAATATCCTCATTCTATTCATTTACTTGGTATAGGTAATTTTGTGGACAAAATCCTTTGGTCCATTCATTTACATGGTATAGGTAATTTTGTGGACAAAATCCTTTGGTCCATTCATTTACATGGTATAGGTCATTTTGAGACTATCGTTTGGTTCATTCATTTACATGGTATTGGTAATGTTATGGACAACATTTTTTGATTCATTCATTTACATGGTAGGTAATTTTGAGACAATATAGTTTGTCCATTCATTTACATAGTTGATCATTTTGAGACGATATCTTCCATTGATTCTCGGCTTTTATGACATTTTGAAAATGTATTTTGTGAAAAATTGATCATTTTAAATTTATGTTTGATTGTCATTTTATTCCAAGAGTATTTGTGAATTTAAACAATAATGAATAAAGACAATTATTTCTTGGTCATTATTTTGACATTTCATAAACCATTTGTATTATTTGGATTTTTCACCCATGATATCAAATACAGAAATGCTGTCAGGGTATGTATTGTGTGAATTGGGCTTTATGTTTTATCAATTTGTACACATGGAGTCAGACTAGTAATGTGTGACAAATCCTGCCAATTAGAGTCATGTATATAAAAAATATACTGTTATGCTTTGTACATTTTCTTTCTGTTCACCCTTAAAGTGCTTGTCGTATTATAAGTCACACCAGTATCAGAGAGCTTTTTATGACATGTCTTTGTTCATCGCTGTTTACACATCCTAGTTCTTTGGCTTGACTCAAATGGTTCTTAAACTAAATTTGATTGACACATTTGGCCCTTGAATAAGCATTTATCTTAGTAAAGTTTTGCGTCAAGGAAGTTTTACAAATGCTGGTTTATAATATGGGCTAACTAGAAAATAAAATGGCTGATTACCAGTATTTTTCAAACTTTAGATGACTATGTTGTTCGGCAGATACTGGATGATGATAGGGATGAAGGCAATTTTTTTAAGTTGTGAAGTGTATCAGATTATTTTAGCTAAGAAAGTGTTGATGGAGATACCAGCTAAAAAAAATTTGAACCAAAAAATAAAAAAATTAAATTTGAGTCTGGTGTACATTTTGGATGGACAAAAATAGATGCTGGTCACAGCCCATAGCAGTGGTATTTTGAAATTAAAATTGGTATTTTGAAATTAAAAATGGTATTTTGAAATTAAATGTTGACAAGGCAGAATAACAGTCTGAATTATTTTAGTGAAATTTCTTATCTTGGAGCAAAAGAATCTAAAGAACAATGCCTGTGAGCTGTGAAAAATTGAACACAAAAACGATAAACTAAGATATATATATATATATATGTACAGTCGACTCCACTTAACTGCACATCGGTTAACTTCACGCGCCGGATAACTGCACGTAGTCATGCCGGTCCCATTTTTTTCCCCATGCTTTTCAATGGGAACAAACTTGGATAACTGGACTTCGCTTAAATGCACACTCCGGATAATAGCACGATAAATTTCTGCCCGTGGCACATTATTCAATACAATTTTACTCTGGTTAACTGCACAATGTATATTCATGCCCAGTTATTGCCAGTCCACTGCTATAGCGCTTCAAATAAGCCGACAGTTAAGATGGTAAATGCGACATTGTAAATGATTGGCATGTAAAGGATGCCTTAGGTGGTATATACATATATATCCGCGCCCACTAGGGAGCAATAGTGTGGGAAAAATCATAATACAGCATGGGAAACAATGCTTTAAACCGTTGGGGTTTGAATGATTTCAAACCCAAAAATGGATGGTTGGAAAGATGGAAAATGCGCAACGGAATTCAATTTAAACGACAACACATCGAAAAACAATATGCAGACGACTTTGGAGCTGAACTTTTTTTCTGTCAGAGATGACCCATCAGTATCTGACAGCAGTTTTCGAATAACAAGTGAGCTATAGAATTTCTTCAAATTCGCTATAATTCCTTGATTCATTGGTTGAATCAGTGAAATTGTGTTCAGAGGAAGGAAAACAAGCTTAACATTTAAGTAAAAGTTGAAAGAGTTGATTCTAATCATTGTTTAAATTTATTCTTCACATATATTCGTGCCGTGCTGATTTAAAGCTGTACTGTACCATACTTCAGTTAACTGCACAATCTGGTTAACTGCACAGTCTCGTGACAGGCCCGAGGGTGTGCAGTTAACCACATACATACATACATACATACACACACACACACACAGACACACACACACACACACACACACACTTACTTGCTTGGTGCTCAGCATTAAGAGATTAGTGTTATGACTGGTTGGCTTGGTATCAGGACAATGTGACTGGGTGGGGACATTATACTGCATGTTTGTGGCATGATGCCCTAGTGCTAGACATCATTGTGAACTGCCACACTGCAGACATTGTAGCGATATGATGGAAAAATTGTGTTAAAGCTATGTTAATAATCCTATTCAGACACACAAACTCCATTTTTGAGTGCAAACTGTGAAAGGTGATTCTCAGCACAATGCAGTATTCATACACAGATAAGGAACAGATCAAACTTCAAAACATACAACATATTAATGACTGAACAACAAGGTGAGATTTTGATTTACATAAAACTCTAACAGAGAGATTTGTATTGAAGTCTTAGGTATATCTTGAATTGTGATATCAGTTTCCTCCTCCCCCTCTTTATTGTTACCCACCTCTTTATTGTTGTGATGGGAGGGTTGCTCCCCTCTTTAGATCAGATAGTGGCAGCATCATTGCAATCTTTCAGACTAGACAAATACATAACATTATGATGTCACACTAGACAAATACATAACATTTTGATGTCTTTTTTTGACAAATACATAACATCATGATATCAGACTAGACAAATACATAACATTTTGATGTCAGACTAGACAAATACATAACATCATATCTGACTAGACAAATACATAACATTATGATGTCAGACTAGACAAATATATAAAATTATGATGTCAGACCAGACAAATACATAACACCATGATATCAGACTAGACAAATACATATAATTATAATGTCAGACTAGACAAATACATAACATCATATCTGACTAGACAAATACATAAGATTATGATATCAGACTTGACAAATACATAACATTATGATGTCAGACTAGACTAATACATAACATGATATCAGACTAGACAAATACATAACATTATGATGTCAGACTTGACAAATATATAACGTTATGTCAGACTAGACAAATACATAACATCATGAAATCAGACTAGACAAATACAAAACATTATGTTGTCAGACTTGACAAATATATAACATTATGTCAGACTAGACAAATACATAACATTATGATATCAGACTAGACAAATACATAACATTATGATGTCACACTAGACAAATACATAACATTTTGATGCCAGACTAGACAAATATATGACATTATGATATCAGACTTGACAAATACATAATATCATGATATCAGACAAGACAAATACATAACATTATGATGTCACACTAGACAAATATGTAACATGTTGATGTCAGACTAGACAAATATATAACATTTTGATGTCACACTAGACAAATACATAACATTATGATGTCAAACTAGACAAATACATAACATCATGATGTCAGACTTGACAAATATATAACATTATGATGTCAGACTTTACATATACATAACATGATTTTGAGCTAGACAAAATATCATCATGATATCATACTACGCAAGTATAAAGTTTAATTTATCATTTTGTTTACAATCTATGGAGCTTTTTGAGTTGGTTTCTTAAATAAATAGACACATTTCATCAAAAGTACTTCATTTGAGTTCCTTGCATATATAATTTATGAAATGCAGAATAATTATATTCTTTACCGTGGTGTGGCTTGGAAATATGGTTTTCAAACAAATCTAGTTTTAATAAATTAATTTTAAAAGCTTTCAGACACTCAATAGTGTGAAAGTTTAAAGAAATTAACATGTATCATTTATGTAGATGTAAATTTGTGAATTTCCTTTTTTGAAAGCTTTACTTTAAAATTGTCTGTTTCAATTTCAATTTAAAATTGTCTTTCAGTTTCAATTTAAAATTGTCTGTTTTAGTATTTTGGCTGTTTAAGTTTATTTTTTGGGTAGTTGGAATCAAACTCAAATGCAGCAAAGCATAAAACTGCTGGCATTTTAAAATGGCTCAATACTTTTGTTATAAACTTCTCCAGATATCACTTAAAACTATGCTGTGTTAAAAACAGTTAAATTACTGAATACTTTAACTCAAATTGCAACCAAACATTACTTATTTTAATTTGAATGTTTTTAGCCTAACCACTGTGCATTACTGGAATAAATATTATCAATTTTAAGTAGAGTGTTCTAGCCAAGTAACCTTGCATTACTTAATGAATCTTGTCAATTTTTTTTTTTTAATTACATTTTGACTTCCAAAGCAAGGGAGACTACTGCAGTGAAATTAGCATCCTTATGGTATTGTCTGTTTTATCTTCATCAGGGTCAGTTACTTCAGTTGTTATCCAGACTCTTCCCAGTCAAGAGAGGATTGTGCCATGCCTACTGGGCACCCAATTTCTGGGTTCTCTACAATGTAGCAGACAAGGCTGCAACTGTCACAGGTAATACCTGTTATTGTAGATACACACAGTTATTGTAAAAGTTGTTGCAGGTAGATATTTTTTTTTATTGTTGGGCCAACCATAGCATAAGTTTTGACATAATGGACACTTTTCCACTTTTCATTTTGCATATATTTCTAAACCTGGTTGATAGTCTCATTAAAATTTTCATGAATCATAATGAAATTCATTCAAAAAAAATGCTTACTGGCCCATTTTACCTCATTGTCAAGGTTACAGTCCTCGAAATCTTGTTCCGGGGTTGTTCAGATGGTTCCATTTTCTGATAGTTTTTAAACACCCAGATTGATTTGCATCAACCCAGATAGATTTGCATCAACCTAGATAGATTTGCATCAATCCAGATAGATTTGCATCAACCCAGATTGATTTGGATCGTATTGTGCATTTATCATTGTGAAGCTCATCAGTTCATTGTGTGACCTGCACTCGCTCTCTCCTTTAATTTCAGATCAAGGTCACAATCATAGAAATTTGTATTAGGTTTAAACTTTTAACATCATATTTGATTACGTTTCCAAAATCTGTTAATACATATTTTTTTCACATGTTGGATGAATCGTTGTGAGCTACAGCAGTTAATTCAGTAATGTGCTTATTCAGCATTTTAACCATGGCATCAATGTTGCACATTTTGCATTGTTGATTTGATTTGTAGGTTTGACATATAGTGTAATTTTATAAATAATTTATTGGCACTATATTGTGCTGATGTGCATTTAAACTTTGTACAGTCAGATATATTTTACTAAAACAACTTTTACACACTGTTAATGGAACAGTTGCTACAACTACTCCCGAAAAAATCAAAGTCATTATAACATAGTGGTGAGAATATTGTGGTCCTGGCTTTTAAAAAGCTGTCGCCAAAAAAATCGCCAACCTCAATATTTTGTTGCCAGTTTTCAGAAAGTGTAGCCAGAACAAGTAGTGTACATTTTTCCAAGTGTTAATTTAGTCTATTAATGTAACAGGCAATGAAAATTACAAAAGATGGGTTAGTTAATACTTTAATTACAACAAGCATTAACAAAAGGTTACAAAGTGTTACATGAAGATCCATCATGATTTTATAGCTGCCCACTTGTTGAATGCAGTTTCAAAGTCTAATTTTTCACATCTGTACATGCTGATTCTCATTAAATTCTCAAGAGATGAGATGCTGAGTTTATTTTTTATGTCAGCATCCCACATCACCGTTTGTGCACATGTATGACTGTTGTTACCTGAAAAAAAATGCATTATCAACTTTAGTTGACATTTTAATAATAATAAAACCCTATGTTCGTACATTGCAATGTAAGATAAGTGACGTATAATGCAACTGTTGATTGCATGCATTCCGTAATTAAATGACACACACACACACACACACCCATATGGCTAGCTTCACAAAGCTTGTAGTGAATTGCTTCCTAAATCCCAACAGTGATCACTGAATGCTGTATAATTTTCTTGACATGCAAAATAGGATCTCCATTCCCACGAATGAAACTTACACGAGTCAACACCTGGCAATATTGGACAATATATATAAGCATAACTTCACACCCAATTTAGGGATTCTTTCACTCCTGTATTTTGAGAAATAAATAATTATTTTTAATTATGCAAAACTTGTTTGTTTGTTTTTTGCTATTTCTTGTTGCGGAGTTTAAGTCTCTGTAGCCGTAACACGGGATTGATGGCAAAAGGAAAAGATCAATGAGTAAAATGCACAAATATTACTTACCCCGCCTGGATTCATGTTTGGTGACACACTCCTTCTTCAAAATATCACAGAACATCTGTTTTAACTTTTTATCATATCTCAGCCACGGACGCCCAAGTTTCCAACTGTCTAGAAATTTTTGGGAATTTTTGCCCTGTTCATCATAATGTGGTGTTGCACTTGAAGCACTACATGTAGATGATAATAATAATAATAATAATAATAATAATAATAATAATAATAATAATGACTTTATTTAAAGAGGGTAACACAATTAGCTAAGAACTAATCTACCTTGAGGCCCTCATACAAGGAATTTATTTAATTCAGCAGCATCTCAGAAGCCACTGGATATATTGGGTTTGGAAGATGGAAATAGAATGGGCATTTCTAATCTCAACTGGAATACTATTTCAGAGCAAAGTTCCAGAGTATTGGAAACTTTTCTTGAATAATTCCTTATTTGGTTTGGGAATTTATACTGTTTTGTAGATATTGATCGCAGGTGGGGTGTATTACCAGGTAGCCTATACTGGAATACTGATTGTAAATATTCAGGAGCACTGTTATTGGATTTTCTTAAACATATTCGGTCTTTAATAGGTAATATTTTTAACTTTCCAGCTAAATTTTCCTTGCATTCTTTCTGGTTTGATATTAGCCTAAATGCTCTTTCTGAAGATTTTCCAACTTTGATATGTTTTTATCATTTGAATTACCCCATACTGTATTACAGTAGTCTAAATACGGTTGTATGTAACTGTTATAAAATAATTTTCTGTGCCTTTCAGGGAGAAAATGTCTTATCCTACTGAGAAGCCATAACCTTGAATTGACCTTTTTACTGATATGTTTGATATGATCAGTCCATGACAGATTATTATCTACCAAAACACCAAGTAGTCTGTCGTGACAGACCATTTGCAAATTTTTATCCTTCCATGTCAGATATAGTTCATTGCTATCAAGATTTTTCCTTTTTTTCCTTGTTGAGATAAGTAATATTTTAGTTCGCATGTGCACCAGTTTTCCAGCTTGTTTAATGCATTCTGTAAAGAAATTTTGAGTTCATGCTTTGTGTTTTGGATGTCTGATAATGTTGTGTCATCTGCATAGAGATCTGTAGATGATATCGAGTCTCTTAGTAAAAGTGGTAGGTCATTAATAAATAAAATAAATAGTAATGGACCTAGAATTGAGCCTTGTGGCACTCCATATCTAATTGTTTCAGGTTCGGACAGAACGTTATTTATATAACCATGTTGTGTTCTCTCACTTAAGTATGAAGTAAACCATCTAACTGTTTTTTCACCGCATTGGTACATTTTTAGTTTCTTCAAAAGGATTTCATGATCCACCATGTCAAACGCTTTCCTGAAATCTACAAATACAGATCCTATTATTTTACCTTGGTCAAGTGCTTGAAGCCATTTATCCGTTAGGGAGATCAAGGCAGTCTCACATGAATGTTTCTGTCTAAAGCCTGATTGATTAGGGTGTAACAGCAAGTGTTTGGTTAAATATGACATGAATGAGTCATGGACATGTTTTTCAATAAATTTTGACAAGTTTGGTAGTATTGAGATTGGTCGGTAGTTATCAGCATCATTCTTAGATCCAGATTTGTAAATAGGAGTTACTTTTGCAGTTTTCCATATTTTGGGGACAGATGAGGTTGCAATACTTAAATTGATTATGAATGTTATGCAATCTAAAATAGCAGAGGCAGAAGATTTTTTAATGAGTCTTGGACCAATCTGATCAAGTCATGTAGCTTTCTTGGTATCAAGTTCACTGAGACATTTTTTAACAAAGTTTTTTGATACTGGTGGGATAGAGAAACATACTTCCTTAGAGATTTTGCTGCTGCAGAACTTTTTCAGTTCACTATAGTTGTTTTCTTTCACTGGTTCTTTTAACTTTGTGGAGATACTGGTGAAAAAAATCATTGAAAACATTTGCAATGTCAGTTTCATCAGTGACTATGGTGTCATATATTAGAAGTGAGTTAATTTTACTTGTCTGATTGTTGTGTGTACCTCAAGCGAGTTCATTGAAGACTTTCCAAATGGAGATTGTGTTGCTCTTTATGTTTTCAAGCAATGACTGATAATACGACTTTTTAGCTATTTTAATCATACTTGTTATTTATTTCTCCATACTTATATTTTGCATGGTTTCCCCTAGCCTTGAATTGGTCTCGTGTTTTCATAGCACCTAGTATTTCAGTAGTAAGCCAATTAGTTGGATTTCATTCTTTACTCGATGTACTTTCAGTGGTGCATGCTTAGAGACTACATCCATAAATAAGTCAGTCCACACTCTCAGAGCTTCATCTATGTCATCCAAATTTTGGATCATATTCCATGGAACTTTATATAGGTCATCAAGAAACTGTTCTTCACTAAAATGTTTGAACGATCTGTAAGTGATCGTTTTGTGTGTGTTTTTCTTATTTCTCTGGCATTTAACCTTTCTTGTCAAAAAAGTAGGGTAGTGGTCACTAAGACCAACATTTGGTACATTAACACAAGCCACATTGTCTGGTAGGTTGGTATAAATGTGATCAATAAGAGTGCTTGATTTTTCTGTTACCCTTGTGGGCTCATTTACCATCTGGACTAGGCCTAATGATTCAATAAATTCCATCCATTGTCCCTTATTTGAGTGTTGAGAAGGTCCTTATTTATATCACCAAGTATATATGTTTCTTTCTCCTGTGCAAGAACATTTTCCATTTGTTTCAAAAAATCATCATTCCAGATTGCTTAGGAGGAAGGTGGCCTATAAGTGAAACCAATTAGGAATGATTTTGCATTATTTTGAGAAATTTCCACCCAGACACTCTCAGTTTCATGTGACTCCAAGTCAAGTCGCCTTTCTGCATTTACATCTTCTCTAATGTATACAACAAGACCTCCCCCCACTGTCTCTCTGTCCCTGTGTAATGGTTTATTGTAGCCTTGACAGTGAAATAGATTATCATTGTGGTTAGCATTCAATTTAGTTTCAGTGAGTCCTAAAATATGTGTATTATTTTCTTTAGAAAACAACGTTAACTTAATCTGGTCTATTTTTCTCAATATACCTTGTACATTTAGGTGACCTATGTTAAAACTAGAGCTGTACCGATGTCACTTTTTGCCGATTATGCCGATACCGCATATAGCCGATTATCAAAATTGCCGATACCAATTATGAGACCGATTATTTGATTATCATATTATGTACTCGGGTATAAGCCGACAAATTTAAAAAACAATAAAGGCCTGGGTAGGGTGGGGGGGGGGGGCTTATCCGTAGGCCAATGTCAAAACTTTACAGGGTTTAGGTGTTTTTGTTGTCTATTGTAACGGCAGTACATCTTGGGACAAAAATATCTGTGTTCTAAGACATAGGCATGTTAAAAAAGTAATTTTCGGTGACCCGAAAATTATTAAACGTTTATAAAGTACTATTTATGATTGATTTTGTTATTATTTTGCATGTGCATATTTTCTGATTTCCACAACACGAAATTACAGAAAGGTAAAATACAGCCTTCATAATTCGCGGGTCGGTCGAGTTTACCAGGGAGACCATATACTATAATGTACAGTACTTACGCAGTGCAAAGTGTGCATAGCGTCACTTAAATCATTTTTTATTCCCAAATATATTAGTTGCAGATTTTGCTTTATTCGTTGTTTCGACCAAAGTGTATTCTTTCAGATAAAATTTCAGCTAATCTGTAATAGCTGTTTCATTTACTATGAATCACCTCTCACGAGTTACTCATTTTCAATGATATAAGTGATCCTACAAAATGAGGTAATATTTTGAGTGTACAAGGGACACAACCGGTGTAATTTACATCTTCACGCAGCGTGGTAATAATAAATGCTTTTGAGTTTATTGCCGACTTTCTATGAGCAAAGGTCGTCGGCTTGCTTTGACAACAACAAATACTCGTTATTGCTGCGGCAACATCAGATAATTGTAAAACATTGATATAGAATTGTTTTATTTGTTTAGTATATGTCGGTGCTTCAAAGGTACAGTAAAACCTGTTATGACTTATGAGAGACCGCCCCTTCTGCCAGATGGTGGCTTGGTGAAACACTAACAAAAGAAATAAAAAATAATTTTAAAAAATCCGGAAATGATTCTCACTTACTAGTATTAAAGACAATGAGTTCGTTCACCCTCCAGGCATTACGGATTAACTGAAAGACAGACGACGTACTCAAACCTACACTGAAGCCCTTTCAAACAATTTCTCACTGGGACATAAGGACTATCGATGTTTTGTGAGTTTTCATAAAGATAAAGAAAAAACACAAACCTCACAATTGACTGTGTATATGTCCATCATTACTCCCTTTGATGTTAATCTTACTGGCTATTCACATGACTTTGGCACTACAATGGCGGTTAGCGACATGTACTTTAGTCTGGTTTACTGCAGTTTACAAATGTTATCGGACGCTGGAGTTGAAAATTTTGCACAACTGGCAGCAAGATAAATTCTTTTTAAATACTTTATTAGAGCAATCTCTTTGTTATAAAAGATTAATTGATGGTTCGATGTGTTTATCTCGATATATGGTTATTCGACTATACAGTAGTGTTAGTTAATGAGCAACTTGTTTGCATACTGCATATATCCCGAGCTCTAGTGTTACAAAGGATTAAGTTACGGTCAGTCAAAACGCAACTGTATATACAACTTTTATCAGGAAAAATTGGTTATTTAAAAAAATTATTTGCATCGGCACCGATTATTTTTGCCGATACCCGATTATACCGATTGTGCTAATAATCGGCCCGATTACGCATACGGGCGATTAATCGGTACAGCTCTAGTTAAAACCTTTTGAATTTAGTTTCATATCGATTATATGTATGTGATCATGCAGTGGGGCACACAATGAGATTGTCTCAGTACTACTTTTATCATTCTGACATCCTATTTCTGTATTTAAAATGATCATATATATTAGCATTTTCAAAGTCACATGCAGACCCTGTAAATCTGTTAGCTTTTCTTTTACAATAGTGTGCAGTGAATAGTTAGAGACAAGAGTGTCACTTGGTACCTTTAGATTTGTTGTTGTAAATGAAGCATTGGCATTCTCATCTTTGCCAGCTTCCTAATATGTATAATACAATGCTGTACAGAGACTTTGTTTGTGTCCATATTTATGGCATCTGAAGCACTCAATCTGTTTGCCATGACAGCATATCATGTGCCCAGTTTCTCCACAGTAGAGACAATACTCTTCATTATAGTGTCTGAAAATGGGGGCAAACATGTTAATATTTCTCAGTAGTTGAGAGGTTCCTTTACTGCTTAGATGAATTTTGTCTCTGTCGTAGAGTCTTAGGTTGACGTCCTGGTTCTGAAGAAAGAAAGATGTGTATTGTGGAATGTACTGTATGTTGAAGTCTTTACATAGGTCAATTATGAGATCATTGATTATTTTCACCCTGGTGTCCACACGAGGAGGTAGTCCTGATATCATTATTTTACATGTATCTGGACTCCAATACCTAGCAGCATAGAGTAGACTTTCAAAATCTGTTCTGATTTGATTTAGTGACCTTCCCTCACTGGCATCATTTCCACCTACTAAAATAATAATTTGATTATATTTGGTAAGGTCAGAATTCATTATTTTGTCTGTGATGTTGTTGATTTTTGCACCTCTTAGAGTCTGAACATCTGTTTTAAAAAGTCTCCTTGGAATTATAGTTTTCAGTATTGAGGAGCCAATTATTAGAGTCCTTTCTTTCTTGGCTTGTGATTTCATGTGTTGGACTCTGGGGGTTTGTTTATATCAGACGCATCTCTTGAAGGAAGGGGTGCTGAAATTGATGTTGCAGTTGCGTGAACTGATCGAGCTGATGTTGATGTTGACACATTTGTCTGAGTACTTGGAAATGCAGTTGTTGGTGCAGGTAACAGACTTGTCTTAGCTGAGGGCCATGGGTGGACACTTTCTGCTGTTACAGGTGTGATGTGTGACTTGGAGGAGGGTACTATTGTTTGCAATGCAGGTTTACTTAGGGTATCAGTTTTTAAATACATATTACATTTTCTCTTGGCTGGTATTGGGATTGTCTGCGTCTGAGCATCTGACATTGTTGTTATTTGGGAGTCTGTCTGAATTGCTATTTCACATGAGTTTACTTGCTCATCAATCCTTCCATGTGCTGACTTAATAGCATATAACTGTAGTTTTAATTCTTCAATTTGGGCCTCCAAGTTATTAATTGTTGTTTGATGTCAACACATGGAGAAATCATTAAGGTTTAAGCCATCACTGCTGTAGTCATGATTTATGGAGCATGTAATTTCCTGACACTCTCCAGGGGTGTTAATTTTATTGCCTGAGTCATCTAGGTCAAAGACTTTAGGAGCTGTTTCATGTTTGGTACTACATCTGATTACTGGTGTAGATAATGTACTAATTGGGCTGTCATTGATTGACAGGTATAACCTTTCCTTAGTGTTATGGATAGGGGTGGAGGAGATGGGCTGAGTGGTAATCTGTTTTACATATGTTTCTTCCTTCAGGTCATGGCAGGCAGTGAAAAAATATTGAAGCCAAATCAAATGGCTTATTCCCTGAATATGGAGTCTACTAGTGGTACTGTAATATGTTATAGTTACATGCAAATTTTTCTAATCATCATGTAATTGGAAAATTTGACCATTTTGCTTGATGTTACTATGTTTGTGATCAAGATTTTTAAGCAAAAAGGTATGGACAGCACTTATCATGTGAGGGGAAACTGTAATTGTAACACTTTGAAGATTATATACAACCTGCAGAAATTCTGGCTATGGTGGCCTGGTACATGTACATTGCTATGGGTCATATTGAATTCTGGGTCTGCTTCATATGCTGGTTCCGATTCAGTATATTTCTTCTTGGAGCTAGTCTCAGAAACAGAATTATCCATGATTTGCACAGGAGCATTGTAACGTCCATCTGAAGAGTCCGCCATCTTGTGAATTAAATACCGTAATCCTTTTGGCTGGGTTCAGTTTGGTGGCATCTGGTAATCAGGGATGCTGGTCTGTAGTTTTGAATGGCTGCTTGAGTGCTGAGGGTTCAATGCGGTATCCCACGTATTTGTCCTGTTCAGTTGTGATTTTGGTATCCCACTCCGGTCCTATACATATATCTTTGTTAAACGGTCAGATTGGAATGGCCATTAATGATCCAGATAAAATAACTGCAGTTTAAGTGACCAAATTTAACCAAAAAACTCTGTAATTCCAAGTTTGTTGATGTTTGTTGAGCGTGACATCATCATGTCGTAAATAATCAAATTTTGAAGGGAAAAAAACCCACTTTATTCTCCAACATTGCATATGATCTACCAGTAATGTTTTATACCCTGCATTCCTTGAATATTCACATATCATCCCAACAATTATGAATCATTTCACAAATCACTTATAACTGCCAAAATCTACAGAGCCACTTTTCTAGGTTCCACCTATAGCCGTCGTGACGTCAGTTATCAGTCAGATGATAGTTATCAGTCAGATGATGTTGGACTGCAAGATTTATCATTGGGTTCAATGACTGTATTGTCTGATGAATTTGCACTAAATCCAAACACTGTTAATTTTGTTAACTTAGGATGATTTGTTGTTGTTTAACGCCATTTTTCAGCACACAATATGCTATACATGGCGGCCAGTATTACTGGTGGAGGAAGAACCCAGGAAAACCCCGGAAAGAACCACCGACCCACGAGAAGCTACTGGCAAACTTTCTCACATAACTACATTAGCCGAAACTTAGACTTGAACCCATGCAGACAGAGGTGAGATGACAGTGATCCGTAACGGAAAGCGCTTTAGACCACTCGGTCACTCGGGGCCCCAACTTAGGATGAGATGATGAACACGCAACGTCTAACTTCCCTTTGCTCATGATAATGTTGCACTGGCGACAGATATAATTGTGATTGAGATTTTTTCCATTTGCTTTGTATTTATACACAGTAGTCAGTACTTCAAAGGTTATCAGTTTTCTATGAAGGTTCAGCAAAACTATTGTATTAGTATATGTAAAAAAACAAAAAACAGAAGGATTAACCATTTAATTTATTTTATCTGTTCTGTTTGCGTCTTCAGAAGTCGGTCAGTTGTAGGCATAGTACGGTAGCATGATTGACTGTATCACAGCATACAGTACACAGCCAGATGTCAACATAAGCAGATTATGATGTAACAATGCACTGCTAAGATGGGGTTGTCGATACAAACAAAGGATTGTTTGTGTAACAGATTGATTCCAATGCATTGCTTAGTCAAGTTTGTGGCTTCCTTTCGTTCTCCCTTTTAATTTATCCAGTCCAAATCCATGATTGTATGTACAAATTAAATAACCAAAAAGTCTGTCACCAAATAAATCGCCAGATGGGACATTTTTGTCACCAATAAGAAGAAAAAAATTGCAATTTGCAACTTTGGCAAAGCCCAGGACGATCCCTGGGAGGGTAAGAAGAACTTAGACTGTCAGTGGTATGATGCCTCAGTGCTAGACATCACTATAAACTGCCTCACTGCAGACATCATAGCAATATGACTGAAAATTTTTAAAAGTTACGTTAAAAATCCTAATCAAACAAACCAACAAAATATAACAGATTAACAATTCCATTCATGAAGTGTAGCATTCATGTAACATTAACAATTCCATTCATGAAGTGCAGCATTCATATAACAGATCAACAGTTCCATTCATGAAGTGTACCATTCATGTAATATTAACAATTCCATTCATGAAGTGCAGCATTCATATAACAGATTAACAATTCCATTCACGAAGTGTAGCATTCATATAACAGATTAACAATTCCATTCATGAAGTGTAGCATTCATGTAACAGATGCTGAACTCTAAACCCCACTAGCTGTTTGTTGTTTCTGGTGACACAAGCAGATAAATATTTAGATTAAAAATAAAAATATTGTATGACATAGACCTTCCAAATGATGAGTATTGACTCAAGACAACATTGTATGATGTAGATATATCAAACTCATGATGAATATTGACTCAAGACAACATTGTACAATGTAGATATATCAAACTCATGATGAATATTGACTCAAGACAACATTGTACGATGTAGATATATCAAACTCATGATGAATATTGACTCAAGACAACATTGTACAATGTAGATATATCAAACTTATGATGAGTATTGACTCAAAACAACATTGTACAATGTAGATATATCAAACTCATGATGAATATTGACTCAAGACAACATTGTACGATGTAGATATATCAAACTCATGATGAGTATTGACTCAAAACAACATTGTACGATGTAGATATATCAAACTCATGATGAGTATTGACTCAAGACAACATTGTACAATGTAGATATATCAAACTCATGAATATGGACTCAGAAAACAGCCAAAGAAAGGCCAGGTTTGAGCACATACTCTGATGTGACACAAAACAATTTAGTCTCATAAATACTGTAATTATTGTATTCTTTTTTGTGTTTCCCATTTTTTACAAGCACACATCCATTTTTTTTTATAGCAATTAAGTACATAGTAGGTTAGACCAATGAACCTCAATTGCTGCATTACAATGAGAGCTGTGAACAAGTAAGATTATCAAAAAATATATTTTAATTGTTTTTTCTTCTGGTTCTTTCATTTATTTATTAAATTAAAATTCATTTACTATTTCTTTTTTATCCATGTTTTAGTTTCCAAGTTTAACCTCCTTGCTATTGAATCCAACCATACAGCTGTGATGACAGGAGGTCTTGTACAGGAGTATGACCATGTAGTGCTACCCTCTATAACCCCTTTTGTAACTCTTGTTGTCACTCTACTGGCCATAATGGTAAGTGTGATGACATAATCTATTGAGTCCGTGATATCAGGCAGTGTAAGAATAAGTCTCAGAATGGGCTCTTTTCAGTCTTGCTTCTCAAGGCTGATGCTGAAATTTTCCTATTTGTGTAAGGTATAGCAAATTGCATAAAATGTGATGCAAAAATCAAACTCAAAATCAAAAGGCCATGCCTTGAAAGTGTTGTTAAGATATATGTTGCCTCAGTATGGGTTTGATGTTTTGAAATGGTTTATGTTAGACAGTTTAACAAAATATTTGCTTAATAATAAAAAAAATTACCTTGTTGACAAATTATTGCTTATAACTTTGGAGTTTGAACTCATTAGTACCTATTAGACAAAATAAAACAATTGAATCTCAGATAAAATAGCATTTCAGCCTTATGTCTTCTTATCTGTTATATGTATCTGAGTGTTGAAACAAGGCAATTGCTCTGTGTTATGTTTATATGCATAATTTTGGGGGGCCAAGTCAATTCTGTCCAGGCATGTAAAGTTAAATTTGTTTTTTTTGCTCATGCCAAGCATTTTCTTAAATGGGAGATAAAGCTGCTACATGGTTTTAGCTGGATGGATGCAATTATTCCAGCCTGTTTGGTTCCATTTAACCTGAGCCAATAGACATGAAGAGTTTGTGTGATGGCCTGTTGTCCTTTATCCAGCTGTTTGAATAAGTTTGTCACCACAGTTTGTCTCAAACTACTTGGAGGATTGTCTTGAAACTTTATATACATACATTCATCCTAAAATCTTCTTGGTCATAAATGTAAATGGTGCTGCTCAGACATCCAGTATGGTCTCAGACATCCAGTATGGTTATCCAGTATTGTCTCAGGCATCCAGTATGGTCTCAGACATCCAGTATGGCCTCAGACATCCAGTATGGCCTCAGACATCCAATATGGTCTCAGACATCCAGTAAGGTCTCACACATCCAGTATGGTCTCAGACATCCAGTAAGGTCTCAGACATCCAGTATGGTATCAGACATCCAGTATGGTCTCAGACATCCAATATGGTCTCAGACATCCAGTATGCCTCAGACATCCAGTATGGTCTCAGACATCCAGTATGGTCTCAGACATCCAGTATGGTCTCAGACGTCTAGTATGGCCTCAGACATCCAGTATGGTCTCAGACATCCAGTATGGTCTCAGACATCCAGTATAGTCTCAGACATACACTATGGTCTTAGACATCCAGTATGGTCTCAGACATCCAATATGGTCTCAGACATCCAGTATGGCCTCAGACATCCAGTATGGTCTCAGACATCCAGTATGGATATCAGACATCCAGTATGGGTCAGACATCCAGCATGGCCTCAGACATCTAGTATGGTCTTAGACATCCAGCATGGCCTCAGTCATCCATTATTGTCTCAGTCATCCAGTATGGTCACCACATCAGTAATCTTTAAAGTTTTGCTAATTCACCTGAATTGATCGACATCTTAGCATGGCATTTTCATTAAAAGAATTATGTCTGGTTGGTCTTAGCTGAATATGGTGTTTATCTTGTATTTAGTATGGCTGCTATGGCAACCATCTTCTCCTGAACAAACTGTCATATTGATATGGGATTTTCACCAGCTAATGTAATGAAATGACTAGATGGTCCTAAATGTATGTTGCCAACTGGATATTCAGTACGTTATTCAGCTTGTTATTGATAGAAGCCAGTGAAAGGAGTACTTGATGGATGAAAAACAAGTGAAATGAGAACTTGATGCATGAAAAGCAAGTGAAAGGAGTGCTTGATGCATAAAAAGCAAGTGAAAGCAGTACTTGATGCATGAAAAGCAAGTGAAAGGAGTACTTGAAGCATGAAAAGCAAGTGAAAGAAGTATATGATGCATGAAAAGCAAGTTAAAAGATTACTTGATGCGTGAAAAGCAAGTGCAAGGATTACTTGATGTGTGAAAAGCAAGTGAAAGGAGTATTTGATGCATGAAAAGCAAGTGAAAGGAGTACTTATGCATGAAAAGCAAGTGAAAGGAGTACATGATGCTTGAAAAGCAAGTGAAAAAAGTATTTGATGCATGAAAAGCAAGTGAAAGGAGTACTTATGCATGAAAAGCAAGTGTATGGAGTACTTGATGCATGAAAAGCAAGTGAAAGGAGTATTTGATGCATGAAAAGCAAGTGAAAGGAGTACTTATGCATGAAAAGCAAGTGCAAGGAGTACTTGATGCATGAAAAGCAAGTGAAAGGAGTATTTGATGCATGAAAAGCAAGTGAAAGGAGTACTTATGCATGAAAAGCAAGTGTATGAAGTACTTGATGCATGAAAAGGAAGTGAAAGGAGTATTTGATGCATGAAAAGCAAGTGAAAGGAGTACTTATGCATGAAAAGCAAGTGCAAGGAGTACTTGATGCATGAAAAGGAAGTGAAAGGAGTACTTGATGCATGAAAAGCAAGTGAAGGGAGTACTTGATGCATGAAAAGCAAGTGAAAAGAGTACTTTATGCATGAAAAGCAGTGAATAGAGTACTTGATGCATGAAAAGCAAGCGAAGGGAGTACTTGATGCATGAAAAGCAAGTGAATAGAGTACTTGGCACATGAAAGGAACAAATATTAGAATATATCAAAATTCCTATGTATTAGAGTTATCAGAAATCCACGGTCTTAAAAGAAAGTTATAGAAAAGAGAGAAAAGCAACAATCTATGGAAAATTCAACAAATAATTAATACCAAATTAAATGTAAAAAATAACTTATGATCTTGTGAAATCAATCCCAGATAATCCTTGAATTCTAACACAATTCCTAATGAATGCAGTTCTAAATAAACGTTTCAAAAATCCAACGCTGAAGATGTTTATATGTCTGTGATAGCCTGTGTTGTGGTGAACAGTCTTGTGATGTTTCATAATTTAATCCAAGAATATATTCTTAGTTAAATTTCACTCTAAATCCAAGTCTCCATGTCCAAGATTATTATTTCTGATAACTTTGTATTTCTAGAGAAAAATATTTTTAATTAAATAATTTCAGCCAATCAAATATAATGCACAACTAATGCTGCTCAACTGTTATCGCATGAATCACTAATTTTTCAGTAAACACGACTAAGACATAAAAAGAAAACTCCAGATGAGGGTAAAAAGTTCATTGTTCAAAACTGTCTGTTACAATAAAGCATGTAATAAATATCGTATATAAAAGATCTGGATATATGAAGAAATTTATTACAATAAACATAATGTACACAAGATCTAAATATATGAAAAAATTCCAATGTAATAAACATGTACACAAGATCTAAATATATGAAAAATTCCAATGTAATAAACATGTACAAAAGATCTAAATATATGAAAAAATTCAAATGTAATAAACATGTACAAAAGATCTAAATATATGAAAAAATTCCAATGTAATAAACATGTACACAAGATCTAAATATATGAAAAAATTCCAATGTAATAAACATGTACACAAGATCTAAATATATGAAAAAATTCCAATGTAATAAACATGTACAAAAGATCTTGGATATATGAAGAAATTCAAATGTAATAAACATGTACACAAGATCTAAATATATGAAAAAATTCCAATGTAATAAACATGTACAAAAGATCTAAATATATGAAAAAATTCCAATGTAATAAACATGTACACAAGATCTAAATATATGAAAAAATTCCAATGTAATAAACATGTACAAAAGATCTGGATATATGAAGAAATTCAAATGTCCATGACTGCTTAAGTTAATAATCCTAATGGTTAATCAGTGTTTGCAAAACTGTCACTGATCTTGGAGAAAGTCAGTTCTAAGATACAATAATTTTACATTACCCATTACATATAATGAAATAAAGCAACTAACAAACTATGTGACAAATGTTTAAATCTTTTGGAAAAGTGTTTTTCCTGTTCTTTCAAAGTTAATCATGTTGCAAATAAATGTAATTTATGCATCAAAGTAAAAACAAAATCATTACAAGATTTTCAGAAGTCTCTTGGTAACGCACACCATGCTTGTAATGCAGTCTGTAACCTGGACCCTCTTGTGTGTGAATTATCCGAGGAGAGGTGTAATTTTGTGTTGTTTCACCAGATAAAATGTGATATCTGTACCTTGCCATCCTTATTTGACATTCCTTCAGGTTCAGTCTTTAATTACAACATAAATAATGTATGATATTGAAAAAAGGTTTCATTTCTCTTTCAGCCAAGTTTGTTCCTGCTATGGTCAAGGCCACGAGGTCCAGCTAGCTTTGTGAGAGCACTGGTGTTGTGTGCCTTTGGTTCTTTCATGTTCAGTTGGCATGTACATGAGAAAGCCATTCTTCTTATTATCCTTCCATTAAGGTATATTCATTTTGCTTATTTACCATTTGTCTCATTATTATTCTGTTAGGTGTATTTATTTTGCCTATTTACCATTCCTCTCATTATTATTCCATTAAGTTATATTCATTTTGCCTATTTACCATTCATCTCATTATTATTCCATTAAGTTATATTCATTTTGCCTATTTACCAGTCTTTTCATTATCCTTCCATTAAGGTGTATTTATTTTCGCGTATATAAGACGCATCTTATACAAAATTTTATGTACCCCGCACCCAGGGTGCATCTTATCTAAGTATTTTCTAACACGAACGAACAGTACAGTGTGTGATATTGAAGGACGATTATTGCGGTCGATATTCACGTTTCACAATTTTCATTCGTAGTTGTGAAAACAATTGGGTAAGTGTTCACATTATAATAAACTGTTACTAAATAGTGTTTGACTTGATCAAAAATCATTGTACCATATTGTTCTATTCATCTTCATTTTCATCGTCATCAGTTTCGGCTTCAAATCCATCGAAACTTGAATCAAATTCACTGTTGTCGTCACAGAATAACTCCATAACTAATGCTAATTGATTCTCATTGGCGTCAGTGGTATCGGATGCAGCTGAGTTGTCATCCGAAGAATTGATATAGCTAGCCCGTTCGGGAATTATCCCACACTTTCTAAAGCCATTGATGATTGTCGTAATTTTCACTTTCTCCCATGCCGTATATGATTTTCGCTTCAGCATCTTAACAATTTTAAAAATGCTAAGCAAATTGATCACTCATTTATATATAACAAGAGACTGTTCCCACGTTTATATATGCTAACCGCATACATCAGGCATTTATTGGTCTATGTACTAATCCCACCCACTGAAGACTTGGCCTAGCGGATCAATGAAGCCGCCTTTACATCCAGCATTTATTGTTCTAGAATCTAGATACCAGGTACTAAACCCATCCGTTATTGGCCTTTGATATCAACTAAAAATGGTAATGAAGCCTTGTTTGTTTCAGCCGGCATCAACCTGCACCGGCCGTCCATCCGGCAACGACCGTTTAGTCCAAATGGCACCGGTCTTCCAGCCGGCATCAACCTGCACCGGCTGTACATCGGATTTACGGAGATTATAGTGATGTACCCGTCAGTCAATCTGTACTACTGGTTACATATCACTACCATGAGAGAGATGTTATAGATGAATCTCCGTCCAATCAGACCATTCGAGAGGCAGGTGCCGGTCATAGCCGGACCTTCGCCGACATTCCGGCCGACCATATACCAGACAAATCAGTCGGTATTGCCGGTGTACACCTCCCGTCACGTCAAATACGTGACGGTGTGATTTTAAAACAAGGGAGAATTAGTGACATTATCAGAGGTGACGGAATTGAGTTATCTATGCCACTTGGTATGCGCTACCCAGATATGGCAGCTTTACCAGAACAGGACTTTCAGGCCGACCATTCGCCAGTTCAATCAGCCGTTAGTGCCGGCCGTCCATATGTTCACGGCTTCTCCACAAGGGAGATTTAGTGAAAGTGTCAATTATGACAGAATTGCATCATCTAGGTCACCTGGTATGCTGTACAGATATGCAAGCTGTACCAGAACCAACATTCCCTCTGAGCGAATGGTAGATGGGCGCGCAGTGCTGGCCACACTACACAAGCATTATGGAGATTTATATTAAAAATGATGACAATTCCGCTGCGAATGGATGCTTGAGTTGACCAGAACACGACTCAGCACACAGTGAGTGTGACGAAACACTTTCAGCCGTCCACAGATCAGGTCATGGACCGGACTGAGCTTAGCGCCACGGCCGCAGAATAAAAGATTTATAGGTTGTTGGGAACTTCAGAATGCCCAAAACCTCCTACTGCCACTCAAGACTACACAATTCAGGCACCTGTAGATCTTGAATGAGGAGGAAGAGACGATGTCCTTCCTGCTTCTTCGCCAGTCGGGAAAAAAAAAAAAAAAAAAATAATAATTCAGGAAGCTAACTTCCAGCGATGTTCTAGTGTAGCTGGTACAAAAACTCTATCAGACGCCTTCAGTACTGATCTCAAATGCCACGTCAAAGCTAGTCCGGAACGTAGTCGATACGTCTTCATTGTTAGACTTGACTTCACTAGCCATTTTTTATTCCAACTCCCTAGGCAAATCCAGCCATGACCACGCTTGTGAAGTGAAGGCCTGGATTGCTAGAGTTGTTAACAGGGCAGCTCACCATTCTATGACCAATGCGTTGACTGCTTCTGCCAACTTCGACCTGATACGACGTGACGTCTGTAGGTGGTCCACGTCGCGCAGGCCTCATCGTACTCGGATTTTACGGATATCTCAGTTTGGGACACCTTTACACTTTGGGGGAAAATTGAAAAAGTTTGGAGGCAGGCAGCTCAGGAACTGCCCCTCCAACTCATCGCCCAACTTTCGCAGGCGTTTCGAAACAATCATCCCCTGACACAGCGGAGGGATGATGGGCGGACCGGGGAAAAGGGATCCTTATAATCAAATGTGTAATATAGATCCCAACCCAATGCTGGGAGTCAACAGTCTAATCAAGCTAGACGGCAACCATACAGAGGCGGCAAGAACCAAAGTTTCTCCGCCTTCACGCCTCCTAACTCTAGACGTTGACATACCCTGCCCACCGCCAGCGGACTGCCTACCTGTGGGCAGCTGCCACCTGCAATTTCAGGACCACTGGACCACTTTATTACCTTAAAACATTTGGGTGATTCAGGTCATTTCGGAGGGACTTGGGACTTCATTTATCCATCCCCTCCTCTGTCCTCCTCTCCCCTCTTCATGGATGTATCGTCAGACCGGGAGAAGGATGCCTTTATATATATATATTTATATCTTAATAAACCTGCAATAGCTGGGGTTTTATTCATGGCTGTTTCTTATCCAGAGGCCATTCATCGACCTGAGCCGCCTCAACCACCCTGAAAGTCAATGTGGCGATGGCGTGATCAAACCATCTGACGGGTATGCTGTCAGTCTAGATATGACCGACGCACATTTCACGTCCCTATCCCACGAGTAGCGGACATTTCTCCGTTGTGCTTGTCGGGACTCGGTTTATCAGTTCCAGGTCATACCTTTTGGCCTCAACTTAAGCCCTTGGGCTAGTACCAAGGTTATGGATTACGTCGTCACCCTGTTCCGCTCGACTTCATCTATGGCGTCGGCAGTATATTTGGACGACATCCTCCAGAAACATCTGTCAAGTTCTACTCTGCTCAAAGGCAGAAACGATCTTATATCACTTTACATCATATAGGCTTTCTCGTGAACTGGATAAAGTCTGATCTCTGTCCAATCCAGATTTTTGGTCCATCTGAATCTGGTAAGGTTTCCTCGAGTTTGCGATCATCCAGATAATTGCACTCGTAGAGTCCGTTTCCAACAGGATGCGCATTTAGCAAGAGAGTTGCAGATCCTCGGATTATTCAGTGCGGCAGCAGACTTGATTCCGCTCAGCCGTCCTTTTATGCGCCCTTTATAAAGGACGTTGCTAGCGTAATTTCGCCCTTTTCAAGTCCCTTCGATCCCACAGTCATGCTCACGCCAGAGATACGATCATTCTTGAGTCAGTGGCACAACCCCTGTGGGCTGTCCACAGGGATTACTCTGGAGATACCCCAAGCGGGGATAACGGTATGTTCCGCCACTAGTACCTACGATTGGGGTGCCCACCTGTTGCCGGACTTCGATACTGTCAGCGGCACGTGGGTGCCAGGGGCGAGCCCTTTCCACATCAACCTTTCAGAAATAACGGCTGTCATCAACGCCTTTCATTTCGGGCAGGATCAACTCTTATTACAAACTGCCCTCATTATGTCAGACAACTTTGTGGTGGTGCCTTGCCTCAAAACATGGGGACACCAATCACCAGACCTGTGCAATCTGAGCTGGCAGTTTCTACATTGGTTCGACAATCTCCACCTCAATGTACAATTCCGACACATTCTTGGCAGACTCAATGTCTTGGCTGACACTCTATCTAGTCATTCACACAGAATGGTCACTCCATCAATCGGACTTTCTTCCAATTGACACACTTTGGGGATGTCCGATGATTGATCTTTTGCAACAAGGTGGAATTGCAAGTTGTCCACCTTTCATCTCACAGGTTCCAGACCCAGAAGCTTGGGTCGTGGATGCTCGATCAATCAGCTGGGAAGGGTTGTGGTCATTCTCCTACCCTCCCACGGTCTTGGTACTGAAATTAATCCAGAAGTTAAGGGGTCAGAACTGTCAGATGGTTCTGATTGCCCCTCTCAGATGGAACAACTCCTGGGTCTCCGATCTACTCAATCTAGGCGATAGATCTACCCAGGAAGATTACAGTCAGCACAAGTATTCGCAAGCAACCGCGGCCAGGGGTGTTCCACCCCTGTCCGGACCGTCTTTATGTTCAAGCTTGGCTCTTGTCCAGACAGCCTTGCAAGACAAACAATTTAAATCTTTGATTGCAGAGAGAATCTCGAGAGCAAGAAGGCCCTCTACTCTGAAGGTTTACGAGGGCAAGTGGCATGTTTTCAGGGACTGGTACCATATCATTCACATTGTTCCTCTGAGTGTCACAATCCCTCAACTGGCCAACTTTTCTCTGGCTTTTCGAGGAGAAACAGCTGGCTCCAGTTATTATCAAATGCTACCGCTCCATGATATCAGACACATTCCGCCATTCTGGTACATGTGCTATCAGCCATGACAAAGATTTGTCAGATCTTTTAGACACTTTAAAAATTCAATCGACTTATATCCCTCACCCTGTTTCCAAATGGAATCTGTCCTGGGTTTTAACATGACTCAATTCAGACAGTATTGAGTCTTTAACCCACGATTAGTTAAAGCTACTATCATACAAATTGGGTTTCTTGATAGTCTTAGCTTCAGCATGCAGGGTGAGCGAGTTACATGTCTTTTCTAGTGACCCGAACTCTCTTCCGTTCCGATCAGAGGGTTTGATGGTCCTCTTGACGCAGCCAGGCTTCGTAGTCTAAAATAGATTACCATACATTGGCGATCAACGAGTCGTCATTAGCTCGCTTTCTTTATAGATAAGTCAGGATCAACAGCCATGTAAGATCCTGTTTGTGCACTCTAGCACCATTTCAATGCATAGAGGTGAGTCAGGTCACATACAAGCACCTCATTCTTCTGGTGATAGCTGGGACATGAGATATCACCATTCAAGCCCTTGCTTCATGGCTGAAGTGGGTTATACGCTCGGCGTACTCTGAGGATTCCCAAATCAGTCACCTTATAGAAGCTGTTGGCTGACATGCAGAGTCAACCTTCTACAGTTTTATCTTCAAGTTTGTACTCGCAGAGGCAAACATTGATTCTAGTAGGTCCGGTGTTGGCAGCCCAGACGCCCACCAGACCCATGTGCAACAATCAGCACAGCCTATTAGCTTTGCTGGATTCGCCAGATAAATTTTCGTAGGTAAGAAGATTTCAATAACTATCTTCTTAACCATATAAAGGGGTCACATATCACGTGACCCTGGGCTGTGTTGCTGATTGAAAATTTGGAGACCGGGTTATCATTCACATGGGGAATCCAGCCATCATTCCCTAGAGGATACCCGGGGTGGAGGTCGGATGCTCCGCATTCCCTCCTCCTATTACTTATTCTCCTAAAGTAATGTGATCGGGGAACGTATTCAAAGGAGAAAGCAAATTTTTTAGTAAATTATGTTTCTCCGAGAATACTTACCCGATCACATTACTAAGAAACCCTCCCAACCACCCCGCCATGCGAGCATCCTCGTGTTTTATATACCGCTCAGCTTAAAAACTAAAGAAGCGACACCTAGCGGGTAGCAAGGGGAGGTAAGGGGCAAGAGTTATTGCCCTTTGTCTATATGACATAGACAGGAAAGACGAATTTTCGTCTTTTGGTAGGGCTGGATTCGCGAGGTAGCAGGCTAATATCCCTAAAGTAATGTGATCGGGTAAGTATTCTCGGAGAAACATAATTTACTAAAAAATTTGCTTTTTGATAAAAGAAAGGTAACCTCTGGAGATAAATTGCTCAGTTTGGCAGATGGCTAGACCACGTGTGTCTTATATTTGTGGGCGTCTTATTTAAAATATTTTTTACACAAATCGTCGAAACCTGCATCTTATATATGGGTGCATCTTAAATGCACGAAAATACGGTACCATTTGTCTCATTATTATTTTATTAGGTGTATTCATTTTGCCTATTTACCATTCGTCTCATTATTATTCCATTAAGGTGTATTCATTTTGCCTATTTACCATTCTTCTCATTATTATTCCGTTAAGGTGTATTCATTTTGCCTATTTACCATTCTTCTCATTATTATTCCATTAAGGTGTATTCATTTTGCCTATTTACCAGTCTTCTCATTATTATTCCATTAAGGTATATTCAATTTGCCTATTTACCATTCTTCTCATTATTATTCCGTTAAGGTATATTCATTTTGCTTATTTACCAGTCTTCTCATTATTATTCCATTAAGGTATATTCAATTTTCATATTTACCATTCTTCTCATTATTATTCCGTTAAGGTGTATTCATTTTGCCTATTTACCATTCTTCTCATCATTATTCCATTAAGGTATATTCATTTTGCCTATTTACCATTCTTCTCATTATTATTCCATTAAGGTGTATTCATTTTGCCTATTTACCATTCTTCTCATTATTATTCCATTAAGGTGTATTCATTTTGCCTATTTACCATTCTTCTCATTATTATTCCATTAAGGTATATTCAATTTTCTTATTTACCATTCTTCTCATTATTATTCCGTTAAGGTATATTCATTTCGCCTATTTACCAGTCTTCTCAGTATTATTCCATTAAGGTGTATTCATTTTGCCTATTTACCAGTCTTCTCATTATTATTCCATTAAGGTATATTCATTTTGCTTATTTACCAGTCTTCTCATTATTATTTCATTAAGGTATATTCAATTTGCCTATTTACCAGTCTTCTCATTATTATTCCATTAAGGTATATTCATTTTGCTTATTTACCAGTCTTCTCATTATTATTCCATTAAGGTATATTCATTTTGCTTATTTACCAGTCTTCTCATTATTATTCCATTAAGGTATATTCAATTTGCCTATTTACCAGTCTTCTCATTATTATTCCATTAAGGTATATTCATTTTGCCTATTTACCAGTCTTCTCATTATTATTCCGTTAAGGTATATTCATTTTGCCTATTTACCAGTCTTCTCATTATTATTCCATTAAGGTATATTCAATTTGCCTATTTACCAGTCTTCTCATTATTATTCCGTTAAGGTATATTCATTTTGCCTATTTACCAGTCTTCTCATTATTATTCCATTAAGGTATATTCAATTTTCTTATTTACCATTCTTCTCATTATTATTCCATTCAGGTGTATTCATTTTGCCTATTTACCATTCTTCTCATTATTATTCCGTTAAGGTGTATTCATTTTGCCTATTTACCATTCTTCTCATTATTATTCCGTTAAGGTGTATTCATTTTGCCTATTTACCATTCTTCTCATTATTATTCCGTTAAGGTGTATTCATTTTGCCTATTTACCATTCTTCTCATTATTATTCCATTAAGGTGTATTAATTTTGCCTATTTACCATTCTTCTCATTATTATTCCATTAAGGTGTATTCATTTTGCCTATTTACCAGTCTTCTCATTATTATTCCATTAAGGTGTATTAATTTTGCCTATTTACCATTCTTCTCATTATTATTCCATTAAGGTGTATTCATTTTGCCTATTTACCAGTCTTCTCATTATTATTCCGTTAAGGTATATTCATTTTGCCTATTTACCAGTCTTCTCATTATTATTCCATTAAGGTATATTCAATTTTCTTATTTACCATTCTTCTCATTTAGTATCATCACCAAAAGCCTGTGATTTAGCATTGTCATCAGAAAAGCCTTTGTTTTAATATTGTCATCAAAACTGCTCAATCTTGTTAATTTAACTTGTTCCTCCATTATCACATTACATTATATACAGTGCAAACTGTTACATTTGAAATGATTCACTGCATGACCTAAGTAAGGGTTGTCATGGGTTACTTTTTGTTTACTGCATGACCTAAGTAAGGCTTGTCATGGGTTACTTTTTGTTTACTGCATGACCTAAGTAAGGGTTGTCATGGGTTACTTTTTGTTTACTGCATGACCTAAGTAAGGGTTGTCATGGGTTACTTTTTGTTTACTATGATTATGTTAAGTTTTTTGGACATTAAGGCATGTTTTGGGCAAGCTGTTAAATGTAACCATATTAGTGAAATTAAAAAATAAGTAGATTTTTTTAGGTTTTTCCTTAAATTGAATTGCCAGATGATATTAATGGCAGAAAATCAGGAATTTTTTTATTGTGTTTGTGTTGAAGTTGGTGATTCTTAATACACTACACTCTCGATAACTCGCACCCTGATAACTCTTAAACACCACTTATAACACAGGGTCAGGCATATTTCCCATGTTTTAAACCAGAAAATATATTTTAAAAAAAATTTATCCCAATTTGTTATGGAGTCAGTACTTTAATAAATAAATACAAATTAAATAATATGTTTATAAATTGAAATTTGTGTTCTAGTTTCTGTCTTTTAGTTCCTTTTAAGTGTAATCATCATAAATGCAATGTGTCCTCATCTAATTAAATGTAAAATGCATCAATCAACCATAACAGCTATGTCAGCATGCATTTCTCTGAGAAACTAATTAAGTGCCAACTGTGTTTTGATAACTGACTTGCAGAAGTATTTGTTATATTGTTGCACTTAATTAAAAGCTGGCTTCCCTTGTTTTTTATCACGTTAGTTATGTCTTTGAATAATAAAAAAAGGGCTAAGGTGGAATAAAAGATAAGTTAAAAGGCATGAAAATCCTTCAAACTAAAAATCTATCAGCCCCGATCGTATGTCTGGTAAATTCACTTCATTTTATCAATCAAACACCGTTATAAATGTTATTGTATATGTAGCATAAACTACCTTATATTAACTCTTTGTGATAAAAAATAGCAAGGCAGCAAAGTAAATACTTTGTGAAATAGAGAGCTTGATTTCGCAGATATGGACCATTTATGGGCAAGCGAGGTTCAGAGAATTCTTGAACTGGCACTTAGAGATATCCTCAAGGATGATAAGAAGTTTCATTATTGCTTCCAGTGAAATCATGACATCAATATTGTACTAATTGAACAAGACAAAAATTGAGTTTTGACATAGGCGATTGTCTCACAAAATAAATGTCGCATTTTTAAAAAAAAAAAGAAATGCTTTTTGGTGGTGTATCAAACAGTCTGGTTCCTTGCTTTGTTGACTCCTGATTTGGCAGGATACTAGTAAACACCACTTTGAGAACCAGACTCATCAAGAAACAAAAAGCAGTGACGTAATACACAGATTTTTGATGATTGTTGAACCAGTTGGAATGATCTTTCACATCTCGGACACTTTGAAAATAAATGTTATTTAAACAGAATAACAAACAACTTCAGTAGAAAAAGCACGCTATTAAAATTTATTATCGATGTGATTGTAAAATGATGATTCAGTTATTTAAGTGCCCAGTTCTTAACGCTGCCTCCTCTCCCCCCCCCTCTCGATGGTCAAAGCAAAGTTTAGTAAACAATTTGGATGTCCCTTGGTAACTCGTGCCCTCACTTATAGTGTTGTCTATGCTTGTGTGTAAATTATCGAGGGAGCAGTGTACCAAGTTCAAGGACAAGCATCTCATTATGTAAAGAAACCTTATAGAGTCTTTGAGTACACAATTCTCTTTAAATCTGACTGCTCCTTCCTGTGTCCCAGTAGTTAGAAATGTGAGAATTAGTGGGTTCAATCCCTGACCAAGTCATACCAAAGACTTACAAAAATGGTACTAACAGCTGCCTCGCTTGCCACTCAGCATTAAGAGGTTAGTGTTAGGACTGGTCTTCCTGGTGTCAGGATAACGTGACTGGGTGGGACATCATGCTACATGTCTGTGGCATGATGACCCTGTGCTAGATGTCACTATAAACTGCCTCACTGCGGACATCTTAGTGATATGACTAAAAGAATGTTAAATCTACATTAAAAATCCAGATCACATCACATCACTATTAAATCTTGTTTTATCATTTTTATAACACAGTTCTTAATTTTTTTCAGTTTATTAATGTTGCACAAGAAGAAAGATGCCCAACTATTTCTTGTGATTTCAACGGTGGGACACTACTCCTTGTTTCCACTTTTGTATAGACAGCAAGGTTTGTGCGTTACATCTATTTACTTAGTCATAACTACAGACACTTGGACACAAGCAAACTATCAATATATATCGTCAAATCAGCATGTAACAGCAACTTTGTGGGCCAGGTATGAGTGCTTCTTACAGATTTACTAATAGTGTTCTTTACAGACACTCTTTTTGTACTTTTATGAATCCTGTAGGTTTATTGATTAAAATATTATTGGTTCATCAGTGATGTAATCCATACACTGGTATGATAGATAGCTTAAAGTGCTGATATTTCATAAAATAACTAAACAGTAAAACTATTTTATGATTGCAAGTTACAATGCTAAGAGTTGAAAATTCCCTAAGCCATAGGTCTAGGATCCAGGCACTTATACTTGGACTCCGCTGTTATTCTGACTTCCAGCAGACTTAGTTTTGGTCACAGTATAACACCTATGATAGATCATAACAGGCGAAAAAGGGAAATATAACTTGAAAATGCATTGAAAAAGTATAGTACAAAATAATCGTATATTTAATAGGCTTTGTGTGATGTCATTAACAATACTGCTTGCATGGATCTGCATATACATTTACATGTGGTTATATAGAGGAATCGTTTGTTTTGTCATATTTTTGTTGTTTCTTAGTCAATAGTATTTGCAGGCTCAGATTGGGTTCAATTCTCGGACTTGGCCGATGTAGGTACATAAGAAAGATTGCCATTAGCTTCAAGTGTTTTCCTGGGTTCTTCCTCCACCATTTATACTGGCCACCATGTATAACAACCTATCTTCTGCTGAAAAATGGTCTTAAACCCTATAACAACAACAACAATCAGTATGATTTGCTTTTTTAAAATTATTTCGACAATATTATTATTGACTTCAGTGCAAAGCCCTATATTCTGTGTTGCTATTTTTTCCCCAAAATCTTGATCAATAATTTTAAAAACTAAGTGTATAGTTTCAGTATTGACTTATTTATTTTGTTAAAAACTGGATGTACTAGTTGAATTTTTTTCAAGTTACAGGTCTTAACATAGGCTAAGGTGATTTTTGTTACCTTAATAATAATTCTTTGTTCACTGCAGGAAGAACTACAAACTCTGACAGTTGTATAATTTGTTTACTGCAAGTATAAATACTTTCTCAGTTGCATTGTTTTTTCAGAGAAATCCTTTATGGTACTACTTCAAATGTATGTTAATGAACTACTTGACTTAAAAGAAGTCCAGTTTGGTTTTTATTATTTAACCTTGTGTGAAATCTTGTTTTTTTTAAACTCACATTGACAAGAAAAAACTTGCGGAGTTATAACTTATTAAGTTATTAAAGCTAGAAATATTAAGAATTCAGCAGATATGATAAATTGGCCTGTAAGTACAGTAAAACCTGTCTTGAGAGACTGACCCTTCTGCCAAAAATATGGTATCTCAAGATAGGTGGTCTCTTAGAGTCAAATTTCAGCACTATTTTGAGAAAAATAACCAAAATCACTGTACATACATTATAATCTTTATTAAGAGTTCTTGGAAAATAGTGTAGACATTCATCTGGAAAAAAGATACATAGCAATAAATGCTTTTGTCATTTAACATGCATCACATTTATATTTCAAGATTAAATCTACATTTATTAGTATTAGCTATGATGTCATAGAATCACAGTGTTTGTGTCTAGGATCTGATCCTGTACATTAAAATAGAGCAAATAAAACTATTGCCGAAAAATGATTTTTGTAAAAAGTCTACTACCTAAGTTATGTTTTTCAGTTATTTTGGTTACTGATAAAGTTTTTAAACCTGCATCAGGTAAATTATTTTGGAATGTTTACACTAACTGTATCTTGTTCACAATAACAGATAACATGAGACATTTGTAGTAATTCGTTTTCAAAATAAAGCTTGATATGCCATATTTGGATACAATATGATACAATATTTAATGCATTACATATTTCTCTGATCTGTTTGTTTTCAGATATGGCACATTAAAAAAAATTAAGCTGAAAGCAGAAGTAGCTATCACTTGAACAAATATGGTGGACAATTCAGTAGGAAAAAAATGTATATAGAAAGTAACCGATATTTTACATGTATTTCTACAATGATATGCAGCACTTCTCGTACACTGTATTAAATAGAAGAAATAGTCAATTTATTTTAGGATGTGTGAGGAACATGTTCAGATTTTTTTATAATACGCTGAAAAGCACAGGGTGTGAATTACATGTGGATGCTCCATTGATTCATATAGGTTTATGTTAGTACCCCATCCATACAGTAGAGGTACAAATAATAGTATTATTATTAGCATATGAAATCATTTCTAATTTACTTCTTGTCCTTTATTACACCCAGAATTTGTTTTTGCTGAAGTTTAACCTGATATTTTGAAAGTAGTCTTCAAAAAAATCTTTTTTTTGATGTTAAAATTTGTCTTTTTTTATTTGGAGGTTCTGCCATTAAAGTGTGAGATGTTAATGTTATTGGTGGACATTTGTAATAACAACTGTAATGACAGTTTTGTCAATAACAAATGTCGCTGTATGCTTGACTTGCCAAATTTAAAAACCATTAGTCAGACACATCTTACTCTTCTTATCTTTACGTTTCAAGATGTTTTTGATACAAAGGATTATGTAAATATCGGTGGCGTTTATCTCTGTTCTTGTTCATTCAAAGTTGCATTAACAGTCTGCATGTACTTTAGTCTGGTTTACAATCTACAGTATATTACTCTACATGCATGACCTATACAAATTCAGAAGTCACTATTATTTTTATAGAACAAAGGATTAAATTAAGGTTGGAATTGTTTATCCATTTTTGCAATGTAATCTGTTCATAGCAGCATCTAAATTAATATTTTGTCAAGGCATTGTGGTTATTGGTCCCTTTCAGCAGGTGCTTGCTCATGACACTGTATTTATACAAAAAACTAGATCCATGCATTATGATTATGGTTGTAAATGGCTGGTGGTTGCTCATAGCAAAGATTGCATGAGAGGTTTTACTGTAATATATTAATTTAAATATAAATGCTAAATTGGTCTGTAATATATTAATTTCAGTATAAATGTTAAATTGGTCTGTAAGTAATATATTAATTTAAATATAAATGTAATTTATTAAAAATCAGATATAAATACTAAAGTGCCTGTAAGAAAAATTAATTTTGATATAGATTTTAAGTTCTTTATATTCATAACCTTATCATTGTCTGTCACAGAAATTCCAATAAAGGTCTGCCTGTTGCTGATTTATACTCTCTACATCTACGCTGGACTTGGTAAAATGTTTGGGTAAGTCAAAAACAAGAAATGAACAGCATTGGATAAGTTGATGTAATTTATGATACAGAAATTAATTTAATAAAACTATTTTATGGTGATACTTATTCTTTCAGCTGATATTCAAAAGTCTAAATTCTATTTCTATAATGTGATAATGTCATTTAAAGAAATTGTATGACCTTTAATAATGAACTTATAAGCATATATTTATCATACCATCTAACCTTCTAGCATATATTTATTACACCATATAACCTGTAAAAGTCATCATTGCCGAAAATCTGAATAATTGGTTCATCCGTGATTGATTTGTATCCAGGTTTCATGTTAGATATAGTGAAATTAGTCAGGGAACCAGACTAACTTTACAGCAGCACCCAAGATGTTTTAAACTCTTCAGGCAAAGAATATGCATGTTTAAGACGAAAGGGAAAATAAGCCTCTTGAAACTCTTAATAATGAACACAGAAGAATGAAAAGTAATATTGAGGGTCTTGTTAATATAAACTGCCATGGACACAATTATATGTATTGGACATCATATGCTAATTTGAGTATGTCTTATGGCAGGAGATAGGATTGCTATCCTCATGTGAAATGTGAATAAGAGTGAATTTCCATGAATTAGAACTTGAGAGATAGCAGCAAGACATTGAGCTGCATAGGGTTTGGAACTAAATTTTGTGTACCTGTACTAGAGATAAATAAAGTCTTCAAACTTTTAATTATGTTTTCCAGTTTTACAATAGCAGTAAATTGATATTTTGTTACACCTTACTGAAAACCTGTCAATCTTATGGGAAAAAAATCAACTACCTTACTGAGACAGACTTGTCAGGGTTTGGTAGGTCTGTATTATGGTGGCAGCTTGACCTTTCTTTCCATCTGTATAAAGACACATAAGCCTCAAGTAGGCTAAAAAAAAAATTGAATTTCTTTTTTAAAAAGGAGAGGTTTTGTTGAGGAAAGTTTCAATTTGCTCTGAAAACAGTAGAGGTTTCGTCGAGGACATTTTGAATATGTTCTGAAAAAAGGAGAGATTTTGTTGCATTTTGAATTTGCTCTGAAAACAGGAGAGGTTTTGTTGAAGACATTTTGAATTTGCTCTGAAAACAGGAGAGGTTTTGTTGAAGACATTTTGAATTTGCTCTGAAAATGAGAGGTTTTGTTGAGGATATTTTGAATTTGCAGAGGTATAATGTTAGTTTTTAAGGTTTTAACAACCAGTGATAACAACATTGATTTTTTTTAAATAAGGTAATATTTATATGCCAAAAGGTGTGATCCATAATGAAAAGATACTATTGTAGATTGTTATGGTAAATAGTGTGACCCCAACAATATTTTGTGGTGCAAAATTTTGTTACTCTTAAACACTGACATTTTAAGCCTGCGAGTATTTCTGACTTTACAGTATACACCAAAATATTTACACTGCATGCTGATATAACAAATTTGATGTACTAATGAGATAGGTTAAAGATTAAATGAAGCATTTGTATGTTGAACAGTAAAAGATGGGACAAAAGTTCAAAGCTTGATATTTAACAATACTAGTTTGTACATTTTCCTCACAGCTTTATATCCTATATTGTGTTATTATAAAAGGTTAGACTTTCAACCAAGGATGTTTTACTTTTCACTTAAATGATGCTCATCTTATTCATTGTATTTATCTTATTTATTGTCTTTATATAATTTTCAGGATTTTGATAATAGTTATATTGTTTTATTCTAGGTTTTCTTGGAGCTGGTCATCATTGCCACTTCTTAGCCAAGCGGAATCTCTGTATATTCTTGGACTGGTTCCCCTTGAATTGTATAAAAATGTTATTCACTCAGTTCTTGGACTTTCAGAAAGGTTACCCTTCTTGCCATTACTGCTTACCTCCCTTTACTGTTCTGTTGGAGTTACCTATTCTTGGATCAAGTTCTACTGGCTGACATTTCAAGAAAAGTTGAGGAAAACTGAAAGCAAGATGAATTAATGACTGAAAATTAATATTTATGAATACTGCTTTATAAAAGTCAAGTCTATCCATTTATATTTTTATTGCTCTCACTGCCTATTGAAACCATATTTTGTATTGCTTGGTGCTGGGTCTGTTAATAAAATACATAAGTTACTAGTGGAGCCATTTTTTGTTCAAGTTGAGTCTCTTTACTGTGACTTTGTACAACAGTCTTCTCGTAATGGGTTTTAATGGCCATTACCGGCTAACACAAATACATCTCACTTTACAATTTCTCCTTTGAATACGTTCCCCGATCACATTACTTTAGGGATATTAGCCTGCTACCTCGCGAATCCAGCCCTACCAAAAGACGAAAATTCGTCTTTCCTGTCTATGTCATATAGACAAAGGGCAATAACTCTTGCCCCTTACCTCCCCTTGCTACCCGCTAGGTATCGTTTCTTTAGTTTTTTAGCTTTGCTTGTAGTGTGCAAACACGTACAATTAGACCTCCAATGAATGCAAGCCATCTTAGTGTAAATTCTGACCATCCGAAGTTAAATTTGGAATTACTGTGTTGGATAATCATTCCTCGACAGGTTGTATACATTATTTTACAATATTTTCCAATTTGAGTGACTTTGTCACCTTTTCTAGACTTCGGACCAGGTTGCAACGTGGTCAAGCACGCTTATGGCGGTACTAGCATGTAATACATGTAGCACTCAATAATTTCGCTTATTCCGTATGTAACGTTTACGATATTAGCGATTTAATAACGTGCTGCATTGATAATTTGTGCTTTATTTACCTGCTTTGTCGTTTCAGTAGACTTCAAAAAAGTCTTTGAACGACCAAGTTGCGACTATTTAATGGCGGACTTCGTGTTGTAGTCACGATTTCACGCGACACTTAATCATTTCGCTTCCTCCGTTAGTTACGGTTATGGAATAGCGACTTAATAGCGTGCTGATTGTTAATTTGTGCTTTGTTTATCTTCTTTTTCGTTTCAGTAGACTTAGTCTCTGAACGACCAGTTGCGACTATTTAATGGCGGAATTCGTGTTGTAGTCACGAGTTCACACGACACTAAATCATTTCGCTTCCTCCGTTAGTTACGGTTATGGTAATAGCGACTTAATAGCGTGCTGAATTGCTAATTGTGCTTTGTTTATCATCTTTTTCGTTTCAGTAGACTTCGTCTTGAACGAACCATTGCAACACGCTCACGGCAATAACTAGTGTTGTCATTAAGAGTTAACATGGCACGGAATAATTTGACTACTCCGTTAGTAACGGTTATAGTATTATCGAATTAATAATATGCTGAATTTTTTAATGTATGCTTTGTTCTCTTCTTTTGTCGTTTCAGTAGCAAAGTCGACAACGAAGGCATGAATGGCAAAATGGGTGTTGGCAATGTGGAAATGGAGGAAATTATGTTGACATGGTTTAGGCTGCCCAGTGGGTGTAAATTTCACCGCAGGTCCGTACATGACTTTCGGGCCTGTAAGTCCGGACGCATGGAGTCTATGCTGGATCAATTGGATCCATTTTAATATGCACTTTCGCCGGCCGGCCAGCCGACACCGTCAGTTCAGCCGGCACTTCAGCAGGCACCAACCGGCATTAGCCGTCCATCCGGCACTGTCCGTTCAGCCCAAATGGCACCGGACGGCCAGCCGACCTTCCAGCTTGCATCAACAGGCACCGGCTGTTCAGCCCAAATGGCACCGGCCGGCCAGCCAACCTTCCAGCCTGCGTCAAAAGGCACCGGCCGTCCACCCGGCTACGACCGTTCAGCCCAAATGGCACCGGTCGTCCAGCCGACCTTCCAGCCGGCATCAACCGGCACCGGCCGTCCAGCCGGCAACGACCGTTCAGCCCAAATGGCACCGGTCGTCCAGCCGACCTTCCAGCCGGCATCAACCAGCACCGGCCGTCCACCCGGCAACGACCGTTCAGCCCAAATGGCACCGGTCGTCCAGCCAACCTTCCAGCCGGCATCAACCTGCACTGGCCGTCCATCCGGCTACGACCGTTCAGCCCAAATGGCACCAGTCGTCCAGCAGGCATCAACCGGCACCGGCCGACCATCCGACAACGACCGTTAAGCCCAAATGGCACCAGTCTTCCAGCCGGCATCAACCTGCACCGGCTGTACATCGGATTTACGGAGATTATAGTGATGTACCCGTCAGTCAATCTACACTACTGGTTACATATCACTACCATGAGAGAAATGTTATAGATGAACCTCCGTCCAATCAGACCATTCGAGAGGCAGGTGCCGGTCATAGCCGGACCTTCGCCGACATTCCGGCCGACCATATACCAGACAAATCAGTCGGTATTGCCGGTGTACACCTCCCGTCGCGTCAAATACGTGACGGTGTGATTTTAAAACAAGGGAGAATTAGTGACATTATCAGAGGTGACGGAATTGAGTTATCTATGCCACTTGGTATGCGCTACCCAGATATGGCAGCTTTACCAGAACAGGACTTTCAGGCCGACCATTCGCTAGTTCAATCAGCCGGCAGTGCCGGCCGTCCATATGTTCACGGCTTCTCCACAAGGGAGAATTAGTGAAAGTGTCAATTATGACAGAATTGCGTCATCTAGGTCACCTGGTATGCTGTACAGATATGCAAGCTGTACCAGAACCAACATTCCCTCTGAGCGAATGGTAGATGGGCGCGCAGTGCTGGCCGCACTACATAAACATTATGTAATTATTATTACCTTACAGCCGGCACCAACCAGCACCGGGCGTCCATCCGGCAATGACCGTTCAGCCCATATGGCACCGGTCATCCAGCCGACCTTCCAGCCAGCACTAACCGGCACCTGGCGTCGATCCGGCAATGACTGTTCAGCCCAAATGGCACCGGTCGTCCAGCCAAGCTTCCAGCCGACACTTGCCGGCACTGACCGTCCATCTGGCTCCGGCCGTCCAGCCCAACAGGCACCGGTCGTCCAACCGTATGGAGATTTTAGTCATATACCAGTCCGTCCGACTGTACCGCTGTACCAGCACGGGGGCTTTTATCATACCGCAATCCGCACAAATCGGATTGACGAAGATTCTAGTGATGTTTCCGTCTGTCAATCCGTACTACCGGTTACATATCACTACCATGACACAGATGTTGGCGATGAATCTCTCGATCCAAACAGACCATTCGAGCGGTCGGTGCCCGTCATAGCCGGCCCGTCGCAGTCATTCAGGCCTAATATATGCCAATCAATTCATTCAGCAATGCCGGCCGTCCATAGGCTAACAGCTCATCCACAAGGGAGAGTGAATGCCTTTATCAGAGATGACGGAATAGAGTCATCTATGCCACTTGGTATGCATTACCCCGATATGGATGCTTTACCAGAGCAAGATTATGCACATAGTGAGTGCAATGAATCACAGGCAAATCAGCTGTATACAGATCCAACTATGGAACGGACTGAGTTCAGCTTCAAAAACGCAGTGGAGGAAATTTATAGGGTGTTGGCCCCTTCAGAAAGCCCTCCACCTCCTGCTGCCATTACCGACTATAAGGTTAGAGCGTCGGTCGATCTGGATGAGGGGGAAGAGACTCTATCCTTCCGCCTCCTTCCCCAGTCGACAAAAATTAAGGAAATTATGACCGTCTGTCGACACGTATAGGGGATCCAGGAAATGCTAAGGCGTTCTTTTCTGAAAGCCAAGTACCAGCGTCGTTTTCAGGTCGATGGTACAAAACTCACTCCGATGCGTTCAGTACTGAGGTCCCGGCTCTGGATAAAAACATGGCAGCAGTCCATATGTCTGCTCCATTGTCTTATAAAGTGGACAAAACTTTGTTCAATGCCAAGTCCAAGCTGGTTCGAAATGTAGTCGCTACGTCTTCACTGTTAGACCTAGCCTCCCTAGCCATTTTCAGGATCGCTGAAAAATCTGGCAATGAACATGCTTGGGAATCGACGGCCCGGTTAGCTAGGGTTCTTAACAGGGCAGCTCACCATTCCATGGCCAATGCGCTGACTGCTTTTGCCAACCTAGACCTGATACGTTGTGACGCATGTCTGAAGGGCATGTCGCTTAAACCCCATCATAAGCTGGCTAGATATGACCGACGCACATTTCACGTCCCTATCCCACGAGTAGCGGACATTTCTCCGTTGTGCTTGTCGGGACTCGGTTTATCAGTTCCATGTCATACCTTTTGGCCTCAATTTAAGCCCTTGGGTTAGTACCAAGGTTATGGATTACGTCGTCACCCTGTTCCGCTCGACTTCATCTATTGCGTCGGCAGTATATTTGTACGACATCCTCCAGAAACATCTGTCAAGTTCTACTCGGCTCAAAGGCAGAAACGATCTTATATCACTTTACATCATATAGGCTTTCTCGTGAACTGGATAAAGTCTGATCTCTGTCCAATCCGGATTTTTGGTCCATCTGGGTGTGGAGTTTCTCCCGATCTGAATCTGGTAAGGCTTCCTCGAGTTTGGGATCATCTAGATATTTGCACTCGTAGAGTCCGTTTCCGACAGGATGCGCATTTTAGCGAGAGAGTTGCAGATCCTCGGATTATTCAATGCGGCAGCAGACTTGATCCCGCTCAGCCGTCCTTTTATGCGCCCTTTACAAAGGACGTTGCTAGCGTAATTGCGCCCTTTTCAAGTCCCTTCGATCCCAGAAAACAGTCATGCTCACGCCAGAGATACGATCATTCTTGAGTCAATGGCACAACCCCTGTGGGCTGTCCACAGGGATTACTCTGGAGATACCCCAAGCGGGGATAACGGTATGTTCCGCCACTAGTACCTACGGTTGGGGTGCACACCTGTTGCCGGACTTCGATACTGTCAGCGGCACGTGGGTGCCAGGGGCGAGCCCCTTTCCACATCAACCTTTCAGAAATAACGGCTGTCATCAATGCCTTTCATTTCGGGCAGGATCAACTCTTATTACAAACTGCCCTCATTATGTCAGACAACATTGTGGTGGTGCCTTGCCTCAAAACAAGGGGACACCAATCACCAGACCTGTGCAATTTGAGCTGGCAGTTTCTACATTGGTTCGACAATCTCCACCTCAATGTACAATTCAGACACATTCTTGGCAGACTCAATATCTTGGCTGACACTCTATCTAGTCATTCACACAGAATGGTCACTCCATCAATCGGACTTTCTTCCAATTGACACACTTTGGGGACGTCCGATGATTGATCTTTTGCAACAAGGTGGAATCGCAAGTTATCCACCTTTCATCTCACAGGTTCCAGACCCAGAAGCTTGGGTCGTGGATGCTCGATCAATCAGCTGGGAAGGGTTGTGGTCATTCTCCTACCCTCCCACGGTCTTGGTACTGAAATTAATCCAGAAGTTAAGGGGTCAGAACTGTCAGATGGTTCTGATTGCCCCTCTCAGATGGAACAACTCCTGGGTCTCCAATCTACTCAATCTAGGCGATAGATCTACCCAGGAAGATTACAGTCAGCACAAGTATTCGCAAGCAACCGCGGCCAGGGGTGTTCCACCCCTGTCCGGACCGTCTTTATGTTCAAGCTTGACTCTTGTCCAGACAGCCGTGCAAGACAAACAATTTAAATATTTGATTGCGGAGAGAATCTCGAGAGCAAGAAGGCCCTCTACTCTGAAGGTTTACGAGGGCAAGTGGCATGTTTTCAGGGACTGGTACCATATCATTCACATTGTTCCTCTGAGTGTCACAATCCCTCAACTGGCCAACGTTTCTCTGGCTTTTCGAGGAGAAACAACTGGCTCCAGTTATTATCAAATGCTACCGCTCCATGATATCAGACACATTCTGCCATTCTGTTTCATGTGCTATCAGCCATGACAAAGATTTGTCAGATCTTTTAGACACTTTTAAAAATTCAATCGACTTATATCCCTCACCGTTTCCAAATGGAATCTGTCCTGGGTTTTAACATGACTCAATTCAGACAGTATTGAGTCTTTAACCCACGATTAGTTAAAGCTACTATCATACAAATTGGATTTCTTGATAGTCTTAGCTTCAGCATGCAGGGTGAGCGAGTTACATGTCCTTTCTAGTGACCCGAACTCTCTTCCGTTCCGATCAGAGGGTTTGATGGTCCTCTTGACGCAGCCAGGCTTCGTAGTCCAAAATAGATTACCATACATTGGCGATCAACGAGTCGTCATTAGCTCGCTTTCTTTATAGATAAGTCAAGATCAACAGCCATGTAAGATCCTGTTTGTGCACTCTAGCACCATTTCAATGCATAGAGGTGAGTCAGGTCACATACAAGCACCTCTTTCTTCTGGTGATAGCTGGGACATAAGATATCACCATTCAAGCCCTTGCTTCATGGCTGTAATGGGTTATACGCTCGGCGTACTCTGAGAATTCGCAAATCAGTCACTTTATAGAAGCTGTTGGCTGACATGCAGAGTCAACCTTCTACAGTTTTATCTTCAAGTTTGTACTCGCAGAGGCAAACATTGATTCTAGTAGGTCCGGTGTTGGCAGCCCAGACGCCCACCAGACCCATGTGCAACAATCAGCACAGCCTATTAGCTTTGCTGGATTCGCCAGATAAATTTTCGTAGGTAAGAAGATTTCAATAACTATCTTCTTAACCGTATAAAGGGGTCACATATCACGTGACCCTGGGCTGTGTTGCTGATTGAAAATTAGGAGACCGGGTTATCATTCACATGGGGAATCCAGCCATCATTCCCTAGAGGATACCCGGGGTGGAGGTCGGATGCTTCACATTCCCTCCTCCTATTACTTATTCTCCTAAAGTAATGTGATCGGGGAACGTATTCAAAGGAGAAAGCAAATTTTGTAGTAAATTATGTTTCTCCGAGAATACTTACCCAATCACATTACTAAGAAACCCTCCCAACCACCCCGCCATGCGAGCATCCTCGTGTTTAATATACCGCTCAGCTTAAAAAACTAAAGAAGCGATACCTAGCGGGTAGCAAGGGGAGGTAAGGGGCAAGAGTTATTGCCCTTTGTCTATATGACATAGACAGGAAAGACGAATTTTCGTCTTTTGGTAGGGCTGGATTCGTGAGGTAGCAGGCTAATATCCCTAAAGTAATGTGATCGGGGAACGTATTCTCGGAGAAACATAATTTACTACAAAATTTGCTTACTCGTAATAGACTTGCAAAGTGGAGATATAAATTTGCTTCCTGATTACCCTCACATTATCTAGTTATCCCCTCAATAACTCGGATCCTATATCACCTACACTTATGAAACTTGAAGTGTAATCAATCCAATCTAAACCAGTGTCACTCTAACCTATGTCACTCTGACCTGATTTGCGCACTTAGCAACTTGTGTTTTATCTCTTTGTTCTTACACATTTAGTATAGTGACCTATTTAACCTGCATTCATTAAAACTCTTATGTAGATACATCTTTAAGCCATGAAAAATCAAGGTAACTGAAACATAAATTGCATACTTGAATAACACTTTCAGCTGTTCTTTCATTACACCACCTATATCCAGGGTTCTTATGGTCTTTGAAGACCATAAAATTAGGAAAAATGAGGTAGCATTTCCAAGGCCTTGAATTTTTGGTAAAATCGAGCAGATTATCCTGAGGTTTTTAAAAGTCTTTGGAAACTGAAATAAACTCTTAACATTTTAATTTCTTTCCATAATCACAAATAAAATTGGACAAAGTTATTATATTTGGATGTAGTAAAATCTTCCTGATGTCTTTCTGTTGAATAATTATAGTTTGAATTTCATCCTTAATATTGTAGTATTTTGCATTCATTGTTTCTCATTAAACATAACTTGTACGCAAAATATTAGTGAAAATAGGTCTTGGAAATCCATGTTTGTGGCCTTTGAAAGTTTGGGAAAGTCTTTCGATTGATTGTTCAGAATTCTGTACAAACCCTGATATCTTAAACTCTCTTTAGCCGACAAAATGAAAATTTGTATGTAGATGCATCTCAAGGACAGCAACTCAAGCATTTTAAAAACAAGATCAATTTGACTCAGTTTTCATACTTGAATGACTTTCATATTTTCAGATGTGATTTGTTAGGGACTGTCAATTTAGTATGATTCCATGGAGGTGGTGTTTGAAGCACACATATGGGAGAGAGGCAGCAACACCATGTAGTATGCATGCACGTAATAATACAAACTATATAATAGCTACTACATGTAAAACTGCCTTAGCCATCAGCAAACAACTAGCATCAAGGATAGGAAAAATTTATAAAACCGAATCATTTAATTAATTAATTTTTCATTTCTAACCTGGTTGTTGCCAGGGGGCCCCTTACATGTCAGCCTATTGGTGCTTCAAACCAAATGAAAGTTCTTGATGTAAACAAAAAGACAGATTGCTCACTGTCCTTTTCAGAACGGTTCATCTTTTTGTTCTCCGTATAGGATATATATATATATATATATATATATATATATATATATATATATATATATATATATATATATATATATATATATTCAGACATGATTTTTCTCTGTTTTAAAATGGAATTCCACTTTTCTCCTGACTTGAATCCGATTTTTCTTGATATAGTCCGTTTTTGTTTTAAAAAATGCCCAATCCATTTTTTTCCCGGTTTTTAACCGTTCTTTTCAGTCCCATTCCGCAACAACCCTTGTAACGTTTTCGCTCCATATTTTAGTTAGCCCACAACTCTTGTAAAGAGTATTTTGATTGGTCAAAAGTATAAATTCATCCAATGAATCTTCGTCTAAAGGAAACTGATGGCAATGGAAAGAAGCGTGCTGTAGTTGGACGTACACAATTAATTTTACTATATGTTCTCTACATATATTTCTCAGTACTGACCTTTCAACTTTGTGACAATCGATACAAATCATATGTTAATCTAAAATACATCCAAAGATGACTTAACGGTGAAGTTTTTGTTAGGTTGATGGGCATTTTCTTGAGTGGCTGCACTGCAAACAGAACAGCATGTACACAGACCACATATTTCACTTCCGGATCATCACCAAGGCCTTAGTACTCGATGTGCACTGTCGCCAAAATACACACAGACAACCACTCTCTCAGCTCATATTCTCAAGAATAAACAATTACCTTTAAATCCCTACCAAAAATGCATCAATATAACTCTTCTATCACCACCAAAATGAGAGGAAAAAATGTTCTAAAAATAGACTAGAACTACATTCGTGGGTACTGAACTGGAAATAATAATTGTGATGTGATTCCAGTTGTTGAGGGACGATGACACGAAAAGTTTAGATAAAGGTTTTTAAAAAACAGAAGAGTATGGCTGGAATGAATTGTCAACGGAAATTGAGTTGGTCAATTTATAAGAAAACTGAACGCTTGAGGACTGGCATTTTGTGCCCTGCAATATATACATTACAGAAGTGGTTGAAGTCTGGAACCGCAGCTACAAATGAAGCTGTATACGGGGAAAAATAAATCCTTCTTTCAGAATATGTGCACTGCATGTTGCCATTACACGCTGGAGCTTGAAAGGAAAAAGGATCTTGAGAATGAAAAGAAACGATTGCACATTGAGCAAACAAAACCATTGATGACCAAACGGAAGACTAAAGAAATCTTTCTTAAAGCCGCAAAAAGAGCTCAACTTGCATATCAACAGCCTGTGTTCAGTGGACAAAAAGACAAGTGAATATATGGGATTATTTGTATATAGATGATGTATTTGGGTGTTTATTTTACATATTTATTATGAAAAGATAGAAGTGTAATATGTTGGAGGGAAAAAACTTAAGTACCAATAGTATTGGAGAACAAATTCATGTGACAATAAATATTGTAAAATTATTCAAATTTTGGGTAAGTTTTTTTAGTTTTTCAAATGATTATTTTGTTACATATTATGGTCACAAGTTGCACCAGGAGCAGATTTTCATGTGTAAAATGCATTTTTAGTCCGGGTCTTTGACCGCCGGAACCCCCTGATCAGGGGCGCTGCCCCTTGAGACCCCCCTTTCACATTTTCAGTTTTGTTTTTTTTTAAGGTCAAAATCATGTCTCTGCAAAAGTGTGGATGGAATCTTCATTTCACCTGTATTGTCCATTACTTTCAACACTTGAACCCTGCTCACCAACACAAAAATTAGCATGTGGAATTCTAGATACATCTACATGAAAATGACTCTCCCAAACTCGTCTTTTTACCAAATGTTATGCCTAAGTGACTTTTATATTTTCAGCTCTTCATTTGTTACACCCTCTTCATCTTGGAATATATTCATGAAAACTGGATATATCTTCATGAAAGTAACTTGACCATCCCCAAACAAGTTTAGTCTTGGCTGTGTAATTTTAACTAGTTCATTATTCCCATAGATTCTTTAACCCTATTTTAACTACACTCGATGAAAGTAATGATATAAAATCTAGATAAGGATGACCTAGTTTGCATGCTTGAGTGACTTTCATCTGTTCATTTGTTACACCTACATTATCATGGACTCTTATTTAACAATCATGAAAACTGTCATTAGACTACATCTCAATGACAATGAATCGGCCATGATAAAAGTAAGGTCAATTTGGCCCAGTTTTCAAGTTTGAGTAGTTTCAGCTTTGTGTTTGTTAGACCCTCAGGTTCTTTAACCCTATTTTACCACTGCTTGTGAAATAAAAATATTAATTATAGGAACACATCAAAATAAACCCATTTCTCAATATACATCTTGGAAGAGTTGCCATTCAATATCAATAAAACCAAAATGAGGCCATCACTCTGGCTGTTTGTTGTTTCCAGGAAGTGTAGAATGGCATTTGAAATAGCTGTTTGACTCTGAAAGAAACAGTCATGTTTCCTAAATTAAAATATTGTTCCATCATTACTGTTAGCCACATGAATTTTTTTTGGCATGTAGATAAACTTGCTATTAAAATAAGATACTTAGAAGCACCCAGAACTATTGTCATTAGTATTTTTCATTGGCATTTGCTCCAAGCCAGGATTCTCAGGGCAATTAATGTGCCCATTCTCTTGACAACTGGTGGAACATTTTATTTGTTATCCTCTTTGTATACGCCATGGAGTTGGTTATTTTTTTTACTAAATGACCTTGCAAAATGGAATCATGAAAATATTTTTTTTTTTGTATACCTTTCAAATTAATAACATAAACATATAGACTGCATAATTATAACCAATAAACTAATAATTTAGAATTTTTTATCATGTTTTTCCTGAAATGGAAATAAGGGTTATTTTATATTAATATAATTCCGTGGCCTGCCAAGTTTTTTTATGCCTGTGTCTTAGACTCCTAATTTTAGTAATCCAAGTTATGTTTTTACGGAAAGAGGTTCTAATGACTAATGAAGGCAGTACTCGCATGAAATTCTGCACATGGTGATATCTCAAAGAGAGTAACTCCACTATATCCAAACATAGTCACTGTAATGTAATTTTCACACAAGTAACTTCTTATTTTCAGCCGTTTATTACATTTTCAATAATTCGGTTCCTATCAAACCGTCTTATGTAATTTGGTATGTGGGAGCATCTTGAGGAGAGCAACTCAGCTTTATCCAAAGTAGGTCACAGTATCATCATTTTTAGGCTTGAGGAAATGGTATTTTCATCAATACCAGTCTGATAATTCCAAATGTGCTTTTGTACTCGGAATATGACTTTGTCCCCAATTTCAAAACACAAGATTTCCAAGTGTTCAATTTTTATAATACATTGATAATATGCAGAGAAATTATTTGTTTTCCTCAGTGGTTTTGATTCAGAAATATTTTGATAACAATGTTTATATCTGTCTCCTTAGTGGAATTAACAAGCATTGTTGTCATCTTTTCTGGATAGTTTGCTCATAGGGAAGATGTCCCAATTTTACAATAAACTTTACAATTTATCGTTTCATAGTGTGTTTCTTGGGAAGATGTCCCAATCTTACAATAAACTTTACAATTTATCCCTTTAATCCTTAATTACTTAAATAGTTCATTACTGTACTATGGTTTATCAAAGTGGTTTTTTGAAGAAAAGGTATCAAATGATATTACTCTTCTGTCAGCATCTTAGAGGAAATCTATAAATTTTCAATTTTATTTTGAATATACATTGTATTTCTATTTTATTAAAATGTTAAAATAAATTCAGTTGAAGCTATTGCTAATGTAAAAAGGACTAAAAATCTTGCTTTAAAAAAATGGTCCATCTTTGACAAACATAGGGGTTTAGTTAGGTCTAAAAATAGAACTTGACTAAAAGCAACATAGTCATGTGATAAAAAAAACAGTCCATCTTTGACAAACATAGGGGTATAGTTAGGTCTATAAATAGAACTTGACTAAAAGCAACATAGTCATGTGATAAAAAAAACAGTCCATCTTTGACAAACATAGGGGTATAGTTAGGTCTAAAAATAGAACTTGACTAAAAGCAACATAGTCATGTGATAAAAAAAACAGTCCATCTTTGACAAACATAGGGGTATAGTTAGGTCTATAAATAGAACTTGACAAAGAGCAACATGGTCATGTGATATAAAAAAAAATGGTGCTTAACTATTAGTCTTACAATTTTGGTCTGTATATGAATTTTGCCCAAAACATCACAAACTACTTATTTCTACTGGCAAGATGTTTTTCCTAATCAACATTTTCAGTTACCAGGATACAGAATTGGTTTCAAATGCACATATTTATGCAGTGATAAATAAAGTAACTTATGGAGAAAGCTCTATTTCAATTTAAAGTAGAACAGAAATGATTTTATTTGCTGATATAAAATGTAAAAACTTTAATTTCAACCCGAAAAAGTACTTCTTTGAAACTTTTGGAAATGTAGTTGAGCAAAATCTATCTGGGACTGTATAAAAAATGTCAAGCGAATTCCTGTTTTCATGTGAAGTGTATACATATTCAACTAGTTTAACTGGGGTCAGTAAGTGCACACATTTTCAACTAGTTAAAAAGCCTGGGGTAAGTAAGTGTGGTGGCACTCTAGTTTCGTATTTTGCATAGGGTTAAAATTTTAAAGAAAAAAGAATTTCTCGAGTTTCCTCACTGGTTATACTGGCTTTTTGAAAAGATCTTGTATATCTTAGGTATTGTTCAAAGAACCTTTAATTCCCTTTATTTTGGTGTATGATTGGTGAGTGTAATATGGAATACATCTTAGCCTTACTCCAGTTGTGCACCTTTCAGAAAGCTGCTAGCTAAACTTGGTCATATTCACTTCCTGGACTTCAGGGATGAATTTTTAAAAAAAAGAGCCGATGAACTTTTTTATGTTTGATATATTTGCTAATTCATTCATTGCCCTTTCAGATGCTGTATGGTTGAGTCTGCAAATTTTCCCAATTTTAACAGCCACTAAAGATAGTATACTTCAGACAAATTCAGGGATTTTATTTAGCTCAAGGGAGCAGTCATTTTAGTTAGCAGTGTGCTCAGATCATGTACAGTTTTCAAAAGTACAATATCGAAAGAAATGTCAGCCACACTACATCAAAGTAGCATAGAGGTATGCCAACATTCTCTCCACTGTGCATGTTTTAAATGCAAACAACTTCACGTTACATACATCACTTTCTCAAAAGTACATAACAATTGGCGAGTGCCCCCTTTACACATATTTTCTAGTTAAAGCCTGGTTTCATCAATAGGTTTGAATTTATAACCTTGATGCAAGTCCACAAGGGGTATATAGAGTCCTTGGAGCTAGAAGCATAAATTACTAGACTTTTTTCATGCAATGTGTATATAACTTTATAGGGCATGCATCTTGATACTTTGCATGTTATAACCCAGAGACAAGGATACATTTGGGGGTGGAATGTAAGAAAATAACCCAAAATAATTACTGCATATGTAGATTTGCTTGTCATGTGTGTGTTTTCTTTTAGGGTGAATGCTAAGACAAAAAGGATTGTTTTAAAAAGAAGACTAAACACAATGCAAGCATTCACTGAATTCTTTTAAATGCCAATATTTAACCTGCCCCACCCATCCCAAATGTAGGAGGAAAAAAAAAGTATGAGCCACCCCCTAACATCAAGTACAGCAAATTTCAAAAAATTTTGGGGTGTAATATTAGAATAGGTCTTGCGCTCACGTTTTTAATATGGATTTTAACTCTGTAAATATGTAGAAAATGAAAACAATACTGTCTTTTACAATAACCCATCCATCCCAAATTAGGTATGGCAGTGTCATCCAACCCAATGGTTAGGTCTTATATTATGTTATGGGCTCATACAGTAATTTTAACACTGAACTGACACTAGGATTAGCACCAATGTCTCACATTTAACCACACTCCAACAAAGGCAAGTTAATAATGGCATCAGCACCAATGTCTCACACTTCACCACAAACTCCAACAAAGGCAAGTTGATACTGGCATTAGCACCACTATATCTCACATTTCACCACACACTCCAACAAAGGCAAGTTGATACTGGCATCCGCATCACTATACAGTATCTCACACTTCACCACACACACACATCAAGTTGAAATGCTTAAGTCAGACTGCCTTTCAGTTCAAATGTATACTTTTATTTAAATGTCAAACTTTTCAAAGGAAAGCATGCATGTCTGATTGAAAGAGTAACAACTTAAAACAATGTTTTCTTGACAAAATGGTTTAATTTAAATCATGAATAACAAAAATCAACATTTTTAGGAGTACCAATGAATGCAATTAATTTTTTTAAAAACAAGCTCTGATTGCAATCTATACAAAACTACATACTATGCAAGCCCTAATATTTTTCTGATTTTAAAGATCTGTATCAGTAATATACACATGAACACAAAAATTATTACTCTGCATTTCACCATATCTTAAATGGGGAGATAACCCTAAAAGTACTCATTTTAAAAAGCTGAATTTAGTATGGGATACATGAATGTCATGCTGCAAATGCATACCGAATTTTCTGAAGATAGCTCCAATGGTTCAGGAAAAAAGACAAGAAAGGTATGATCAAGGGAAACAAGAACTCTCAAAATGCTAATAAGACGGACTATTCTTCCTAATGTTTCTAGTCTTAGTACAAAAATATACTGTTTCACGTTTCATAGTATCTGAAAATGTTTAAGGAAATGTTAAACAGTGGTGTGATGGAAAGATGAATCAACAAGTTTATCCTGTTTTACCTCCAAACTAAGCTTGCATGGGGTATAATTAAAAAATAATTGAGGTACTGCACTGCACTAAAAGCAAAAATATATGTCAGTCTTGCTAAAAAAAGCAAATATACATGTTAGTCCAACATGACAGGGCCACAACCCTACCAAATCATTATTTAGAAAACTGATATTAAATTCCATTGTGAGCATAAAGCTGCCATAAAATGTTTTAAAAAATGCATTAAGGGACATGTGCAAAAACAGCCAATAATAAGTCATAACCCTGCCTTCTAAGTGATAATGCAGAATCCAGCTCTTACCACACTTAATGACAACTGACAATATAAAATTAGTCTAGGTCTCATTAATATCAACCTGTATCAAACTTTTGTTGAAATTCAATCATAATTATTCCAACTGTACAAATTAAGTTATGTACCAACTGCACAAAAATGAAAAGGATGGAAGGAAAGCTCAACCGAAAGACAGGCATAATTTGGCAGTCCCATTTTCTCTAAATGATGAACGACAAAAAGTATACTATCAACTGATACAATAAAGCCTATACTACCAACATAAATAAAAACTATTTAACTTTTCAGTGCAGTAGAAATAGCACTACACAAATCATAGATCTATTTATTAAACAATACAATGAATTCAATATAATAAAACCAAGGAACACTGGCTGTAAAATCTATCTTGTTCAACATACAATGAATTTCAAAACTTTTATTGAGGGATTCTGTTGTGCTTGCTTTTGATGACTTTTAGTATGGAGGTTCAAACCTGCAACCCACCATCTAAATTTGTTTTTTATTTCCAAAATAATGTAGAAATTCTTTTAGCATGACATTATTCCGGGTACAATTGTTAAATAGGATCACAACTCTATTATTATTTGCTTCATATATTTACAAAAAAATTGCAATTTTTAAATAGGATTCTGCTATTATTTGGGGGCCCGAGTGGCTAGTGGTCTAAAGCACTATCCGTTATGGATTAATGCCATCTCACCTGTCTGCGTGGGTTCAAGTCTCGTATTCGGCCAATGTGGGTATGTGAGAAAGCTTGCCAGTAGCTTCTCGTAGGTCAGTGGATCTTTCCGGGGTTTTCCCCAGCTTCTTTCTTCACTATTAACACTGGCCGCCACATATAGCCTATTGTGTGCTGAAAAATGGCGTTAAACCCCACAACAACAACAGCTACTATATTTGCTTCATATATGTACAAATATGAAAGATTATTCAGAGTGAACAGAATTTTGAACACACTTAAAATGATAATTCAGTGTCAAACAGCTTTTGCATAATGATACTTACTGGCAAGAAAATGTGAAAATAAGTGTTTATATAGAGGTTTACAGCTTCTTGGCTAGAACAAAGGGTTAAAGATCCATCAAAGTGTGTCCTCGAGGATGAAATCTTTCTCCTTTCAAAAATAACTGACTGAATTTTCCATTGCTGAAATGACCTGTTGATTACATTTAATGATTACTGATACTATTAAACTGATAGTTCAAGCCTTACCGATTCCTACAATAAGACTGGTTGCTGAACTAAGGGTCAGGGACCAAAATGAATCAAGTTACAAACCATTCATGGAACAATGTCAAAGGAGAAAAAAATGAGAACAGTAATATCACAAAAGTTTTGTAGTTTCATCTGTTGCGGACTTAAAAATTAATAAGAAATTCTGCAACAAATATAACATTTGGTTCATTTGTGTAAGATAGGTACTAATTTTTTCTGATTGGATTATGTTTTTATAGCAAACCTGGAAATTATAAATCTGCTTGTACTGAAACCAGCATCATAAGCCACTCAGATGTGATCAATAAAACAAAACTTTAGGCCTCAATATCACCAAGATAGCTCACATGCTGTGTATCTCAGCAGTTTTGGGTTAAATCATCAGACATGAAAGTTATGAAATTTTATAAGCACGAGTTTGTTTTTTGTGCATATACTTGTACACTTTTTATATAGATACAAATAAAAAAAAACATTTATAGGACTGGTTCAAAGTACATACCTCTACATTTTCATTGAATTTAAAAATTATCAGTGGACTGTATCAAGTTCAAATTCTTAATCATGAGACTAATTTAGTTTGTGCTAAAAACAAAAGTTTGATAACTTCCCAAATTACATGTAGTACACCAATGTAATTGAAATTTAACACTTGTAGAAGTACCAGTCAGTGAGTATAATTTTATTCATATATAAGTTATCAAATAAAGGAGTTTTCAGACACTTAAGTTTTGTACATTAAAAGTATCTAGAATACATTGACTTGATGATACCTTTATAGTTATCTTCCAAACTGTTGAAACACCAACACCTGAATTTGTTAAATTTCCTGGATTATCTTGTCCCATTTTATGCAAGATTTGAATCCCTGGCAAGTAGGGCCCCGAGTAGCCGAGTGGTCTAAAGCGCTATCCATTACGGATCACTGCTGTCTCACCTCTGTCTGCGTGGGTTCGAATCTAAGATAAGGCTAGTGTAGTTATGTGAGAAAGCTTGCCAGTAGCTTCTCGTGGGTCGGTGGTTCTTTTCTGGGTGGGGTGGGGTACCCAGATTCTTCCTCCACCAATAATACTGGCCGCCATGTATAGCCTATCGTGTGCTGAAAAATGGCGTTAAACCCTAAAAAAAAAAAAAAACAATCCCTGGCAAGTAGTGTGAAATCAGCTATTTTAATTAGTATACATTTTCATGATTTTACCAACTATTCTTATGGTACATAAATACATCAGATGTCTCAGAAATGCTTTATCAGGGAAGCTGATAATCACTTATAAAGGAGTTCTCTGTATGCACCAATTTGCTGAATGGCAAATTCATGGGCTTGCTAGTTTTGCTTCAACCGCTTGTTGAGTGGGAAAGTATGTTAATCAATTGATCATTTTAGCTGTGCTGATATTTACAATCAGAAAACTGAGTGGGTGAAAGAGCCCTGGATGTACATGTTGTCATTGTAAGAGTACAATTGAAGAACATGACCCAAAAGCTTGGTGGAAAGTTCAAAGACTTAACTAACACAGGGTGGTGAGAAAATGTGCTGATATTTACAATGACTGATTTCAGAGGCAGAATGACCCATTGATGTACTTGTGTATAAGAGTACACAAAATGAACAGCTGTCATTATTGTGTTCATTTCCAAGTGTAAACAAGTAATGCATGTGACCTCAAAATCAAGACATGTTGAGAGTTAGACTAAATGCTGTTTGCAAATTTGTCTAAGTATTTTGGGGGTTATAACAACTGCAAATTGACAAAGATTGTAATGAAATTCAACAGAGTGCTAGACATTGCTAGAACTGATATTTCACATGGAACACTGTGTGATGCCTAACTTGGTGCTTGGATTAAGACCTTTCATTGGCCTGACATAATTCACTCTCACTCTAATGAACAAACAAGGACTACATGTCAGTGATGTAAACAAGTTAGAAAATTAAACTCAATGGCAACCACTGTTTCTACTCATCTGGAAATATAGCCATTTCAAGTATGACCTATTTGCTTCTGGTAGGGGACTGCAACTTTTGCTGGTGGGACTCATGTTTTTCCCAAAATAGGAATCCTGAAATCCTAGCTTTAAAATCCTAGCGAGACCTCAGTACATTGATTAAGAAAGATATTCCACTTTATCCATGGAAAGATTAATAGTTTGTTGGGGCTTTAAATTTAAATTTAAATTTAAATTTAAATTTGCGGTTTGTTAGAATAACAAACTCCACAACAATTTGTACTCAATGAAATCAGCAACAACTTTGCTCAATTAACTTCACAATTTGTACTCAATGAAATCAGCAACAACTTTGCTCAATTAACTTCACAATTTGTACTCAATGAAATCAGCAACAACTTTGCTCAATTAACTTCACAATTTGTACTCAATGAAATCAGCAACAACTTTGCTCAATTAACTTCACAATTTGTACTCAATGAAATCAGCAACAACTTTGCTCAATTAACTTCACAATTTGTACTCAATGAAATCAGCAACAACTTTGCTCAATTAACTTCACAATTTGTACTCAATGAAATCAGAACTTGTATTCCATGAAGTCAAAACAACATGAATTTGATGAAAAAGTAGTGTATTCACAGTATTTACAATAAGTTGTAAGACGTTCTGGAAATGAGTTCAAGTTGAGTTCAACTGCAAACAGATCTGCCATCTCACAATGTGCTGACAGATCAGGGTCTATGTTGTTTGTTCTACTGATTACTTCTTACGTAGAGCCAGACTGGCTAGCACATTATGAGTCCTTGTAGTTGGACTCGGAGTGTATACAGTACAACTTTATACTTCAACAAGCCCACCAAATTTCATGTGTTATTTTGTATACGCATGAATGAATCAACTTAGATGTAAGAACAGACATGGATCTGTCAGTTTTTCTCAGATCAATTTATAAAGCTGCATTTGTAACATTAAACAAAACTAATAATTGTTATTGGTATAGGGTTTAACACCAATTTTCAGCATAAGATGGGCTATACATGGTGGCCAGTATTAATGGCGGAGGAAGAACCCAGGAAAACCTCAGAAAGAACCATCAACCCATGAGGAGCTACCGGCAAGCTTTCTCACATATCCACATTGGCTGAGCCCAAGGCTTGAACCCACACAGACAGAGGTAGATGGTAGTGATCCATAACAATGAGCACTTCTGACCACTTGGCCACTCAGGGTCCGACCCCCCCCACAAAAAAAAATAAAATAAAGCATACTGGTAAGTCCATTTTTTTAAAATTATACACATCTACTTTAAACAATCCCCTCTCCTTGAACACTATTGGAAAAGAGTATAGTTAAGTTTAATTTGAACCTGAATTTTTTTACCTTGATTTCTTCTCACACCAGCAACTAGAAACTTTATTTCACTGGGCACTAATCTGAATTCAACTGGCATATGTGAAGCAGACAGCACAATATTCTTGACATAAACAAAAAGTTTTCCTTTCATGGGTTTTCTACACATATTAAGTACATCAATGCTAAATCCATTCTCATTGGATTTTTTCATCAAATAAACACATTCCATCCCTGATCCAGACCTTATTACCTTTTGGTCCACATCTATTAAGAAAGCCGACTGTGTTACACTACTACTATTTCTGACTTGTTTGTGGTTTGTAAGATCACATACACAGAGCTGCAGATTGACTGTCTTGTCTGCACATTTACTATACTGACTATATGGAGTGATCCTTTCAAATTTGACCAACTGAAGTGGTTTTGCAGTGTTCAGGGGAACTTTCAATGCAACAATTAGTATCTCCTTTTTCCCCACTTGGTTAATAACAAGATCCATCTTGATTGACAAGGACCCATCCTGAAACAGAATTTTGTTAATATTAATTATAGATATTTTGAATGCAAATGCTTAATATACGTCAGAATATTTGAAAAAATGTAAAAAGTAATTATCCATGCTCACTGAAAAGAAAATTTTAAATCATTTTGAAATATTCTATAACCTTTATCAATTGCACCTAGATGTCCATATAAATTCTGAGGATACCATAGTTGTTCAGTGGTTATCATTCTGGACTTGAAATAAAATGGTTGAAACCCAGCCCTGACCAGGATATTCTGGTGGCCTATGTTTATTTATGGTCAAGATACTTTACTGAAACTACCATGGCATGATACAAGCTTTCATAATATTGATGTTTCATTTAACACTAACTGACTAATTCAATCAATTAACCACATTCATGTTAGCCCCTGGAAAACTCTGTATTAATAACATGAAGTAATTTAAAAAAATTTGTTTGATTTATTAAAAATAATCTTGAATCTGTGTATTTAAGTATCTTGAACCCAAAAACTTGATTGACTTATTATAAAGTAACTGGGAGATATTAAAATTTAACTTGACCATACAATGAAAAGTGCATATTTTATAAAGGTAATATATTACAAAGGTATTGACAGTGCAAACAGTGTCAACTGTCCTTAATTTCATTTCATATTGGAGTATTCACTCAGTTGTTACTTTGAAATGCAAATATAAAATTTCTCTGTAATCAGACGAAATAATATAAATTTACAATTCTGATGTTGGCAAAGTGAATCATTTGGTAGTGGCTTTTCATGAGAAGGGCCTTCATGAAAGGGAGACAACTATTAGAAGCGTTAGAAAACCAATAGTTAAATATCTCATTTTTTGTGAACTTTGTATATTTTGGGGGTATATTAAAATAGGTGAAAGAATATATATTGAAATTTCCTTTAGTATCGGAAATTTGTATAAGTTGATGGTGTATAAAAAAATTTGAGACTAAACTTACACTAAGTCTACTCTGTCGAACATTTTGCACTTGGCTGACCTGCAACCTCTGACAATTCCCAAGACCCATGCCTGAGCTAGATCCTGCTTGCTGCCTCTGAATTTCGTTGTTTAAAATGCCTTCAGCATATTGTGCCAAAATCAAATGGTACGAGTCATTTTTCATGGCAACTTCATATCCATCACAAATACAAAGATTTGGCATAATCAAAGGTACAACATCACAAGTGCGTCCCTTCCAAATAGGCCTTAAAAGACCATAAGATGACACATTAAACTGCTTATTGAATTCACTTATATTGGCTGCAGCGGTTTCCATGACAATATTTTTCACATAATCCTTACTGTTTAAAATTGGCAATGACAATATGGTATGGTGAAGATCTAGGATGCTACATAAATGATGCTGATTTTCAATAAGAGCCCTCATTTCAGATTGACCTATTTGATTTTCAACCTTCTGGGGTATTAACATAAACATAAAAGGATGAAATATTTCTATTCTTCCCTCCAGGGAATTTTCTACAAAATTTCCATATGTATTTCCATGATCAGAGAATATGATTGTCAATGTATTGGTCTGTGAGATGAGAAAATGTAAATATTTTTCAAGATCTGTATCGAGTGTCTGTATTCGTGTCCCTGTATCTTCATGACCTACATTTGTCTCAAAAAATGTTACAAATGGCTGCCCTCTGTGAATCATCTCTGTTTGATAATATTTCAGATATTCTAGTGAATAACTATGCTGATGGCGACCATTATAACACACAGCGTTAGGACCATGAAAATGATCATTGACTCCATTTGCCTCCAAAATCTGGCAGTGGGCGTATGTCATGCCCAAGCTGTCTATACCAGCTTTTTGTAAGGCTAATTTTATATTATTCCATGTTTCTCTAGCTGTAAGGCTTTTATTATGGAACTTCAGATCTTTTGGTAAACCCCATTCCCACAAATAGCACAGATCTTCTAACCAAAGTGTTTGATATCCAGCCTTTATCAGTGGCTGAAATAGGAACTCTGTTTTGAGAGGTTGGGGTGGATATGCCAGAACTCCAAAGGGTTTCTCATAGGGATTGACATATCCTGAGAATAATGCTTGAAGAGATTCAAATGTTCTTGATTTAAGGCTCTGCACAAGTTCAAAATCAAGAACTAGATTAATTTGATCTTCCTTACTTTGAGACGACTTTAAATTATATTTTGCATTCATTGACTCCAAAACTCTGACAGTCTTGGGTAGGGATCGAAAGAAATGATGCCTTGACACAGAGTCAATGAAAATGAAATTTAAATTAAAAGCATCAGAAGATGTAGTCTGTTTTGCTTGTTGCCTTGCTGGTGGAAGAATTAACAATTGTGATGCATTGGAGATGTCGTACATATAATGGTCATATATATGAGCATCTATGTTGCTTCCATAGTCTTTTGTCTTGCACTCCAAAAAGACAAAACCATAGTTGTCAAATCCTTTGGCAATCCTAGGATTTACAATCATATCTGATATTTGGTGCTCCAGTTTCTTTGCATCATAAAAAGTAGACCAGGTTAGGGTACCAGCATGAGTCTCCATGGCTCCCAAGGAAACAGTTTTGGCGCATAAGGATATATTGCAATGTACGTCATATCTGTCTGACAGCTCCTGAAATACAATAATGAAAGATAATAACTAGAGCTACTCCAGTAGCTTGCCATGGCAATCATTGTGAGGTTTTTTCTAATTACATATTAACCTTTCCCAACCATTACCCAGGGGATGTACCCCAAATATATGCTAAATATATTTCCTCATGTCATGACTGCATCCTTTAAAGATGGGTTTAAAAACATTCAAAATAGTCACCACTGCAGTTTGTGAGAATTTGAGTACCGACTCTATCCCAAACAATCCAGGAGGAGACAATTGAGGCTGAAACTTTTTGCAGAGCACCAAGCTCGGAAAATTTCAACCAAGCAGTTTAGTTGACAGATTTAAGGACAGATTGATGGTATCACAATATCCCTTGCTAAAGTATAGGGATGCAAATATTTAATAATATGGCATTTTTGTATATACATATATTTTAGAAATAACCTGCCTTAACAGGCACATCAATGTAAATGTCACATGCACATCAGGAAATAATTATTTGTCATTTCCCAATTCTTTTACAATTCATAACCTTTCTAATCTATACACATACTTGTCTACAAAAGATAAATTTACAGACAGATCTCACTGTGTGTGTGTGTGTGTGTGTGTGTGTGTGTGTGTGTGTGTGTGTGTGTGTTGACTAGTAAAAAGAATGCTGGGAGTTTAAGGAGTTGGAACAAAGAAAATCTGACTACATTCACCTCTTCTGCAAATATTCTGTGTTTCCAAAAATATTTTTGTCCCAATAATTGCTTTAATATTAATCTCTTTAACTTGACAACCTCAAAAAAGTGGTTAATAGCTGTTTTTCCCAACAGTATCTGGTTTCAGGAAATATAATGCATTAGCATGAATGTCCTTTTAATATATCTAATTAACTTCCTCAAAAAATAAACAATAATTCTGGTGTTGGACCGTTGAACACAAAAAAACGACAATTCTGGTAGGGGTCAGTTTGACCCACATAAACAGCAATTCTGGTTGTAAACAGTTTGACCCCAAAAAAGCATGAATCAGGAAGAGACCGTTCAACCCAAATAAACGGCAATTCTGGCAAGAACAGTTAGACCCAAATAAATAGCCATTCTTGTACGGGGCAGTATGACTCAAATAAATGGCAGAATTATCTACAAACCTAGACCTAATACTACTGTAAAAGACAAAAAAATTCCTTGTACCGTCTTCTCTACTGTCATGATTTACATCCTAATTGTGATCCTACCAATAGATGGCAGTCTAAAATTACCAGCATCCATTGTCGAACTAGAGTCACATCTTAACTGTGATCCAAACAATAGATGGCAGTCTAAAATTTCCAGCATTCATTGTCAAACAAGTGTCACACTAAGGAAGCATTAGTATTTATCTAATATCAATGAACTTGTATCAAATTTTCCTAAAGCTGTAATTAATGTTTAACTTGATTCAACATTATCAAAAATTTCCTACTGTTGTAATTAATGTTCAACTTGATTCAAAGTGATAAAAATTTTCCTATGGCTGTAATTAATGTTTAACTTGATTCAAAATGATTAGAATTTTCCTATGCCTGTAATTAATGTTTAACTTGATTCCTACTGATAAGAATTTTCCTATGGCTGTAATTAATGTTTAACTTGATTCAAAATGATTAGAATTTTCCTATGGCTGTAATTAATGTTTAACTTGATTCAAAATGATCGTAAATTTTTCTATTTCTGTAATTAATGTTTAACTTGATTCCAAATGATAAGAATTTTCCTATTGCTGTATTTATATTTAATTTGATTCAAAATGATCAAAAATTTTCTATTGCTTTAATTAATGTTTAAATTGATTCCAAACGTTAGAATTTTCCTAGTGCGGTAATTAATGTTTAACTTGATTCAAAATGATCAAAAATTTTCTATTGCTTTAATTAATGTTAAACTTGATTCAAACCAATCAGAATTTTCCTATTGTTGTAATTAATGTTTACCTTAATTTAAAATGATTGAAAATTTCCTATTGCTGTAATTAATTTTTAACTTAATTCCATCTGTCAGAAATTTCCTTTTGCTATAATTAATTTTTAACTTGATTCCAACCATCAGAAATTTCCTTTTGCTGTAATTAATGTTTAACTTGAATCCAACCATCAGAATTTTCCTATTGTTGTAATTAATGTTTAACCTGATTCTAACCATCATAATTTTCCTATTTCTGTTAGCAATTTTTAACTTGATTCCAACCATCAGAAATTTCCTTTTGCTGTAATTGATGTTAACTTGATTCCATCCATCAAAATTTTCCTATTGCTGTAATTAATGTTTAACATGATTTCTACCATCAGAAATTTCATATTGCTGTAATTCATGTTTAACTTGATTCAAAATGATCAAAGTTTAACTTGATTCCAACCTTAGTCTACAACAATGACCTAAATTACTTTTTTCTAAGGTGATGTACCACTCCCCACACCAACCAGACCCCTTGTGGCATCTTCAGAAAATACAGTGTTTAAAGCTGGAAGGATATGATTTTATTCATTCAGTACTAGATCATTTCTACCCAAACTATCTTAGCCTAAGAACTCTTGATGCAAACTCTAAGTCTGTAGTTAAACCATAACAGAAACAGGGATTGATAACTGTTATTGGTAATGAAATTACAACTGAAAACTACTATGTGTCTAGTAACGAAGGAATTGAAATCATGCTGGTGTTTGTAAGTACATGTATTATAAATGTTCCTACTTTCTTCAATAGACCAGATATGTACTCCGATGACCTGGAAGCTCTTTGGCTTGAATTCTTGTTACCCAAATGTAAACCTTGCAAGTACCTGTTATATATCATCAAAAGAGACCAACATCCATGCCAAGTTTGCGGAAACCTTAGAACAAGTTGTAAAAGATTTTATTTAAATTTTCGTGACTTCAGTAATTGTGATTTTATTAATACAATTTAAGCAATATGTAAAACATATATGTATGTCGATAAATCAGAAAAGCTTGGGAGAGATATAATCTTTCAATATTTGATAACAAATTATCTTTTCCCTAGCCAATGCATTCTATTTCAAGTGAGTCAAAAAGTAAATTGAGATTAAGAGAATTCAATAATAATCTACCCAGGTATAATGGCTACATAAACAATTCTCAAAACTTTATTAAATAATTATGTCTAGATAACTCACATTTGGGTGAATGAATAATCCATAGTATAATTAAAAACAAATAAATGTCAAGTTAAGCTTTCTCTTTTAACATGGTCAGTGTTTAGCACTGAAAACTTTTTTTTAAAAAAACAGTATCTTCTGTCTCACAAAGTGTATGTGTGTGTTTGCTTTAGATATATAAAAAAGCTTTTTAAAAAAATCAGTCATATCACTATTATGTCTGAAGTGTGGCAGTTTATGGTAATGTCTACATGGGGCATCATACCGAAGACTTGTACCATGTAAGTCTTTGGTATGACATGACTGGGGTTCAAACCCAAAACCTCCCACATCCGAGGTAGATGCTCTAACCACTATGCCACTGGAGCTGTCTCTAACAAAGTGTAATTTCAACTATTTATAATCTTCATGGTATGCCAAAATTGGTAAAAATTGCAAAAACAAACTCCAGATCGTTTTGAATAAAATGCAAGATTTATAAATAACATTGAACCAAGATCAAGCATAGGCATTATGAACTTGAAAGTGTGGGAACGCTATGAGTGGAGGATGGAGTGAAACAATTAAGACAATATCATGCTGATAAATTTGTAATAAAAAAATGTCCATTTTACATGAACCAATTAGAAAAATTAGTGATCATCAGCACTTTGTCATAAACAGCAATACATTTAATTTGGTTACACTGTGTGTTAGTAGTGTAGCTTCATTTTTTTTCTAACAGCACAAAGTACCGTTACTTATTACCCTATTTTTTGTAGAAAAAGTTCAAATGTAGGTCACTTTTCAAATCAGCTATTAAATCACGTCTTCTAAAAGCGAAGCAAATCAACAGAACATAACTCAGTGATATTTTACTAAATAAAATTCTACAATAAATAATGGTCACCTTTTAACACATAACAGTAATTTGAAAGCTTAGCTGAATATTTGATATTAAATTGAAAAATAAACCATACCCCAAAATCTTGATCTCTCAAGACCCCAAAGGAAATAAGATTTTTCAAACTTTTATAGTCATCCTATGTGGATACTGTTTTGTTTGTATTGCAACTGTATATTATGTATCTACATTCAGTAGTATGTGTTACATGATTCTTATTGGTATTACTATTTGTGTTATACCATGACTTTGAAGTGAAATGTCAGAGTATACTAAGCATATAACAAACTTAATTATATGGCTTTTGTATTGTGTGACTAGATATCTGTGGACCCAGTTCAGACCACTAACTGGTCAGAGCTTTCTGATGGCTTTCTGCACAAGGCAAAATCTCAAGTAAAACCCTCAGGAGTTCAGTCTGCAAACTCCAACACCTGCTTGGAGAGTAAAGCATAGATCTTCCTAGTTTTTCTCCCTTCTCTGGATTTGGTAGGACCTCCATTGATGGAAGGAATGGATTGTCCATATTATATTCCATGGAGAAATTTAATTTTTCAAACAACCATCAATTAAACTGATACCTATTAAAATAAATGAAATTTTTTTAAAATTATTTGTATGGCGTCTTGTGACATACACTTTTAATGTGACTAAACTGAATTCAAACGACTTTACTTTTCTAATATTCTTTTCTTAATGAAGTTAGCCTTCTAAACTATTCAATTTAAACTTTTTATTTTCTTTAAAAATAAAAATAAGAAATCTGTGTCACCAAGTTACCTTTATGCTGCAGATTTGAAAGCTTTCTTGATGATTGCATGTCAGTGGTTCCTTTCTTTTGAAAATCTTTTCTGCAAATGAGCAGGATCCATTTAATGGTTTGACTCGCCGACAACCAACTTGGTTACCAGGCTTGAGATGTTCTTTAATTTTTACTGTATACCTCAGTTTTGGAATGGGGCATTCCTTATCAACTTCATTTTCATCACCAAAATTATCATTACCATAATCATGTTCTAAATCATCTGACAAATCTAAAGTTGTATAAGTATTTTTACTACCTACAAACTGCCGAATTCGACTGAAAAATAAAACAGACTCTGTCTCCACATGGAAATAACTGCTAAAATGGACATCAAATTTTAAAAGTATTAAAATCAGTATCAATGGCACCAAAAGTTTCCAGAGACTTAAACGTTTTCTTCTCAGCATTATGTATAAAAGTAACCTGTGGAAAGGCTTCAACATTTAGAATGTGAACAAAAGAGGCAGATATATTTCAAACTACACAATAATTCTTTGCTCAAAAACAACCATTATCGCACAATAATACACAAACACAGTCAGCATCTAAACTGTCAAGATATTCTAAAATAAAATAAACCATCAATATATTCAAACTTTTACAAGCAGTCCAAATTACTTCTTTGAGACTACATATAGTCTTCCAGCCTAAATTATTTGTTTCAGAAAATTCAAAAATCTTCAAGTTTTAGCAGTCATAGGCAAGAGACTGCCTTTCGGCTTGGAGAGAGTCGTTTGAATCCAAGTATTTGTGTTTATGCTTAATTTATGTAATTATTTATAGATAACAGTAAAGAGCTCTTTCAAAAGCTATAGACACCTAAATGCCGACTCTTGACAAATAAAAAACTTAAGCAACTAAAAATCAATCCAAGAAAGCTTCAACATCTACGCAATAAGTAAACACTGCCACACTACATTATAAAATCTAATGATTACCTATGGACAACTTCAATTCATAGATGAAGTTCAATCTGTGTAATGAATGAAGCATTACATACAAGCTTCAAAATTTAAATACATGTATGTCAGTTTATCAATGAAAATCTGTTTAGTCCTCAAGGAATTGGATGACTACATGCGTACTTAAAACATGCAATTCTACAAATCTTTGATGCACAAAATCCACTATTTAGCATGTCCATCACAGAACAGTCATACACCATAAAACAAATGACACAAACATGCAAATGTGCATGCAGAGGAGTTGGAATTATTTCTCATATTCAACACTTGTACAGATACAGACAATTCCAAATATGCCATTATCTCATTTTACAGTCTGATGGTCACGTACAATTATATAAACAAAACCAACATATTAATGTTTCCTGAAATGTAAAATAAAATAAATTAGTTTCATGCTTGGTAAGATTTGGTTATAATTTAAAACATGACTCAGCATAAAAAAATTAAATTTAGATTTTACTAAATTTAAGAGCTTATAAATCATTTCCCATCTACCTACAACGCCATCTGTCATTTATAGCAGGCTACTGATAAGCACAACATAAGCGGAACAAAGCCTTGATGGTAATGTAAGCTTCTATACATGAAATCTGTTCCTGCTGAAAAAAAAGTTTCCAGTTTTCGATTTCTGGTTTCTCATTAGTCACTCTGAACAGAACTGAATTAAAAAAATGAAATAATGCAGAAATATTAATAATTCCTAATACTAATTCATAAGTAACAAATATTTTTAATACTAATATATGCAATGACTATTCTTTGTAACACTAAAACACTGCCTTTGCAATGGTACGAAAATATAATTTTCACAGGGCAAAACATTATCACATCATGCAAAATTGTTGTAGTCCCTGTGGATTTCTCCAGTAACATTGATGTAACCAGTCTCTAAGCATCTGTTGTCAGTCTAGTGATGTCCAGTCTATAAACACTGTCAGTCTACTGCACAATGATGTACCCAGTCTATAATCACCCAGTCAGCATAGTGCATAGTTATGTACCAGTCTATAAGCACAGTCTAGTGCATAGTGATGTACCCAGTCTATAATCACCCAGTCAGCATAGTGCATAGTTATGTACCAGTCTATAAGCACAGTCTAGTGCATAGTGATGTACCCAGTCTATAATCACCCAGTCAGCATAGTGCATAGTTATGTACCAGTCTATAAGCACAGTCTAGTGCATAGTGAAGTACCCAGTCGGTAAGCACCCAGTCAGCATAGTGCATAGTTATGTTCCAGTCTATAAGCACAGTCTAGTGCATAGTGAAGTACCCAGTCTGTAAGCACTCCGACAGCATAGTGCATAGTTATGTACCAGTCTATAACCAGTCTAGTGCATAGTGAAGTACCCAGTCTGTAAGCAGTATAATGCATACTGATGTACCCAGTATATAAACAGTCTAGTGCATAGTGAAGTACCCAGTCTGTAAGCAGTCTAATGCATACTGATGTACCCAGTATAAGCACAGTCTAGTGCATAGTGAAGTACCCAGTCTGTATGCAGTCTAATGCATACTGATGTACCCAGTATGTAAACAGTTTAGTGTATAGTGATGTACCCAGTCTGTAAGCACAGTCAGTCTACTCCATAGTGATGAAAGTCTGTAAACACTGTCACTCTAGTGCACTGTGACGTATCCAGTCTGTAAACACACTATCACTCTATCGTCACACTACGATGGTCTAGTTGCATTATGATGTACCCAGTCTGTAAACACAGTATGTCAGTCATTCAGTCATGGTCATTCCCTACAGCTGTCTACTTCATACCATAAAGTACATTATGTTATATAACTTTTTTCTTAAAAAATGTTTATATTTTTTATTACAAATATAGTTCACTGCATTATATAAATAGGATAGCAATTTAGGCCGAACTATTGACACAAAATAACTTGAGTGTCACTCTCTTTCCCATTGGAGATTAATTAATACTAATATTAGAACTCTTTAGACTGTGAGAATTGCCTTCGTCATCGACTAACCCAAAATAGTCCTGGCCAAGCTATTGTACTCGTAGCTATTGATAAATCGGATTAGATTGCAATGCAAGCATATTTACACAGTAGACCAGCAAGTTGGTCTAAGCCTTTTTTTATTTTGACAAAATAAAAAAAAAAAAGGCTTAGTCCAACTTGCTGGTCTAATTTACACAGGATTTAATCGGAATCTGCAAGATGGAATAGTTCATATTTACTTCTTTTTTTAATGTTAAAACTGAATCTATTTATTTTAAAGTGACTAGTTTTCATAATGATGCCATAATTTGCCAATTCGACTTTATGATGCCCAAATCTGTGTTGATAGTGATGGACTAACCAACACATTTGGCGGTCTGATTTAACCGTTTACTTTTCATATAATCAACAAACATTTGCAAACAACGCAACGGCATCGTTAGCTTCCGAGCATGCAAATGTCGGGTTAGATGTGCATAAAAGTGCATAAAGCTTGCTAATTGATTTTCAACAAATACTTTTGATGCTTTTAAGATATTTGCATGAAATGTAGACACCTGTAGGCTGCGATCATCATGTTGTTTTTGTTTTCTTCACCGGTGCTGGGGTTATTTTCAGTCCTAGTAAACACCAATTAAAGAACTGCTAAGGGCACTGAGAAGCAATAATTGATACACAGCATAACTAAAATATCATCAGAATACTTTTTTTTTTAATAAATACAATGAAAAAAGCTTATTAGTATTATGGATAAAATATTCATATCGATGACACCAGCGGCTCAAAACTAAATATAAAGACAACTCTTTATACTCAAAAGGCTAAGATTGCAAGCATTATCGTCCATTATCGGTCATACTTGATGCCACTAAGACAATTAAAAAACGGCACAGAGACATTTCAAACAAAATTTACTGCTGACACAAAGTTTATAAAATACATCTATAAAAATTGGATATAATTGCTTTGTTTATTAATCGATCGTTATTTTCTTTAAATATCTAGTTTCTATCAACATCGTAATTAATTATCTTAAATAATTTCATACAACCAAGTAAAAGTGACACTAGTTCACCATGTATTCTAATGTCGAAACGAGATAATACTTTCCGTATGTGCACTGGCAACAGAAACATGAACAGTATGTCTAAAACAGATTAATTTTCATTGCCAAGAGTCAAAGACTGCATTGACCAAATTGGAAAAGTAAAATATGTGACCAAATTTAACAGAAAGGGTTCTGGTCAATTACACTGACAAAAAGAGCAAAGAAAATGTCGGTATTCCTAACTCCTAATGGACCATCAATATAAATTTATGCCGTTTGAGATAAGACGTTCGCCTTGTACTTTCCAACGGTTCATGAACACGATTGCATCAGTTCGAGATAATTGTGACGCTTACATCGATGACGTCTTTTTCTACAACTACAACTGGACAGATCACCCGGAGACCATTCGGAAATTTTTGATAGACTTAGTGATGCAAATTTGACAATTAATGTATCCAAAAGTGAGTTTTGCCATGCCTTCGTTACATTTCTAGTACATAACGCGGAACACCTGAATATTCAGACTATCTCTGAATATATTTCAGCAAAAAGCAGCTGATGCAATTTTTGGGTATGGCTGGATATTATCATAAATTCTGCTCCAATTTTCCATATATCCTGAACCCCTGACCAATTTGTTGAGTAAGATAACCATATTTAATTGGTCTAAAAAGTGTCATGAGGCTTTTCATAAATTAAAGACCATACATAAGAGTGGACCAATTCTTTCAGCTCCAAAGTTCAATCATTTCAATGTATGTCGATGCAAGTGATGTTGGAGTTGAAGCAGTATTGATTTGGGAAGAGAAAAAATGGTGTAGATCATCAAGTGTGTTATTTTTCTAAAAATAAATAAATATACGCACATTCTCCGAATATCAGCTCGTTCTCTCAATATTGTATTCAGTGATCACAACCTCCTTACTTTCATTGCCAGGATGAAAAACATAAATCCGGATAAAGTTTGATGTTGTTGCAAGTACACAATATTGACATCAGGTATATCAAGGGAAAAGATAATCTAATTGCATAAGTACTTTCACGTGTATAAAGAAGTATTATATTCATGTGTATCATATGTCTGTCATAGGATAGATTTGGATTTTTTAAAGGTAGCTTTAAAAAAATATTTAGTCGAATTGCTACGATGTCTGCAGTCTGGCGATTTACAGTGATGTCTAGCACTTCGGCATCATGACACAAACATGTAGCATCAGGTCCCACCCAGTTACATTATCCTGACACTAGGCTGACCAGTCCTAACACTACTATATTAATAATGAACGTCAAGCGAGGCAGCTGCTAGTACCATTGCATAAGTCTTTGGTCATAGGTCAAGTCGAGGGGCTTATAATAATGTTTACTTGCATTTAACATCTGAGGCAGATTCGGTATTATTGCTGTCACTAGAAATACAGAGTGCTCGTCTATAATATTATTGATTATTGGACTGAACTGGAGCATTAACTTGGAATGTCTGTGAATTCAGATAAGAACATCTTGGATTATATTACTGTTATTCGTCAACGACTATTGGAAAATCTCCACGTAACAATCACCACATGCACATCAATAAATTTCAGAGTTTATTGTTATTTTTAATATCGGAGAATTTAATTAGAGCTTTATTCGTAAGGACTTGATGGAATTTAATTCCCAATATTGTAAGATTTTTTTTATGTGTCACTTTGTATTCTAGGAAACTAAACTATTTATTGAATTTTACAAAACTTTTTGGTTTTCACTCATTTCTCTCATTTCTATTATTTAGTTTAAGATCACATGATTCGTACTCCAGTCTTTTTTATAATTAAAAAAAAAACTGCAATTCGTTTAATTTTATATCACAACCAAAGACATAATTACTAATCAAACTCAAAATACTATCATCCTAACTTTACTTTCCCACCAAATACTTAACCAAAAGATTCGTTAATCTTCTGCTTTGTTAAATACGCTTTAGCTTCTGAAAGATCATAATGTCTGGCAAACTCAATCAATTCATCCTCTTTCAAGACTGTAGCCTTTCCTGGGTAGGATTTAAAACAAATCCGTCCACTTTATATGACAATGTCAAATATAAATCTTTCTTTTTCTTTATGGGCGTAGTATTTTCATATTTGATTCAATTCATATTATGTTTTATTGCTTGCTTGTTAGTTTTAATTTTTTAAATCTTTTTTTTTATATTCCATTACATGCTATTGTATTTTTTCCAGACATTCAGTTCAGTTTTTCGAAACCTAATACTTGAACTTTGTATCTAAAGCTAACCTAGTTTTTGACTTTTATTTACGAGATTAAGTAAATAACAGTTTTAACATTTATTCATGTGGTTTTCATAGAGTGAATTCGACTCTGTAATAGAGTACGTGACTTTTGATGTAAATAGCTTCTGTTACTTTACGATACTAATTTTACCAGTAGGTTGACCGTCATCCGGGCATCTGTTTTGCGCAGTAACTACATTTAATAGTGATGTTTTGAGATATAATTTTAGCTGGGATTTTAGAACAATTATATTTCAAGTGGGATTTTTTGTTATTGTGACCAGTTTGAGTTATATTTAAAGATTTCTTCAAATTATTTATTTATTTATTTGGATTCTAAATGATATTTTCATTGGAAATCCTTGTGCTCGAAATTAATTCTGGGACAAAAATAGTTTTTGAAAGAAATTTATATAATTCAAACACTGGACTATTATTGTTTGTGGTTCTGCAAAGAACTGTAGACACATCAGTACTACGCTGGCTATATCATACGACATTGCCTTCCATTTTGGATTATCGTCGGGACTCAAACTCAAATTCATTAGAATATTTTATTTCTAGGACTTCCATTTTTTTAGTTTGGGATTATAATTATATTATTTTTAGACTTGATTCTTAAAACGTAAGTTTTTCTTCTTTTGATTTTTATATTGTCTTTTATGGAAACAATTAGTTAAATTTCGCAAAGTTTGTTGTCTTCTCTTTTTGTCTTGTTGTTGTTAATGAGAGCCTAAACAAGTAACACCCATTGTCAGCAAACGAGAAAACGTATAGAAGACATAAGATTAGCTTCAGTGAAAAAGTTAGAATTTTACTAGTGTTACGTGCTTAGGCTCGAATAAACAGTAACATAGAAAGAGTGAAAATAACAGGCTTGTGAAAACTTTATAAACAATTTATTGAGCACAAATAAAAGAAAAAATAAACTTACAGTTTTAAAAATCAATTCCAAAATTAATCCAAAAATAATTCAAAATATAATCCACTAGTGAAATTGCAAAAGTCCTGGTAATAAAAGTCCTAATAATTCCCAGTTCGAATTTTAGTGAAGCATCCAAGATGGAAGACGATGTCACGTGATGTCAGTTCTGGTCTTATAAAATTCAATGAGCACAATTATTTTCCAGATAAATAACAAAATAAATCCTCTTGATCCAAACGAATTGAAATAATTTCCAGTACAATGTAATTTAAAATAACTCAAAACGACACACAACTTAGTATTCTAACAACCCAACTTGTACTAAATAGTTCGCTCCAAAACATAATTTATATACCTGTTTTTACGTAAACAAGGAAGGGGTCACATGATCTTCTAGAATCTTTAGAACAAATTTACGTTCAAAAAATCTCGTACACACCGTATGACCCAGATGAGAATCAGTTATTTTTACTCTCAAGAACTAAAAATCGAAAGATGTTTATAACAAAGCTCCATAATGTCCTTGGAATCAACCAATCATTTTAAAAGCTTGTTTACAACTCTGAAGCCAGATCAGAAATGAGGTCAACATCTGGTGTTTATTTCTAGAGTACAGGTCATCTCCCAGTGAATGAATCTTAAACTTAAAATGTCAAATTTGAATCTGACAAACAAACAATTAAAATAAAAATAAATGACTTAAATCAAATATACGTAACACCTTCCCCCATAAAATAAAAAGAAAGGTTTATATGATAAAACTTTCTTTTTACCACAAACCAATTTACACCGGAAGTTAAAAGAACTCGTATAAATTACACAGTGTATATGATATAATATATTGTTATACACGGGAAAGAACGTCTGCTATTAAATTATCTTTTCCCTTGATGTGCCGGATGTCAAGATTATGTTCCTGCAATAACAAACTCCACTTAGCAATCTTTGATTTTTATTTTTCATCTTGCCGAAGAAAGTAACGGGGTTGTGGTCACTGAAAACTATAATCGAAGAAAGAGCTGAACTAAGATAAACTTCAAAATGTTGTAAAGCCAAAATCAATGCTAAACATTCCTTCCCGATAGTTGAATAATTTCGCTGGTGCTTATTTAATTTCTTTGAAAAATATCACACTGGATGTTCAATAAAATTTTTGTCTTCTTGAATTAAAACTGCTCCAACACCAACATCACTTGCATCGACCGATAATTTGAAAGACTGACTGAAACTTGGATCTGCAAAAATTGGTGCTGTTTCAAGTATGGCTTTTAACTTGTCAAAAGCCTCCTGATATTTTTCAGTCCAAAAGAACATGTTCTTCTTCTTTAATAAATTTGTCAGGGGTTCTGCAATTATAGAAAAATTGGAAAAAATTTCCGATAGTATCCGGCCATACCTAAAAATCACATCAGTTGCTTTCTATTTTAAAGCACAGGGAATTTAGAAATAGCCTCAACCTTAGCATCTATTGGTTTAACATGTCCATGTCCCACAATATGTCCTAAGAAAGTCACACTAGCACGGCAGAACTCACTTTTAGATAAATTAACTGTCAAACATGCATCAGTGAGTCTGTCAAAAAAATTTCGAATTGTTGCTAGATGTTCTATCCAGGTGTCGTTGTAGATGATGACGTCATCTATATAGGCATCACAATTTTCTAGACCAGAGGTGATCATATTCTTGAGACGTTGAAATGTACTTGGTGACCCTTTCATCCCGAATGGCATTACTCCAGTCCATCTAGAGTCACAAATGCCGAGATTTCCTTTGCTCTTTCCGTTAGTGGAATCTGCCAAAACCTTTCATAAGGTCAAATTTGGTGACATACTTGGCATTCCCGATTTTATCAATACAATCTTCAATTCTTGGTAATGGGAATGAATCTGTTTTTGTCACACTGTTCACCTTCCTATAACCAGTGCACATACGGAAAGTTTTATCTGGTTTTGGAACAAGTATGCATGGTGAATTCCAATCACTTTTTCTGGGCTCGATAAAATCATTCTCCAGCAAATATTGAATTTCCTTTTTTAAGTATTCCTGTTTGAGTGGATTCATCCTCTATGGATGTTGTTTGACAGGTTTGGAATTTACAGGTTTGGAATTTACAATTTCAACGTCATGAAAAATTTTGTTTGTCCTTGTAAATACATCTGGAAATAAGTGCTCATATTCAAATAATAACTGTTTCAGTTCATTTCTTTCTTGCACTTGTAAATGTGAAAGTTTCTGGTCTAGATCTTTCATAATTTCTGAATTACAAAGATTCGTCATTTCAATATCAGTAGAATCTGATGATATTCATTCAATGAGTGGGACAGGTACAACTAAATTAATTACATGCTTAACATGGCTATCTCTTTCAATATACTCTTTAGCATGTTTATATGGCAGAGTTTGGTTTTGTTTGCGCCTCACAGGAGTATTTAATGATGTAATTTAAGTCATTAATTTTCCTGTCAACTGTATAGGGACCATAATATTTGGCCTGAAGAGGATTTTTTTGGTATTGGTAAGAGAGCCAGGACTCTATCACCAAGCTGAAGATTCCTTTCCTTCGATTTTTTTTATCATATCTTGATTTCATTTTAGATTGAGCAGAGTGCAGATTTGCTCTTGCAACCTCACAAGCCTTTGACAACTTGTATCCAAACTCGGAAACATAATCAAGAAGATTGATCTCAGTATCTTCATTAGAGAGAAGTTTCTCTTTCAATAACTTCAATGGTCCACGCACAGTGTGTCCAAAAACCAGTTCAAAGGGACTGAAGCCTAAAGATTTTTGAACTGATTCTCTAAAAACAAACAATAGTAAATGAATGCCTTCATCCGAATCTTTATTCGTATCAAAACAATATGATCGGATCATATTTTTCAAAGTCTGATGGAATCTTTCTAATGCCCCTTGGCTCTCAGGATGATAGGCAGAAGACTTGAATTGCTGAATGCCCAATTCATACATAACTTGTTGGAAAATTCCAGATAAGAAGTTTGAACCTTGATCAGACTGAACAGATTTAGGAAGGCCATACTGAGTAAAAAAAAAACTTTATCAAAGCTTTTACTATTGTTTTAGATTTTATATTCCACAACAGAATTGCCTCTGAAAACCTTGTTGACGCACACATAATGGTCAACAGGTATTGGTTACCTGACTTGGTCTTGGGTAAGGGACCTACACAATCTACCATAATTATACTAAATGGTTCGTCAAAGGTAGGAATAGGTTGTAAATGAGCCTTAGGTATCGTCTGATTGGGTTTTCCTACCATTTGACAAGTATGACAAGATCTACAGTATTTGGCAACATCACTTTTGATTTTTGGCCACAAATAATGAGTCAAGATCTTGTGATAAGTCTTATTAATCCCTAAATGACCTGGAAAAGGAGTTTAATGGGCCAGATTAAGTATTTCCTATCTGTAAGGTTTTGGAACTACTATTTGATAGTTCACCGACCACTCATCACCAGCAGGTACCTCGGTAGGTCTCCATTTTCACATAAGAATTCCATTTTTAATGAAATAACAGACAGGAATTCCAATGGCTTCAGTCTCACTTATGGCCCTTGAAACAAACAAGGGATCTCAGGATCTTTTTCCTATTCGACGACAAGTGACTGTCGTTTATCACCCTGATTAGAATAAAGAGAATTAGTTATTAAAAGAGGATCACTATGATCAATACCTAGTGACCTCATCAAAAGCCTGACCTATACACGTGTCAGCTAAAGGAATACCGGCTTCATCAACATCATTCTCAAGAGCTTTCTTTGCCATAGCTCTGGTAACTGCACAAGCTTGAAGTATATCAGGGAATTCTTTTTCAATTGGATCAACTTTCTGAACCAAATCAGGCTTGTCAGTTACAAGTGGATTAACTACAACCTTGTCTCCTGGTAACTGCACAAGCTTGAGGTATATCAGGGAATTCTTTTTCAATTGGATCAACTTTCTGATCCAAATCAGGCTTGTCAGTTACAAGTGGATTAACTACAACCTTGTCTCCAGCTAAGTCGTTGCCTAGCAATAAATGAATGCCCTCAACGGGTAAAACCGAGATTGTTCCGACAAATGTATTGCTTTCAATACATGACTGTGACCTCGACCTCTTAGAAATAAGAACATTTGGAACAGGTCTGTCTTGATTCGGATGCCTATTTTTCAATTTGTAGCAATCAGAAATAACGTGTCCTTTTTTTCTTGCAATAGGTACACGTCGTAAGAGACAAGGATCTATAATCAAGCTTCTCTGAAGTTTGATTTTTGAAAGTTGTGCTAGTTTGAGTTTTAAAAGGGCTGGTATTAGGCTGAAATACTTTTCTGCCAGAAGACTGTTGAGTAGAAGTCTTGTTAACAAAAGGAACTTCATGTGTCAAAGAATATTCGTCAGCAGCTCGAGCAGCATTCTCCAAGGTTTCAATCATATGCTCATCAAGATAAGACTTAACGTCACTATGGACACAGTTTTTGAAATCTTCAATTAATATCGTTTGCTTGAGAGTTTGATAATCTTGTTCGACTTTCTTTGCTAAGCACCATCTATCAAAAAAATGCTCTTTTCCTCTAGCAAATTCGACATGAGTTTATCCAGCTTCTTTTCTGTAATTTCTGAATTTTTGCCGATAAGCTTCAGGGACTAACTCATAACCCCTTAGAATGCATTCTTTAACCAAATCATAGTCACCACTTTGGTGAACAGACAGTGAAGTGTAAATCTCACTAGTCTTACCAGTGAGTACACATTGCAATAACTGAGTCCAATGCTCCCTTGGCCACTTTAAATTTTCTGCAACTTTTTCAAAATGAATGAAGTGATTGTCTACTTCTTTTTCTCTGAAAGGGGGCACTAATCTAATATTCCTTGCTAAATCAAAATTTAAATTTGGATTTGAAGTATGATGGAGTTTTTCACTTGCCAGCTCTATTTCTTTCATTTTGCTTTGATATTCTCTCTCTCTCTCTCTCTCTCTCTCTCTCTCTCTCTCTCTCTCTCTCTCTCTCTCTCTCTCTTCTTTGTCATATTGTAATTGTTTTTCTTTCTCCCTTTCCTGTCTCTTTCTCTCCTCTTTTTCATATTGTAATTGTATTTATTTCTCCCTTTCTTGAAATTCCAGCTTCTTCAACTCTAATTACATCTTGAATTTTAATTCTAATTTCTTTATTTTAATGTCAGAGTCTGATGCAGACGTACTGACCGAAATCTAGCACTTTTTTGCAAAACATTCTTTTCTACCAAATACTGGACCAAAATCTTTTTGATATCTTGTTTCGTTAAAGAAGCCTTGACTTCAGAAAGATCATATTTTCTGGCAAGTTGAATCAACTCATCCTTTTTTAAAAGATCTAATTGCTTCTGAGTAGGATTAGAAAGAAATATTTTTACTTTAGATGTCATTTTAATACAAGCCTGTCAATCTCACTAAAGATTTTAAAAAATTTCAAAATCTAGGGGAATTCAAATTTAAAACAAACGTTTTCTGAAGAAAAAAATTCTAGCTAAATTCCAATTTATCCCAATCTCGTACGAGGCCACCAATTTATATGTTACGTGCTTAGGCTCGAATAAACAGTAACATAGAAAGAGTAAAAAATAACAAGCTTGTAAATCTTAATAAACAATTTATTGAGCACAAATATTTTCCAGAAAAGAAAACATAAACTTACGGTTTTAAGAATCAATTCCAAAATTAATCCAAAAATAATTCAAAATATAATCCACTAGTGAAATTGCAAAAGTCCTGGTAATAAAATGTCCTAATAATTCCCAGTTCGAATCTTAGTGAAGCATCCAAGATGGAAGACGATGTCACGTGATGTCAGTTCTGGTCTTATGAAGTTCAATGAGCACAATTATTTTCCAGATAAATAAAAAAAAAATCCTCTTGATCCAAACGAATTGAAATAATTTCCAGTACAATGTAATTTAAAATACCTCAAAACGACACACAACTTAGTATTCTAACAACCCAACTTGTACTAAATAGTTCGCTCCAAAACATAATTTATATACCTGTTTTTACGTAAACAAGGAAGGGGTCACATGATCTTTTAGAATCTTTAGAACAAATTTACGTTCAAAAAATCTCGTACACACCGTATGACCCAGATGAGAATCAGTTATTTTTACTCTCAAGAACTAAAAATCAAAAGATGTTTATAACAAAGCTCCATAATGTCCTTGGAATCAACCAATCATTTTAAAAGCTTGTTTGCAACTCTGAAGCCAGATCAGAAATGAGGTCAACATCTGGTGTTTATTTCTAGAGTACAGGTCATCACCCAATGAATGAATCTTAAACTTAAAATGTCAAATTCGAATCTGACAAACAAACATTTAAAATAAAAATAATTGACATAAATCAAATATACGTAACACTAGTGAAACAATTCGTTTGAAAAAGGTTTCATTCCTAACTGGTCTGAGGAAGTATTTGTTTGAGATAAAATGTTAACAACACTACCTGTAACGTAAAATCTGAAAAAAATCAGCTGGGAAATAAATTATTGGAAGTTTCTGCGAACAGGAGCTACAGCAGACAGTCATAACGAGGAAAGGAAATAAAATGTTTATTAAATGGAAAGGCTATGGAGACTGTTTAAATAGTTGGATATAAACTAGTTGAATCAAAATCTATGATTGAATCGCAAGCAACCCAGTCGTAAATTTTCGTTTTTCAAAAGGACGGACTTTTTACATTTCATTGGCCTTAACGATATAAAATATTCTATTCGTGATGTTGCTAGTGCGCACTCTCCCATCAAACTAAACATCTTAACAAAATAGAAAATCAAATTTTAGAATTGTTCGACGGCCATAAAGTTTTAACTGTCCAAGCTTCATAAAAGGCCTTAACAACACCCATAATATGATATTCGTATACACAGACCAAAGTTGATTTTCTAGACTGGTTATTACAGTAAATCTCTGGCGATTCATGTAACGTTTGTGTGCATATCAAAGATATCACAGCGGTGTGTGTCAATTATCGATTTGTTTTGTAAACTATTAGCGATTTGTTATTAGCGCATTAATTATAAGCATCAGACGCGTGACCTACATATCCCGGATTATTAAAAGCGGATTGAATTTTTTGTGAATGAGAGATATAGTAATTTTGTGTGAAATGTAGATATAAATTTCAATTAAAACCCGTAAGAGTAAACTATAATGAGTGTTTTTTCTAAAAAATCCCAATTAGTATGACGAGTACGATGATTAATGGTAGGTCCTTGATAGGTATTCAATAATGAAATCGACATTGTTGCCTCGACAAAGTTTTTATTTTTTGTTTTACTAACATCGGGAGGAGTGGGATACTGGGGAATAATCAAATTTCGTCCTAATACAAAGTAAGGCTTTGGCAGAAAAACGTCATTATAGTCTACTACTTCAACTCCTTAACTTTTTCAATTGTTTTTGTGTTATTACATGTCAGCTACGTCATGATGGTCATTTGAGTTAAGCAGTGACCTGTCTTAAAAGACCAGTTTTGTCAAGACCTCAAAAATATTGATGGTACAAAACCTCTATTTTACAACAACCTGTCCTAGGAAGTCACTTTTTCATTTTCTAAAGGTGTATGCCTAAGACAGGTTTGACAACACAGTCGTACACATGCATGTGTGCAAAAAAGTTATTTTCCATGTTTCTAATATTTACTAGAACAGTTTAACAGTAGGCACCTGACATATGAAAACTGTTTTAATGAGCTGAAAAAGCCAATTACAATGCATCAAAGTCATAGATCTCCAGAAGAAGTTTTGTTGAAGGGGGGATAAAATTATCAACATGTCCTGTAGACTTATAGATAACGAGACGAAACTGACCATTTAAAAGCATCATTCTATCTGTCCAGCCTAGTTAGTATCATAAACCATATTATATATTCACATGGGATTGGTTTGTGTTGGCATGGTGATAGTCAACTTGAAGAAAATATAATTTATTTTGCAGTAGGGGATGTATTATTATTCTCTGATTTAATATGGTTATAAGATAAATATTCTTTTACTTACACAGATACATACTGCAGACACCGAATTCCTGGGAATACTTTCTAACAAGTGTCACATTCATTAATTTTCTTAGTCTGACTTGTTTATTAATGTTTAATATATTAAATTATTACACTGCAGACTGACTGTTCCACTGATTATCAGATTTTTTGATAAAGAGAAAACTGGATTTTGAATATCTCTAAATATTGCAAAATATTTATTTATTGAAATTTGTTTTAAGATTCAGTATGATCTAGTTATTTTTTATTTTTATTTTGTATTGTTCTCTGATTTTATACAGATTGTAAAAACAAAATTATGAGACAGAAAACTTTTAAACATTTTCAAAACATACTCGAATATTGCAGATGTTTTCATCTTTTAGATTTTTTTAAATCAATCAGATGAAGAAACGAAAATATAAAGAAATATTCACATTCCAAAACTCTAAACCAACTCTGGTTCATAACCTCTTACATATCCCACCAATGCAATATTGGAGTTTTCAAGAAAATGTACTGGATTGTACATACAATTTTAATCGTGTTTAAGGCTTTACTATGTGCTACCTTCATATTTTGATCCAAATACATTGAACACAATTTTGATATTTTATGTTTCATAGTGTGTCGTCTTGTACTTTATGTTATTTGAAGGGTTCATCGTCTTGGGCATTTTGTGCAATTCATTTTAAATTTCTGAACTCTACCTTCAGTTGCACCATAATGTTATTAATATGTTTTTATCATCCCCAAGGCTACAATGATTCAGATTCACAACTGCAGGGGTCAACTTCTATGGGTATATTTACTTTACCAAACTGTAAAACGCTACTACAAATCTTGACAGAATTATTTTTTGAGCAGACAGTTGAAATTCTTCCAATTTAAATATATGCAGAACCTCCCACAATGATTCTCTTTCCACTGATCCTTCAGGCTATTACTTCGGCACAACACCCTATTTGTTCGTTAGAGTGACTGGTCTTAAGATTGTTCCCCAAAAAAAGTCTTCTTTCTAAAATATACTGCTCATGCAAGAACAACAAAATTAGTTAAAGGGTGTTTCATTTTTCTACCTTTTCCATTCTTCGTGCTTCTAAATATGTAAGTTCTCTCTGTCAATACATGTATATATTAACTTTTAGGCGGAGAGATTTATCTTTTAAAGATTTTTGCAATCCTCACCAGCTTTGTCTACGGCAATCTAAAGGCAGTATTATGGTCATGTGCTTTTAATCGTAAGCACCAACGTATAAAACGAACCAAAGAGTATAAGGGAGACAACTCATACATACCTGACATGAAGTTCTTTTTACTTATTTTATTTAATATGTCGTAAGACAGTGTACAGCATGAGGATATTGAAGATTTCTAATTTAGCCCATATATTGGTAACAATTGTGTGTGTGTGTGTGTATGTGTGTGTGTGTGTGTGTGAGAGAGAGAGAGAGAGAGAGAGAGAGAGAGAGAGAGAGAGAGAGAGAGAGAGAGAGAGAGAGAGAGAGAGAGAGAGAGAGAGCATATCTTGAGTATGCTGATGAAAGGGAGGAACCATAGTGGGAAGAAGAGGGTGGATAATTAATTTTTGAACAATTAATTATTCAATTTCCAGTATGAATCTTCTTTTGGAATAGTGTCTTCGGTTTTACAAGAATCTGATCAGTCCTTTATCTTGGTTTTCCATTAATATTTTCACTGATTGTAAATAAATATTCTGAGACAATAACAAGAAGAAAGACCAGTCTACCTTGTTTTGCTGGCCAATTTTCCTCCAAGTGCATCTACTACAATTTGTTTTACACACACACACACACACACACACACACACACACACACACACACACTCACACACACACACACACACACCCACACACACACACACACACACACACACACAATAGTGTTAAATATGTGGTTTCTAATGGATATATTCATGATAAGCGTATTGTTCATTTTATTCCATCGAATGTGAACTGAAAATTATTATTTTAAAATATTGATGCACCTCTTAAATTAAGCAGATGAGCTAATAAAACATGCATATACCTGTGTTGTATGCCAAAGTACAAAACAGATGAGAGACTTTGATGCACTGAGGTCCCAAAAATATAAGACCTGCCTTTTCAGGCATCCGAATTGCAATTTCAGAACCATATTTCTAGATAATAAAACTCTACTTTATGGCATTAGAATTTTACTTTAATGTATTAGATCTGTATTTTATAGCATTATAACTGTACTTTATGGCATTATAACTGTACTTTATGGCATTAGAACTGTACTTTATGGTAACAGAACCGTACTTTATGGCATTAGAACTGTACTTTATGACATTATAACTGTACTTTATGGTAGTATAACTGTACTTTAAAGTATTAGAACTGTACTTTATGACATTATAACTGTATTTTATGGCATTATAACTGTACTTTATGGCATTAGAACTGTACTTTATGGTATTAGAACTGTACTTTATGACATTATAACTGTACTTTATGGCATTAGAGCTGTACTTTATGGCATTAGAACTGTACTTTATGGTATTAGAAATGTACTTTAAAGTATTAGAACTGTACATTATGACATTAGAACTGTACTTTAAAGCATTAGAACTATACTTTATGGCATTATAACTGTACTTTATGGCATCTGTACTTTATGGCATTAGAACTGTACTTTATGGTAACAGAACTGTACTATTTTATTATAATCGTAAATAAAACAACGCCAACATTGTTATGTTGCAAATGAACATGTTGTTATCTGCTTACGAAATATTTGCATTTATACGAAGAACTTGTATACATATCATAACATGTGGTTACACAGAGTGGACAGTGTTATGTATATTTAATTTAATTATTTGTTTGCTAGATTTGTTATTTTTTTTCAAAAATACTTTTGATGATATTCTAAAATAAAACAGCTTGCTGATTTCACATTAGATTTCTAAAATGTTAAATAATACTTGGAATTTGAATAAAATTCCCAAAGCTAGGGGAATTTAAATTGAAAAACGTTTCCTAAAATATTTTAGCCAAACTTCTTATATCCCGGATGAACCCCCAATGTTCTGTTACGAGTCTATGCTCTTACAGAAAGTAACAGAAAGGAGTGAAGACAATCCGCATTGTAAAATTTAACAAATAATTTATTTCCCCAGAATAAATAGTAAAAAATGAAAAAAGAACTTACGGTTATACGAATTTAATCCAAAAAATAATGCAAGAAATAAAATAGTAGAAGTCCTAGTATTAAAAGGTTCTAATTGAAACTGAGTTCGAATCCCGTTGAAATCCAAACTGAAGGGCGATGACGTCTGTTGTAGTCTGCGAGGGTACTGCCATGTCACCAGTGCCTTGTTGAATGATATGAAATATTCCAGATTTTAATTTCGTATAAATTTCAGTGCATGTGTCCAAAACATTTGCAAGAGTACTTATATATTGCAAACATATCACACATGATTTTTTTCTCTTTTGTTTAGGGGACCACCTCGTCACTCGCTCAAATCTCCTGTGGATGCAGAATTATTATTGAAAAGTTTAATTGTTTCTTCACATGTTGGTTTCAGTATAACATATTCACATTAATACTGCATGTGATCACGTTGCGGTAAACTTGCTTCAGTCAAGACACGTAGTTGTGCTAATTTAACCCTTTGATCATGTCAGCATGGTTAGCGTGCTTCATTGTTTGAATTATGTCGAGATGAATTATATTAAGTGTCAGCAGAAGTATTTTCGAAAGCATTAAAGATGTTAATTTATTATGAATGTGTAAGTTAAGAGATCAATCAGCATAAAACAACAGAATTTACTTTAATAGCGTTCGCCTCCGATGAAGGATTCGCTGGTTCGAAACCAGACTGAGTCATACCAAAGACTGCTATGAGGTAATTTCTTGACATTGTTAAATATTAATTTTTAGGAAGTTTTAGAAAGTGTAATTTTGTATGTGATTCTATCGAAGAAAAGGATTGTTGGAATTTTAGCATTATGTGATTCTACTGAAGAAAAGGATTGTTGGAATTTTAGCATTATGTGATTCTATCGAAGAAAAGGATTGTTGGAATTTTAGCATCATGTGATTCTATTGAAGAAAAGGATTGTTGGAATTTTAGCATTATGTGATTCTATTGAAGAAAAGGATTGTTGGAATTTTAGTATTATATGAGTCTACTATGAGACCTTAGCAAAGACAATCATTATTATAGCTGTCACGTTGTAAAACAGCAGCTGTATCTTGCAAAACTACAGCGGTGCTTGTAAAATACCAGCTGTATCTTGTAAAACAACAGCTGTACCATTGTAAGGTAACAACTGTTTTTCTGCCCAACAGCTGTATTTTGAAAACCTCTGCCCAACAGCTGTATCTTGTAAACCTGCAGTTTTATCATTGTAAAACAACAGCTGTATCTTGTAAAACAACAGCTATACCGTTGTTAACCAACAGCTGTATTGTGTACAACAACATCTTTGTCATTGTAAAACAATAGCTGTATCTTATAATACAAATCTTCCATGAGGAGTTCTCGCAATTTTCAAAACTAGATTGGGATCCAAGTTGAGCACTGAAACAATGTTTTGATGCAGCAAAGTATCACTGGAATTAGGGCTTCGTGGTTCTTTGAAAAGCGAGTGTTGCCTAGGATACATAATGAGGCTTAGGTTTGTAAAGTCATGGCCTATCGTGGGCAAACCATACGTCTCCAGAATAGGGACCACATTTTGTATGCCCACTTTCACAGCCTGATCAAGAATTGCTGTATTGACGACTTGATTCCTGACTTCCTGTAGTTCGATTTCGATCCCTGTACTTCTTCGCTTTTGCTAGCTATGTAACATCTTCATCGCAGGAGTGACACCACCACTTAAGTGGAATTAAGACTGGTCTTAATTGAGTATAGCTCGATTACTCAACAGCTTAAGTGGAATCAAGACTGGTCTTAATTGAGTATAGCTCGATTACTCAGCAGCTTAAGTGGAATCAAGACTGGTCTTAATTGAGTATAGTTCGATTTCTCAGCAGTTTAAGTGGAATCAAGACTGGTCTTAATTGAGTATAGCTCGATTACTCAGCAGCTTAAGTGGAATCAAGACTGGTCTTAATTGAGTATAGCTCGATTACTCAGCAGCTTAAGTGGAATTAAGACTGGTCTTAATTGAGTATAACTCGATTACTCATCAGCTTAAGTGGAATTAAGACTGGTCTTAATTGAGTATAACTCGATTACTCAACAGCTTAAGTGGAATTAAGACTGGTCTTAATTGAGTATAGCTCGATTACTCAACAGCTTGAGTGGAATTAAGACTGGTCTTAATTGAGTATAGTTCGATTACTCAGCAGCTTAAGTGGAATTAAGACTAATTGAGTATAGTTCGATTACTCAGCAGCTTAAGTGGAATTAAGACTGGGTCAGTCTGACTTCTGTTGTAAAGTCGGTCGAGATGTCTAGGCGTGCCAATGCCAAAACTACCAAAATCTAAACAAAACGAAATATCACACTTAATTCAATAATAGTTGAAAACGGGAATTTCAGTTTTTGTAATCCAGTGTAAATGAAGATGAATATGCATTTTGTCTGATCTTTCTGATCTAAAAATCCATCATAGTTGACATCGCGGGTATGCATAAATCCATCTCATAAAAGCATAATACGTATGACAATAAATATGACATTGCTGAATCAGTCTTTATATCAGACGTGCTGAGACTCTTTTTTGCCAGGACGATGTTTTACTTTATAACCGAACACATATTCCATTCTTGGTAGCAAAAATTGTTTAAGATGTAGTCAGAATAATGTATCTGACTCATAAATTGCACACAGACAAAAACTACTACAGAGTGATTATGTATTGTTCATAAGAAATCATAATGTTAATAATAATAATAATAATAATAATAATAATAATAATAATAATAATAATAATAATAATAATAATAATACATATAACTCACTGTCTTGAAAGATCATCTGCAGAACGCAACCAGCAACCACAGTTTGTAGGCAAAATGTGCGTTCGACAATATTGGAGAGCCTAGAACTAAAAAAATGATATAATCAGCACTGACCTTTTCACTCCTTTTCAACATGTAAACTAAGACGGCCTATCATGTGATGAAAAATGGTGTTCAGCACACAACAAAAGACCAGACTAGAGAACATCTCGCTATGCCGCTGTAATCCATAATGCCTGGGATGAATGTGGTTTTGTCTTCGCCTGTATATGTCTACAGGTGTTGTAATGTAAAAATTTAATGTTGCACTTAACCTTGTCCAAAATCATATCTATTTTCTACTTGACCTGAATGATTGACTTTTTATTATTATTCTGTAATCAACTAATACATAACGAAATGATCCTCTATTCCTATGTATTTAATATTTGGATTAGTATTAATAGAAGTAGACATGTTTATTTGGGTCTGGGTCGATGTTATTGGCGATTCCCCTGGTGTACCTGACATAGTCAAGGTTATATATTACAATTTTGTAACTGACTTTGTAATAAAACTAACATTTTATTTTGTAATTAGCTGAATTTTTTATTATCTGCATACTTGAAGTTTGCTGTCAATGTTGGCATAGATAGAACTCGCTTTTCAATTCTAACTTACTAACAAGAGATTTTTCCCTTGCATTAAAAATATAAAAAAAGATTTATGTGCCAGATGATTTGAAGGATGACAGGTACTGGAGCCGAAGAAATAAAAACAATGTTGCTGCCAAGAGATCAAGAGATGCTCGTAGAATCAAGGAAAACCAGATTACGATGAGAGCTGCATTTCTCGAGAAGGAAAATGATGAAATGAAGATTGATAAACAAACTCTATGAAAAAATGGAACACATTAATATTTGATTGACAATATATTTAATATATATATATATATATATATATATATATATATATATATATATATATATATATATATATATATATATATATATATATATATATATATATATATATATATATATATATATATACTTATGTTTTGGGGCAAGGGTATGACACATCTCTGTTTAATTTCCGTCTGTCAATAGCTTGCAAAATAATATAATATAATATATTGATTTAATATCACTATACTATTTTCATGTTAATGGTAAAACTAAAATTAATTATCTTGAACTAAAAGAAGATGTAATATTCGAACTAAAAGAAAACAACAGTACCCGACCCGAAAGGTGAAAGGTCAGTACCTTATATCAATGTCTGTGTTAATTGTTTAAGTTAATATAACTAAAGTGGGATGATTTAGCTGACACTGATATGTGAAAGGCATCGTGCTGACGCTAGAGACTATTGGTAAAAATAGGGTGTTGACACTGATAATATAGGCATTGAATATTCGAGTGAGATCTAAACGCCTGGGAAAGATATTTTTCAGAAAGGGCCAGTAAATATAAAAACAATTCAATGACAAACGAAGCAATATTGAATGGACTTCAGCAATTACCTAATGTTTTGTCAGAAAACAAGTACTCTTTGAATGAAAAAGTATCGTCGTACGTACCACCGGTAAATATAATACTCTATTAAACCGGGATGATATATATTCACTAGACTTTACCCTGAGTCTGGAGAAGATTTCATAAAGGATCCCTCAACCTGGCACAGTCACTTCTACACTGAAACTACTGAATATGAATGGAGAAAATGGAATAAATGGTGCAAAAAAGAACTGTAGCACGTCCTCTTCTGATTGTTTTTTAATTGTTTGTTTGATTTGGATTTTTAACGTAGCTTTAACACTTTTTTCGGTCATATCGCTACGATGTCTGCAGTTTATAGTGATGTCCAGCACTGGGGCATCATGCCGCAGACATGTAGCATGATGTCACACCCCGTCACACTATCCTGACACAAGGCCGACCAGTCCTAACACTAACCTCTTGTTGCTGAGCGTCAAGCGATGCAGCTGTTAGTACCATTTTTGTAAGTTTTTGATATGACTCGGCCGGAGATCGAACCTATAAGAAGAAACAATTCCATGATTTCCTGTTTCTCCGAAGGGGGAAAACATTCAACTTGACAGTGATATGTGAAGTAATGTGCCTCTATTGAAGTGACTACTCATCCCCCCCCCCATAAAAAACATAGCATACATGATAGCGTACAAAAGTTTCTATTTTGACTAATACTATGTTTTATAGCAAATTTATGTTGCATTTCAATGTCAATAATCACAAAAGCGACCATGAAAGAGGAATATGCAGCCCCAGGGAGGTTTTACCTTACTTAAAAATGGCGTTGATCTCTTTCATGAAAACCTAAGCCATGTCTTTGAGATGCTATATATTAGTGTGGTTGCATGAACTAAGCCTAGTAACATGTGGCGGGTACACTGGACATGTTGTAATGAGACAATGATATTACCGCTGACTGCTGGAGAGCTTCCAAGCTAATCTGTTTCTTTCACCTCGATCTAAATACCAGGCTAAACCTGAATGATATAACATGTTTTACTTAATCGTACATATCAGTAAGATGTAGGTACATGAAATGAACATTAGCCAAATATGCAAATTTAAAAATCACATTAAAGACGAAAGCACATGGAGAGAAAAGTAAACATCAAACATGACACAATGATACTGAAAAATGTGACGCAACATGCAAGTTTTAAACTGAATATTAATCCTAATGTGTATTGTACGTGTATTGGATGATCTATCTACAGGCTCAATAACTAAAGAGATACGATGGCAATGATAAAGTTTAAGGTACGATGGGAATGCTTCGGTTAGATCATTGGTACAATACTTCGTACCCAGTTACCAGTGAAGTTAGTGATAATGTACTCAATACCAAATAATATGAACATTAGCATATGTTGGACATGCGTTCCGGCACCGACTCAGTTCAGTCACTTGTTCACCGCCATGCTGATTAATACTTTCAAAAACGTAGAGATTAGAGTCGGCATCAGGTACCGTAAAGATGGAAAACTATTCAACCCCAGGAAGCTTCAAGCGAAATCATGGTTATCACAGTTACCATCAGGGATTTCTTATTTGCTGATGACTGCGCCCTCATTGCTGGCTCTGATGTTCTCCAGCTCCTGCACAAGGAGCCTGAAGTCCTGCATTGTGTAGCAATATATACATGATAATAATAGCATGAACCCCACAGACTATATTTTAAATGTCTCATTTAAGCAATGATTAAACATTTTATTCTTAATTTGATTGTTATATTTCTACAGTCAATTTACAAAACATTTTTCTTCCTGTCTTTAGTAATAAACTTAGGATTTCAATTTACTTCCTGGCCATGAAGAACAATATAGTGCTCCTATCCTAAAGAATTGACGGCACATATACAGACCTTTCATCAGAACAATGGCTAATACATTAACATGTCAACTCACGCACTCACATCTAAATATTCCATACACACTTTTTTCCTCTGTAATAACTGTGCTATAACAATAACATTATTAAAACGTATTAACACAATTTCACAACGTAAGTTCTCTATGACCCACCTATTGCGAGGTTCACCCATGTACTGATTGATTGCACTTAATTAAAATTTTAATAGAATATGATAAGAGAAATAATTTTTCCACACACACACACACACACACACACACACACACACACACACACACATACATACATACATACATACATACATACATACATACATACATACATACATACATACATACATACATACATACATACATACATAAGTTCTCTATGACCCACCTATTGCGAGGTTCACCCATGTACTGATTGATTACACTTAATTAAAATTTTAATAGAATATGATAAGAGAAATAATTTTTACACACACACACACACACACACACACACACACACACACACACACACACATACATACATACATACATACATACATACATACATACATACATACATACATACATACATACATACATACACACATATTCTGTCCAGCTTTGGACCACATACGTTACTGCGTTATAAATTCGGCTTGAGATTGGGCTACGGTCCTTTGGAGTGCCGAGTAAACAACGTTTGACTGTCAACTATTTGCAGACAAGTCGAGCTTTTGGATACGTTTATTAATCAAATTTTGTCTAAAATCATGTAATAATGTTATCCACCTATACTGTTTAAAGGACATACCTTTTCCGTGTGTGTGTGTGTGTGTGTGTGTGTGTGTGTGCGTGATGGACAAGATTTATATGCTCACTTTTATTTCCATTTTCTTAAGATCGACAAAACATATTCCGGCAACAGCACCTCACCCTCAAACACAACATAAATTATAGTTGGTTCGTAAGGTTCATGTGTCTACGTTGGTCACTAAACCAGGTATTTTGGCCATCTCACTTAAATTAGCGCATACGAAACTATAGACTAAATTTTAAACTGATGCATTACACAATGATTACATTATTACTAAATATGTACAGATATAAAATCAACTACTGCTAGAATAAAAAATTACAATTCATTATTTGCTACTTTCTTAAAGCTTCAGCAAATGTTAATGAAGTCAACGAGATTTACATTCAACTTTGAATTAAACTACTTAAATGTGTGATTCAAAATAACATTTTAAACGTAACATAATGACCTCTATGTTTCGAAGACCTATATGTATGCTCCCTCGTGTATGCATTGTTAAATGACTTCTGCGCATGTGCCCTCGCGTACGTATGGTTTCAAAGATATTGGCGCAAATATGATGTTCAAATTTCGCTTTTCAAAACAAACAAAGCACCGGAAAATTATATTCTGAGTGCTTTCATTTTCGTACATTGCATACCTATCAGCCTTAGTTACAAATGGTATTATATGGGGGTGGGGTGTGTGTGCGTTCTTTGTTATTTTGCTTTTAGCGGAAAGAAGTCGACTTAGTATCCCGAGCGTTCAGACTATTATTGATTTCCCAAATAATATGTTTGCAAGTGTGGCGACCTCCTGTGTATAGTGAAAAACGTCAAATGCGGAAAATGGATGCGATAAAAAATCCCTAGAATAGTTGTTAATGGTAAACATGTTTTAGATTTGTCAAAACTGGGTTGCCAGAAATGATTCGTTTTTCCTTACTGGTCTCTCGGCTTTTATTATTTTTAAATATTTATTGTAAATATCAAGCTTTTGTAATATTGACATTTATCTGTGGAAAAACTCAATTTATAATGTGTAGTAAATTAAACAACATTCATTTTAATCAATGTTTTAGGTAAATATCGATAAATACCTCACCGATACAGCTTAAAGGGTATATAATTAGATTTTGATTCTCTCCCTTTTATGTATATGGGTTACATTAATCTTTTCAGTGCCTTTAGGAAAATATGATATTGTTTTATAGTTAACGAAACTTCTGATACATTTTCTGATAATAATTTAGCTCTCTGTTGATGTAGCTTTGGATAACTCTTGGGTCTGGAAGGTTTTGGTCATCTTCAACGTTTACTAACCAATAAGAATGTTTTGTTTTCCAATGTTTTTTTTGAACAGGCGCCGGTGATATAACTGAATTATACTCATAAACATATGGGTAATTAGATCCTATTTGTTAAATATATTTACTTTATCACGGTTAGAATGAAAATATTGGGGACTTTTTTGTATCAAGAATTTGAAATTGGTGTTTTCGTTCTGTCTTAGAATATCTTGGCACCGTGTGTCAGTATTGGATTGCATTTACCTTTATTGGGTTCTTAGGTTGACCTTTACACAGCAATTGCTAATATTGTAACTAGAAATTAACCTTAGAAATTAACCGTAGAAATTAACCTTACTTTTAATTTTATACAGTCTCTGTCCTGGCCACATTCACGCTGTGACGGTAGAGAGTGGATTGTCTTTGAAATCGAGTAAAATCAGACTTGTTCTCTCGAAACACCAAACGTTTCCGATGCACAGTATAATAATTGGGATTATTTTTTAAAGCCTTAATAGTACAAAAAGAATGCTCGTTTCAAACCTTGATATTGTTCAAGCACTAGATTTTTCATATCAATTTCTTCTTTTTTTAAAATCTATAACCTAAGCATAATATGGAGTAATTAACTTCATGATATTATTCAGGATTTAATATTTCTTAAAGTTATGATTTTCGTTTGCTTTAAGAGTTAGGAGTGTAGCTTTTAACTTTATTGATTTAGCAAACCGAAACAGGAATTACTAACTAGATATTTTGAAAATAGACATTTTGGAGGTAAATGACGGAAGAAAAAAAGTTGGAAGAACTTCCAACAGAACACAAATTACCAAAAATCAGGTTTAGTCATATCATGACACATAATGTTATTTTGGTGTAAGACATTTCGGCCGTCAATAGTGGTTGTTCTTTCTTACGGCAAGCCATTCGCGGATATGCTTTAAAAATGCCTTCTATATGGGTTGCATCAAGACACTGTTTGGCTTTATAACCTGAAGACTCATGGAAAAAGAAAACAGTTTCATCCATTACTTTTTAAAAATGGATGTTTCATCATTTATATTATTAATTTAGGAAGCAGAATAGAAATAAATATAAAAAAGTAAATATTTTCTCATTAATATCAGAAAAGACATATCAAACTTGCTCCTGGAAGGATAATGATACACTTTTGTATGTCGGCAACGATGAGAACGTAAGAGAGGGCATCCCCAAATAAATAGTTATAATAGTTAAAAACCCTTTAAGTACACGAATCCTACTATTGGTGAGTACTATATACCACACAGAGGTGGTTGCAACTGGGAAGTAGTCTGGTCCATTTGCAGACAGGAGGGTCGCGAGGGATCGTTCTGCACAGAGAAAGTTTCTTGTTCATATTGCCACAGAGAGAGTTTCTTGTTTATATTGCCATAGAGAGAGTTTCTTGTTTATATTGCCACAGTGAGAGTTTCTTGTTTATATTGCCAGAGGGAGAGAGAGTTTCTTGTTCATATTGCCACAGAGAGTTTCTTGTTTATATTGCCACAGAGAGAGTTTCTTGTTTATATTGCCACAGAGAGTTTCTTGTTTATATTGCCATAGGGAGAGTTTCTTGTTTATATTGCCACAGAGAGTTTCTTGCTTATATTGCCATAGGGAGAGTTTCTTGTTTATATTGCCACAGTGAGAGTTTCTTGTTTATATTGCCACAGAGAGTTTCTTATTTATATTGCCACAGAGAGTTTCTTGCTTATATTGCCATAGGGAGAGTTTCTTGTTTATATTGCCACAGAGAGTTTCTTGTTTATATTGCCACAGTGAGAGTTTCTTGTTTATATTGCCACAGAGAGTTTCTTATTTATATTGCCACAGAGAGTTTCTTGCTTATATTGCCATAGGGAGAGTTTCTTGTTTATATTGCCACAGTGAGAGTTTCTTGTTTATATTGCCACAGTGAAAGTTTCTTGTTTATATTGCCACAGAGAGTTTCTTATTTATATTGCCACAGAGAGAGTTTCTTGTTTATATTGCCACAGAGAGAGTTTCTTGTTCGCTGAGAAGATTTCTTATACTCTTGATACATTCCAAAGTGGAACCTTGAGTTAAAGCTAAAATCAATGTATTGATACTACCAAATCCCGTACTATCAGTTATCCGAACAGAAACTGAAGCAGATAAACAAAAAACCAGTGTGACGACTTAGGAATAGAAGGCAACATAATCCTACAAGCGACAAACATAAATCCAGTCAACGAAAAGAGTTTAATATCACATGCCCCAGTGGACGAAGAATCGATTCTACTCTAAACTGGCTAATGCCGGCTCACCAAAAAAAAGCGGCAAACCAGTGGAAAGGCACACTCTAAGCCAAACAAAAAGAGAAATAGATAAGCTACTAGACCATCCAAAGGATCTGACGATCCTATGAAACTTTTTAATAAGCGTTGACACTGGAAATATCGCACCAGGGAAATTTCACGGAAGTTCTGTATTCCCACCACATTCACTAGATAATGCAATACAATACGATTGCTTGAATTAAAAGCAAGTATTGATTTGGTTTTTGGACACGAAACACGATTCAATGAGATGTTTTCAAAAGAAAACGATAGAGCTATATTAACCTTACAGACACACACACACACCGTTGTGATAGGTACAACTATTAAATACAAGCAATTCCATACTTGCTACTATTCATAAGCTTCATGAAAAGCTGACAATGTCCAAACAAATTACATTCAAATTTTAATGTATGCCTAAAACACGTAATTTATATTACAATACCCGTGACATCAGTCAAACTGTGGTCTGAATA